>OY744540.1:64647557-65292557 GCA_963556195.1 Sepiola atlantica | reverse complement strand
GATTTAAGCTTTTAGAAGCTTCAAACTTTGCATCAGGTTTAGGGTTAGGGTTAGTTCGAGCTACAGTTCGTCAGGTTTTTAATCTTAAGTAGAATTTGTATCTTTGCAGTTTAGAGGTATTTTTATTTTTTTAAGTACAAATAACTCTTGTATTTAATATTTTAAAGAATATATAAAATTTTCGCATTATTATTACACGTAATAAATATTTAGAAATACTTGTAATTAAAGTACGAACAGAAGTTCAGGCAACCAAACATTGAATGATTTTGCTCTCATAACGTTGGATGTCGAGGGTGACTTGAAGCCTGCCTTTTCATTGACTACTACACTGAGATGTAGGGGAGGGCGCCACTCCTTTCCCAGGATTACTCCATTTACCCTTGATCCTCACATTATAATGTCGAGTGTTTAAGCAAGGGGCATCAAGTACCATTTTTTGAGTCTTTGGTCTGACTCTACTGAGTATTGAACCCCAGTTTCGTGGTCCATTAACGAACACTCTAGCCATTATGCAAATGACTTATGTAATAAGTAAAAAAAATTAATGTTATGATGGGGATAGATATATATATATATATATATCGCATACTCACATTGACCCTCTAGTATTCTTTATATCACCGAATATTAAACAACGTTGAGTCTGGTCATTACCAGATGAGTGATCATTTGGGAATATCAGATACTACCCCGCCTAATAAACCGGTATTGTCCGGGCCTTTGGGTCTGGATTTACGCCGGTCTATCGGTTGTCCGTCCTGTGCAGTTCTAGGAGGTGCACCCTCCCAGGCTTTGCCTTCACACCCTTTGAGAACGGGTTAGTTTATTGCTAATCGCCTGAGGTGCCCCTACCGGGGAATGCCGACGGGCTGCCCAGGCAATTTTTAAATAGCCAGAGTGCTCAAATTCTTGAGCACTGGATTTTTCCCACTTTCCCGACCTTGTGTCACATCTTACCTTGTGGGAGGAAGATAAATAGAACCAGATGCTGTATGTGAGATGATGATGATGATGACGATACCTCCCTACAAAAACTGATGTCATCAAACTCATCTCCCCTGACTGGGATATACAGGGGTTGTGAATTTAATATTCTGTAAAAACTCGACCCTATAAGTGTGAATGCTGCAACCAGTAGGTGGTTGACTGAGCTCAAATCTATGGTCCTCCCTTGTAAAACATTCACAATAAAAAACCTGCCTATCTACTACCACTGTCAATGATTTTCCATTCTCCCTCTGCGTGCCCAAGATGAAACGAAACTTCCATGGGAAGAGCTTTTTTCCTAGAACTGCTCATCTGTGGAACACAGCGCCTTCAAGTCCAATGTAAACAAGTTCTTGTTGAACTGTCCCCGTTAATAATCAATTTCTGCTCTCCTACAACCATTGTGCTGGTGAATGCGATGTTGTCTCACCATCCACTAGTCAAACTCTTTACCCCCTATCCTCGAGTGGCCTTTAGGCCTTGATAACCGGTGACCTTTAATGTAAAAAAAAAAGGTAAAACATGAGGTCAATAGAGGATTTAACACGATTTGACTGGAATTATTGAATCACAACAATGGCACATTCTTTTTCTGAACTTGTTAATTACTCTTCGCTTTTCTTTCTGCGATAGGGTCCTGGGTATGATCTAAAATTATATCTGGTTGTGATGTCCAATCTTTGAAAGAGTGTGGAGCCATCTCTTGTCATTACTCCCAGATCCACTCTGACCCAGAGGAATGGTAGTACCTGTCAAGATTCCATCTATGAGTTAAAGTATATATAGTACGACACCTAAAAAAACAATTAATCTACAAATCAATCGTATACAAATCATGTGCGGTTATCGTATAAAATGACTGGACAAGGGTTGACATTTTGGACAATCGTTGACAGAAAATGGCAGAAGTAAAAACTGCAGGTGATAGAACGACACCGCCTGACAATATGGAATCACGTGCTAATACGAATGCCCTGCAAACAGTCGGCACTTTATCTAGAGCGTTTTACATTGCATGATTGTATATAGTTATGAGGAATGACACGGCTATAATTCATGTTTATGACGTGCATCTTAATGACAGCTCTGACTCCCTACTATTGTGGCTGAAGGTGCCCAGACTGGAATCGGCTCTGCATTGCAACCACCTGTGGTGCTATGGACATGTTGAACAAAGCTCTGGTTGAATAAAAAGATGTACACACATTTCAGTTGAGGGTAACTGAGGAAAAGGCAGGTCGAAGAAGACTGACTCCGTCAAATATGTCCTCCAGCAATGGCAAATCAAAACCGATGTAAATGATATAATTTCATGGAGAAAATCACTTTTTACCACCATGGCAAATGTACAACTCACACCTGGTGTGGAAAAGATACGCTAAATGAAAGTATCTTTTTTTACTGATTCCTGTGTCTCACCCAGGTGAGAGAACATCATTATTGGGACGTAAGTCTTGTTTTGGATTGATAGTTGAGTTAGTTTTAAAGGAGACACTATTCGGTCAGCAGGATGTTGTGCAAGCTGGTTCTCTGCACAAAATGGCCTTCTCCCATTCCAAATCCTTGGTAAGTGATATAAAATGAGTTTTAGAATACAGAGTTGACGTCAGAGACTCCAGTGTAACAATTTCACACACACAAATCTTGCCAGGGTATACCCATTGATGTATGTGGCAAGAATCAATAATTTCCTTCTAGAACTTCTATTAAATTCAATACAGTTATTTGCCTAGAAAGATAGGCCTGAAATATGCCTCTATTAGCTTGTTAATGATATGGACTAATGGCCTGCCGTTGGCAAGTTCGAATCCAGTTTATTCCGTAATATCACTTATGGATGTTGGCAACCTTCACATGGTTCCCTCTGTAAGTACATGATTCTCCAATGCCAACACAAGGATCGAGTCGGTTCAAAAAGTCATATCATGCTGATTCATACGAATTCTACTTTTACTTTTTAGCTTGTTGACTTAGGTTATGTTAGCGCCATTATTCAGATAAGAAAGGGATAACCTGAATGCTATAAGACAGCTTTCAACAAATTTTGTTGTATTTTATGAAGCGACATTCTTTGCATCATTTCCAGAAAGAACATTTTTTTTTACATGCAATATGGAGAAAATTGCAATATATACTTTCATCAAAAAAACAACATAAGTTTAATTTAAGTTTAACATTTAGGATTTTAAAAAAAAACAAAAAAACTATTTCTTCAACTTAAAATAATATTTCAAGTGGGCAAAATTCATTTTGATATGATGAGAATATGAGTGAAATTCTTGATCCATACCTCTAGTGTAGAGAGATTTATTTTTTCACTTTTATTGGTGTTGTGATTTGGTCACTTAGAATTTGTGTATTGATGTGCAGTTTTTCTACTGAATGAATGAGTCAATGCTACAAATGGGATTTGAATGTTTATATTGTCTGTTGCAGTACATCTTGAATCAATTCGAATATCAGAATTGAAGATGGCTTCATTGTTGTTTTGTCTTCGATTTTAAATGTTAGCCGTAAACAAAAAAAAATGCTTTTAAGAAACATTGTATGATCTAGTAAAATAAGCTTACAAGTCTTTTTAAAAATAGAATATCTTTTCTAAGTCCAGTAGCTTTATGATAAACTAGCTATACCTACTCGGCGTCGCCCGAGATTCATGTGATTTTAGTTTCAATAAAAAATGAATAATTTGGACATCAGGAAAAGCTCAAAGTGTAAGGGAGATAACTGATATTTTTACCTCTAAGCTAAAATAGGAATTGTCTCCCTTACATTTTGAGCCTTTTAGGTCATTATTTAAAATTATCCATCGTAATATTTTTCCTTGGAATACTTATGTTTGGAAAGAAACTAAAGCAAATTACACTTTTTAGTGTAAAGAAAATGCTGTAAGGATAAAAAGGAAGAAACTGCTAGTCAAAATCAAATATCGATTTCTCAGGTGCTTTTTTATTTAGGTCTAACATGGAAAATCCAACAAGATAACTTTATATATTAGATAGAAGATATGATAGACTAAAAAGATAAAACTATGAAAATGGTCTGCAAAAGAAGAAATAGGAAAAATGATACCATTCCATGTTTGAATCCTTTTGAATTTAGCGTAAACTCTTTGTTACACACAGACCCTTTGTTGTTTACTTTATTTCAAGTTTGCATGTTATTCATTTTATATACCTGCATGTTTTCTTTATATCATCTTTCTCCTTTTTCTTTTAAAACCCTTTCAGTAGTTAAAGGCTTTTACTTGCCATATTTTTTCTATGTTGCTTTTTATTTACACTTTTCTATATTTGATGAAGATAATTTCAGAGGTTTTTTTTTTGTATCTTCAAATTAAAAACGTAAAGTGTATAATACAGAATAGAACTTTTAAAAATAATTTTTTTTTTTTTCTTACCATAAACGTTTTTTAAATTTATATCTACATCACATTATCACGAGACAATTTGGTTAGTATTTCATACTTCTGAGACAAACTATTGTTGCTATTTATATGAAAAAACAAAAAAACAAATGTGAAGATGCTTCGAGGTGAGTCTTAAGTAATGTGTTGGTTTTATCAATTGTTTCGTGTTTTTCAACATTTGACAAATTTAATGAGTAATTCTGTCTTGCAATGACTTTAAAAAAACAAGCCTTCCACCTCGAAAGCAACACTCTACATTTGATTGAAAGTATTATCCTCATCTTGATTGTTGTTATTTTCAGAACGTTTCAGCCATTTTACTTTCCGGTTTCTTCAGGTGTCTTTGTCATAGTCTGTCTTATTGTAACGTTATGAGGCATGGGATACTGATTAGAAACCCGGATGATGTCAGATTGGCTCGAAGCCGCAGTTGGAACATAATAATTTTGGTCAAAATAAAAAGACAAGTGAATAAAAAATTATTTTGGAGAGAAATGGCAAAGCAGAAACATTCCTTAGCCTGCGATGTCAATAAGTTGAAAATAATGGATAAAGGAATGGGACGAATATAATTTGATCAGCAGACTGATGTCCACGCAAGTAGTTATTTAAGAAAATGGACCCTGGATCCTAGATGAGGAGAGTCTGACAGGCTAGTCAGGAGGTGACAGGTCACACAATGATCTGGAGACTATTCATTTGTGGAAGAAATCCACAAAAAATAAAATCGCCTTTTTTATAAAACAAAACCATTTGTCTTTTTCTTTTAATCAAAGGAAATAACTTATGCTTCGACAAGAAATGCAAGGTTAAATTAGATTATGACCTTTACATGAGCAATTTTGGATTAATCAGAAAAACTATATAATTGGTCTTAATCGTGTTAGACTATTTAACACGTGGTTAAAGGTGTGGTTAAGAGATATTCTAGAATTAATTCTATCGAGAGTTTGAGAGTTTAATCCCTGGTAAAGGGACATAAGAAAAAAATCAACATTAAAAAAATTTTTTTTTTATCACTTATTAAGATGAGGGTAAGCGAGATACATAGATTTACAGTTGAATGGTGATGAATATTTTGAGAGGATTGAAAATAAAGAATGGAATGCATGAATCAAATCTGATGACTTATGATGACAAGTGTTTATTGATATTAGATTTGAAAATGATCATGTTGTAGTCCTCACGATATCTAAACGGCACGGGAGAAGGAATGAGAGCAGTCTACCCTAGTACATTAAATAAAGGGTTCTGTTCGAAATTTCTGGAAAGTAATTGACTACAACAAAAGGCTTCTGAAGAAATAGCTGAAGAATGAGTACAATGGTCAAAACATGAAAATGACAACGACCAAATTGAGGTCAACAGTTTGAAATATGTAAACAACAATTGGATTCTTTTAGTAATTTCTGAATTTTTTTCCCTCAAATTCAACTCGAGTTTTTTTATAAAAATGATAAAATTATTTTTGTGAAATACCAACTTTTCGGATGCTTCAATCATGTCGCCATGAAAAAAAGATGATTTCTTAAGATTCAGATTAATGCACAAGTGAAATATGGCAGTTAAAAATTAAATAACAAAAAATTACGAATACGCTTATCAAAAGTTTCTGTGTACACCAAAGACTACGGAAAAATATTGCGTAGAATTTTAGTGATCAATAAAATTAATTTACTATTTGGAGTTAATGAACTTCAACCCACAAAATCGCATGGCATCTTCATATTAGAAGGGAGATAATCTTCTACGATACGCTGGCTTAAAGATACATAATTGTGTTGCTTCAATGTAGAATCGGACATATCAGAAAACAATTTATTTTTATTTTTTTCTCAAATTCTGCTCGATATTTTTCTGTAATTTTTGGTGTACACACTTGACTGATAAGTATATTCATCAGTTTTTTCTGTTATTTTATTTTTAACTGCCATATTTCACTTGTGAATCAATCTGAATAAGACCCCCCCCCTCCTCCTTTTTTTTTTGTGGATTTTCCCAATTGTCATGAATCTTTAGAATTTTGGTTCATTTCGATAACAAACAGAAATTTTGATAGACAAGAAAATGTGAATGTGCATCCAAATCTGGTTTGAAATGCCCACAATTGTTGAAGTATTTAAAAAAATAAATAAATAAATAAATAAAAATCTTTTTTAAATATATATATATATATATATATATAGTAATCCAGGTAGGGTAAAAATTCACAGGGTAGAAATACAAAGGAAATCAAACCGGGCTTATAAAAGAGTGCTCAATAAAAATATAGAGCTGTATTGTGAATGCTTGTACATGTTTAAATAAAAAGCATTCACTATATATATATATATATATATATATATATATAAAAAAAAAACCCCAAAAAAACTCAATGTTTAAATCCCTTTCATTTTTATTTTGTATACTTAGTGTTTATCGATATATCTTCAAAGCTATCGCTGCTAAAAGTTGCTGTGCAAGTGGGTAAACAAGCATTGAAAAAATGTCTTCAATGCTAAACCGATCAACCTTCTTCAGGTGCATTTTTTCAAACTTGGGAATTTTTGTTGACCTTGGGAACCGATACAGAATTTCGAACTGAACCCTTTATTTAATCCGCAAGTGCAGATTGTTAATTTTTTTAATGTTATTCTCAGTTATTATCACCTCGTTCCCAAATTTAGCAAAGATTCCGAAGTTTGAAAAGATGCACTTGAAGAATTTCTAAAGTTAAATCGGCTGAAACTCTGTGAAAATAACAACCAAGATAAGAATAGTTCTAATTATCAATACTGATCTAAAAAAATTCCGAAACCAATAAACAGTGTTTTTATTTTATTTTAAAATTTAAAACATTACTAGATGTATTCATCCGGCGTTGCCTGGGATTCTTTTTACTTTAATTTTTGTTTTGTTTATTGCACCTCCCACCCCATTGTGTCTTTTCTCTTAATCTCTTGTGAGAACATATTTACATTTTTGGAAAATTGAAAAAAAATATGTTCAAACATGATTTGGTTTTGTAATTTCTTTAAATCCCATAAATACTTAAGATTTAAAAAAAAAAAAAAAAAATTAAAAAAATTAACTTATTACGATATTGTTTGGTCAGTAAAGTATTAATTGAATCAAATTGTTATAAAACTGTAAGTAAAAGCGAGAAAAGATAGGTTTCCCTCGTCTTTGGCGGCCTTGTATGTTTACAATATCATCAGGCATGTTCTTAGAGAGGATAAGGGAAGATTTATGTGATAAATGTAGAGAGAAGGCTACATGCTGTCGGTCTTGTGTGCGAGCAATGGCAGGGGTCGCTGTCTTTAATTGAATAAGAAACTGAAATGCATTCTATAAGGATTCAATTTCAGAAATTTTTTTTTTTTAAATATGCTTTTAAAAATATTTTACGCTATTGTATTTTTGATTTTAATAAATATTTGGTTAATAGTAAATATAAAAAAGTATTCAATTGTAAGTCATGTAGTCATGAGACAAAAACAAAGTTTTTTTTTATAATTTAAAGAATATAGAGATTACATGATACAATTACGGGATCACCATGTTGCTTGCCTAAATTAATGCAGCACAAAACCCTTATCTAAATAAATAAATGTGATTTTTTTTCTATTTATCAGAACTATATTTATAAAAAAACACTTTAGGCTTATTTAATTCAATTATACATTAAAATATTTTAAAATGCATTATATATATCCAACGGAACACTGCCAAAACACATCATCCAGATGCTTCATTTGCATAATAATTTTATAAACACTCTCTAATAAATTAATATTCTACACAATTTATTTCTATTTTTGATCTCCAATTTTCTTATATATATGCAATAGTTTTGTTCATATTAATATTATTATTATTATTAGTAGTAGTAGTAGTAGTAATATTAATTATGATTTAGTGAAAAACGTTTAATATTCAAAATGATCATTTTAGAATTTGAATAACTTCTGGTCACGTTTACGCACACGTACGTTTACACAAACCAATAATTTAGATTACCTTGCACTAATTTATTTTTAAAAATAAACTGAATAAAACACAATAACTAAAAGTTTTTCTTTTAATAATTAAATATATACTTTATATTTAAAATTAAATTTGTTGACGCTGATGATGCATATATATATATGTATATATATATATATAAACATAACAACCTTTACATTTGCTATAATAAAGAAAAAAGAAAACTCCCTCACCTCGCACTTTTTTAAATTACAAAAAACAAAAACTAAACATATTCATATTTTTTTTATAAATTTAATTAAGTTTTTTTCTCTCGTCTAAATGAATAAATGCGAAAGTTTTTTTCAAACTATATTTATATCAAAACAGAACAGAACACAAATATATACTTTATTTTTAAAACTAAATTTGTTGTTATGGTAACAACTATAACATTTGCCATAAAAAGCCCCTACCCTCTTAGCTATTTAAATTACAGCAAAAAAGATTCATATTTTTTAGAAATCGTTAAGTTTTATTTATATGTTTTAATCATCATTAGGTTTCATATTTTTAGTTTTCTGTCTTTGATAATGAAAACGAAAAACACAAAGTAACCATTTTAAATTAGTCAAAGAATATATTCTTTTATTTGACGAATTGACGTTCTGCTTTTGGCGATTGTCAAAAATAACCAACAGAAAGAAAAGGGGCACAAAAAACAAATGGTTAACAAATAACTGTTACCAAAGGCAATAAAACTTACTTTTCTACCTACTTGTCTAATTTTTTTTGTGTTTTAAAGTATTTGAAAGCGTTTTTGTTTATTTTAATTAAAAAGTTTGGTCAAATATATTACGTTAGACTGAAAAACAAAGATGGCTGACAGTCGTTCACCGACCGTCTACGAAGTCTGATGATTTGTTTTTCTACTTTTCTCCTTTCAATTAGGTAGAAAAGTAAGTTTTAACACGTTTGGGACAGTTATTTGTCTACTATTTGTTTTTTTTGTTGTTTTTTTTTTACCACAAAAGACAAAAAAACTCATTAAGCAAACTTTGGGGATATCCAATGAGATTCAAACTAATTATTAATATGCAATAAAAATGCCTTAAAGTACTTTTAAACACAAAAAACATAGGGAGGTAGATAGAAAAGTAACTTTATTGCCTTTGGTAAGTTATTTGTTGATTTTTCTTTTCACCCTTTTTTTTCTGTTGGTTATTCTTGACAATCACTCTGATTTTTCGTTTATTCCTTTCATTATGGGCAATTCATTTTTATACTTAAACAAAATCAAATCTCAACATTGGAATATATCAAATAACACCATGACAATAACCGTTTTGTTGTTTTTCTTCAAATTACCAGAATGTGAAAAGAACATTGTTTCTTTTTTTTTTCTGTAGATAAGGTTATGGCTAGATTAATTGCTGCCCGGATGCGTTTTTTTTTTTTTTTTGGTAGTTTTTAATATAAACTTAGCCCTCAACATTATATCACTAAATGACCATAAAAAGATTTATCATCTTTTCAGATTCCTTGTCAGCACTTACATCACTGAAAAAACAGAAAACAACTAACCCACTAACTACAAAAATGCTAGACAAAATAAATATCCTATAAAAAAAATTCATATTCTGCTGAATGCCAAGCCACATTGGTATCCGCGGCAACGACAGAGCAGCAAAAGAATCAATTCAACTAAAACAAGTTACATACAAAATACACTACATTGGCATAAAACAAACTATAAACAAATACACTTTTACAAAGTGACAAGAGACTTGTAACCTCTAGCAAAACAACAAACTACATTCAATAAACCCCTCCCTGGGAAAATGGGAGCTAGAACTCAGAAAACGTTGAGAACAGGTGTATTGGTCACATGAGACTGATCCTTGAACATGTGATGACTTTGCCCTTACCAGACCACAGCATTAAAAGTAGGAAGGAAAGTGAAAATAGACAATATTTATAACCTTTCTCAAAGAAATACATCTATACCAGATAATATAATCAACTAAACATGCTAATCACACAAAATAAACCCCAAAACCTCACTTATAATTGTAGCGTATATAAGAGCGGAACACTGATATGGTCAAATATGGACTTAATAGACAGTACAAAGTGGACCTTGGATTTACTTTTGGTAGCCTCATCCCCCATTTTGCTCTTTAGTCCTCCCTCAGATTCCATAAGCGATGTTTCTGACAAAGGAGTAGGAATTGCTGTTTTCTAGGTCGGTTGTTGTGTTGATTGTAAAGATTTTCAATCCTCTTATAGTATTCATCAGTATTTAACTATCAATCTCATTATCTTGTATTCGTGACTGTTTTTTAGCTTTGATACGTGATATAAAAAATGCTGATCTTTAACCTACTTGAAAAAAATTTTCTTTAAATACTGAGTCACCACTTATCAAGGCCAAAAGCTGCTCAAGGATAATGAGATTCTCAGTTGAATGATGAACAATACTATGAGAGGATTGAAAATGATGAATGGAATGAATAAAATTTGATTACTTAAGGGGATGACTCGACAAGTATTTGTTACCATTTGACTTGAAAATTACCATTTTGTAGTCTGCAGAGAAGCAGTTCTGTGGCAATGTGTTCCATAGATGAGAAGTTCTTGGAAAATATTTTTTTTATTGCTCGTGGCATCAAATGACCATAAATGGGTTGACATTCCGTTAAACCAAATCAATCGAATAATCGATGTTCACAAAGCATCCAAATGTCTAATTAATGAGCATTTGTCCTCCCATAGTTTATTGCAACATGGCACAGTAATCAAAGCATCTAATAAGTAAAATACATAAAACTGTTTGTTATTGAAATAAGTTGATATTTTTTTTCTAAGGGTTTATTAGGTACACGTTACTATGGGTTGCATAAAAGATTTTAAAGGAAATACAGTTGGGACATTAGTCCGAGACAATTTATTTGCATTTATCTATTCATGTGCGACGTATTTGCGTTAAAAACAATTTAATACTTAATAGAAAATATAAGCATATGAAGTTAACATTGATATTGGTGTGAGTCCATTGGCCATGTTATTTCTTCTGGAAGTAGGGTTATGACTGGATTGGAAAGAACTGCCGAAACGAAGGCTTTAATTTTAAGATAAATAAGGGCTGTATACTTGGCTTCTCCATTTTACACTTTAATCCAAGCTATTAATTTAAACAAAATTAAATGAAGGTGAGTTCATATTCATCTTAAGATTAAAGCTTTCCTTCTGGCAGTCTTTTCTGGTCCAGTTGTAACCCGACTTCCAGAAGAAATAACATGGCCGACAGATAGTTACCTCCCCTTAAGGCCAATATTAACATAACTTCATATGCTTATATTTTCCATTTACCCGTAAATGCTTTTTTTATATTTCTTTGAAAAAGTGGAAAATGTTTCATAGGAGTAATATAAATTAGTATAAATGATTTTTAGAAAGAAAAAAATTATTGAACAAAAATAAATGATGTTGCAAATGTGCAACAAATGGCATAAAATTTTACATGTGTAACAAAACACTACAATATTTGCATCTAAATAATCATAATACACTAGAGAATCATAAACATATTTTTACTTACTTTTATGATGACCAGATTTAAAGGTTTAGGCTCTTGAATTAGGCAGATGACACTCCGATGACACTCGCCCGTGACATCGAAGATACTGATTACCTATTTAGCGGATGTGTTGATGCAACATCATACTAATACCTACTCACACTTGCCAACAAGCTCGTTGCAGATGTGAAACAAGTTGCAGTTTGACACAGTTTTGTTGAATATTATATTAAATAGGCATTTTGTTGGAATGTGTCATATTTGATACACAAAGCATTTAAGGGTTTTAAGTATTAAATCATTTTTTAACGCAAATAACTTGGACTAATTTCCCAACTCCGTTTTCCTTTAAAATCTTTTCTGTCGCCAATAATAACATTTACTGTTTATTGCTGTTGAAATATCCAATTTATTTAAGAAAATAAGACACTTTTTTTTTATTTATAAATAAACACGACTTTTCCTTTTAAAATTTCAAGAAAATAGTTTGCCACTTTTTACCTTTTTATAATTGTTTTCCTATTTATAAAGAATGGAAATGTTATTAACTGTTTCTGCATGATCAGTCGAAAGATTATTGATCTTTTTTTTTTTTTTTTTTATAAAATTAATTTTACTTTTCTAATATCATTTTTGAAATTTATAAAATAAAAATTTAAATGATACATTTAAAAAAATTGACATGAATTTGTCCCGTATGTAGATTAACAAGTATGGGTTAAATTTGACAAAATGTTGCAAAATAAACGAAAAAAAAAAAGTAGACATCACAAACACAACAGACGAATCAAATTGAAAACATTTTTGGATGACTAATATTTCATCCCTTTTATTCAATGAACTTTTTTGTGTTTGATGGGTGTCCACTTATCTCTTTATTTTAACTTACTCTTATTGTTTTCATCAATCCTGACCCCTTTTTCTCCTACTTCTCTCTTCTATATCAACTTCTTCTGTTTTATTTTATGTATGTAATTTTTGTTGTAAACTTACTGGCTTGTTTTAATTTTATCTGCTTCAATATGAAATAGACTGAAACAAAGTCAAATAATTGTCTGGAAAATTAAAGTATAACGAATTTACATTATTTTTTTAAAATTAAATCTGTAAAAATGTATAAATTGAAATAATGAAAATTTAAAAATATTTAATTACATTAAATCATACTTATCTTTGCCGCACTTTTTTTTTTATTACCCTATGTACTTGCGTATCGTCAGACTCCTCAAATTTTTTCCACCCCGAAAAGATGATTTCATCATATATCCAGTGTATCGTAAGAGTTCCACTTTCAGGTTAGGGCTAGCCTTAGGCTCATATGTTTGTGGAAATATATTTAAACAATTTTAATTTAAGTCCTGGAAAGTCGGATGATACACAAGTACATATGGTATACAGAATAATTGTTACAAAGTTTTATCAGTATTTCAAAGTGTGTTTTTATACTTAAAAAAAAAGATTATTTAAAAAAAAAATCATCTGTTGATTCTCATGATAATAAAGAGAATGGATTAAGTTAATCACCCTTCATTTCCAGTTTTACTTTTCAAATTTTTGGAGGAGGCTGTGAGAGTTTAAATTAAATAATTTAAAACATTGTAAGCCATTCTTATCTACCTCTCGTCCCCAACAATATTTCATAGAATTTAAAGCTAGTTTTTTTGTCTGATAGTGGCCTGGTCGAAAAATGCTGTTTTTCTTTGATCTAGCAGCTCAACGAAACCATAATACTTGACTATACAGTTTAGTTCTTGGCAGACATTAATTTTTAATCGACAGTTAAAGGCTTCAAGATTACGTTTCTGAGGTTGGAGTGGCACACTGGACACCTTCACAAACTCTGCAATCAGCTATTCCGAGTTCAAATCCTGTCAGATTTATTATTTGTCATTTACACTCTACTCTGCCCATTAGGCATAATCGTTAGCGTTTGCTAAGGAGGTTAGGGTTCAATCCTCGGTCGAGTCATACTAAAGACTTATAAAATGGTACTTGATGCCCCCTTGTTTAAACACTCAGCATTATAAGGTGAGGATCAAGGGAAAGTGGAGTAATCCTGAGAAACGAGTGAGTGCTTCCCCTATACTTTGGTATGAAAAGGAAGCCTTCATATTACCTGTGGCTATGGTCGACCACTTTACTTTTTTACGCACTAATAATGTTGAGAAACATACCCCCCCCCCCCCCCTCAACACACACTCTTAGTCATGAGTAATATAACAATTTGTTTGCATTTTATAAAATGAATCCTTTAGCATTCGGTTTTGTTTTGACAATGAATAACCCAAAAAGGTGGATTTGTCATTAAACAAACCAAAATCGTTTCTGAATTTTGTCTGGCCACAAATAAATCATCATTACAGCCAATATTTACTTTGTAGCTTTTAGCATTTGAAAGTGATTTGGAAGCCTTTCAATCAGCAGAAAGGAAGTAATTTTGACAAAAGTCTAGTATTATGGTTTATTTGTGCACAAAGTATTTTTCAACCGTACCACTATTGTATCAAAGAATCTAATTTTTAGTTTGCCGGTACAAAATATTTACTACTAATATAATATAGAGGTTATCTTAACGACGAATTGGTTATGCTGGTACGGTCATTTGGAGGGTTCATCCTCCTGGAGAAACCGTTGCAGAAGCATGGATGTCTTGAATCGCAGGAAGGTTAGCTGACCAAAGAAAACGTGGAAGCAAGTGATTAGACAAAACCAAACGGTGTGGAATTTGGAGACAGTGGACTTGCTGAACCATGTAAACTTGAGAGTGAGCTTGCAAAGTATTTTTTAAAATGTCTCACCCCTGAATAAAAGAAAAGTGATGTTAAATGAATATATATATATATATATATATATATATATCTATATATATATATATATATGACAGATTTTAACTTTCTTTGGAATACTATTAAGTACCATATTTTCAGATTATATATATATTAAAAAATGAAATGAAAACATTACTCATACAATTTATAAGGGGGTTCAGTTTAACATAAAATTCTCATGATTTCTTTTTTGAGGGGGAGCTGGTCTTTAACCAACCACTTAACTATAAATTGAACAGTGATTTTTTTATATTTTTTTTTAAATTTTTTTTTTATTAACAAATTTATTTTAAATATGTTAACATAGATAATTTAATATGATGTCAACGTAAAGATTCCCACCAAATCGAACCATAAATAAAACTTACTCTTTCTATTGTGAAAAACTGGTGGAAATTTTAAAAAGTATCTACAAATTTTGTCACTTTGTATGTTAAACTAATGGGACACGTGTCTAAGCATTGCTCGGGAAGATTGAGGAAACAGAAGACTCATAACCCCCAGAAGTAAATTGACCGAAAAGGACTGGAAAAATTCTTTTCACCCAAAATGCTAAGCCTTAATCCACGATATAAAAAATATTTGTAGATAGAACTGTGTGTTATAGTAAAATGAAAACAATAATTAGAAAACAATAAAAACGAATAGTTAATTAATGAGACGTCTTTTTGCAAAGCAATGTGCAAATTAGTTAACCATATGACATTCGATCAATCGCATACACATGATTCATATATTGGAAAGCTACTGTTCTTCTAATGTGAATGATGTTCTGTGCAGTTCTAGGAAGTCTACTTTCCCAGACTTTGCCTTCTCACCCTTTGAGAAGGGGTTACTTTCAAGCTAATCGCTTGAGGAAAAAGAGAATGCCGACGGGGCTGCCCAGGTAATTTTTGTGAGCCCAGAGTTCTCTTCTTCTATGCGCTGGTTTCAAATCCCACTTTCCCGGGCCTTTGTGTCACATCTTCCTGCCATGCGAAGGAGATAAATAACTTTTAATTTGAATATGAATTTGGCATTTTCAATCTCGCTTGTCGTGCGATAAATGACTCAACTTTATGAATATAGAGATTTTTTTTTTTTTTTTTTTTTTTTTTAAAATCATTCCTTTAACCGCCATCATGGTTCTTTGTATATATCTTTCTGTACCGGTAAACTAAATTTCCCATAATTATATATCTTTTATGTAAACTTCAAGTCTGGCAACTCTAACTTGAAACCATATTCATCTCGCTGGAAATACTGTTTCGTCTCGTGTTTCAATAATTTTTTTGAAACGAAAGTCTTGAAAACTGAGTGGAACACATCTGTTTTCATCTTTTCGTCGTTTTTTTTTTTTTTCTTTCGTCATGTTCACTGATTTCATCTTTCTTTTTATTTCTTTCTTTCTGTGTTTGTTTCCGCAGAGGCTCCAGATCTGCTGCCTACGCAGTCGCAGCTTGAGAAATTGGGTCCACCGCCGCCGGCGCCACCCCCACCACCGCCACCACCACCACCGCCGCCACCACCCCCACCACCAATCTCAAGCATACCTCCCCCGCCCCGCATGATGGGGGCACCACCGCCACCGCCACCACCCCCTTCGGCTGGAAATGAACACAACACAACAGGTAAATGAATGTTTCAATTGAAGAGTGACATTATGGAATGTGTACATTTTTATGTTTTCTATTTAAACAAAAAAAAAAAATTTTCTGGGGGGGATAGCCTATTGTTATCTATCCAAATATTTTATAATTCTATCTTTAATTTCATTTTTTTTAAATATATATAAAAAATTTTTTAATTTGAACAAAAAAAAAAAGAAATTATAGTCACTGACCTTTTTGCAGTGGAAATTAAAACTAGCTCCGACGGAAACATTACCTTTTCTTTTTTCCTTTAGTACCTGTCTCAAAATAATTCTCTGAATCAAAATAAAAATACATTTTTTAAAAATTTTTTTTTTTACTATTTGTTGAAATCTCCTAAAAATCAATATTTTGTGTTTATTATTTCAGCCATGACGATTAAGAAAAAAATCCAGTCGAAATACAGACTCCCATTGTTAAATTGGACACCACTCAAACCCCAGCAAGTGAAAGGGACCATCTTCTCAGATCTAGATGATGAGAGGTTGATGGCTGTAAGTTTAAAAATTCATTTTATTTAATTTATCTAGAGGCTTAAAAATATGGCATCAAAGTATTCTTTTTTTTTTTTTCTTTTTATATATATACTTTCCAACTTTGGTTGATTTATAAACTGAATTGTTTGTAAATTGTAATTAAGGTTTTCCATAAGAAACAAAATGAAATTAATTCTTTCTTGATCAGCAAACAAGGTTTTGCTTTTTGTATAAAATGTCTTACACAAAATTTTCTTTGTTTAATGTGGCTTCTTCCACATATGATATGGATTGCGCATTGGCCATGGTGGCACGAAGTGACTTTCCCCATGAAACTCTATCATTTAAATTAGTTTCGATATGCCATTGCTTGCGGTCATTTTTGACTGAGTTCTTCCAAATTTTTCTCAGCCTGCCTTTCCCTCTCGTACTCTCAATTGGGATGTGTGTACACCTGTTTATCCAACCAGAGCTTCGTTCAAGATGTCCATAGCACCATAAGCCGTTACAATGCAGATCTGACTTCAGTCTGGGCACCTTCAGCCTTAATGGCAGAGAGTCAGAACTAACACTGTCATCAAGGCATACACCACAAATCCACTGCATCCTCAGAAAGACCAAGTTAGTTGGAGCCCAGCATTCACTCACATGTAACATGGCACTGCAGACATAGCAGTCATTTATTTTGCTTGTCAACGTGTACACTTCATCTGTACATGAATGTTTTAGATGCTAGAAGGAAAGGCGAATAACGGAAATAAAGAACAAATTATAAGAAAGTAGTGAGAAAAACGAAATTATGTAAATAGTTAAATGAAAGAGAGAGGATAGAAAAAGAGAAGAGAAGGGATCTATTATGACATCACAATGTATTCTGAAATACTTTGACTTTGGAAAATAGTATGTATCGAAAAGTAGGCATTTTGTTTATTGATTCTGTTACAGTTGTAAAGTTTTTGTTAATATTGTGAAACATGTAAAAATAATTAAAATAAGACTGTTTTGTAAATAGTTCTACAATTTCTTAAAATCTGATACATGTTCCATAAAGTACCAATAATTGTACTTTAAAAAATATCTAATTTACCTTCATAATCAGCCCAGGGCACAAAATATATACATTATGTACAATGTATCAAAGAAAATCCCATCATAAATACTATGATTATGGTAATTTATATTTTGAAACATGTCCATCGCATCAAGTTGGCAGACTGGAAGATTGAAGCTTTCTTGGGATGAGCTGTGTAAACGTGACCGTGCAGCCCTGGGGATTACAAACTTAGATCCTCACGACCGCCGAGCCTGGAGTGGAAGAAGACTTTGATCAAGACTGACAGGCAGGCCCCACCCTCTTATAGAGGACTAATCAAAGACCTGTTTAAAAGTAAATCGGATGAAGAAGAAGAATATTTCTGTTGATTCTTTAGAACATGCAGTTTTTTGCTTTTGTCTATTGTGATATTTTCTCTTTGTAGGTGATAGATTTCCAAGAATTTGAAGAACTCTTTCGCCTAGGCCCTGCGGGCCCTTTCAGCCGGGATCCTGCTGAGGGGACTCCTAAATTGCTCAAGAAACTGAAGAAACCTGAAAATATTAGTCTTCTTGAACCCAATAGACTACGGAATGTTGGTAAGCTATTTGTGCATTATATACAAAAAAGAAAATAAACTTTTTTCTACATATGATTGAAACATATTTTTATTTTAATTTACTGTAACTGATGGTTTAAATTCATTTTATTCGTTAATTTTTATTTTTTTTATTGATAAATCTTTTAGGAATTTAAATTATTTTTCTTTTTACAAATTAAATTTACAACATTTTGTTTGCCATTTCGTAAATGTTTGTCAGATTTGCATGTTTTTATTTGTGTTGCTATCAAATTTTAAAAAAAATGTAATTCGTATGAATTGGCATGATACAATTTTTCTACTTGTATGATTCTGTTGTCGGTATGGATTTCAGAATCAGGTACCCACAGGAGAGATCACATGAAAGTTGCCAACATTTTCCTCCATTTGATAAACAGAATTCCCACGAACAGTTTCTTTCCAAGAACTTCCTATCTGTGGAAAACTTTGCCACAAGATTGCTTCCCTCTGGGTTATAACGTGGTCATCTTCAAATAAAATGTCATGAACCGTCCTCATAAGTCATAAAATTTTGTTCATTCCATTCATTATTTTCAATCCTCTCATAATATTCATCATTCTACTGGCAATCTATCTCATTGACCCTTGTTCTTGAATAACTTTTAGCCTTGATGAGTCGTGACTCATTAGGAGGGGAAAAAAATCATAGTGGAAATGATACTATGGGAGTGACAGGTGAACTTATTAGTCTGTAAGATATTTATTCCCCCGGCCACTACTTCTATAATCTCTATTGATCATTAACTTGTAAAAAATCTTGGCTATATGAAGGGAAATCATTCTTGAATTTCAGCTAAAACAAACCCCAACACAAATTTTTTTAGAAAAGATCACATTTTTATGATTAACATGTACGTTTCTTGGTTAAGAAATTCAGTTATGCATGAATAAAAGTTAATTTAAAAAAAACTGTTTTTAACTTTAATGATGTTTTTCTTCTCTATTTTAGCAATAACAAGAAGGAAGATTGAAATGTCAAACGATGAAATAGTTAAAGCTATTATCATGTACGTATGAATATTCGTTTTAAATATCTATTTTTCGCAGATGAAAGTTTTCCGCAAATGTTAACTTTATATGAATCATTTTTTTCAATATGTTCAGATCCAGGAAGAACATTTTGTGGGTGACGGTGAGTTTAATGAGTCTCAAACAAACTAAACCGTCAGACTAGTTGTTTTTTTGATCTCAGTCATAACTGCCTGTGAAATATTTTATCGATATTTAGATGACCAGGACAGGTATTTCTTTAAAAAAAGACTATGAATTTATTATAGATTTGCCAAATTGTTATTAAATATTTATCCCATTCTCATTATTCCTTCAGCAAAGATTTGAATTTTCTGCAAAATTTTGTATTCTCATCCCTGATTTCTGTTTGTAAAAACAAATTATACTTTTTCATTTAAGGCTTTTGTAAAAAGTTAATGAAACTTTTTATTCTCTCACCCAACTTATTCTTGTAATTCTACCTTCAGAAAAAAAGATATGACAATATTAAAAAAAAGTTATTTTTGAAAAGAATTCTTTGAATATCAGTTAAGATGTTTTTGTTTTATGTTTGTTTTAAGGTTGGACCTACAAAGACTTAACTTGGATATGGTTGATATCCTTTTAACAATCTTGCCAAACGATCCAGAAGTAAGTTATTTTACAATTATATCTGTTTTTATGTGATATTATAGGATACTAAGACCCCCCCCCCCAGTATTATGGCTTTGTTCCACCCTTTCCCCATAAATTAATCTCAAAGAAACAAAATCCTTACATGATGCCAGTATGTCTGCTGTGTTACTAAAAATGAAATCTCTTTCTGAAAAGGTCTGAGTATAGATTTACCCAGCAGTCAACCCTTGGCCAAGTACTTTATATTCTACTCTAACCATATCTCTTACTTTTCACCCTCTGTCTCTTACAATGATACATTCTTGGATCTCTGGTTACATGGCCCCTCACAAAGAAAAGAAATAGAATTATTTGAAAAATCAATTTTGAACATGACTTTACAGATAACAAATAATATCAAAACTCTCAGCTGGCGAAAATATGGGCTTTTTATAAGTCCATACTGATAAATACTATTTCATTTCACTTTCCTCTTGATATGACAACTAGCGAATATCCAACTCTGTTATATGGCCAGCCTGTACAAGCTGTAATGTTTAAATTTAAACTCATAAAGACATCTTGATAAATAAGGAAGCATTTGGTCTCATTGTAGTATTCCTTTTGTTTTTCAAATGTTTTTTTCTTTTTTTCAGTTCAAAGCTTATAAAGAGTACGAAAGAACGAAGTCCTCAGCTGGTGTATTGACAGATGAAGACAAATTTATGTTGCAAGTAAGTAGATTATTATACTTTTAATAGTCTTTCTATTCTTATCTCCTATATAAAACAATTGTGTGCGTATGTTTGTATGTCTGGCTAAAACTAAAAAAAATATGCAACAGATATCCACAAAGTTGACATTTTTTAAATCGTCCATCTTTCGAACGTATAATATGCTAAAATTGGAGAAAAAAACATTCACATAGAACTGATACAAAATCTGCCGCGTTTCGTTTTTATTGTCGCCTGTACGTTTTGCTCATGTGCGACGTGCAAAATAAAAAAACATTGATTCTAAATGCGTTTAAGTGACCTATTTTTCGTCGGATCTTATACTATGTCTCTTCGCCGCAATGGTTAGCGATAGAGAATGAAAACCGATGGTGAGGGGGCGGGGATGAGGGTGCGACCGGGCAAGAAAGAGATTGTTACACTTTTGCCCCAGTCAACACCGGGTAACCCCTGCTAGTCTATTATAAAAAAGGAAGTCGTATTTCTGTGAGTGTGTCTGACTAAAACTCAAGCATAAACTGCAAAGTAAATCTCAAAGAGTTCTCTTCATCGTTCTTCATCTCAAACCCGTACAATGGCTGGCCACATGCATGGTGAAGGGGCTTTCCATGCCCATTTACGAGGAGCTACTTTTAATTATAACATACAACGCCATGAACGGGAAAATCTTTTGATGATTTTCTCACTCCGGCACCATAACGAGGCCTCTGTGGTCATGAGCAGAAGCTGTACTGTCGATCGTTTTGTTTCAACAAGTGAAAAGCTGCTTACTCTGTCCATATCGTTACTCCATAGAACAGACTTCTCCGAGAATGTAGTTCAGCAGTCCAATACAAGCGACCCTTCAATAACTGTTTTGAGGATGTACATAAATTCACTACAACTCACTCTTTTTTACATGACATTACAAAATTTTCTGCTTTTTGTGTCAATAAGTTTTGATTTGATTTACGAACATAACATATTTCTGCTCAGTATGATCCTGAGTTGGTTAAAAACAAAACAATATTCATTTGCTTGTGATCACTAGGGACCATATTAGTGAATAGGGGTCACCTTTTAGCAGTAAGAGCACTTTTAAGCGACAATAATGAATTAAGAAATTAAAAAATCTATATACATAAAACTTAAAGGAAAAAAAATTTCTACATTTATGATGTCAGGAATGTCACTCATACAAAAACAAAACGTGTGTAGCAAGATTATATGTGGGTGGGTGAAAATAATGTTAAAACGGAATGTTCCCCATGAGGTTAAAATTAAGTAGAGGGTGGAAAATTCCATTAGAAGTTAAGTTAGAGATTAAGAGTATGTGTCCGGGAAATGATGTTATGGATGAGAAGTCCAAAATGAGACATGGCAAGAAGTCCAAAATGAGACATGGCAAGAAGTCCAAAATGAGACATGGCAAGAAGTCCAAAATGAGACATGGCAAGAATTCCAAAATGAGACATGGCAAGAAGAAAGTTCTACCTCTTTTGGCCTATGAGCTGACTGTGTTCAGACGTTTTTCAAAACCATCTTCATTCGCCTGCTATTCGGAGTAGATAAGTTAAAAGCTTCCTTGAATATGAACTAATCTGACACTTTTCATAGCTAACAACAAGAACATAAGTCAGTCGTGAGACAGCATACCTCCGCCTGACAACGTAAAGATGGGCTAAAGTCTTATCTGGACCTTATTACTCTATATTGTATGAAATATTCTCAAAGTTATGCCATGGAAATGTTCCGATGGATACTGCACCCTATAGACGGATGTCGTCTTGTCCTTCGGGACTTGATTCCACCTGTCTGTGGGTTTGTCCTGTGCAGTTCTAGAAGGTCCACCCTCCCAGGCTTCGCCTCCCCTCTTTGGGGAGGAGTAAGTTTATTGCTTACTGCTTGAGGCGCCCCTACCGGGGAATGCCGACGGGGCTGCCCAGGCAATTTTTAAATGGCCAGAGTGCTCACCTCTCGAGCGCTGGCTTTTAACCCCACTTACTCGACCCAAGCTGTGGTCACATCTTACTTGTGGGAGTAAGATAAAACTGGCCTTGTGCCTAACTCCTGCAGAGGAGTAAATAAATATAGTAAACAGAACTGAAATTATCGCCACAAAGTGTGACTTTCACTTTTTCCATGACCTTGACTGTTGACCTAGATATCTCAAAATTAAATCAGTTCCAAGTCAGACAATGATCGATTATTTGACAAAGTTTGGTGACAATTGGTCAAGCGATATAGACACTAGGCTGTACACAAACAAACTTAATCGAAAACATAACCACCTTTGCGGTGGTAATTATGTCCTTGTAAGACCACTGAGTGAAGAGGAATATCAGTTTCTGTTCGATTGAGGGGGAAAAAATTAGTTTAAATTAATTTTTTTTTACGGATAACTTATCGCATTAAAAAACGGAAGAAAGAATAAAAAAATCTATTTTTCCTCATAAAAAATGATTATATAAAAAATATTAATGATATTTAAAATTTTGATAAAAATTGGTTTCAAATGTTTTAATAAATTCTTCAAAATTGTCATTACATTGTAAATGACTAATGATGATAGTGGCTTACTTTGTTACGAAAGTGGGTTAGCGAATGTGGCAAGGAAGTGAAGTAGTGAACAGAATGTCGATAGTGATATGTGACAGAAAAAACGAGAGGATCTTTTGGATTTTGCCTGCAAAATGAAGCAGATATATTTTGAAGATCTCCTCCCTCTTTCCCCTATAGGGAATTGGTTGGGGGGGGGGGGGGCTAAATAAGTGTAAGAAAAAAGAAAACTGCAGAAAGTAATTATTAAACCTAAAACGATGATGTGTTATTCTACAAAAAGAATTATAACTCTGCTTCTACAAACATGATGAGAGAGAGAGACAGACAACCTATACACACAGTTTTTACTACTATGACATATTGAATGCAACTCTACATGCTTTGATACTCCACATAGTGTTCTACTGCTATACAAAATGCGCTGGCCATAATTGCTTACATTTAAAATATTTGTCTGCTGTGTTTCAGCACTTTTAGTTTTATCTGAAAGATTTCAATCATTGCATTTTTATTTTTTAGTTCTTTGTTTTCAGTGTTAAAAAGCAAAAAAAATAATGAAATTACTGAATATCTTTTTTTTTTCTTTCAGCTGTGCAAAGTGGAGCGTCTATCTCAAAAGCTACAAATAATGAGTTTTGTGGGAAATTATTATGATAATATTCATCACCTACAACCTGTGAGTATATTATCTTCTACATATATTGTCACCGCTGATGATCTGACACAAATTTTTATTTATTTTTTTCACCAGATTCGTGATTTTCAGCTCGTGGTATGATTCCTTAGTTTCCTGTAAAAAAAAGATGTCTACAGGATGGGACATGTTAACATAGTGAATATAACGATTGGGAGAAGAAAGACACGGAATACACATTTTTGATAATGAATAATTAAATGGAGAAAATCAGAGTGGATAAAGAAAGAAAAACAAGAGAAACTTTTGCATTTTTTTTTTTTTTTCATCACGCCCTGATCCTGGGAATTACGTTCCAATTTCAACGATTCACTGGATGCCTTGGATACTTGCTAAGTCTTTTACAATCCATAAAGTTTGTATTGTGATTTATCCATATTGATAAGGAGGTAGTCATATGAATTCTTCTTTTTATGTACTGTTTATCCTATCGTTAAAATCAGGAACATAGCCACAAGGTTCTGTCTATCATGTTTTTCATCAGCTGTGTATAAATCATTCTTCCACATTTTCTTTTTGGGGTCACATATGGCTTGATTCAGGTCTGCCAAATTCTATGCCATTGGTCATGGCTGCTATTGTTTCTCTCATAACCACCAACTCATCACTGCTCCTGCTTCCATGGTTGCTATATTTTCCTTTGCCACTTCGGCAAGGCTGCTCCTGTTGCTTCTATGGTTCTATGGACTGCTTATAGCTTTAGCGAGAGAGGAAGAAGAAAAAGAGATAGGGAGAAAGAAAGTGTCTATGAGTAGTAAAACTGTAAATTAACCAATGAAAGGGAAGTAACTAAAATGAACCTAGTTATCTGCCTACAAACAAAATAAACCACATGTAACAATTAATTTTTAAAAAAAATAGCATTGAATAAATAAAAGTTAAAAAGCAAGAAGATAAAATCAAAAACAAAATTTTTTAAGGATGAACAGAAAAATAGAGAAGCCTTTATATCTGCAAAATTGGATGACTTGAACGACCTGCAGCAATTCTGTGTGGAATGGTTTTATTGAACCGTAAGTAAGTAAAGTAAATTTATTAAAATTATATATATATATATATATATATTAGTGTGTAATACATTCAGTATATAAAATCTGGAGCAGATATAAAAAGTGAGAATTGTTTGTGTTCGCTTGCTGTAAAGTAGGAATAAACGGCCATTGTGATGAAGCTAATTTCGATGAGTTTAATGTAAATAGTTCATTGTTTATATTTTATTGTGATACAGAAAGTTTGCTTATTTTTTCAATGTTTGAGTTATTTGTTTCGAAAAACGTACATTTCCATCTCATTTTTTATGAAATCTATTTTCTCTCGGATTAAGAAATAAGTGTACATTTGATGGATGTTTAAATTTGTAATGAAATGTAATTTATAAATATATTTTCTATTTTAGCAATTAAATGCCCTGATTGCCGCTTCCATGTCAATCAGAAATTCTCAAAAAGTAAAAAAAATGCTTGAGGTAAGTCTTTTTCCCCCTAAAAAAAATGTCTATTTTATTGTTTTTGAGAAATGCAGAGGAAAGTTTTTTTTAATAAAAATTTGAATATCTGAATTGTAAATTGAACATTTTTGTATTTTTTCTAATGTAGTTTTTAACAAAACATTGTTCAATCGATCATCTCTAAAAGTATAATCTCCATATTTTTAAAGTGGCATCATTTCCCGCTCTAATATCTAACAGTGAAATTAAAATACTGATTTCATCTTTGCATAACAAAAATACGATACTTTAAAATACTTATCAGAAACTATCTCAGGAATGTTGCCACTTAATTGTGGAATTAAAAATATGTATGCAATCGAAGTTGTAAGGTTAACTAATTGTCATATTGCTTTGGAAGAAGAGTCAGAATCTATCCATCTAACACTTATCATTGGCTAGTTGTTTATCTTGAAGTAATATTTATTTATTTCTTTTTTTAGCTCCTTACATTAAGTGGCTTTGTGCCTTGTCTGGAGCAATTTCCATAAAAAAAAACATCCCATTAATTAAATATTCATTTCTATTGTTTTTAATTTTAATGATTGTTTTCATTTTAATATAACATTTAGTTCTATTTACAAATATTTATTATATTGTGGATAACGGCTTGACATTTTTGGTGAAACAACTTTTTAGGTCCTCTGCAGTCAATTTACTTCTGGATGAACTTATTTGATTTTCAACAAGTTGTGATCCAATTATAAATCGTAAATTAAAATCAAGACCTCCCCCACTACCCACCCACACACACACACACACACACACACACACCGGCCAAGTAAACCAGTTAGTATCTCCTCCCAACACCCACACAGACACAGTAAATAACTTTGAGTAGGAGTTTCTTGGTTTCGTCAATTTCCCGGGCAATGTCGGGACACAGGTCCTGCTAGTTAAAGTCCAAATGAGGGTTTGTTTCTTCTGTCAAAAGAATTTTATATGTGACTATGGTTGGTTAAATTTTGTTATTTTACAACTTTTCCTTTATTTGCAGATAATTTTGGCATTTGGAAATTACATGAACAGTGCTAGGAGAGGACCAGCTTACGGTTTCAAGTTGCAGTCTCTTGATATGGTAAGTTCACTGATATGTGTTTGTTTATATACAAACAATCACACTGTCAGTTGAGACTCAAGAATATGCGGAACATGCCATGTGCATGATGGTAAGATCCCACCCGAAAAATGGAGCCACCTACCTAGTGGCCATGGGTGACAACTATAATAGACATGACAGAAGTAAATAGACACCCTATTATCATTAATAACAAAAACTGCTGTTAGAGAGTCCTGATTGATCTAAGTGAGACAATATTATTTTCCATCTCTCATGAATTGGACAATTACTCAGTTAACGGTGGAAAGTGGAATCATGAGGTTTGCGGCAATTTGATGTTAATTAAGTCCGCCTCCAGATGAACCTATAATATGACTCTTCTGAAACTGAAAATTCTGATGCTTCTTTAACCCATGTTATACGTAAAATGTGATGTATGATAGATATATTGCTATCTGGAATTAAAGAAAATGTCCATTTGTATAAAATATTGATGTTTCAGACTTTCACTGCTGCTTTGTACGGCTCCGAGTGCTGGCTGTCGAGGATGGAAGCAGAAACTTTAAACATGTATGAATTATTTTTGTGGGGTATCAATTTACTTCTGTCATGTCTTTATGTTAGTCTCGGAAAAACGAGACGATTTTCTTGAATTCACAAAATAAGTTTCTTCACATCCAGTTCAGTTTAAATAACAGTTAACAAAACTCAAAATAAATGCCTTTCTGCGTCTTCAAACAAAAAATATCTTGTATTAGGTGTTACAAAGTGTATTGAGGCGAATATATTTTTATTTATTCAATTTGAAATAATAAACTGCAGTAATCATTTGTAATTATCCTTTCAAATTATGTTTATTAGCTTTACATTTTTATTTTCTATTTTAGTTAGATTTCAAAAGATTAAGGGGCCGTCTTTTCCTGGGGTAACACTTTATTTCTTTATGAGTTACATCGATATCCGAGTGTTTATTTAAGTATATTTCCTACTTCTCAAACCTTGTCTAAGTCAATCAGTAAAAAATATTTATATTATTCTCCCCAATTGACCAATTAACTATGTTATAGGTTATTTTTCTTGTCGTCTTTGCTTGATCTTGCTGGATTCCAGGACCAGAATTCATCTGGTCTGGTGGAGTATCCAACTTAGTGTTGTTACTTGTGGCAGCATCACTAGGAATAGGTGCACTATTACTTGCTTCGTATGAGCCGGTGTGTAGCCATGCTGAGTTGATCTTATTTGGGCTTTGGATACTATGTTATTTTTATTTGGATATTTGGTCAGGGTTTACTTCTAAGGGGAAATGTCCTCACATTATGACAAACCCCTGTACAGAGAGACTGAAGACGCTTGGGATTGTGTTTAGTTGGCATCCGAAATCGCTTCAGTAGGTTTTCATGTGATGTGTAGCATGAACTAGATATGTCATCAGTACAATCACACTTTCTTTCTCTCCTTCTGGTCAGTCAGAAAAGAAAACATTTAGTATTAGTATTATTATTAGTAGTATTAGTATTAATAAAGTGTTTGAGAGTGGTGTGGTGTGGTGTAATGGTTACACGTGCTGACCGTGGGCTTGGTGTGCCATGTTTGTTTTCTGTCGGGGCTACAGCATTAATTTCACTAATACTCTTAGGAAAGGTATGAATCCATATATCCTCCCTCCAGCTATGGGTTAAATAGTAGAGTAGACCAGACTCTCAAGCCTTGGTTGTGCAACTAGTCTAGAAGGAAAACTTTGAAATAACACTAGTCTTTCTCTGCTAATTCTGGCATTGTTTCCAGTCATCTTGAACTTCTCCTTGTCACTAGACTCAAACAATGTTGGTTCAGGAGAGGTGCAGTTTCGGATTGTGCAACCGTCACTTGATTATATTTCCTCTCCACACATACACATTGTCTTTTCGAGACTGAACGGCGACTGTAGTAATGTTAATCTTAAATGATTTATATTTATTTTTTATTATTTTATGATTAATAGTTTTTTGGCTTACATTACAAAAAAAAAAAAAATTAAAAAAAAAATTTTTTTTTTAGGAATATGTATATTTTAAATGTTTTTGAGCCACCTTAAACTAATTACTGACCCCTGAGATAATTTGTCATTATGTTACATGCAAGAGTTTTTAGCCTCCCTTCTTGTCACCCAAGAAACTGCGTTGGGTGGAAGTGAAACAAAGACAATATTGCCCTCCCTCCTTACAGAAATCTGGTTAAAACTGAAATTTAATTTTAAATATTAATTCCTGGAAGAGTACATTACTTCAATTGAAACATGATAAATTATGACTTGATTTAAGTGAAGAACATTTATCAATTTTATTTTTATGTAAATTTAAGCAATATACCCCTCTTTTATTGTTTTTAATTTTTAAATTTAAAATGTATTTCATGCACACACACATACGCAAAAAGTCTGACTGAAAATCAAATTTTGGTTAAATATTCAAAAATCTATTAGATTAAAATTTTTTGTTTCTTTTAATATTTTGGAAGCACTTAGAAATAAAAATGTACATCTTAAAACGTTCTACTTCGTATTATTTTTGCGTTTGAGATGTTAATTGAGTCTATGAATATTTTACATGCTCTGTATTTTTTTATCCATATTTGTGTCAGGGGTGGAGTGACTTGTTCACAAGAAGGATATGTTGAACCATAAATAAAATTATAATTTTTGTTGCCGAGAAGTTAAAATAAGCAAATGCTACCAAAACTTACTCTTAAAAATATTCTTAAGCGGATTGTAGATAAAAATCTTTGTAGCAAACTTTTAAAAAGTTATTTTCTTTATTTAGTAATTTTATGCACATTTGATGTTTTTTTATACAAAAGTAAAACGTTTTTATTCAATGTGAAATTTGAAATTTTGTTTTGTATTTTATTTTCTTGATGTAAATTATTAAATTAATTTACCTGTGTAATGTAAATAATTTTCTTATTTGTTTTTTTTTTTTTGTTTTTTTTTTTTAAATAAGCCACACAGATTTTTAGTTTGGACTTGGCTGGGACAGATTTTTATCAATTAGTCAAAGATCACGATTACTAAAATCTGCTGATCAAATTTGTTTGAATTTATAATGGTTCTCGGTTTATAATTGATATCTTGAAAATGTTATATTTTAATTAACCATTTTATTTTTAATGGCGAACATCTAATAGCAATATGTAAAAAAATGCATATTTTTTTAATTGTGATCTAATCTCGGATGTCTAATCAATAGTGATCTAAACTTTTTTGTAAAAAAAAAAGCCATGAAACTATACAGCCTCCATGAAAAAAAAAAATTTTTTTTTTTAAACATTCAGTTACTTGTTGAATTTAAGTATTTTTCAATTTTGTGTGGTATGTACATGGAACATTGTTTTTTGAAAATAGATGGGCAATTAAGTACGTATATAAAAAAATATAAAAAAATAAATGGATCAATCATAGTCGAGGTCGACCTAAAGGCTTTTTTTTCATTGGCTACTACACCGAGGTGTAGGGGAGGGCGCCACTCCTTTCCCTGAATTGCTACACTTACCCTTGATCCTCACCTTATGCTGAGTGTTTCACTAAGGAGGCATCAAGTACCACTTTTGAGTTTTGTTTTGAGTTTAGTTGGATTTTGGATTCGGCCAAAGATTGAACCCTGGTCTTCTGCCCCATTAGTTAATGCCTTAACCATTATGCTAAATGGTTGAATTTAATTTGTTTATATAATAAATATATATTATATATACATATATATATATATATATAATTTTGTTTGAATAAATAATTCAAAGTCTAGTATCTGTTCTTTCCTCAGTTAGAGGAGGAGAACCCATTTAAAACAGGCATTTTTATTTTTGTCCATTTAGAATAATAACATTTTTCCCACATTAAAAAAAGGACCTCGTGTCTAACTTTGTCCTTGTGAAGGAATCGGATGTTTATCAACAAATGATGGATTTATTCTTTTGCTTTTCGAAAAACGAACTGCCAGTTTTCTTGATGCGATGAACGACATGAGCAGACGACAACAAAATCATTAATGGTCAAGGTCAAATAGGTGCATCTACTCTGCTTGTTATTATTATCTTCACTAAATTGTGATTTATTCAGGATTCAGAAGTCCGGGATTAAGAAAACGCATGTGCTGTTCATGTGTGGCTAATAAGTGTTGTTTTTTTGTTTTTTTTTTCGTATCTGTACAGTACGCCATCTGTAGTGCAAAAAGAGGAAGAAAACTTGATTTATGATGTCAGTGAAGAGTTCTAATCAAGGGAGATAACTTATAACTGACTATTATAAATACCTCAACAGCTCTATTACAGGTCATCATATTCTCCCATGATTATCGTGCATGTTTCATCCTTTTGTTTAAAAATTGTTTTGTTTTCCAAATTTTTGTTTCTTTCAGCTGCTGGATACAAAGTCAAGTGATAAAAAAATCAGCTTAATGCATTTTCTTGTACACACGGTGCAAGAGAAATTTGGTGAAATTATTAATTTTGAGGCTGAACTGAGGTTTATTGAAAAAGCTGCTTTAGGTAAGATCATTTATTTCCTCTTCGATTGTTTGACATTAAACATGAGGCAGTTACACCTAAGTTACATGCAGTTTCACTTACGGTACTCCAAATTAGGCCTAAGTTATACAAAATGACGTGTAAGCTACGTTTTGTTAATGCTGTGTATCTATAATTTCATGGTTATTCATAATTTTAAAATGTAGAATTGCAAACATTTTATAGCAGGATAAATATTTGTTACATTTATTATCAAAATATGCCGTTCATATTGTTTTAATCTCTCTTTAAAGTCTATCATTTCTGTTAATGATATTTAAATCTGAAATCATTTGATTTGAAATGATTTTTTTAGTTTTTCGTTTGAATCTTTAGAAAAGCTCCAAGTTCAATCATTTCAACATGCCTCGTAAACCTGGTGACAAAATACTTTCATTATTTACATGTTTTTTCGGGGGTTGGAGTATTGTCCTTATCAACATGTCTATTTCGCATTTTGTCTGATGTGACCTTTAACCTTATTAAAGTGTATTGTTCATTTACAGTGAGATTTGTTTTCTTCCATATTTCAAGGTAATTGTTGTTGTTGTTGTTTTTTATGTAAGTAAATCTAAGAAACAAATGATTTTTGTTGTTTTTCAATTCATGAAACACTCATGCGAAGCGCAACATAAGCAAGTGCGTTGGGTGTGATGTGTGACATGATGCGTAGGCTGTGATGTGTGACATGATGCGTGGGCTGTGATGTGTGACATGATGCGTGGGCTGTGATGTGTGACATGATGCGTGGGCTGTGATGTGTGACATGATGCGTGGGCTGTGATGTGTGACATGATGCGTGGGCTGTGATGTGTGACATGATGCGTGGGCTGTGATGTGTGACATGATGCGTGGGCTGTGATGTGTGACATGATGCGTGGGCTGTGATGTGTGACATGATGCGTGGGCTGTGATGTGTGACATGAACGTTCTTATAAATCGTTTCATGTAGATTTGGGGTTCGCTGGATTTTCCCTACTCTTATAAACAAACCCGGTGTCTAATTTTGTCCGCATGGTGATGAAACTAAATCGGGATTCACCAAGATATTTATCAAAAAATGATGAATCAATACTTCTGCTTTTCAAACGAATAAAACAATAGAAATGTGATACTTAGAAGGCAATACAATGCAGAGGTGTGATGAATAGACACAAGTTGGAGAAAATAAGACATATAATGGTGGAACAAATTAAATAGTTTCACCCTTAATACAATGTATACATACACACATATATATTTATTTATTTTTTTACAAACACACATATATCTGTTTATCTACACAATGTTACAATGTTATGTAATACCTGTATCAAGATGGTCTGGTGGAAACATAAGACTGCACTTGAAGAAGGTCTTACGTAACATGAGCCGAAATGTCAATATAACAACCAAGATGAGAATAGTCGTGCAAATAATCTAAATAATAAAAATGAAACAATTCTATTTTAAATACAGTAAAAACATCACCATAAATGAACCTGAATGTTGCCAGCAGAGGGCGCACCAAACAGAATGTAATAGAAATATAATTCCTGACAATAGTCTGAAAGAAAAAAACAAAAATGTAAATAATTCCTCAGACCCAAAATTCCGAAACATAAATTTCGCTGAGATTTGGATTTACGATTAAAATAAACTTTATTTTTCTTTGTTTAACAACTTTTTTGTTTCCGTTTTGTTTCCGTTTTGTCCAGTGTCCTTGGAAAACATTATGACTGATGTCCATGAATTAGAAAAAGGAATGGAAATGACAAAGAAAGAATACCAGACTCGCAAGGAGAGAGACGCTCCCACGATGCTGAAGGACTTCTTGTCTAACTCTGACGATAAGCTAAGAAAACTCATTGCGGATGTAAAAACAGCAAAGGTCAGTGATTTTAATCTGACATCAGATCAATCTTAAACGATTGTACTTTTCTCTACCTCAAATGCACGCTTAAAAAAATTTTTTAAAGTGTATTTTTTTAGGGTAAAATCTGAAAGTATGTAATTTGAAAAATATTTTTGGTTTTATATTTAACACAAAATTTAGCATTAATGACTTTTCAATAGCATAGCATCGCTGTTGCGAAAGATCATATCCAGAAATTTGTATGCCATAATACCAACTTATTAGGCACCAGTAAGAAATCATCTTGAATAAAATAAATCAACCATAGTCTAAGGCAATGCAAAGACTCCCTTTTAATTGGCCACTACATCAAGATGTAAGGGGAGAAGGGCGCCATTCCTGGATTGCTCAACTTACCCTTGATCCTCACCTTATAATGCCGAGTCTTTAAACATGGGTGCATAAAGTACCATTTTTAAAATTAAAAAAATTTTTTTTTTAGTCTTTTGTATGACTCAACCGAGGATTGAACCTGGGTCTTCCATCCTATTAGCGACCACTCTAACTATTATGCTTAATAGGCCAGTCAATTATTTTTATACTCATCCATATTGTTGTTATTTATCTAAACCAAAAGCTTTTTATGGAAACTAGTAGATTATTCTGGGTAAAGAGTATGGATATTTGAGATTCTATTTTATTAAGATTAGCAACGCACGGGTAAAGAATGCTTTGTTTTTTTTATTGTCTTTTATTCGAAACACGTTACTTTCCAAGTAATGCACAAAGTGTTGGGAATAAAAGACAATAAAAAAAATTGTGGTTAAAGAAGATACAGCATTTATTACTAGTTTGTCGGCACAAATTATAAAAACCATAAATGGGACGTATACGTAGATTGCACATATAATTTTACAGTCCCAAACAGATAAAATGAACTCGATTAATGCTAATAAAGGTAAAAAAGGGCAGTTACTTATATCTTCCCGATAGAATATTTTCTGTGAGGTGACAAGCTCAAAAGCAAGTCCTCTCTCTCGGGCAGTTGGCAGCAACTGAGAACAAATTATGGTATTTATTTTGATCATGTGTTCTTACGATAGTTGCTGTAAGATTTTGTGTATGAAACAAGATTTGGGAATTCACCATTTGTTACCAATGCTTTTAGGTTCAAGGGGAAATACTCTAGCCTATAAAATAATTTCTCCTCAAAGTGAGATAACTCTGTTCCAACATGGGTATAAGAGGGATACGGAGAAAGTTTACACGGATTATTACAGGAATGACAAATTGAAAAAAGACTTTGAATATCACAAATTTTAGAATGTGGAATGCGGGGAGATCTAATTGAATCTTTTAAAATATAAAACTAGCTTTACTACTATGGACAAATAATAAATCCCCCTACCCTCTCTTAATGTTGTCTTTCAAATAGCCATACATGACATGGCTTATCTCGATGTTTTCACATACAAATGTTTCAAGTATTTCAAATAGTTATGGTGATGTCTATTACTGTTATGTGTTACAAACCTATTATCTTCGTTGAGGGAATTTGCTTATAACTCATCAAGCTGCCACATTACATAAAACTGGAAAACTGCATTTACTTGGTTTCTTTGGCCAGTGGATTCCTCTAGGATTTTGATAAGTATTTTCTGCTGTATGTTTCATCCCAAATGAAGACTTGAAACAAATAAAACGACTTCACATTAACTTTTATTGCTGATGTCGATAGTCTTATTCTCACACTTATTTCTTTATGTACAGTGGGTCTCCTGCCGAAACACCACTGAGAGAGTAAAGCACAGGACATCCTTTCTACTGAATGTCAATGCTTGCTCTGGTCTCGTTTCCCAATCAGTTGACCGTATACATCAGTCTTTTTTCATTTACACTTTCCTTTCTAAACGACAAAGCCAAATGTTTATTTTACAAATTTTTCTACCAATTTTCACAAATCACAAACTGTCAAAACAAACTGAATTTCAAATGCGACCCAGATTTACAAATGATGGCTTTCATTGTCATTATCTTAGCTATTACTAGTTATCATATTAATATAATTATCTGTCCCCACAGGTAATCTCGTTTCACCCCTCCCCTTTTTACCCCCCCCCCCCCTTCTCCCAAAACTATAAGTTAAAATAACACTAATCCGACTCTGCTTATCTCAACATTGTTTCCAGTTGTTTTGGACTTGCCACTGAATTCAAACCATGTCAGATCTGGAGAAAATAATGCCGTTGGATGTTGCACGACTGCTGCTTCAATATAAACTCTACTTTGCGCAGATATCCCATCAGGAGCTGCCCATTGTCTCTTGAAATAAAAAAATCTTCTATTGATCGAAAGATTTTCTATCATTCTCACTTTTGACTGGAACAATTTTGTTTTTCTTTACTTGTTCCAAATTTTACTTCCCATGTGCGGATTTTTATCCCTGAAAGAAAGTTTAATTCAATAATATGAATTATACTCGATGATAAAAGTTGAATTGAGAGGGACAGCTTTTGAAAAAAGGAACCACCACTATATATATTGAACCATTTTACTTGGGCGCGACATAAAAAGATTATATACAAACAGTAAAAGATAAATACACAGAATTAGGGTTTGCGAATACGTGCATTTGCGCAAACTTATTGTACATGAATAGTGATCTGTTAACAATTGTGCCCGCTTCGGCCCCAACCGAAGTTGTTGGCTCTTTCAGTCTAAGGAGAAATGTTATGTCTGCAACTGCTTTCTGAGGGCTTTTCTCGTAATGCAGTCAACCGTTAACAAACATAGATAAATGGGAAAAAGGGCATTTGAGTTCATGTCGGTTGGCTCACATGACCCCCTAAGGGAGCAGTAATTTGTTTACATTTTGGCCAATCCACATGACTCTTAAAAGGACAAGGGAAGACAACCACATTGACCAATCTGAGTATCTTATCTAAGATCCATTCAATAGAACTTTTCAAAATGTTCTCCTTTTTCGTGGAGTTCTAGAAATTTTAAATTTTAATCGTCGGAATGGAATTATTATTGTCACAAGTTCAAAGTTTACTTTCTTGTTTAACAGTTCGTTTCTCTTTTCACAATGATTTTTGTTTTTCTATCTCCCAGGATGCTTATCATCGTGTTGTTGAATATTTTGGAGAAAATCCCAGGATGGTTTCCCCGACAACATTTTTTGCACAATTTGTACGTTTTGTTAATGCGTTCAAGGTAGGTGACGAATCTCATTTCAAAACATTTACGACTTTTATAGAAACCTTTTAAGAATAAAATAATCTTATTTTTGTTTTATTATTTCTGTAAATAATTAAATTACATTGATATAAATTGTAACGTAACATTTTTAGTTTTTTGATGAACTTTATTTAACATTTCATATTTGTTTGTAAAATTTAATTGTGAAACGTTTTAATGTTTAAAATATTTAAAAATTTAAATTTTATTTAAAATTAATGATAACAACCCGGCCATTGCGTTCAAATTTCTTTTGAAAATATTTCTACGTTCTACAACCATGCATTTCTTATGTTCAGTAGCAAAACTAAAAGTGAATTTTGTTTTGAGATAATAAGAATGAAACAAGACTTGAGTTAGGAAAAAGAATTTTTTTAAATATATATATATATATATATATATATATATATATATAGCAATTAAGGAAAAATAACTCTTACTCAAAGAATAAGTTATTCCCCGTAGCTAATTTTTCTTTTAAGATGACTAAGAATTTCTACATGTTAGAAAACTTGCGGATCTGATTAGGTATTGAAAAAAAAAAAAAATTGTAGCGAAGTACATTAGTTTATAGCAAATTGGTACAACAATTACAACTGAAAGTTGGCTAGTCAGAATCAAAGTTTGATTTGTCAGCTTAAATGCTATTTGGGTCCCACATAATTTTATAGAGTAGATAAAACTTTTGAAATGAACTTTTTTCTGGAAGAATTTTATAATTTATGACAATGTTGATCTTACTTTTCTGTACATATTACACAAGGTGAATATTAACTTATATTTATTTTCTTATGTACAAGAAAGCCTACTCCACTTGAAAAGTTTCATTGCCCGAAACGTTTTGTGGAAGTTATTGCGTTCTCTTTTATATTCTATGATTTTGATTTCCAAGAATATAATCTTGTTTCAAACATCAATTCCTGATCGAATTAAAGACGAATATAATTTTAGCTTTTGTACAGTTTACTGAAGTTTAATTATTGAATTCTGACGGTAGTTGCAGATGTGCTATCACTGTTTGCGGTTGTATTTCATGGAGAACGTTCAGAAAGTTGCTGCCAATCTTTTCATCTAGGCACATTTTCTTTCATGATTCAACCTGTGTTCGCTTTTCTATGTTGCACGACAGTGAGAAATAGGTCCTAAACACTTCTGATCTGCAACGGCTTCGGTATAATGATCGTGCCATGGTTAGCTGGATTTGTGGCTGTAAACTGTAAGAAAAGTTCCCATCAATTGGGTTTTATCAGAAACTTGGTATCGCTGAGATTATGGATGCCTTATGCTCTCAGCTTCTTAGGTTCTTCAGCCATGTGCAGCGTGCCACCTCTTACACCTTCACTCTGTTGTTGATGCGTCGGTGCTACCAGATCAGGCTGTCTGAAAATACTGCCGGCTTCCTGACTTAAACTTCATCAAACATTAATGTTATTGTTTTTTCTTTCTTTTCCTTTTGCAAAACTCAATCACGTTCTGCAAAGTCAAAAACAAAAACAACAATTTTCCTCTACAAAACAACCAAACCAAACACGATGAATAAATATTTGAAGATATAAATAACTTGAAGCATAAAATTATTTACCAAAATGACCGGATTCGGCATTAAATAACCCAAAAAGGGTTGATATGCCGCAAAACAAAACAACCAAACCAAACAACCAACCACCTCTTGCATCTACTTGATAAAGCATTTTCATATTCCAGGCACTAGAGATTTTGATAGACCGACGAAGGTGTAGTTTGAGTTCATAAGAAGTGATATTACTGATATCACCCCTTTGTACTAGACTGTATGAATAGCAACATGCGTGAGGTGTTGCCCACCCCAGAGTCGAGGTCGCTTGCAGCACCATAAATACCAAAAAATTGAATGAATAATTTTTATTTACGAAATAGGTTTTCTGAAAACTCATCACAAGAATTAAATATAAATTATTTTATTTTATCTAAATAAAAAAAAAAAAAATAAATAAAAAATTCTTGTGTATCTTTTTTTATAGCAAGCACTTATTGACAACGAACGCCGGAAGAAATTAGAATTTGCAGCTGTCGATGATGTACTACCGCCAACCTTACAGAAGAAGAAGGAGAAGAGATTAAAGGTAGCTGTAAGTGGTGTTTACTGTTATTTATATAACAACTAACACTTTTCTTCTTTCTACTAACAAACCCTTTTTATCTTTCCGTCCGATGCACGTAAATGAATTCAATATTCAAATCATTCGTTGACGTAACTTATTTTTCTACGTTTACTCAGAATTAATCATTTGAATAAATGGATTTTTAAGGACTTTACGAGTTTATGGTCATTAATTACAGTGAAATCTCTTTTGGCAAAGTCCATCTTGCGCATGTTCATAAAATCATCTTGAATTTCAAGTGAAACTGGAAGTGCAATTAACAAATTGCCATCATGATTTTGAGCCTCTTTTAGGTGGACATCACTGTTTCTCTCTACAAAGTGTCTAACGTTTTCCAAATATCCCCACAAACACGTCAACTCTGAATTGCTGGTATAAATCTCGACCATAATATAAGACATTTATTATTTTACCCTAACATCAATTTTTAAAATAATTGCTAATTGCTGAGATTTCTTCCTGATTACTTAATCTAGTGTAGAATTACGGTTGACCAATTCTTTGACCCCATCAGATTATTCGAACAACAGCTCATCACATACACAGCTTGAGTCGTGTTGTATAGATGACATGTAGCAGTTGTTTGTTTTCTCCTCTCTTTTTCGTTGTTGTTGTCTTTTTCTTTTTAATAACTGCGGTTGTGAAAGTTATTAATAAAGACAGCACACGATCATTTGGGGTTAACCATGCTTTCAAGGTTTTTCTTTTCCAGTATACATAATGCCTCAGCCTATCCCCTATAAGGGGGAAGGAGCAGCTCTCCCAAATACAACCACTCTCTTTTGTGATTTAGAAAAAAAAAAGATTTTATCAGCTTATCTGCTACATGGCACTCGACTTTCTGTCTGTGACGTCATATTCTGACTCCTAGTCCTAATTCTAATAATTTAACTTTGAATGGAATTTTCACCTTCTCTGCTTATTCTAACCTTATGTGGTAAATATCGTTTTTAATGTTATTGTTACACAACCACATCCAATATGGCTGCACTAGTTTCTGAGTTTTTCTTCTGCCAGATTTCAAAATGATGTCATTGTTAAAAAAAAGCAATAAATATTGCGATAAGTCAAGATTTATGTTAACCTGTTTTAACTGCCAATTTCTCCATTCAATTACAATGTCTTTCCATCTTCATGTTCAATCATTAGAGCATTTTAACAACTGCTCTCTTAATAAAACTTTCTATAAATTTGATGATGAATTTGATCTTTTTGGATTCAACTTTCTCTAAATTTCTTAGACTTTCTTTGATCTTTTTGGATTCAACTTTCTCTAAATCTCTTAGACTTTCTTTGATGTATGGTTTCAGATCCTGCAATAATTCTAGAACGCCAAGAATTATATGTTCATCTAATCGTCAAGTGATTTCTTTTCTTCTTTCAGCTTGTTGAGTCTTATTGTCCGTGAAATAGATCTCCAGGAACTTTTCTTGTTAAACTGAGGATAGAGAGAGATCCGATTTTATGTATCTTTAAAAATTGAATCCCAACCATATCGACGAATTTCATTTGTATCAAAAGATGTATTTTGGAAGCAGCTGTTGTACTTCCTTATATTTGCTAGGTATTTTCTTTGAATCCACATTATTTTTTAGATGTGAGGTAAAGAGTGGCTTTGGTGACATCACTTTCTCATGTGAACACTACATAAATGGTGACTCATTTTTCCAACTTTTTGATTTTGTTCATTTTTTTCCAATTCAATAAAATCATTGAATTTAAAATTTAATTAGGCAGGTAATGGAATGCAGTTTTTTTTGTTTTGCTCGAAACTCTTGGGTTTTCTCTTTGCTTAAATATTCTGTCTTTCATCTTCATCTCATCTTGATCAATGGTGCTCAAAACTTGTGTTGGTGATCGGAAATTTCAGCCCTGTCTCCTTTCTTTCCTGATTTTATAAGGTTTTGCAATATGCTTTTGTTTGGTGTTACTCTCTGGGATATTCATCTGGCATTCTTGGCTGTGCATCTGCCAAATTGAATCTTTTTCTTAAAAACATAATTTCCTCTGTAGAAGTTGTTTTTCAATCAATGTTTTTTTGCATAATTCAATGTTTTGATTACCTGTAAAATAAATTAACTCATTAATTGCTCTTTGCTTTCAGACATTCGTCTGGCATTAAAAGATTGGATATTTTTATTTGAATTTTTTGTTTATATAAAAATTGATTTTATTGTATAAGATTACATGTAATAACAAAAATCAACTTCTTGGAATTGGAACCAAACAAAGAGAGCAATTAATTCACTTAAGATAGAACTTTATAACAATAATTAAATTAAGTGAGAAATTATTAAAGATACACCTTTCTAATTATTTATTATTGTCATATAGATAAATAGATTTCTACCCTGATGAAAACATTTCTAGTTTGTCAGAAAATCTTTTAAATTCATTGATCTCTTTACTTTTTAAAAAGAAATTCTTATTTCTAACCGGTCAGCTTGCAAATACTTAGTTTGCACTGAATAATGATTCTAAAATTAAGAAAATATTTTTTTATTTAAATTTACTTATCTGTTGATTTTGAGTTGAACATTCAATATTTTTTGTCTAAAAACTGCAACAAAAACTTAGAATTGTACTCTAATCTTATTGCATGCTTAATTTTGTACAAATATATGAATGGAAAATGAACTAGAATGGTTAATAAAGTTTTTTGTTTTTTAAAATTTAATTCAAATATTTTTTTAAAATCAAAGCAAATCAACTTCCTTATTAAATACTTGCTGTAGCAATCCAACCTTTCACATTTCATGAGACTGAATAAAAAGATTAACGGAATGGTGCTGGTTTGGTCCAGCACTGTTGGTTCCAGGGCCTTGTTGGATTAACCGTTTAGTTGGACCATCGGATTTCACCTTGTAATTATACATCTATCATCTCTCTAATCCACTAGTGATTGCTAGAAACTTGGGTTTTCTTTGATGGAAATAGACTGGTGTTTACACTTAACACCATGTCTGTCGAATTTGCCTGTGAAGCCATATCTAGGGTTAAATTTAAGCAAAATAAGATATAATCTTAGAATAGAGAAGACTACCAACAGCAGGTACAGTGTAAAGAAATTGATGGTTTGCTACACAAAAAGCCATTTGTTAGCCATCCAGTAAACTAGTTTGCTGGCAGCAGTATTATCAACTTCCCTCTCGTGATTTTGTCCAGATAAAAAATGTGCCAGACCATCAGCTGCCGACAAATTGGCATTTAATTAAATGTGTGCTGAGAAAGCCTCGCAGCTCGTCACCTCGATAGAAAAATCTATGCTGGCGGAAGCTAAAAATATGAAAAAAGATCAGAATGTTGATCATTCAATATTACTGCGTCAGGAGTCCAAGCATCATGGAAATGGCTCTCTGAAAATTTCCATTGAGTTTCTCGACGTGTTCACATAGTCTGTTGAGACCATGAAGATAAAAATAAAAATAATCAAACGTGAAGTATATAAAACTGCCATTATAAGCTAACTTTATCAGCAACATTTACTGGAGATGCAACATTCTCAGAAATAACAACAAATACTAAGTTTTTGAATTATACAAAATTTCCATATTTTAATGTAGTAATACAAATTAAGTTTTCAAAAAATGTTTCCATTTGCTTAAAATATAGTTGTGCCTCAACAAATTGTTACATGAAATTAATTTTCATTGTTTTTCTGCGTTTTAAAAATGTTATTAAAAAATGTTATTAAAAAATGTTATTAAAAAATGTTATTAAAAAATGTTATTAAAAAATGTTATTAAAAAATGTTATTAAAAATTTAATTAAAAATGTGAACAGTTATTGTAGTTATCAATATTCTAATTTTATTCTGTGAATGTTAATTTTGAAACTGAGATATAAATTACGAGAAATGTTTTCTTTTAAGTTCTTTATTAAAAAAAAACATACTTACTCTTTTTAGGAAAGTGCTACGACCGATGTTTCAAAGGGACGTAACCGACAAATAAAAGAAAAGAAATTATTAAACAAAGACGAGGTTTATCACGGTGCATTGGAAGATATTCTTTTGGGTAAGTATCGTTTATTTATTTCTGTAATAATATGTATTTTACTTGATAAATGCATGTTTCTGTGTGGATCGTTAAGAAGTGCTTTTAAAAATAAGCTGCTTTTTTAATCGTTTGCATTGATTTTGATTTGATAAAGTTCTTAATTTTTCTATAAATTTAAAACTTTGAAGCACATTTAATATTTTAAAACAGTTTTTCTACTGAACCAAATATTTCTATTGTAAATTTGATAATTCCTACTTTAAGTACAAATAATGATCGTGTATTTATTTATTTATAATAATTTACTATTTAAATAAATAAGACGATAAAATGGATGATGATGAAAATCTGGCCGACAATCTGTAACAAGATGTGTTGGGAACAGATGATTTAGGACAAAATAAAAAAAAAAAAAGGACAAAGACTCCACTCGGACCCATGTAATAAAAAAAATAAAAAAATAATGATAAAAAGGCAAGGATTATTGAAATGCAGTTGGTTGGGAATTTATAAAACACAGTTTTGACATTGTCATTTTTTATATGATGTCGATCAATGGACAATGGAGTCTTATAATCAGGTAATTTTGTTGAGTGGTTTAAGTAATTTGACAGAAATTTGATAAACCAAATGATACAATCTTTTTTTTATATCAAAATTGAAATAATGATAAAAGTCTGACGCATATGATTGTTTTAAAAACACGGACATAAGATGGAGGGATAGAGATGCCCTGGATAGAAGAGACTTATAGATATTGTTGTGACGCTGCATTTGTGAGCATTTACTGCACAGGTCGTGATCGTCTGCTTGTTGTCTTCATCCGAATTTGATGCTCGATTCCAACACTGGTCGCAGTGTTAATCATGTGGGATCTGTCACTGCGGCAACAAAAGGATTCTTCCTTCAAACAAAACTACAGCTCCATTTTAAAACTAGTAACAATGTTTTATTTTGAGAGAAGTTACAAGGATACTTTTCTTCTACTGAATGAGAGGCCTGCAAATCAAGGCACATATCTTCCAGATGAACACAAACAGTCCATCAGAATGTGCAGAGGCCCATCTGTCTCTGAGACCCCCAGAACCCCAACTACCCCATCTGGCTAGAATATCTCTAGATATCACTTGGACCGCACCATGAGACCACTCAAGATTTATCAGCTGTTAATCTATTTTGATGTTAGATTAAATAGCACACCCTCATGCTCAAAATTATAATTATTCAATAGTATTCCGAATTAAAAACTATATTCTGAATATAAATTCTGAACATAACATAGAATTCGAATAATTAAAAAATTAAAATTCTGAAGAATTAAAAAATAATAAAATTCTTTAAAAAAAAAATCTAGGGTAAGAGAGGGGTTATATATGTCCCCCCAATTTTCTCTTAATTATAAACTTTTTCTTTCTTTTTTACAGTTTTTTTATGATTGAATTTTTTTTTTTAAATCTCTTCATTGTATAGCATATTACACTATTCCAATCTAAATCGGAAAGTAATTAAGTTATTCAAAAATGGCTCACTGTACAGTTTGCATTTTGATAAGTAGAAAACAAAAGCCATTTTAAAATCTTGTTGTGTATTTAATATAAAAACCGAAGTTTGTTTTTAAATAATATTGCTGAAATTTGCTCGCTTGGCTTTTTAATTTTTTATCCAAAGCTTTTCTAATTGTTTTTGAAAGCTTTTTATTTAACCGTTTTAGCAGCAGTGTCAAAAAAAGTTATGCATGCAGTCCACCAGAGTTGATAAGTCATGAAAATACTATGGATTAAATCGACAGGATTATCTCATTTATTAAGTGGCAGAGGTGGTTAATTTCTGTCACATGGTTTAGTTGGTGTTCATATTTAGAAGTGATTGTGAAAAAGCTTTAAAAAAGCTGATTTTGTCAAAAATCAGATAATTTGCTAATGTTTGGTTGCTAATTAAAGCGAAATGAGTTTCAGAATGAAAAAAAAAATTTTTTTCTACAAAATCATGATTCATGCCATTTTATCTTTATTTTCTTCAAATCTCGGAATGACAAAAATACTTGAGGTTTGACCTAAAGGTTTACTGGTTTGATTGGAAATCGATCTATGTGATGATGGGGAGTGTATTAGTATCAGTGTTGCTTTGTTATAAACAAACCTCAGGGTACAGTGATTTATAATTGGGATGAGTCTTATGTGTGCATTGACTAGGAAAAGCATGAAAAGAGAACATACAGACAATTTTTGTGTTTTATATAGAGATTCTGATAACTTTTGGTTTCTAGCTATTTATCTGAATATCAAATTGATTTATCTGAATATCAAATTGATTTATGTGAATATCAAATTGATTTATCTGAATATCAAATTCAAGTTTGTCATTTTGATTTCACTCATAATCAGAATGTTTGTTAGCTCATGATTTAATCCTCTTAATCCATTTTCTCCCTCTAGTTTCTGAAAAATCCATGCATACTCGAGTGATCTAACAGGCAATCATGTTCCAATCTTGTCTTCCGCATTGTGTGTGGACATCTGTGACTGAACCTTCATTTCCAACCCGACTCACAATCCTGAGATCCTTCCTAAATATCCCATCACCTCCGCTTCTATCCAATCGTTTCTTTTCTTTTTTTTTTTAACCTCCTCTTTTTGTGGTGGTCTTTAGGATCTTGTTGACCCTTCCACCGCAAACAATCTGCACACCTTCACATTCTGTCGTTCTTCACCCGAGAAATCATGTATGCTGGTCTGTTGTTTTTCCCCCCTCATCCCTACGGTAATGTACCAATTGAGTCGAATGACCATTACTAATTTTGCATGTCTTTCTTTCTTTTTTTAACGATATCTGCATTTTAGGGGCATGCTATACTTTCTCCTTCCTAATCATTTAAGCTATGTCTATCAAGAAAATCTAACTGACGAAGGGATTTAACTCTTTGTGCACGTTAAGCAAAGTTATGTCCTTGTTTTGTGCATCTTCTCACTGTGTTGCCTAGAATATGTATCTCAAAGTTCATAATGATCGGTTTATTAGTTTACGAGTGAATCCCCCCCCCCTCTTTCTCTCTCTTATATACACACACACATATATATATATATTTTACAGTATAGTTTTTATATATATATATATATATATATATAAACTGTACATCTTGTTATCTTGCTTGTTTGTATCCGTGCACAGTGAATGATGTCACAAAAGGATGACATCGTTCAGTAAAGCATAAGATGACCAATAAAAGCTGCTGACCTTCACAGACTAAAGATCTTTGGTCACTACTGTCGGTGTCACATCCTCTGAATCTGTTGGCAACAATACATCTCAAATGTGACGGTCTGCGTGTTGTGCCGAATCTCCCCCCCTTCAGCAAGCTCTTCTCATGAGGCATCTTCGTTGGTTTGGTGACGCTCTTTCTCGCTCAATGAGGCAAATTCATCAGAAAAGCCATCGCTCCGCTTTCACTTCAAGCTTGTAAGAAGTGGTGCGTGCGGTGGTCAACTCTAGATGTAGCTCTGAACGATGAAACCGGATGCAGAACGGTTAATTGGGCCATGGATCTATGGTGTTCAGTTTAGGCCTTCATTTGGGATGATGTGAATTTATTGGAAGGAGCCCGGCTCAGCCGATCTAGGGTGAAGGCTGTCACAAGTGCAATTATTAAAACAGAAATGGGGGGGGAGGTGATCCGATGATGTAATTAAAGGCCGATTGATAAGAGAAGTAGTGAGAGGACGGGGAAAGAGCAAGAAAGGGTTGGGAAGAGCGCATGAAAATGTTAGATTTTGATAACTTATAGTTGACAACTCAATGGGTCACGGGTCGTCTAATAGTGATATGAAGATATACTCATGGCAAGTAAGCTACACAGAAACTTTGTATTCATAGTACTGTCTCCACATCTGGGGAGGTGCCGCTCAGAGCACCCTTTTCTGCCTTGAGAGAGTACAAAACCGACTTGAAAATCTAGTTGCTGATGTCCTCTTTCCTACGGCCACTTTCTCACAGAAAAGATGTTGCTAGTCTTTCTCTGCTCTATCGTTAATTTCATGATAGGTGCTCAACAGAGTTCCAATCTATGGCCCCCCCCCTCTGTAAAACATTCACAGCAAAAACTCGTCTAGCTACAACAACTGTCAGTAATTTCCCTTTCTTCCTCTGTACACCTAAAACTAAACACAGCTTTCATGAGTGGAATTTCTTTCCTTAAACTACCTGTCTGTGGAACGCAATCCGCATGACTGCTTCCCAGCTGACTACAACATAATCGTTTTCAAGTCCAATGTAAACAAATTCTTGTTGAGCCGTTTTCTTAATCAAATTCTGCCCAGTTTCGACCATAGTTACAAATCTTCACGGTGTTTTCTCACCATTCACTTGACAAACTCATTAACCCTTATCCTCGAGTGGCTTTTGGGTCTTGATAAGTGGTGATTCATTAGTACCCCCCCCCTCCCAATCAATTAAAGTCATTTCATTGCCCACGTTTAAACCACCGTCTTCTTATTCATCTCAGCAACCGATAATTTTTTTGTGGGGTGAGTTTTTTTTTTATTTTTAAATAGGCTAAACAAAAGCCATCCCTAGCTGTAATAGGTTCAGCCGTGCTGACTTGGTCAGCACAAGCCGTTGATTTATTTGTTAACCATCGCCTTGTCTTTTTTTTCTACCTCCTTTATGCACTAATGAGATCTAAATTTCCTATAACAGCTTACATTTTTTCCTCTTTTTACTTATAACAGCTGATTTACTTTTTTATAAAAGTTTTACTAACAGTTTAGATCCACACTTTAAGTGGCATCCTTTCTTTAGTAGCTATCCCAAAGTAAAGTTTCTTCTATGTCTGCACTTTTTCGCTTCTACAGTTTCGTAAAAATATTTTTACATTGTTAAACTTTAAGAACTTTCTTGCTCAGACAAAATTTACACGAATCATCTAAAAATCTACAAACCCTAGCCCACCAATATTTGAGTGACATTTAAATTTTTTTAAAAATATTTTTCTAACAAATCCTTACTCTGCAAGGAAGGTAATCAATAAAAATGCAAACGTGTTTTTACACGCAGGTAGGTATAATATTAGACTATCATTCGATCATCATGTCTGTTTCTATCTTATTTCTTTCAGACCTGAAGAATGAACCTTACAGAAGAGCAGATGCTTATCGGCGGAGTCAGAGGCGCCGTGTGGAGGGGCTTGTGCCATCTGGGAGAAGCGATGCGTGCTGATCGGTGATGTCTGGTTGACGCCAAGACTGCTGCCGGTGCAGCATTGACAATACGGGGAGGATGATGATGATGATGATGCTGACAAATAGTTTGACGCAAGAAGTCTTTACCATTGTCTTCCTCTTCATCATTGACTATTACACCATAAACCCCCTTTTTCTTCCCCACCTTTTTTTGTCTATAACCCCCCCCCCCTAAACCCCATTCCCCCCCCCATGTCTTTTTTTCGTTTAAGCGCACTGACTGGTTGTCTGCGTGTGGCTCAGAAAGTTGATTTCTTCTATTTTTTCCCAACCCTCAAATGTCATGTCAATCATTATTAGTAAACACTGAATTTTCTTATTGTTAGTAAAAAAAACAAAAAAAAAATCAACAACAAAAAACAACAAAAAAAAAACAATTGGCAAAAGGCCATTTTGTTGTCCTGTCTAGTCATCTCACTGAAACCGCAATCATTTTTCTTTTCTTTTTGTTTCTGCCCTCTCCCCCTCTTAATTTTTCTAATTTAAATTTATTTTCCTTTTTTCAAGCTGTAGAGGATGACCAGTTTCCTTATTGAGAGGAGGTCAGATCTGTCTTTCTCTCTCGTCTACAGACCTCTCCCCAGAAAGCTGGTTTGAACGATGACCGCTCCTCAACTTTTTGTCTCTGCTAACATCTAAAATGGATTGCAGATGTGACCCCCCACCCCCATCCTCTCACAACACTCCAAGTGCATTATTATTATTTTTTATTTTTTATTTCATTTGCACACAAAAAACACGGAGAATATTTATCTTACGATGAAAATGATACGGAAGTCTTTAATTTCTACAGATTCTGTGGTCATCTTATTTTTTATTTTTCTATCATTTCTTACATTTCTTTCCTTCACTACAGTTTTTTATTTTATTTAGTTTTTATGCATGAAAGAAATTCTATCCAGATGGAAATCTACCTGTATATATAATACACATACAGATTGTAAAAGAATTTCTATGTGATTAAAATCTACATTTTGAAATTGGATGGACCTTTCTACTGATTAGAATCGTGCTGAAACAAGTTTGAAAACTTCAATGATTTTTTTTCTAATTTTTGTTGAAGTTCTTTTTTTTTTTTTTTTTTTAAATTTATTTTTAATATTTTCCAGTTTTTTTTTTTAAACTCCCTCTACCAGCAGTTTAATCTGCTGGTTGATATTCCATGAACCATTCTGACTGTAGAATAAGTTTAAGAGAAGAAAATTGTCTATAAAATGCCTAATTATGTTTGAAATCTAACATAAGTTAATTCTTATACGAGGATTGAATTTTCTTGGAAATATCTTAAAATATTTATTTTAATATTTTCAAGAAAATTTTGTTTTTAGGAAATGTTTATGTTTGTCTAATTTTTTATTTTTAGTCTCTTGTTCTTTTTCATTTAAACTGTTTTTCTTAATACCATAAAATTGAACAAAATTTATGGCTTGATATAGTTTACAACTTTTGTTTTATTTCGATCCAAACTAGGGTAAGAGAAGGATTTTTTAATTCTTTTTTATTTCAGGTGTTAAATCTCTTTCAGGTTCTTAACGATTAAAGACAGTCATCTGCTTAAATTCATAAATCTATAAAAACTACAAACCCTAATTTAAAATAATGCCTTTCTACAATTATTCTATTTTAATATTACATAAAGATATGAATTATCTCGGAACCATTTTGTTGTACATTACATAATGTAAAATCTACCTAAATGAATAAATACGAGGCTATATTTGTTTCCTTTTTACGTTCAAAATGGAGGGGGGGGGTTGTTATTAATAGATAAATGAGGAAATCATTTTGATTTCGAATCTTGTTGGAGTGAGTTTTAGAAAATTCTTGCAGCAGACATTAAATTGAATTTAATGAATTTGCTGATCTTTCTGAAATGAATGTTCAACTTTATCGATATGTTTTTGTTTTTCTTAATTACAATACTGGTTATTTATTAAATAAATTAAAAGATAAGTTTGAATTAGACAATTTTTATGCTTTTTTCTTTCTAATCTCTGAATCTGAAACAATGATTGTATATGGTATAAACCTTTATAGGCTTTCTTGGGTACAAAATCCATAAATGGCATAGTGGTGGATGCAGGCTTTAAAACGGTCAAAGAGGATTGACGATAAACTTCAAGGCATTTGAACATTTCTATTTTTTTTATGGCTGCACTTTTTTTTTTTCTTTTTTTTTTTTGATAGTTTTTTTTAAATGGGATGCGCGTGCGATGATGATTTCAGAACAAGTCTGCACTAAAATCTTTCTGCTAAGACAATATTTAAGTAAATCGTACAGTGATTGACGTCTCCTTCCATTGTATAGAGAAAAAAAAAGCGTACTTATATACTTGCAGAATTGACTTGTTTCTTTCTTTTCCCAGAAAGAAATGGTTGTGATTGACTCCTTAAAATAGGCTGTCGTGTGGGAAAACATGGAGCAAAATATAAAAAAAAAACAACAAAAAAAATTGTGCTCTTTTAAAGAATGTTTAAAAATGCAGCAAGTAAAATCTGTTTAATTTGCTTAAGATTTTCGTTTTGACTAAAATTCCGATGGAGTATTGATCATTAAAACACATGAATTGCTTTAATTTCTGCATCATTTAATATCAATCACTTGTAAAGGAAACAATGAAAGATATAATTTTATATTTCATTTGCATGGAAATATTAACTGAATTTGGGGGGTTCAATATTTAAGAACAGTGCATGAGCTTTATTTAAAGAAAAATGTTTTTAATGCTACTGTTTGCATAAAAAATACCTTCAATTCATTTTGGGTTTAATTTTCCCCAATAATCAAGTTGAAGCAGGAATCAATTTTAGTGGTAAGTAATTGCCAACAATTTTTCTCTTTTCTCCAGCTATTCATTAGTGTTGGCTATTGTGTGTTTATTCATTGCACTTCATCAAACACTAATAAAATTCATACACTATCATCATTTTTTTTTTTTTGTTACAATTCTAGATAGATTAAAATTAAGTAATATTTAATCTAAATTGGTTTAAAAATTGCGTTCTAAATCCTTACAACTTGATTTGATAAAAAGCATGCTTTCCGGAATTTATAAGAATGGAAGTTTATTTTTGCTGAATTATCTCCCTTGATTTTTTTTTTTTGAAAGCATTGAGAATGTCATTTATTTATGAATATTTTTCCCCTTTTTATTCCCTGGACATTATTTGTACTGCTAATGAATTGGGAAATAATGCATGATAAACTCTAAAATTTCCTGTCTAAATACTAAACCTCTCCCTTTTATTTGATAAAACACTGATTTTGTAGGAAAAGTGAAATCTGAAAATAGGAAAGTCAGCCATATTGTTTTTGCTTTTCTCTTTAAGAAAAGCTTTTCTAAATTAGGGGTTTGAAATAAATTTCAAAATGAGAAAATCTTTTGGCTAATTTAATATTTTTTACAATAGACAAAGCTTTAATATTTGTTTTTGTTAGCTGCCACAAAACACATAATTTATACACAAATTGGCCTTGTTTGTATAAAAATAATTCTTTAAAAATGTGTACTTGTCTATTTTTTTAATATACAGGATGACCCCCCCCCCCCACACACACTCATGGAATCGTTAATCCTTTCTGCAATCCAACCATATTTGGTACAATTAAACTTCAGTCTGTTTAACTTGTCCACCAAGTTTCAGTCATGAATCTCCACGAGTCTTTGTTTTACTGCTGTTCAATAAGCGGACCTGTAAAATTGTCAATAACCCTAACCCTCTCTTTTGGCACTGACCTGCTTTGGGCTGTGATGGGCCTCTTCAGTTGAAGAATAATCTAGAGAGTGTTTTGATAGGCATTATCTGAGAGATAATCCCACAGATAAAAAAACGGGGGGGGGTTATAATTCGGTGAGTGTGAAGCCCATTCAGAATCACACCTACTAATATCACCATTATTGAAAGGGAATAAACAAACTGTTGGACATTCATTACTGAGACTTGGTGGACAAGTCCGGCATAGACTGAAGTTTATTTGTACCAAATATCATTAGAGTGCAGAAAGGATTGTGGATTTTAGTAACGATTGCATGTATGACATTTTGAGAGGGTCAGCCTGTCAAAGGAGTTTTTTTTTTTTTTCAACTCTTTGCTTTATATCCCAGCTTGCAAATTAGTTTTAATTTTATTTATTAGAAAACACCTGAAACTGATTTAGTTCTTGTATCTATCATAAATCCATCTTTAAGAGAGTTTATATTCTGCTTCTTGATTCGTTCATCGTTTCGACTCGTTGCTTTCAACAAACTCTGCTTATTTCTCATTCAGCTGAGATGGTTCGATTGTTTTCTGTTTTTTTTTAATTTTTATTTCCTGTTTTTTTTTTTTAAGCCAACTTTAAAAGCTATTTTTTTCTTGCTCTTCGGCTTTTTCCATATTTGCCTTTCTTTATAGCTGAACATTCTCTTGTTTCAGGCCTCCAAATATTTGATGTTTTTTCAACATTGTATTACTATGATTCTCAATTGACATATTGTTATTCCTAATCATTATTGAACTTCTTTTTTGTACTGCCATTGTGTACATACACACTAAATGTATAATAGATATATATTCACTGTAAATAAGAAATGCTCCGGCCACATGCAGACAACTCTTCTCCTCCTCAACCAATTTTTTTTTTTCTCTCTTGGATGCCAGTGATAACATAAGGTTAAAAATACCAAAAAAAAAACATTCACTCATTTTTATATCACAAATCAATTTAGTTTTTTTTGTGTTCTTTTAAAATCTGATTTCTTTATTTTCCTTTTCACTGATCATAAATTTCACTTCTATCCATGCTTCCATTATTTCTTGAAAGAAGAAATTTCTCATGAACCCATTTCATTTGACGAAGCATACCCAGGACTCTATTCCACTTTGCTATATGTCATGTGTATGTGTGTATATATATGTGTGTGTGTGTGTGCATGCGTGTATAATTGCTGATTTTCTTTGTCTATTTTATTTTATTTTTCCAAATTTCTTTTCAGCCCAAACTAATCAACTTGCCCACTTTCTATTCAATCAATTTTCTTGTTTGTTTTTTTTCTCCTCTCTCCCTTCTGCTGTGCCAAACATGTGCCTACATGATTCTAGTCTTGATGTTACCATTGGCATTTTTCACATTGCTCTTATTTCTCATTTTCCTTTATTACGAGAAAAAAATTTGTGCGCTTATTTTTTTATTTTTTTTATTTTTTATTTAAATATTTTGCAAGTGTCCCACTTCTAACCAATTTTAACCCCATTTTAATTTCTTTGAAGTGGTGTTACATGTCTGATATTCTAAAATGTATTTCTATTCAGATATCTAGTTTTTTGAGTCCTGATTATCAATACACCACCCCCACCCCGACTCCCTTGCAGACAACCTTTTTTTTTCACCTGTATCCCTCTCTTTTCCCACTGTTTATTGATTGCCGTTTTTTTTTTCTTATCGTCTGTCTGTCAATAGGAAATATAGCGCTGCAAGTAATAGTGTATTAGCATCAATCTCTGTAAACGTTCACAGGAATTATTCATTGGATAACACTTTTAGCTGTTCAGTATCAACATCCATTCTCCAACAGTCGTTTTTTTTTTAATAATTAAAACAAAACTCAATTTCGTTTCTTCTTAATAAAAATCACAAAACTTTAAAAAAAAAAGAAAGTTTTTTTTAAACATTTGTTTTTACTTTTATACAAAATAAATTAAATATTTTTTTATAACAAAAACAGTTTCTTTTTTGTTTGTTTTTTTTCCTTTTCATATTTATGTTAAAGAGTATTTTTTTTTCTTTTCACATTTGGAGAAACGCTGTTGGTTGGATGATGACCTTGGAAATACTTAGATTTTGTCATCAGCTTCTCGTTCAAATAAGTTTAATTTTAAACAAGATCGATTATCGCCTATTTTGTTCCTTTTGTTCAATTTTTCAATTCTTCGGATATGTCTTTTGATATTAAGGTTAAAAGTTTAAACAAAAAAACGTTAAACCTAATATTAAAGCATTGAAAGAATTTAAAAAAAAAAACAAAAAAAAACAAAAAAAAACAAAAAAAAAACAAAAAAAAAACAGGATCACTAGAAAAAAGTTGATCTTTGTTTTACTTATACAAACAAGTTTAATTTTTTAAATGTATATTCATACATCCGTGTATGTATGTATATATATATATATATATATATATATGCATACGTAAATAAATGATAATGTACAACACTTTACTGCAATTTTGCAACATTATCGGTCACCAAAAAGTGTACTGGTCTCTAGCGTTTGAGACAAATCAGGTACATTTTTGATGATTGGTAATACTGTGAAACTGCAGTAAAATGTTTACATTCTATTATAGTTTGTTATTGATATAGCTCTATCCTATATGATATCGAGCCTTTTGTTTGTTCAAGATCTACTTTCTTAATTTGGTTCTCTTCCGATTTTGAGAGATTGATTTTCTTGTTAATATATGTATATATATATATATATATATATGTGTGTGTGTGTGTATGTATACATGTATGTATATATATATATGTATGTAAGTATACACACACAGTGGGTGAGTCGGAAGTAACTGGGCAGTCATAACAAATTTATTTCAAGTAATCTTTGCACGGATCTGTTGATCCGAAGCGCTTGGTGAGACTGCTCGTTTAGTTCTGACTCGCCGTACGCCGTATATACACACAGATACATATGTGTGTGTCTGTATGTATGCATGCTGAAAGTTCCAGGGACTATTGTTGATACTACTATTACTGCAGCTGCTTTAGTTTTTCTTTTCTGTCCGAGTGTGCGTACATGGGATATTTTGTTTGTATTTAGATGGTGTATAAAAAATCCCCCCCAACCCCACCCCCTGGAAAAAAAAAAGAGATAAAAAAAAAAGGATTAAAATTTCCGTGCTGACACAGATAGTAGTGCTTCCTCAAACTCGCTGCCTCCCTGGGTCTGTCCATAAGCCATGCTGCACGATCTTGAGCGTAGACATCTAAGACTGGCTCTAAACTAACCTCGTCCGTCACAGCCATGCACACCTGTGCATGTCTCATTAGTCGGCAGGCTATGTTAACGACACTACTTCCATACGGTTATAAGGTGAGCTGCTAAAAGCAATTGTTTTCCTTGTTTCTTCCAATTTCTTCACACCTGCCCAAGATCCCCCCCCCCCATATGTCTTCATCGGAACCCACGCTTCCTTGTTTCCATTTCTGCATTCATAATTTCACAGATTCTTCAACTTATCTGTTTTGTTTAGTTAAGTTCCTTCCTTGAGTTTCAACATATTACGACCAGCCACGACACTGATTGCTTCATGTCTAAACATTCTTTGAAATGCTGTCTTAATATTTGTAACCTGTGATATCATTCCTTGCTTAAAAAAAGAACATTAAAAAACAAAGATAGATATATATATATATATCTGAAAGACAAAATCATGAAATAAAAAAATGGTATACAACTTTAGGAGTTGAACGTGTTTTGTTCTTTTGAAAACTGTTCGAAAGTATTGCTGAACTTTTCAAAACAACCAAATGCGCTCAGCATCAAATCTTGGTTACCATTTTGCTCCCTTTTTTTTTTTACTTTTATTCTTTGCTTCATTTTAATATCTGCTCCTTTAATAGCCTTTTCTTTTTTCCTTTCTTCCTACATTGAGTTCTTTAATATGACAGGGGTGCAAGCTGAAAATTTGTTTTCTTTTCGTTTAGGTAGTACAAATGAACTATAATACTTTGGTCTTTAAACTTTTATTCAAGCCAAAACTCTTCGACTTTACAGTTTAAATGCTTCAAAATTACTTTCAAATGCGAAGTAAAGCAAGTCAGCCATTTTAATCTATTATTAGATTTTTAAAAAAATGGCTGACATATATTTACATTGAAACTCTTCAACTTTCTGGTTTGAATTAATGTTTAAAGTCAAATATTGTTTCATTTGTATTATTTGAACTACTATTCTTGTCTTCGTTTTTATTTTCACAACGATTCGGCTGGTGTCATCTCCAACCTTCTTCAGGTGGATCTTTGCTGAACTCGAGAAACTATATGGGATTGAGACATAATTCTTCTCAACTTCAACAATATCTGTCTGAAGAAGGTCAGAGGTTACATTGACTGAAATCTTGTGAATATAACAACCGAGGTGAGAATATCAATCCTAAGAAATTCCGAAACATTGATTAATTTATACCTTAAACCAAATGAAAACATGAATTTTGTAAGTGCCCCTGTCATATATAAAGAACCCTATTTTGACTTTTGTCAGTCTCGGATCATTAGCACTTTCTTCAGTTTATTAACCATTTTGATTAATTAGTCAGTGAACTCACTTTTCTCATTCCATATACATATATATATACATATATATATATATATATATATATATATGTATATATATATATATGTATATATATGTATATATATATATTACATGTTTTTTTTTAACATGTAGCCAAATTCTTTGGATATTTTTTTTTGAGCTGATAGAATAAAAACCTGATTTATGAAAGTATATTTAATGCTGTATATTTTTTACATCAAAACCCGAAAATAAATCAAACTACATGTAATAAAATATTAATTGATTTAAAACATTTATTAAAGAAACTTAGCTTTGATTTTCTGTTCATTTTTTTTTTTTAATTTTTCAAATGTGTTCTTTGCTTTTATGAGATAGCATTCTTAATGAGGCATAAAAATAGAAATTACTTTTCATTCAACCAAATCCGTTCTTGGAATCTGAAAACTGAGCTCTTTTCAGATAAAACCCAAATTGCTTTTCTTTATGAACAAATCTTCCCTCCATTTTTTTCCTGCCAAGACATCTTTATATCAAATGCTATCATTTCTCTTTCTTTCTTTATCTGGCACAGTTCTTTGTATTTTATGTAAAGTCAGGCTCTTTTTTTTTTCTTTTCTACTTATTTTCATAGTTTTAGATAAAGAAAACTTTTGTATTTCCTTTAAAATGTTTGGTATGTTTGAATTCACCAAAGATTTCTTTTTATGTCTATTTTTATTTCTTTCATGAATATTTACTTTTCATTTTTTCAAAATAGAATCCAACAGTGGGGGGGGGGGGGGGGGGCATGTTGGCCAACTGGTTATGGTCGCAGATTATGGAATCCGTTATGCCAAGTTCAAATCTTATCAGATGTTTCATGTTCAATTATGCATTAATATGTTAGGAAACGTATGAACACACAATTACCACCCTCGGTTAAAGTTAAAATAGCAACATGTTCAATTAATGCAATGAATTGTTCCTCAATGAAAAGCCAAAATGGATTGATATGCCATAAAACAAGTGACAAATAAAGCTTACATTGACAGACATTTGTAATTTTCCCATTTCTTAAAAAGACATGACACATACTTTTTCTTTTTGCTTTTCTGTTTATCTCCAGTTTAATGCGACTGAATATGTTTCTCTTGCTTTCATTTGAAATATGTTTCTCTTGCTTTCATTTGAAATATGTTACTCTTGCTTTCATTTGAAATATGTTTCTCTTGCTTTCATTTGAAATATGTTTCTCTTGCTTTCATTTGAAATATCCGGATGGGAATCCACTGAGACTGAATCCTCTTGTCAAGGTCATTTCTCTCAGAAGAGCTTTTTGAATGTTGCAGTAGTTTGAACTTTTAAGGCAGCTATTTCTACGATTGAAAACAATTCATGAAAATCTCAAATGAAGAAAAAAAAATGTTAGAATATATATAGAGATTCTTTTAGTTAGCGTCTCATTAAATAGTTGATTTACTTTCTGATTATTATTAGCCCATCTTTTTCTGAATGTGATAGACTATGAAGAAGGCTAAAAAAAAAAAAGATTTTAGTTGGTGGAAAATAAGTTATGTTTTATAAATATTACTTTTTTTTTTTTTTTTTTGTGGCAGTTTAGAAAACCCTGAATGATTTATTTTTATCCATTCTGAAAACAGGTTTCTTTTATGTTTGGAGTGATTTATTATTTTGATTTTGATTTGCTAAATCCTCTTTATCTCGGTAGCCAGACTCTGCTTGTGCCTTAATTCCATGCAAGTTACTTTCATTTTAACCCAACGAACAATTGCTGTTCGCTCGAATGCATGCGCAAACTTTTCTCTCTCTCAACTGCCAAAATGTCTTGTGCTTTCTATGTTTTTGTTTTTAATAAACAAACATTTTGTTGATTTAGTTTCCTATCCTAAAAATGTAACATTTCCAGAATCTTCTAACCTCAAATCCACCCCTTTTGTCTCTTGACCCCCCCTCCACTCCCATGCCCTAGCCCTGAAAGCATGTCCGCATATTTGTTCTACACACACTAACCAAATGTCTTGCTTGCAGTTGATCTTATGGCTTGTTCTACTGGATTTGTAACCTTAATATTCAGTTGGTTATTAGCACAGAGCAACCGTGCATCTAGTATTTCACAATCGGCTCCTACTTAAGTTATTGATATAGATCCAAGATTTTAAATTTATCAATAAGGTTATTTAATTATCTTTCCAGGAAACTCAAGTTAGTTTTAAGATTACTTTCGTGCCCAGTGCGGCTAAAAACCCGACTTGGTTTGGGTGCTTTAATATTGTTTATAAACCGGTTCTCATTAGATAACTGAAGTTAAGCATTTCGATGGCTGACTATTTACGAATACCAGGTGTCATATGTTGTAGGATAACGCCACCTTTACGAGGAGGCCTTCTCTGCAAACAAAATAACGACATCCGCAAATAGAGGTTATCTTCTATATAATGTCTACTTTTCTAAATATGAGAAAGCCTGAAGTTGTAGTGTACAACGTACATTTAAAAAAGCGAAAAATATGGGATGCCATTTGATCTGAATGATTACAATGACACTAGTAGGGCGTATTAGTTTGTTTTATCAATCTACCCAAACGTTAGGTCAATTTGAATAGATACCATAACACGATTATCTGTTTGTTCAAAACATGCTATTTTATAGCGTCTTAGAATTCAGCCCACATTTTTGTCCCCCCCAAAAAGTATCCATATTTCACTGGGGTCTTAAAAATGTCACCATACATTTACTTAGTTTTAATCAGGTTATAAAAACTTTCTTGTTTTTTTAAGATGAGCTGGGCCTTAGACAAAAGACATATTATCTAAACACAGATCCTGTTCAGTGCTATGTATTAATTCCATTTGTGTATTGAGGTTATAAATTCAGTGTGCAACTCAAATTCGAAGTAGTGATTTCTTGCCGAGTATTAGCTGTTTACACTCATAGTCCGTGTATCGCAAAAAAAAAAAACAACAACCTATGGATTTTACGAACCAACCAACCATCGATCGATGGAAGATGCAAATTTGCTTATAATCGCTAGTGATTTTTGTCGTCTTCCTGATTAACTGGGGGAAAAAACCAAAAAGAATTTCCGAATTCTTTTCATGAAACCCTTGAAACAATGTTAACATCAAACGAGGATTTCATCTTAAAGCTAAAGAGCTCAAAAGGATGTTCCGTTCCCTTCTGAATCTTGTACTTTCTTCTTTCTTCTCGGTGGGTCCTCCATGACTGCTGCTCCTATTTCCACTGTGGTTGGAGAGAAAACAAAAAACAAAACATTTTTTTTAGCTGTAGATGCATTGAAGGTGCCACGGATTTTTTTCTGGCGACTATCTGCTTATTTTGATAGCATACCAGCTTTGTGCCAGAACCAGCTCTTATGCCGTCCAAGGCTTGTCTTCCAGGAATGCAGTACCATTTTCAAAGTTCACTTGAGAATGGAACAAAAAAAAAAAATAGAACATGACAACAACATATTTCATATTCTTTTGGTCATAGTATTTTCTATGTCATCATCAAAAAAAAAAATAAAAATTTTGAAAAATGAAAATATACAATTTTTAAAAATTAAATGAACTTTATTGGTTCTTTCTTAAAAAAAAATCATTTCATTTGTAATTAAACATTGTTTTTTATAACATTGTCATATCTGAAACATTAAACAAATTTTTTTTTTAAATTCAAATATCTATTAATTTTTGTATACCCCCGGCCTCCCAACTTAAGTTAGGGTCTTATTACTCGTCAAAAGATGTTTATTTCATAATTGGGCATGGATTTAGGACAAAATGATTAAAAATATAATTGCAATAGCAGACTACAACTAATCTATTTAATAGTAATTTCTGTCTCAACTAGTAAATCTATTGTTTAAAATGAGAAAAATAATCTAAATTTTTTAGATAAGTAATTATTTAGATTATTCAGACTACTATTCTCATCTTGTTTAATTTTTTAACGTTTTAGCCTTCTTCATCTGCATCTTTTCGAACTTGGGAATCTTTGCTGAACCCGGAACCTATACAGAATTTTGAACTAAACCAGAACGATCTATAAATAGATGGTTCAGTTCGAAATTCTGTATAGATTCGTGAGTTTGAAAAAGATGCACCTGAAGAAGGTCAGGATTACATCATCCGAAACATTGTGAAAAAAACCAACCAAAATGAGAATAGTAGTCTGAATAATCCAAATTCTCAGTCCTCATCTCAAAAATTCTGAAACGGTTAATTATTTGCTTCTTTATATTCAAAAGAAAAAGAAAATCAATGTTTTTGATGCTTTGCCAGTAAGGCCACCTCCAGATATCCATGGGAATTGGATCGAGAAATCTGGTCTAAGGTTTCGAGTAAGTTTGCAATTTCAATGGATGCTTGGAGATGGTCCGAGAGTACAGTGGTTGAAACATAAAACTAAAACGAAGCCACCAGTCTGAGTGTAAATAATGTAAATAAGATTGGATGGATGGATGGGGAGGGGAGGGGGATACTAATTTAAATATTTGCATATAAGCTTAGGGAGGGAAAGTAACGTGTGATAAATATATATATATATATATATATATATATATGTACGTAAATAGGGTATTTTTTTCTCTGGACAAAAAGTTGTATTTTATTAAAAGAAAAAAAAAAAAAATACCCCACCCCCTGTCTATTACCTGTCAACGCCTTCTACTCGCCTTGATTTTTGGCCGTAGACTTGGCAGGTTCAATCTTTTTTTTTTTTTTTTTTTTAAACCTCCATATGTGCATGAATGTCAATTCTCTGTAGATCCAAAAATCTGGATTTCTGTGACCAAAGAATGTTTCAATTTAGAATTCCATTTGTGTATTTCGGACGAAACAATTATAAATAATTTTTGAATATTTTTTTTTTTTATGTTTCGATGTTGATTATTCATTGTGCGTAAAAATAACCATTCCACAAGAACTCAGTGTTAATAATAAAAAAAATAAAAAGGGGCGGCCATTATTGGATTTTCATATGTTATAATCAATAGCTTAGCTTCATGCATCATTTCTTTTATATATATATATATATTTTTTTTTTTTTACAATGACATGCGTGCAATTTTTAAACACTTGATTCAATCTTTGTGAATCCTGAGAACGGCATATTTTTTTTCCCTTTTGTATTCCTTGACGTTAAAGTTGTCTTGTTCTGGCTCAAAGTGTGTATGTTCTCTAAATAAGCTTTTTTTTTTTTTTGTATTTGGACGTGACCATGCGTACGATGCAAAGTGTTGAGTCCAGTATTTCTGATTCCAATGTGCAATCATTGATGAAGAGCTGTGCATGGCTGTCACGGTCAAAACCGTTTGACGTCGGCAGTCTGTTCGGCTTGTTCTGAGTTTAAAACTATCAACAGGGTTTTCAAGTCCATGTACATAGGAGATTTCTCATAGCAAGAATTTCCATTGATTTCGCTATAATTTGTAAAAGAATAAAAACGCATGAGTAAAAAAAAAACTGATGTTTTTTTGTTTTTTCTTTTTTTTGTTTTGTTTTGTGTGACTTTTTATTTTTATTTTTTAAGCATTGGCCATAACTTTTTTGCTTCCGAAATGTATACTTGCGTTGCAGTTCTCTGCTTGGTTTGTCTTTTTTCAGTGTTCTGCATTTCAACTTCCTTCACCCTCAAATGTTTTCAAAGCAGATGAACCTCCTCTCCTTCCTCTTTTTTTTTTCCTACTAAAAGTTCTTCATTCTAAAAAGTATCGAGATTACAATACAATTTAGACAAGACCCTTAAAATTGAGATTTTACAAGCCTTTAAAAAAATCTTTTTCTTCTATCAAGATTTATTATTTTTAAAACGTTTGGGAGGAATAAGAATATACGGGGTGGTCTCAAAGTCTTATATACACACACTAATAAGTCACCACCTATCATGGCCAAAAGCCACTCAAGGATAAGGATCAATGGTATTGTTAGTTGGATAATGAACAATACTATGAGAGGATTGGAAACAATGGGTGAAAGGGGCAGAATTTGATTAAGAGGACGGTTCTACAAGTATTTGTTGGTATTGAACTTGAGACTATGTTGTAGTCGCAGAGAAGCAGTCCTGTTGTATTGTATTCCACAGACGGGAAGTTTATTCTTGTTACCCCTGCCAAAAAGGGTGGTCCGGAAGTCTTGTGATCTGAAAGTTTTTTTACGTCTACCAAAAAGTATCTATAATAGAGGAATAATCAGCTTTGTAAAATATCACATGGCTCATGCCGGTGCATCATTTTGGGCCACGAAAATAACAGCGTTAATACAAACCTTCTCGTTGTATGATGGTATCAATTAAAGTCAATGAACTGAATCCATTATATTTTCTTTTCTACTAATGCAATACTTGTTAGATTGTTCTAATGTTCTTATTTTGTTTTACTGTTCTTAACGTGTAGAAACAAAATCCAAGACATTTGTTTTGTATTGCTGCATTACTTATTCCTCTGTTGTTGTTACGTTTTAGTAGGAGTAACAAAACTTGTGGATTACCCTGTAGCTTTTAGACAAAACCCTTAAAACTTAAGATTTTCAAATGAACTAGTATATAATTTATTTTTTTATTTTTTTAAGATATTTTGGGATGAATAAGAATAAAGTTAAGACCTAAATTTTAGATTTACAAGTTTTTCTATTTTCTAAATTTTATTATCAAGGTTTCTATATTTCAAAAACATTTGCGGATCATAAATCATGAAGACTCGTAAAATCTAAATTTCCCAAACGATTTTTTCTTTTTCAGTTGCATGAATATGCATGGCAAATCGTTAAGAATGAGAATATTAATTTTTTTTTTATTTTTTTTTTATGCTTACTTTCACTTTAATTCCATAGAAGAACTATAAAATTGGTATTTGAATTTTTAGAGTATTTGTGACTAGATCTCCATACACATGCACATAATTTTTTTTCCTACCATTTAAAATATATACTGGCAGCTAAAGTAGGCACTCAACTATAAAAACGATCCTAAAATGTAAATTCATGAAATTAGCCTGATGATTTCCCTTGGGAATTAAACAAACCTTTCTGTATAGATTACTTGCTATAAGTATATTTAATACTACTTCTACTAACATGGATATGTGTGTGTGTGTGGATTGTTTGGCTTACATCAGCAAGTCAAGGTTTCGTTTTTGCAAACTTCTCAGAGCCACTCTGCTATTTAACAACTGAATAGCATAGTGGCTCTGACAAGTCGCAAAGACTGAAACCTCGACTTGCTGATGTAAACCAACCAACCCATATGTGTACCAGTTCTACTAATAACTACTAAGTATTTTCAGTCTTTGCGACTTGCTCAGAGCCACTATATTTTTCTTGGCCTTTTGGCTAAGATCAAAGTATAGTATCTATTCCGATGGATACTGCACCCCCATAGACTGGTATTGTCTTGGCCATCGGGGCTTGATTTACACTGGTCTATGGGTCTGTCCTGTGCAATTCTAGGAGGTCCGCCCTTCCAGGCTTTGCCTCCCCTCTTTGGGGAGGAGTAAGTCTATTGCTTACTGCCTGAGGCGCCCCTACCGGGGAATGCCGACGGGGCTGCCCAGGCAATTTTTAATGGCCAGAGTGCTCACTTTCTCGGGCGCTGGCTTTTCAAGCCCCACTTTCCTGACCCGACCTTGGGTCACATCTTACTTGTGGGAGTAAGATAAAAATGGCCTTGTGCCTAACTCCTGGAGAGGAGGTAAATAATACTTTCATATTAAGTACTATCGGAACTGATATATACTTACCTGATAAGTCTAAACTTATATATATATATATATATATAAGTCTAAACTTATATATATATATATATATATATATGTCTCGGAAGTTTCTCAACCATTAAAACTATATTACAAAAAAAAAAAAAAAAAAACTTTTAGTACCAAGTCTTTCAGTGGAAATCATTCATGTAAGTCAATTTATTTTTTACAGTTATTATATTTGTTTCTAACACTATTTTAAGGGATCATCAGTTGTTTACCATGAAAAACTGTTTCGGGAATTTAAAAACAAGACAGTATTTAATTTCATGGCTTCCCAGCAGAGTTGATCAGACCCCACTTCCCTTAAAAGACAAAAACATAAACGTTCCTTATACTAAATCTACGTTTTGTTCCATATGTTTTGCTAACTTATATTAGTTATTTAAAAAAAAAAAAAAAAATTCCCTTACCTGTGCTATATATATATATATATATATATATGAGAGAGAGAGGGAAGGGGATATGTAAATATGTAATGATAAAATGTGACAATGCATAAAAAAATTTCAAAATGGAAAAGTGAACAAATCACAAAATCAGAGAAACTAATATTTAATTTATTTTATTAACAGAAACTTCTTTAGGATGAAACAGAGGGCGTTCCTGGATAGAACGTAACCGATCTGAGGGAGATAACTCTAACTTTCTTACACGCCGCTATTCCGAATTCGTTTTTTAGCGCTGTAAAAAACATGTTAGTCTTTAACACAAAAAAAGAAAATGCGACAAATTTTTAATAAAGTTTCCGTTTTTAAATGTCACAAAGATAACTTTTAAGCGCTTTTGTTTACATGTCACAAACTTTATAACAATTAATAAAAAAAATGTTAGGGTCTTTTACACGATGAAAGAAAAAAAATGTGACGGCAAAGTCTGTTTTTAAATGCCCTCGCAGTATTGTAAAGAAAGAAAATGATGCGATTGTTTTTGTAAATGTCACAAACTTTATAACAATTACGAGATTTTTATTTATTTATTTTGTGTATTTACGTTTAGTTTGGTAAAAGACGATTTAAAAATGCGACAATAGCAGGTTTCTCTGGGACTTGCAATACATGCAATATTACGACAGTGGAGCGCTTAAAAGTTATCTTTGTGACATGTTAAAACAGAGACTTTATTAAAAAATTAGTCGCATTTTCTTTCTTTTGGTTAAAGACCGAAACATAGATGGTATATTTGATACTTTTTATACAAGAGAGGGATCAAGAGTGGGTGATAGGTATGAGGATGGCAGGAGAGACGGTTGATAGAAAGTAAGGAGATAGTAGTTCATTACACTAAAGAATTTGTGTGGTAGCTCCACCAGGGAAGGGGGAGATCAGTGAGCAGTCAGAGAATAAGTGCAAATAAGAGCACGGGTCAATGACTTCTCTCTCGAGGTCGTGGAGAAGGGGGCATACAGAAACCTGCTTCAAGATCAAAATATTCAGATATATTGACCCACACTCTTATTTTCGGCTATTCTATGTATTCTATGACCGCCCACTAACCCCTCCCAATAGAGTGAGGGGGACAACATCCAAATTCTCTTTTTCAACGAATTACTATCTCCCTACAGTCTACTCTACCCAGCCCTCTTTCCCCTCCCCCTCATGTCTACCAACCCTCTTTTTATTCTCTAGTCATACTGGAGTATCTTCTCCACTCAAGGGCCGACATATTGAATATATGTTTTCTTGGGTACATAGGAAAAAAGACACTGATAAAAAGATGTCTGTATTTACAAATATACATACATTTATTTTCTTACAGGGAAGTTTTGTCAAAGACGAACGTAAGAGAGACCTAATACATGATATAGGAAAAGGGGTGCACATTACAGATGTAATTTCTAGATAAGATCCATGTGAAAGTCCCTACACACAACAAAAAAAAACATGAGTAGCCGTGTAAAATAAATACAACTTATTTTGTATTATCTGCGATTATTCTGCACAAGAATGCTACGATCAGTGGTGAAAGCGCAACCATGTGCGAGTCTTTTTTTCTACTTCAAAATTAAAGTCATTCTCCCTCGTTGTCAGTATTATACAGGGGAGATAAGTTGAAAACCGTTCAGTGGATGTAACTCTAATATACTGGACCAACACGCTCAAACTCAATAGTATATATTTTATTTATTTATTAAATGCTCTACACACATGGTTTTGACCGGGAGTCGTTTTAGATTCATTTTTGTTTAATTTTCACCTTTTTTACCAGTAATTTAAAAAAGATTTTGCGGTTTTCTGATCTCACAAATAAGTAAGTAAACCCAAATAAATTGTTTTGAACTAATTTCCTAACTATATTTCCTTTAAAATGATTTGCAGTAAATTTGAAATTAGTCCAAAACAATTTATTTGGGTTTATTTAATCACTTGTGAGGTCAGACTACTGCAGATGATTCATTGTCCGCCATTTTGGCTGGGAAACGGCAATTTAACCATAAATGATAACATCGTTAATCTGAGAAATGAATTTTCTTCAAGTTATATTGAATTTAGAATTTAGGGTCTTTTATCGTAATATATAATCACTATATTTAAAATAAATGTTATTAACATCTACGGTGCTTTATTTTCATTTAAAAATTCATGTCTTTTTTTTAGTATCCTCCAAAGCACACCACAAAATCGATGACGTCATCATTATTTGCATACTTTACATAAGATGCTTAAATGCGTTTTTAATTCTTTGTTTTTAAATCTCCCCAAAATAAAGCTATATATAGGAAGTTGTTTTAAAGTAAAATAGTTTATTTAAAGATTAAATTACCTAACTGGGAAAGAAACCCATTCTTTATCTTGAGATATTAGTACGAAATCCGATTTTTTCTTGGACAGAGACAGTGTTTTTTTTTTCTTTTTCAGCTTAAAGAATGTAAGCAAAAAACAAAACTTCAGACACAGAATAACACATGTGCGTTTGCAAAAGCGACGACTTTCTCTTTAAAAGTTGATACACAAATCAAATCTATTAAGGCCTTCCATAGTTTGACAATGTCGGAGGAATTCAACGAAATGCGTGTTTATCTCAAGCAAGTAAACATTCTATAAAAAAGTATAAATTATTCGGTTGAAGCAGATGTAGGTCTTTTATGATTAATAACAGTTAGGGTTATATTATATTACCAAATATTTCGAAAAATTGGGAAGCCAAACTCTTCAAAAAAGATGTTTAACTTTAAAATGTCTGAATGATGAAGTCATTTAGATGAATTAAAATCTCTGAAAAATTAATTATTGTTTAGAACATTTTTTGTTCTTTGCAATTCAACAGATCATAGGTTATATTAACGAGAAAATGAAGTAAAAAAAAAATTCAAAACCTAATAATATCGTATTTATTTCCACTTTTTTATTTATGAATTCACATATTTTACACAAAAGTGGGAACCAATAAAAAAACAAAACAAAAAAAAACGTTGAATCTGATGTTTTTCTAAGACTGACTTTATATAACATTAAAATTTTGATCGATCGGAATATATTTTGTTCAGATTTCATAAAATGAAATAAGAGGCCCCCCCCCCTTATCGTACGTAGAAAAAATATTTTCCCTAATATATTTTGCAAAAAAAAGCATTTTATAGATAAATTAGTCCGATAATGAATAAGTATCGAAAATTTTGTGAAAATCTGACCAATACTTGATTTTTGGTAGATTTATTAAACATACGATTGTTGGCGCATAAAAATTGGTCACAACATAGGAACGTTGTTTTAAGGTGTAAATAAAGTACACACGTTTTTAGTTTCTCATTTTCATTATTTTCGTACGCTGACAAAATTTTAAAACATCATCAGCAGTTTATTTTATGTTTCTTATTTTGAATGGTTTAAAAGTTATGATGATAATATAAACCTATATTAAAGTTACATATGGGGGAGGGGGTGAATTCTATGGTTAGTTTAGAGGTCTCTACTAAGGTATAACTTTAGTGAAGGTGTTTTTTGTTTACCGTAAATAATACATTTCCATGATTCCTAATAAAATAATGGGTGGATTATATTCCGTTAGCATTAATTAATAAATTACTGAAAATTTTATTAAAAACTGAATTGGTTGATTTCATGAATTTTAGTGAATTTTTAACTGAAGGGAGGGGTCATTTTTTTTTTTTTTTTTCATTTTGGCAGATCGGTCATTCATTTTACCCATACTAAGAAAAATCACTTATAGGCAAGAAACATACATACACACGATAAGAGATCACACAATTTTATTTATATAGAGATAACCATATCCTTGTATGATGTGTTTAAATTTTTTAAGAATAAAAATAAAGACAAAACGAGTCTTTTAAAAAGCAGAATAATACAAAAAATCGGTGCAACTTCGGAAAAACCTCAATAAGGAAGAGCAAATAATAAATAAAAATAAAGATATACGGGTATCATGTATGTGAGCGTGATCGAACAAAGACATCGTACACCAAAAATTACGTAAATTGAACAAGTAGTTTTTTTTATTACAGAAAATCAAATTTTGCCATTTTCTTTCCATGCTCGCTTGTCACGTCCCCATCTTTGAAAAACAAGGGACGTAAGTCAGCCCAGCGTTACAAGCCAACTTGTCGTGACAAGCGAGTGTGGAAAAAAAATGACAAAATTTGATTTTCTGTGATAAAAAAAACTACTTGATCAATTTACGTAGTTTTTTGTGTACAATATCTTTATCCGTCCCGGTCACATATATAATACAGGTCTGTATTTATTATTTGTGTTTCCGGGTATCTTTTACTATAATCAACAGAACAAAAAAAGGGTGAAAAAACAAATGCGCAACAAATAAATGTTAGCCAAGGCAAGAGAAGTTACTCATCTACCTATCTGGATAATTTTATTGTGCTTTAACTTATTTTAAAGGGTGGTTTTCTTGTTCAAAACAGTCGGTGTTGACTGTTCGAAAAGAAATTCAAAATGGAGGCTCGCTCATGGCCAGGACTTGAAAATCGATAAAAAATCGAAAACTAAATACACTGATAGAAACGCATACAATAAATGTCAACAATCATGCGAAAATGTAATGTTCTACTCGTTTTCTGTTGCAAATGTTATGATTCTTTTTGCAAGTACTCCAAACAAGATTTTTCCGTCGATGTGTAATAAGGACACTGGTCGGAATTGTCCTAGTTCTTTTGATTTCGCCTCCTTTGGAAGATAAATTCCTTCTGCTATCCTCCACCTCTCGGCAACATCTCCTTTTCTCCACATTTCTCTGATTAACAGAAACAATCTCAGTTTTGAACAGTATTTTTCTGGTGCACTCTTTGCTCTGGCTTGCTTTGCAAAATTGTCGACTTCTTTCTTTTTCAAGTCTTCCATATTAAATTTTCTCCCTGATGCTGCTGTTTTTTTTAGGCCATTGATCTTTGACAATTCTTTCCCACGCGTTGGATCTGTGTACGTTTTTTTTTTTTTTTTTTTTCTTTTCTTTCTTTCTTCAAGTGTTTCTCTCGTTTCTCTTTCGCGTATTCTGGCTTTCCGCTTTTGCTTTCATCAAATAACGTTTTTGCAAACCTGTATGGATCTTTCACAAATTATTTGCAACATTCATTCTTTTCTCTTGTCCATTCTGCTCTCCTTTCCTCTCGCATCAGCTCGCTCTATCTCTTCTTGATTTCTTCATAGAGCACTTTTAATCCTTCCTTTTCATGTTTTTCTGCTTTAATCAACTGTAATCATAATTTTTTTCTTTTCACTTCATTCATCTTTTTCTGTCATCTGGATCTCCTTTCCTTATTAACTTTATTCTCTTCTGTTTCTCGAACCCGAATCGTTTTTCTCCTTCTTCATATATTGTCGCCGCTAGTTTTTACAGTTTTTCCAGCTATTCACATACAAAACGAACCATTCCTGACATAAAAATTTGTTCTAAGATGATCTTTATTTACACAATTAGAAACATCTATTATCATACGATATCTGATTTCATCAACGTTTCTTTCCCTAACGGCCTTTTCCTATATGCTTTAACAAGAACATAAGTCAGTCGTAAGACTGCATACTTTCGCCTGACAACGTAAGGATGGGCCAAAGTTTTATCTAAGTCTTACTTTTCAACATTGTACAAAGTATTCCCAAACGTTGATAACTCAATATTTTATCCGGCTAAAATGTTTATGGTGGTTGTTGTTATCAAAGAGCATCAGACCGATCCATCAAATTAAAAAGAAATCGAAGTTGAAATTCCATCAAAATCTCGACCTAGGCCGAACTATTCTGGTCATATAAGATGCGGGACGTCATTGGCTACAATAAGGACCAAGTAGCGAGTCTACCATGAACAGAAGTTATCGCCAACTGTGACTTTCACCTTTTCTGTGACCTTTGTCCTAGATATCCCTAAATTAAATCCATTTTAAGTTAGATCTTGACCGATATTTTGACCAAGTTAGGTGACGATTGGTCAAGCGATGTGGATGCTATGCTGTACACAAACAACCAAATAGATTTGTGACAAACAAACTCGACCAAAAACATAACCTCCTTGGTGGAAATAATAGCTCAAAATACATGCTAAGATATACTTTAGTTCTGGGATTAGATTACGTTTGAAAAAAAATCTGTTTTGACTGTTCTAATTAGCTGTAATTTGTAATTAACTGAACAAGTCAACCATCTTTCTCCTAGCTGTCTGTATTTCTCTGGTATATTATATTATAGAATTTATTTTTTATTGCCACCCGGATTAGTGTTGGGGTTAAAGAAAAACATGTTTTGTTTTTGTTGACAGAATTAGTATATTTTTTAAATGTTTTTTTTTTCATATTGCCACCCCCAGACTTAGGGTTAGTGTTAACGAATGATGTTTTGTTTTGTTTTTTAAATTTTTTTTCATTTTTTAAAACTAAATTTTTATGTTTTTTATGTAGGATTTTGAAAGTTAAATGTGATTTTTATGGTTTAGTTTGATTATTAATCGAACCAAAACTCTAATGGCTTCCAAATCTTTCAATCTTTTAATGTATGTTCATTCGGTACGAAAATTAAAAGTAGAAATGACTTTTAATTCGACAGTTTAAAGTCTTCCAAATTCTTTTCGACTTTCGAAGGGTCACAAAGTAATTCATTCTTTTTTCAGTTATAACAAGAGAGTAAAATGGTTGACTCTTTATTAGGAAACCAAAATGCATTCTGATGGATTTAATTTCCTAATTAAATTATTTTTGTAAGTCGGAATTTAAAGGTTTCGTTTTGCATTTTTGATTTCAATAAATATTTGATTAATCGTGAATAAGTAAATGAGTAATTATCAAAGTTACGTAGTTACACAAATACAACACACGCAAACATACGCAAACATACGCAAACACACGCAAACACACGCAAACATACGCAAAGATACTTTATCATTTGATTACTATAAAGAGGTGCATATTTGATGAAAATGATGATTGATTTATCGTTTTTATTTGTTTTGTTTTTTACGTCAAAATGCCAACGTATGTGCGCATCTTCCACATGAATCTTTGATTTTTTTATCTGCAGAAGTTAGTTACAAATGAAATAAGGAAAATAAAAGCCCGAAAATGTAATGTTCATTGGTAAGACATTGACACGTTAAGGTTTTATTTGTCAGATGATAATCACATAGTGGTTGTTTATCCTCGTTCATATTGAGAATCGTATGATTTTTAATTTGAAAAACAATGATTTATGTCTATATCAATGAAATGATAAGACAACTTTATATGTGTGTGCATGTTTTTTTATGACTACATTACTTTGATAATTACATATAAATGATATAAAATCTTATTTAAAGTTTTTTGTAGTTAATTTTGAAAAGTTTGTTGATAGGACATGGTAAGAAATTGTTTTCCCTTGCCTTTTGAAACTAAATGTTTAATTCAAATCAAAATTGCTTTTCAAAAGACAGTTTAAAATCTTCAAAAGCAGCTTAAAATTTCAAGCGATCACAAACTTAAATGACATGTTGAGCTTTTATTTGGTTACGAAGGACGCGCAATGAAAAAGCAGCAATCATTTATTTGTGTACGATTTTACTATTTTTACCAGAGAGTAGTCAGAAATGTAATAAATCTTTTTATAAAGTTATTTTTTTTACATTTTATTAAATGAAATTTTCTGAGTAGCGGAATATAGGCAGCATGTAGTAATTTTCTAGTTAGCAGTTTTTTTATTTCTTAGATGTTATGACGTCGAGATTTTTATTTTCATCCCCATTAATATTTTGCGTTTTTAATTTATGAATTTGAACAAAATGATTAAGGTTTGTATTAATGAAAACATAAGACAAATTAGCGTGTGTATGTGTGAGGTAAATCTTATGACTTAATTAATTGAATTATTATGTTTTTAAAATTTACTACAAGCTCTTCTGATATAAATAACTTTTCGATTTTATTGTAATTTTCTCCCCATAAACAGTTTGCAAACAAAAGTAAATGTGTGGATAATTGAGGATTGGATTTGAAGCATAAACAAAGTAGTGACATTGTGAATAACTAATCTTATATATTAAGTGTTTGAATTTAATTCTGTAAACAAAGTCTTAACGTAAATAAAATAACATCCGTTAGTAATTACTTACCCAACGATTTTGGACATCAGTTGCAGCGATTTCATCTTTGTTGATTATCCAATGAAAATAAATGGTGAATATCAGAAACTGTCTGTTACTGAAAGAAATACCTGTCCGGATATAGTTTCTAATTTATGAAATCGATTGGAATTTCAAATTTTTTGTGAAGAACACATACGTAAAATTTTCATAATTGATTTGCGATTATGAAGAAAATATTGATTTCATAGGAAAGAACGTATCAATGACAAAAGTCAAGAAATAGACTGACTTTATTATATAGATATATTATATAATATATCTCAATATAATATATTAAACATATAAGTATATTTTGGAGTATTCATGTCAAAAGTGATCAATACAAAGTATTATTGTTTGTATTATTGATTATATTTCTAAAATCTAATAGCAATGAAAATTTTTTAAAATATATCAGACATTGATGTTTCCAGAAGTTCTCCATGTGTGACAAAGTATCATGGGGGATTGGGTACCCTGGTGACGCACTAGTATGCATCTTGGTGGTGATGCTATGCTGACTGAGGGCCCTGCGACGAGACGTGGAGATATAAAACTAGTATATATTTGACGTAGAAATGAACTTAGTCAGACGACAGAACGAGACGTCAGCTAGTCTTGCAGAATCATGTAAGATATTCAAAATCAATTGCCACCAGAGGCGAGGAGACAGTAGCCAGATGGAAGGTAGAGATTAGAGAATTCCATCTCGCAAATTTAATTCTGAAATATCAATAAAGCGTTATTATTGTTTGGGTGAATGGTGCGTTTTTGAAACCACGATTCTGTGACGATTGTTTTGAAGATGTTACGATCTGGAAAAAACGAATCCACTTAACAGAGATTTATTTGAGTCTGTCATCGTTAATTACAAGCCGGGCACAGAGTCACGGTTGTCGCATTTGTTTTTGGCGATAATGGTGGGGTAGGAGAAAATCCCATTTATTTTAAGAAAAAAAGAGTGAGGCGCCCGTCCCCACCCTCCTTAAGAAAGGAAGACAGGCAGAAAGTAAGATGGCGGTGAAGGGGGGTGTACGACCATAGACATCTTCAATAAAAGAATGTGTTTTTTTCATGTACGAGCGAGAGTTGGACTGATGCTCGGGAGAGTTGAACTGACGCCCGGGTGTGCGCTGAAGTGGCGTGCGTCGAAGAGCCAAACCGGACGAAATTCTCGCCACTGCCTTCACCCGTTAAGTTTGTGACGTAAACAACCACTTGTGTAAATAATTCGCACACACAGAAAACTAGCGAAATAACTTAGCAAAAAAAAACAACCCTTGCTGAAGACATTTACAAGCACGGTGGACATTAATCCTACCATTGACAAATGTAAAATCAATTCTTTTATTTTATTAATAATTACTCTTCTATACAAAAAAAAAAATGCCCAGACCGAGTTGTTGAACATTGTTCTTTTCCTTTTGTTCTGCTTTGAATGATCCTTCGCCCCCATAGAGCCAACTGGTTGCTGTTCGCCCAGTGATCGCTCGCTGCTATAAACAGTTTCAACATGGGAGTGTGTTTGTAGCTGGACGAAACGACCAGATCGGCGACGTCATCATCATCATTGTCACCATCCCGCCCTAGAGGAACTTGGGTCTATTTTTTTATTGTCACGATGATCTGCATGGCTGCGGGATTCACACATGATCTTCCATGTCATCTAAAGTGGAACTGCATCGATTCGCTCTGATTTAGGAGGATGCCAGGAAACCTAAAAAAGTTACAAGGGTTTAAATCTGGTGGTCTTGGCAGCCATAACTTGTCTCCTTAATGAGATCAAACACCCAGCAAACGTTTCCTTCAACACTCTATGCTCATTTATAGAGAAAATTAACACGATGGAAAGATTCTTTTAATAATTGAAGATCCTGAACATGATAGAACCTCGCCTACCGATTGATACCTGCCCTGTTTCTTTACCACCGCTGCAGCCCATTACAAATCTGAGAGGTCTTTACGCCTCACCCTTTATCACATATTTTTATTATTTATTTTATTTTATTTTATTTTTATTTATTTATTTTTTTTTTTATGGAAATCGCTCCAGACAAGGCATGAAGCTACTTGATGTAAGGAGCTAATAAAAATACTACTGCAAGGTCAAAAACTAGCCAACGATAAGTGTAAGATGGAGAGATTCCGACCCAGAAAACAGCAATTCTTTCTCTTTTGTCAGAAACATTGTGCATGGAATGTGAGGACTAAAGGACAAAATAGGGAGAAAGCAAGAGTTACGAGGCTGCTGAAAGTAAACTCATGTCAAGATTCGCTTATATTAGGCTGTTAGGAAAATATGGGCCGATTTTTCGATTCGCTTTTTCAAAGTTGATTTCGGTTGCTATTTTTGCAGTGTTTAATAAAATATTGTAGATGCTTAATAATTGGTGTATATTCTTAAATAGTCTCAATAATTTCTTTAAGGGCACAATTTTGAGGCATTATAAGTCCTTAAGAATGAAACAAGAAGAAATGCATATAGTTTTCGTTCACAAGTTCAAAATACTTTCAACATAAACAGATCATGGGGAGAAGGGTCAAAATGTGATCAGCCATTACGAATGTGCTTTCAGAAATTCTGTAGTTGTGATGCTAGTCTTGACGCTGAAGAAATTACTCTTTCCAATGAACGCTTGAAAACAATTGTTGAACAAAACCTACGTCAACGTCTCAGAGAATTGTCTGAGTTACTTGATGTCGATATTTCTATGATGTCTGGCCATCTAAATCAAATTGGTAAGAAGAAAAAGCCCAATAAATGTGTCCCACATGAGTTCAACAAATAAGTGCTTGTTGGCGAAATCGGTCATTATTTTCCGAACAACCTAATAATAAACATGAATTTTTTTTACCTAAAGAAAGAATGAACGCACACGTTTTTTTTTTGCAGTTTGAATAATTAATTTATTATCGTTTTATTAGAACAAAATTATTTCAGAATCTGAAATCATTTGCAGCAATCAGATTCTAGAATCAATATCACCACTTTATCTTTCGTTCTCGGCGCTGTGGTTGTTGCACTGAATACACAACTCAGTAGGGCCTTTTGTCAGCACATGTGTGACATGCGCAAGATACAATTTTATCGAATGAGTGTGAAAGTGTTCTTCCCAATCCTGAAAAAAAAAGAAAATATGATAAATCTAACATATAAAGTCATCTTGTCGGATTTTCAAAGTCAAACCCAAATAGCATTTAAGCTGACAAATCAAACTTTAATTGTGACGAGCCCATTTTCATTTATTGTTATACAATTTTATTGGCAATATAATAACCTACTTCGATATCATTTTTTCAAAATTACTTAGTTCGGCTGAGACAACTGATAATATGAATTTAAAAAAAATAATCACTTGAAAATAAAAATAAACAAGGGGAATAACTCATATTTTTAATTTAAGAATATAAGAGTTGTCTCCCTTACTAAAATTAAATTTCTTTTTCTGTATAAGTTTAACAATGTGCAAACAAATAAAAATTAAAAATTAAAATGACTTTACTGCATCTCGGGCAACGCTGGGTAGGTACAGCTAGTCTATATAAATAAAATACAACGTCTGTATGTATGTGTGCGTGTATAATCACCACCAGCTTCTAAAACTGTCTGGCAACCACATCAACTGATTTCACAAATAACTCATTTTTGTTTTCACTGATCAGTCGTAGGCAAAAAAACACTCGGTTATAAGAGTTTATGATGGATAGATTGATAGTTGAAAACAACAATTCTTTCCCCTTTGTTAGAAACATTTCTTATGAATGTAAGGACTTGCTGTTTTCTGGGTCAGCTGTTGTTTTGCGTGGGTGGTATGTGGAGATTTTAATTCTCTCATAGTATTAATCATCATTCTAATAGTTAACCCCCCCCCCCTCCGAAAAAAGGAGTTACTTGCGAAATCCGTTCCCAGATGGCTTCATACCACACGAAATGGTCAAGGATGAAGAGCACCATTCAGACCTCCACTGGAAATGTGCAGAGAGTACTGGAACCTTGAGGAGACTTATTGCGACTTAAATTTCAGAAAAGGCAAATGGTCATTGTCAATGAGAAATCAATGGTAAACGGCTGTTGTGATGATGAAAAAATGATTTGCAACAATTATTGAAAGAGGCAGAAAGTACTCAAAATTTGAGTCGGCTTATTCAAACTATAGGGAACACCACTTGTTATTGGCAGTGAGCGATCATCACTCATGTGAGAACTGCTAAAGAATAGCAATAACCAGCTGTCCTTACCCGGCATTGCCCAGAAGTGTATTTACTTGCTATTTGTTTTGCTTTTGTTTAATCAGGTTTTTTTTTTTTTAAATATTATTATTTTTGTTTCAATCAAAGGGAAGTAAAATTGCATGGACGAATATAGAGTTATGTCCACTTGTTTTTTTAGATGGCAGCCATTTGAAAATAATTCCAACCCGGATAAAGTATTTTCTCAAAGGACTAAATTGAATTACATTTGATTCTTCTTAACAACTTTCTGCAACGATCGACAAGAAAAACTGATGATGATAATAATAATAATAATAATAATAATAATAATAATAATAATAATAATAATAATAATAATAATAATAATAATAATAATAATAATAATAATAATAATACAGTGACTTACCACATTGCAGTATGACAGACGTCTTTTTGACGATGGCTGGAGCACAGCAACGACATTCACTGTGTATCTTACCGGCAGAATCAAAAGTTGCTCCAGAGTGGCAGGAACCACTGCAGGACATAAGGGCAACTGTTTCTGTGGACACACAATCGTCGACTCTTAGGATCACATTCTTTGTTACTGGTGCGCATTTGTTCGCAGGTGTCTCTGTTTAAAAATAAAATAATAATTTTTTTTAAAAGAGATCAGTTAAGAAAAGTATTAAATACGAACAAGTTGAAGTACCCACCTATGCCAGGTGAAATGTGACAATAATCTTTAAAAAAAATATGTTTCTTTTACGTATAGACATTTATCATTTACGATAAAAATAAACACATAGTTTTATTATGTTTGGGAATTTTTTAGATGAGGATTGATAATTTGTATTTGTGATTATTCGGACTGTATTCTCATCTTAGATATTTCGAGTGATGTGCATCTTTTCGAACTCAGAAATCTGTATGTCGAACTTGGGAGTCTATATGTGGCACAATGGCTAAAGGTGTTGAGTTACAATCAGTTCTAAGGGACAGTATTCTGGAGGTTGATGGTTCAATCCTCACTATAGCCTATACTAACAAAGAATAATAAAATTTACTCACTTGGCACTTCTACCCGATCATCACTGATGGAACGAGAACAATCTACCCCCATGGATTAAAGAAAGGGTTCAGTTCATAATTCTGTATAGATTCCCGAGTTTGAGAAGGGACACCTGAAGAAGGTTGCGGTTACATCGTCCGAAACATTGTGAGAATAATATCCAAGATGAGACTAGTCCAAATAATCCTGAATAGTGACCTTTATTATTATTCTTGCTTGCAGATGGACCAGGCATTGAGTGGGTGTAAAATACTCCAACACATTTTTTTTTAATTCATGCAGGTTTTGTAATTATTGTATTACAACAATATTAAATAATAAATTAAATTTGTTAAAATCCTCTCCAATTTTTTAATTTATAAAAAATATTAAAGTTTTATTGGTTTTTAAAATATGCTAGACAACCCGTGAGTGAACATTGCATAGCATCAGACCTATAAAAATCTCGCCTCAAATAAAGAAATTACTTCCAAAGAAAATTGGTTGTATTTAAAACTATGTTGGAAGGTCTGGTGAGATTGTTGAGTTTCTTGAGAGAAGACATATTGACCTGTGTTGTGTCCAAGGAATTCGTTGGAGAGATAGATCTGCTAGAATGATTGTGGGAAAGAATGCCAGATATAAGCTGTATTGGATTGCAAATGAAAAGGGAACAGGTGGTTTTAGTATTTTTATTGCAGAGAGATGGGTAGATAAAGTGATTGAAGTTAATTGTGTAAATAAGTAAATCCTACTGGCGAAATTGATAGTTGGTGAGAAAATTTTCCTCTCCGGCCACTCCACTTATTGGCAACGGGCCGGTTGACTTCTCACATCCGTTTTCCTTGGAATCCAGTAACAAGAGACAAAAACAACCTCTAACAAACGTGACGTCACTTCCGATTTCTGCTGCTACTCCTACCACCTTTTAGGGCGTCCTCCCACTCTTTGACCCCACCCCCCACTAATACCAGGAGAAAAGTGCGGAGGTTGAATAAAAATGTGAAACGCGAGTTTAAAGAGCAAGTGATGGAACATTCGGCTAGCAGATCCATTACAGGAAGCATGGAATAACAATGGAAGACACTGAAGGATACAGTGTTGGATGTAATAGTCCAGACTTGTGGGTAGAAGGGAGGGTCCCCAAAGCATAGGGTGACAATGAGGAAGTTGAGAAGTGTATCAAAGAAAAGCGAAAATGAAGGAGTCAGTGGATAAAAGGTTTAATGAATAAGAAGGTGTATTTGGAGGCAAAAGAGAGAAGCATGAAAAGCAATATACAAAGCCATAATAGAGACTGAGAAAGCCAAGTTTATACTATGAAGAGATGACTAAAAGAATGAAGTAATTAGGATAGCTAAACAGATGGCAAAGACAAATATGGATATTGTTAGAGAGAGAAGTGCATACGAAATGGCAATGAAGTGTTAGCAACAAATGAACAAAATAAGAGGGATGCTTGGAAATGTTAATATGAGAAATTGTTGAATACTGAGTTTCCATGAAACCGTGAAAATCTACAAGTTGCAGAAACAGTATCCGGTTCAGCTGTAAGAATTGAGAAAGAAATGGTATGGGAAGCTGTGAGTAAGATGAAGAAGGGTAAGGCTGTAGGATTCTTAGGCGTTGTTGCAGAAATATTGATGGCTGCGGGTGAAACAGGTGTTGAGATAATCACGGACTTGAGAAATCAGAAAATAAAAGAAGAGGTTATCCGAAAGATAATGGACACTAGATAGAGGTAATTACAGAGAAGAGAAATGATATGAGGATGATACGATGGATGTGTAATATGAGTCTTAAAGACAGGATTAGTTCTGATGACCTCAGAAGAAGATTAAATCTGGACAGTATAGGGAGATGTGTGCAGAACAGGAGACTTCAATGGTATGGCCACGTTGAAGGAATGGATGAAAGAGATGTTGAACAGTTTGAAATAATATTGTGGGATATCTGTTCGTGTCAGATGTACATAAAAATGGAAATATGTCATAAACATCCTAAGAAACAATCAGTAGGAGAAAGGTGTGTTCAATTAATAACATGACTGAAAGAGAGAGAGAGAGAGAGAGAGAAAGAGAGAGAGAAAGAGAGAGAGAGAGAGAGAGAGAGAGAAAGAAAGAGAGAAAGAAAGAGAAAGAGAGGTGTTAAAAGAAAAATGCTCCACTTTAAAAAAAAAACAATTCTATTTTTCCAGCACCGTCGGGAAACACTGGGTAGCCCTGCTAGTTTGATATAAATTAAAGTAAATTAAATGAACTTTCATTTATCACCGATGCGAAAAACACAGCTGATTGAAATGCACATTCAGAGAAACTATTAAAATTGTAAGTGATTTTGAATAGGTATTTGCTTACCTGGTGTGGATGTTATTGTTGTTGTTGTGGTGGTGGGTGTTCCGCTACTAACCGTTATTTCTGGTGTTTCTGATAAGAGAAAGAGAACACATGTCGATATATGCAGGAAAAAAAAAAAGGAAAATATCCGACAAATAATAAACAATGACTTATGTGAAATAAGCATATTCAGTTTATATGACGTTTCGGTACATTTAATAACTTCTTCAGATATGTAAAGGCCAAGAGAAAAAAAAACTTTGTGTGCATGCACACACGCACATGTTGTACATAAATTCCTAACCACCGCTAAAACAATTTTTGTTGATAAATTAAAATTTCAAATTGTGTTATGCGAAGGCAAAAAGTCAAAAATAAAAAAGAAGAGAAAAAAAAGAAAGAAGAGAAAAAAGAAAGAAGAGAAAAAAGAAAGAGACACATTGATTTGGTGATTATTTTAGGAGATCGGTAAAACTTTTTGTCAACAGTTAAACTTTTCTTTGTTTACTTTTTTACCTTTTCTCTACCTGCTAGATATCTATTTATAGCTTATAAAATACCGAGATTGCTTAGTAGGTTGGTTGTTTCTATGATTCTCACCAATAATCCATTTTCAATTACTGAGTTTCTACAGAAAGTATAAAAAATATAAAAATAAGCCTGAAAAAAAAATGTGACTTACTTGGATAACTCGTACTTGGGAATTGGCTTGTTGCTGGAAAGGAAAACAAAATATATTTAGATGCTAAACAATTAATATGACATAATCAAGGTGACACATCGATTATCATTAGATCACTGAAATTAAGCAACGTTAAGCCTTGTCAGTACCAAATGAATCATGAGTGACTATTTGGGAAGACCAGGCACTGTATTTGGGAGGATGACAATATTTCCTTGCAAAAAAAAACCTAACATTGTCAAAATTATCTCCCCTGACCGGGGTTTACATGGCTCTAACCTTGCGCTAATCTTGTGCCAATATATTGAATTGAAAAAAAAAAATTGGTAATTTCAAATAATCTCTAATGTAATAATATGTGTTGTGTCTCAGTTTCAATATCTACATATACATATATAGTTATTCCTCGCCAAGGGAGGTAATTCAGTATACATGCAAGCAAATGCTGGCATCAATCAGCAGCAGTTCCCTCATAATGACCAATCCTTCCTCAACGTGGTAAGGGCAGTAACAATGTGGTAGTGTCAGAGCTATCAGACAGTAGGAGCTAACATCTCCTCACAATGTCTTTCTGAATGAATGATTTACCATTATTTTGAAATTCATTCAGTTTATTCTTTAAACTATTTACATTAGAGCTATTTTTAATCTGCTTAAGCAATTTTTTTTAACAAAACTCAAGATTTTCCAAAAGTCTTTGAATATTCTCCAGATTAACCAATGTAAGCAAGTTGGAATGTCTGAAGCTGTAAGTTTACTTTGTATAATGTTATAACCTGTCTTTATTGTACTGGTCAGTTATAAGTTATCTCAGTTATAATTTATCTCTTACGTGATGTCATTGAAGAGGTATATAATATACCTCTTCAATGACATCACCTAAGAGATAAGAAAGAGCTTTCTCTCTCTTTTAACTAACATAAATGTAGCATTCAGATATATAAACACACAGCTAATAATAGTATGAGTTGACCACCATATGCAGACTTTGTCTTAATATATTACATTGTGTTAGTTGACTTTGTATCAGACTAAGTAAATTTGAGTAAATAACTTACTTGGTAAATGGAAACAAGCCTCAATTTTTATCCAGATCTTATAATTCTCTGGATATTCTCCAGATCCAAGAATACGGGGTGATTCCAAGATGATTTTAACTGCTGTCACCTTTTGAATATTATCAAGTTGGAATATTCCACTAACGTTGGTGCCGCCAACAATTTTGTGGAATTCTGTTGAGCCTGGAAGTTGTGCAAGGATCGTGGCTTTATTAACATTGCCCAAGAGCTCAATCTTGACCAGATCAACCCCTTCGGGATCATCAGTCAGTTTGATAGTGAGGGTGGGTTTCGGGTCAGTAGGTTCAGTCGGAACTCGTACAATCCATCCAGGTTTACCAGGTCGGACATCACTTACAAGACATTCAGGTGTGTACGGTATTCCAGTAATGAATTCATCGGGGATGAGGCTTATATCATTCATACCCTCAATAGTCTCACAGCGAGCTGCAATAAGAATAAGACAAAAATATATTAAATGTTTTGCAATTTTATATTAAATTAGCAGAATAACCGTTACAGAATGGATATTCTGATAGTTAATAATAGAATGAATAAAAAAAAAACAGGGCAATTTTTAACCTTTTTATGCCCTCTTACAGATATAGAAATTATATATATGCCCTAGATGGGCACTGTAAGTGTAGTATCAACACAGCATGACGTAGCTAGCTATAAATGCTTCGTTTCTTTCATTAAGTTGAACTCTCTCTTGACGTTAAGCCGCCGAATAAGTGTTAAAATTATCACTGTTTATCTAGCTATTAGGCGGTGGGGGTCGAGATGTCAGGATTTGAGTTGTAAACATACTCAGAGCCTGGGGTTTCGAATCATGCGACTAGTAGTGAATAGTTATATCTCTATGCTGACGAGTCCCGATTAAAGGACGAAACGTATACGTACATAGATAATAAACAAAACAAATATTTATTATATATATATATATATATATATATATATATATATATATATATATATATATATTGGTTTGTATAGAATTAATATGGATATTAGTAGTGTAAAAATAAAAATGAAAATATAAAAGTATAGAAGCCGTTACTATACAATCTAAAAAAAGACAACTTTAATCTAAATTATTTGGAATAAAATCATACTTCAGAGATGCACTTTTTTATTTTGTTTTGAAGTTGTTGCTGGCTGAGAGATCTTATCGGTTGTTGCTGACTCATATTAATCCTTAAGAACATACCGCTGGCAAGCTAGGACAATAATAAAGATTTGTTTTTTGAGAAACATTGTTTAAATTTGAAAATATGAAAACAGAAAAGCTTTTACAATGCAATTTAAAAAAAAATTAATTTTAATCTAAATTTTCAGGAATAAAATTCCTTCTTCAGAAATGTTTTTTTTGATAAGTTGGCTGCAAGATCTTATCATAATGTATTTTGATGTCTTTTTATCACCTCGTATATTCACTCATTCCTTTAGTTCACCAAGGTCTCGTCCCTTGACACTGTTTCAGCATTCTAAAAGCTATCCTTCAAAAAGGTTGTTTTAGTCAACGTTTTTTAACATTTTGTGTATAATCTGATTTTCTAATTATATTTAACAATTTTACCCAAAGATATTTTATAAACAAAAAAAATGTTTTTTTTTAAATAAATAAAAATGTATAGTAAGATATTTTATTTGAAAATGTACATAAAAAAGTATCAATAAATCATGAAATACGATGTAAAAAAAAAATTCCTACATAAAAATCAACTTACCTGTTGTGGTAGTTTTCTTTGTAGCTGTTGTTATTGGAGATGCTGAAAATGAATATAAAGTTAATATAGCAACATTATTGGAGAAATTGTTTAAAACTTTATTATTTATTAGTGATTAAAACACAAATACTACATTTTTAATTGTTTTTCAGAAGTTTCTGTAAAATAACTTAATGATAGAGACAAAAATTATATAATTTGAATGAATATGTTTTTCCGTGATCAGCATGACATTATAGTTTTATCTAGCTTTCTTTAATTCTATAATTACTATTTAGTGTATTTGTTTGTGTATAAATTATAAAAAATAACACAAAATCGATTTTCATTTACTGCTGGTATTTTTAACCTGCTGAGAAGATTTAAATATCTACATCATTTATCAGTAATTTATGCATAATATTTCTATTATACATAAAACATGAGTAAAATATGTAAAATTTCACCACTCAGTAGGGTGACAAGCTAGATTGGAATTTGGACAATTTTTTCCAGTAACCTCAGCGACAGATTGAATACGAGTCCTACATTTTAGATCTGCAGTGAAAGTCAAACCTAGTAGCTTATCAAAACAATGGGCTTCCTCAAGGAGAGCTCCATTCATTGCGACTGGGCCAAAACAAGGATCTGAGCATAAGTTGTGAAAGGAGAAAAGCTTAGTAACTCTTTTATTGTTATTATTTGTTAACGTTGCCTATTTTTTCTACAGAACATTTACACTATAAATACAATATCAATATACAGATCTAATTCTGTTGAATATTTCATCTGATAGTTCTCAACAATGCAGTCTTAATTCATTTTTATCATTGTTTCTGGATTCATCTAGTCTATATTAAAGAAATATTAAAAAAAATTTCACTATAGTTCGAAATAGCATTTAAAAGTTTCAATTAAATCAAAGCTTATTCTTCTCTGTAGTAAAGTAGTTAATCCTAATTCTTCCAATCTCTCCCTCTAATCTATCCTTTTATTAACATTCAACTTTGATAATATATATATCTCATAGAGATTCTCACAAAATCATTCTGAATTCATGATTTACCATTATTTTGAAATTCATTCAGTTTATTCTTTAAACTATTGACATTAGAGCTACTTTTTTTTGGTCTGTTATTTGGTCTTAAAAGACCGGATGTTTATTTTCGTTATATTGATGATACCTTTTTTCTGTTCAACAATGAGACTGAAGTGGACTGTTTTTTACATCCCTTAACAATATTCCTCCAGATCTTAAGTTTAACAAGGCTAATTTTTCTCTTCCACTTCTCAATGTTCTAATTTGTAAAACTTCCTCTAGTTTTCTTACTTCAGTTTACCAGAAACCAATTTTTATTAGTCTGTATATCTCATTAAGGACTCCTTTTGTTCCAGAAAACAAAGAATTAATTTGGTCAAGACACTTACTCAAAAATAAGCTGGATGATGAAAAAAGTTCATAGCAACAATGACTATCCATTAGACATTGTTCAATCTATTATCAGAAATAAAATTTCTAATTTCTGTAAAAGTAAATCTGCATCTGTGAATAAATGTCCTATTTACCATTGCCTGCCTTGGCTAGGTAATATTACTGATAGATTCGCCAAATAAATCTCTTTGCCAGTGTTATTTGCCTCAAATACACAAGTTGTTTTTTCACCAAACCGATCTTGACGTCCATTCAGAAAGACGTTCTTTCCCCCACCACCATAATAATTCCATTATTTATTTATTTAAATATAGTTGCAGTTTGCACTTCATAGGAAGTACGTCACAAAGATTAGACATCCGGGTCAAACAACATGTGCCCACAAAATTTCGTCAGGCAAATTAGTTACCATCAGAAGTTCTGAACAATACATACGGGTCTTCAATTGCAGAGCACCTTATAAATAACCGTATCTGTGTGACTAATTTCAGTGTTGATTGATTCTCCATTCTCAGTAAGTCACATTCTCCCTATCATCTTAAAATTTTAGAAATATTAAAATAATGAGACAAAAGTGAAGTTACATACTTTACAAGTTCATTATAATCATTAGGTGTTTAAACAAGGAATAAAATAAAATATGAGAATGTCCTTTAATCCATGGCTTTTCAAAGAATTTATTATTATCCTTTATATATATATATATATATATATATATATATATATATATATATATATATATATATATAGAGAGAGAGAGAGAGAGAGAGAGAGAGAGAGAACGAGAGAGAGGTCGTCGGGATATGTTGAAAAGAAAGCAAGAAAGTGATCGATCGTAAGAATGTGAGAGCTAAAATAAAAATGATTTATTTAAAAACCATACATTACAGTTTCCATGGTACATATCTGGAAACTGTAATACACAGTTTTTAAATAAATAATTTGTATATATATATATATATATATATATATATATATATATATATATATATGCTACTAAACCTTATGTCCATAATCCTTATTCCAATTCTGATCAAAATCCATTAAATGCTTTTGATTCTAAAACAAATGTCTAAAGATGACTTTAGAAGGAATTGAAATTCAGAGAATCTTGTTTAATTGGTGCCTAATACTTATCTATGAAACTTCTTGAATTTTTAAATATGGGGTTGTGCTCATATTATACCCCTAACAATCCATTAAAATACTGCAATGAAACTGACATTTAAAAAAAAATTATTAATTGATTTCTAATATCTATGGTTAACATTTCAGCAAAATTAGAAGTATGTGACAATTCACAAAGATCTTCCAAGTCTTCTTTGCATTAAACTAAATGAGACTAAATATAACCTACATTACCTACCATTATGCTTAGCAGCTGTGTTCCAAAATATACAATGATCAGTTAATTTCTTTGCGAGTTCACTCCACACAAACTAGCAGAAATACCCAGTGTTGCCCGGGAATTACTTTGTTTACCTACATCCAGCATAAAACTTCATGTTGTTGTCAAAATTTATACCCCACTCAACGAAATTGACTCAATCTCGCCTCTGTAACATTCTGATGGATAGATAAGAAAACGAAATGCATTCTGGGGGACTTTTACATAATTTTATTTTATATAGGATTTTAAAATTCTTTCCCTTGTTTATTCTAATAAATAATAATAATTGTCTTATGTTGTCTTAACAATCTGAATGATAGTTCTTTCACATGATGCTGTGAATGATTTTTATTTTAAACTATTGTCTTAATGTGTGAATCCTTGAATTATTAATTAATTAGTTTCTTACCTGATGATGTTGAAGAAGTTCGCCCTGATGTCGTGGTGATTTTAGGCGTCTCTGTTAGGTTGTGAAAGGAAAAAAAATGTTTTGTTAGATGTTGTTCCTTGGCTAGCCTCTTTATCAGCTTGTTTATAAACCAACACCAGAAAAATAGTATCAATCGAGTTAAAACTTTCTGATTCAAATTGCATTTATATACCTATTAATAATTTTGATGCAAGAAGCCAGTGAGCAGATACTAATAAAATCTACTTATATATATATATATATATATATATATATATATATATATATATATATATATATATATATATATATATATATATATATATATATACATATATATATATATATATATATAATCATTAAATAAGAAAAACAGATCATTATGACAACACTATCATTAACTAAATTACTAATCAGTTTAAAAATTAGTGAATAATATTTGCAAAAAAGAATAACCGATATTATATAGTGGATATTATTCCTATCATAAAATTGATGGCATATAATGAATACTGTATTGGTCATATTGTATAGTGGATATTATTCTTATCATAAAATTGATGGCATATAATGAATACTGTATTGGTCATATTGTATAGTGGATATTATTCCTATCATAAAATTGATGGCATATAATGAATACTGTATTGGTCATATTGTATAGTGGATATTATTCCTATCATAAAATTGATGGCATATAATGAATACTGTATTGGTCATATTGTATAGTGGATATTATTCCTATCATAAAATTGATGGCATATAATGAATACTGTATTGGTCATATTGTATAGTGGATATTATTCTTATCATAAAATTGATGGCATATAATGAATACTGTATTGGTCATATTGTATAGTGGATATTATTCTTATCATAAAATTGATGGCATATAATGAATACTGTATTGGTGATATTGTATAGTGGATATTATTCTTATCATAAAATTGATGGCATATAATGAATACTGTATTGGTGATATTGTATAGTGGATATTATTCTTATCATAAAATTGATGGCATATAATGAATACTGTATTGGTCATATTGTATAGTGGATATTATTCCTATCATAAAATTGATGGCATATAATGAATACTGTATTGGTCATATTGTATAGTGGATATTATTCCTATCATAAAATTGATGGCATATAATGAATACTGTATTGGTCATATTGTATAGTGGATATTATTCCTATCATAAAATTGATGGCATATAATGAATACTGTATTGGTGATATTGTATAGTGGATATTATTCCTATCATAAAATTGATGGCATATAATGAATACTGTATTGGTGATATTGTATAGTGGATATTATTCCTATCATAAAATTGATGGCATATAATGAATACTGTATTGGTGATATTGTATAGTGGATATTATTCCTATCATAAAATTGATGGCATATAATGAATACTGTATTGGTGATATTGTATAGTGGATATTATTCTTATCATAAAATTGATGGCATATAATGAATACTGTATTGGTCATATTGTATAGTGGATATTATTCCTATCATAAAATTGATGGCATATAATGAATACTGTATTGGTCATATTGTATAGTGGATATTATTCCTATCATAAAATTGATGGCATATAATGAATACTGTATTGGTCATATTGTATAGTGGATATTATTCCTATCATAAAATTGATGGCATATAATGAATACTGTATTGGTCATATTGTATAGTGGATATTATTCCTATCATAAAATTGATGGCATATAATGAATACTGTATTGGTCATATTGTATAGTGGATATTATTCCTATCATAAAATTGATGGCATATAATGAATACTGTATTGGTGATATTGTATAGTGGATATTATTCCTATCATAAAATTGATGGCATATAATGAATACTGTATTGGTGATATTGTATAGTGGATATTATTCCTATCATAAAATTGATGGCATATAATGAATACTGTATTGGTGATATTGTATAGTGGATATTATTCCTATCATAAAATTGATGGCATATAATGAATACTGTATTGGTCATATTGTATAGTGGATATTATTCCTATCATAAAATTGATGGCATATAATGAATACTGTATTGGTGATATTGTATAGTGGATATTATTCCTATCATAAAATTGATGGCATATAATGAATACTGTATTGGTCATATTGTATAGTGGATATTATTCCTATCATAAAATTGATGGCATATAATGAATACTGTATTGGTCATATTGTATAGTGGATATTATTCCTATCATAAAATTGATGGCATATAATGAATACTGTATTGGTCATATTGTATAGTGGATATTATTCCTATCATAAAATTGATGGCATATAATGAATACTGTATTGGTCATATTGTATAGTGGATATTATTCCTATCATAAAATTGATGGCATATAATGAATACTGTATTGGTCATATTGTATAGTGGATATTATTCCTATCATAAAATTGATGGCATATAATGAATACTGTATTGGTCATATTGTATAGTGGATATTATTCCTATCATAAAATTGATGGCATATAATGAATACTGTATTGGTCATATTGTATAGTGGATATTATTCCTATCATAAAATTGATGGCATATAATGAATACTGTATTGGTGATATTGTATAGTGGATATTATTCCTATCATAAAATTGATGGCATATAATGAATACTGTATTGGTGATATTGTATAGTGGATATTATTCCTATCATAAAATTGATGGCATATAATGAATACTGTATTGGTCATATTGTATAGTGGATATTATTCCTATCATAAAATTGATGGCATATAATGAATACTGTATTGGTCATATTGTATAGTGGATATTATTCCTATCATAAAATTGATGGCATATAATGAATACTGTATTGGTCATATTGTATAGTGGATATTATTCCTATCATAAAATTGATGGCATATAATGAATACTGTATTGGTCATATTGTATAGTGGATATTATTCCTATCATAAAATTGATGGCATATAATGAATACTGTATTGGTGATATTGTATAGTGGATATTATTCCTATCATAAAATTGATGGCATATAATGAATACTGTATTGGTCATATTGTATAGTGGATATTATTCCTATCATAAAATTGATGGCATATAATGAATACTGTATTGGTGATATTGTATAGTGGATATTATTCCTATCATAAAATTGATGGCATATAATGAATACTGTATTGGTCATATTGTATAGTGGATATTATTCCTATCATAAAATTGATGGCATATAATGAATACTGTATTGGTCATATTGTATAGTGGATATTATTCCTATCATAAAATTGATGGCATATAATGAATACTGTATTGGTGATATTGTATAGTGGATATTATTCTTATCATAAAATTGATGGCATATAATGAATACTGTATTGGTCATATTGTATAGTGGATATTATTCCTATCATAAAATTGATGGCATATAATGAATACTGTATTGGTGATATTGTATAGTGGATATTATTCCTATCATAAAATTGATGGCATATAATGAATACTGTATTGGTGATATTGTATAGTGGATATTATTCCTATCATAAAATTGATGGCATATAATGAATACTGTATTGGTGATATTGTATAGTGGATATTATTCCTATCATAAAATTGATGGCATATAATGAATACTGTATTGGTGATATTGTATAGTGGATATTATTCCTATCATAAAATTGATGGCATATAATGAATACTGTATTGGTGATATTGTATAGTGGATATTATTCCTATCATAAAATTGATGGCATATAATGAATACTGTATTGGTGATATTGTATAGTGGATATTATTCTTATCATAAAATTGATGGCATATAATGAATACTGTATTGGTGATATTGTATAGTGGATATTATTCTTATCATAAAATTGATGGCATATAATGAATACTGTATTGGTGATATTGTATAGTGGATATTATTCCTATCATAAAATTGATGGCATATAATGAATACTGTATTGGTGATATTGTATAGTGGATATTATTCTTATCATAAAATTGATGGCATATAATGAATACTGTATTGGTGATATTGTATAGTGGATATTACTGATATAAGAATGTGGATACAGTATAGTACATATCGTACATTGTATAGGGGATATTGTATCATGGATATTATTGATATAAGATAGTGGATACTGTAAAGTTTATATTGTATAGTGGATATATTACTAATGCAAGAATGTGGATAATGTATATTCAAATTAATTACTGGGAGTTGGTGATGCTGAATTGGATACTGGTCCAGTTGGAACAATAAATCTACTTTCATTATGGATGTTATTAGCATTCCCATCTGTGCAACTCATTTTATCAAGTAAAACAATGCCGCTAAAATAGTATCAATCAAATTAAAACATATAACTTCCTGATTCAAATTGCACTTGTATACCTATTAATCATTTTTGACACATATGTATATATATAAATATATATTTTTTAATTAATTAATTTATAAATTATTTTTTTTGCGTGCATAAAAGGAATGCCCCTTTTAAATAAATTAAAAAAATTAATTTATAAATTAATTAATTAAAAAATCTATATATACAAAAATTGATGACACGTCCGATTATGGGTGAATGACTATTCTTAAAAAAAAACAAATAATAAACGCACCGTTAAAACAATTGTGCACTATCACCAGTAAAAGCAATAACAAAATATCAGCGTGTATATATATATATATATATATATATATATATATATATATTTTCATTTTTTTATATCTCTTTAAATCTTCTCCGGTTTAAATCTCAACTGTTACTTTTCACCCTTCCCCTTTTTTTCAAACCTTATTAAACCTTCCTTACACTAAATTTAAACAAACACACATAACACTCTAAACAAATAACGCGTCCAAACGAGAGTGACACGTAACTTCACATTTCCGAAACAAAATGACAACAGAAGCTGAAGAGAGTCGGATGGCTAAATCCTTCTGTGCTTGAAACCGCCGGTACGAATGTTGTACTAATTTTTCTGTACCAAAATATATATATATTATATATATATATATATATATATATAGTCTAATTTTGTGCTATAGGAGAAAAAAGCAGAGTGCTAAGTTACTTGTGCAAAAGCATGTATATTTTTTATTGCAATTTTCACTTTAGATTAGTTTATCGATACTTTTTGTTTCATGGAAACACTGGAAGCTCAACCTGCAGGTCTAAAGATACCGACTGTAACTGATACTTCAGTAGATGTTTTGTGAGAAAGTGACTGCAGAGAAGAGAAGAGGACATCCCCCATTATATTCCGAAGTCGGTCCTGTAATCTGTCATGGCAGGAAAGGATGTTTCAAGCAGCACCTCCCCAGATATATCTTACACTATCAAAACATTGTGTAGCATAACAAAACATAATGTAAGCCACTATCAAAACATTGTGTAACATAACAAAACATAATGTAAGCCACTGGCTTACACTATAAAAACATTGACTGAAGAATCGGTTACATTCGGTATCTTTAGTCCTGCGGGTTGAGTTTTTTATACTAATGAGTCCACAGGTCTTGGCTTTCCTAATTATTTCCCATTTAATTACTGGTGTTATGTTGTCTCTGATTAATTTCCAGAAGTTTGGCATAGGGAAGTATGTTTCTCATATCTTTCATGTCTGAATGATAATCTAAGTCCATAAAGCCTATCTTTAAACTTTATTGACGTGCTCCTATATAGAACTTTTCCATTTTTGAGTTTTCTACTGTATATGTTCTTGCACAGTAAATCACTGACAATTGTTTTGTAAGGGACATTCATTCAGTCTTTAGCAATTACAGTTATTTGTAATACTGTAATTTATATCAATGTTTGTGTCATTTCCCTTTAGTAATTTGTTGTTTGTTTCTTTATAATTCTATATATATATATATATATATATATATATATATATATATATATATATATATATATATATATATTACATTTAGTATTATATATATATATTACATTTTTACATAATGTATTTTCATGTCTTCTTTTCACCTCATTCCTGGTTCTTTCCTTTGTTCACCCAGGACTCATATCTTTATATTGTTACAGCCTTCGGAAACCTATCTTTTAAAAAGGTTGCTTTAATCAATGTTTTGAAACATTATTTGCATAATTTGATTTTCTAATCATATTAAACAATTTCCCAAAGGTATTTCATAAACAAAAAATCCTTTTTTTTTTTAATAAATAAAGATGTATATAAGGATATTTATTTAAAAATGTACAAAAAAAAGGATCAATATATCATGAAACATAGTGAAAATAAAAATATCCTTAAATATAAATACACTTACCTGCTGTGGTAGTTTTCTTTGTAGCTGTTGTCATTGGAGATGCTGAAAATGAATGTATAGTTACAATATTGGAGAATTGTTCAAAACATTATTATTTATTAGTCATTCGATGTCAAATACTACATTTTTCATTTCCGAATTTTATGTAAAATAATTTTATGATAGAAATAAAATTATATAATTTGAATAAAAAAAATTTCTTTCCATGACATTATAGTTTTATCTAGCTTTCTTTAATTCTATAATTATTAGTTAGTGAATTTGTTTGTGTATAAATTATAAAAAATAACACAAAATCGATTTTCATTTACTGCTGGTATTTTTAACCTGCTGAGAAGATTTAAATATCTACATCATTTATAAGTAATTTATGCATAATATTTCTATTATACATAAAACATGAGTAAAATATGTAAAATTTCACCACTCAGTAGGGTGACAAGCTAGATTGGAATTTGGACAATTTTTTCCAGTAACCTCAGCGACAGATTGTATACGAGTCCTACATTTTAGATCTCCAGTGAAAGTCAAACCTAGGAGCTTATCAAAACAATGGACTTCCTCAAGGAGAGCTCCATTCATTGCGACTGGGCCAAAACAAGGATCTGAGCATAAGTTGTGAAAGGAGAAAAGCTTAGTAAATCTTTTTTATTGTTATTATTTGTTAACGTTGCCTATTTTTTCTACAGAACATTTACACTATAAATACAATATCAATATACAGATCTAATTCTGTTGAATATTTCATCTGATAGTTCCCAACAATGAACCCTCACTTCCTTTTTATCATTATTTTCTGGATTTATCTGATTCAATCTTAAAGAGATATTTAAAAAATGTTCATCATTCTTAGAAATGCTATTTGCAAGTTTCAATTAAATTACATATCATTATAGTAAAGTAGTAAATCCTAATTCATCAGATTCCATCCTTTTATTAACATCCAACTGAGATAATAATAGTGTTATGTGTTTACATCTCCTCACAATGTCTTTCTGAATTCATGATTTACCATTATTTTGAAATTCATTCAGTTTATTCTTTAAACTATTGACATTGGAGCTATTTTTAATCTGATGAAGCAATTTTTTTAAACAAAACTCCAGGTTTTCTAAAAGTCTTTGAATATTCTCCAGATTAACCCATTTAAGCAAGTTGAAAGTCTGAAGCTGTAAGTTTACTTTGTATAATGTTATAACCTGTCTTTATTGTACTGGTCAGTTATAAGTTATCTCAGTTATGACTTATCTCTTACGTGATGTCATTGAAGAGGTATATAATATACCTCTTCAATGACATCACGTAAGAGATAAGAAAGAGCTTTCTCACTCTTTTAACTAACATAACTGTAGCATTCAGATATGTAAACACACAGCCAATGCAGACTTTGTCTTAAACTATTTACATTTACAAACAAGTTGGAATATCTGAAGCTTCTAAATTTACTTTGTGTAATGTCTTCATTGTACTCAATTATAACTTATCTTTCTTTATTATAGAACTTTTCAACGATATCACGTTAGTTATAAGAAAGAGCTTTCTTCCTGTTTTAACTAAAGCAATTGTAGCATTCAGATATGTAAACACACAGCTAATAATAGTATGAGTTGACCACCATATGCAGACTTTGTCTTAATATATTACATTGGGTTAGTTGGCCTTGTATCAGATTAAGTAAATTTGAGTAAATAACTTACTTGGTAAATGGAAACAAGCCTCAATTTTTATCCAGATCTTATAATTCTCTGGATATTCTCCAGATCCAAGAATACGGGGTGATTCCAAGATGATTTTAACTGCTGTCACCTTTTGAACATCATCAAGTTGGAATATTCCACTAACGTTGGTGCCGCCAACAATATTTTGGAATTCTGTTGAGCCTGTAAGTTGTGTAAGGATCGTGGCTTTATTGGCATTGCCCAAAAGTTCAATCTTGACCAGATCAACTCCTTCAGGGTCATCAGTCAGTTTAATTGTGAGGGTGGGTTTTGGGTCAATAGGTCTAGTTGGAACTCGTACAATCCATCCAGGTTTACCAGGTCGGACATCACTTACAAGACATTCAGGTGTGTACGGTATTCCAGTAATGAATTCATCAGGAATGAGGCTTATATCATTCATACCCTCAATAGACTCACAGCGAGCTGCAATTAGAATAAGACAAAAATATATTAAAAGTTTTGCAATTTTATATTAAACAAGCAGAATGCCCGTTACAGAATGGATATTCTGATGATTTATAATAAAATGAAATCAACACATAGAACATCTTTTAACCCCTTTTATGCCTCCTTATGAATATATATATATATATATATATATATATATATGGTAAATGAAAAAGGAACAACCAAGAGATATTTTTTATATATCCATCAACGTTTCGTCTTTATTGTAAAACTTCCTCAGGATGATAATATTAAGAAAAATGTCATGCAAGTCCATCGAAATATTGGGTTGACATGATGGGGTGATAAGGAAAAGTAGTAGCCGTGGCTACTAAGAGCGCTGGATCAAGCTCCGGGCTGCGAGAAGTCAGTAGTGGCTACTACTTTTTCTCATCAACCCATCATGTCAACCCAATATTTCGATTTACTTGCATGACATTTTTCTTCAAATTACTATCCTGAAGAAGTCTTACAATAAAGACGAAACGTTGATGCATATATAAAAAATATCTCTTGTTTTTTTTCTTTTTCATTTCCCATTACGTTGATTACTCTCATCCTTCCTTTCTCATAATTGCCTAATTCGTGTTTAATAACTATCTACTAAACCTCTTGCAAATCAAAAATATTTAAATTTTACAATGGGAGCTTTTGCCCATATTATACCGCTAACAATCCTTTAAAATACTCCAAAGAAACTGACATTTGGGAAGTATTTATTAATTAATGTCTAATACCTTTGATTAAACCTTCGTCAAAATTGGAAGTATATGAAAATTTGCAGGAAACTAAATTCGACTAGATATAGCCTACATTACCCACTGTTATGTCTAGTAGCTGTGTTCCAAAATTCATAATTATCAGTTAATTACTTTGGGAGTTTACCCCACACAAACTAGTAGAAATACCCAGCGTTGCCCGAGAATGAATGAGGAAGTCCGTGTTCAGCTACATCCGGCATTAAACCACATATTATTGTATTGTTGTTAAAAATTATTCCACACTCAACGAAATAGACTAAATCCACCCTCTTCAACATTCCAATGGATAGATAAGAAAACGAAATGCATTCTGAGGAATTTTTACTAAATTTTATTATATATTTTTTAATAGAATGTAAAAAAATATTATTTTATTTTTATTTTTGATTTCAGTCAATATTTGATTAATATAATTCTAACATATGCTGCTGTGAATGATATTTATTTTAAACTATTTTCTTAATCTGTGAATCCTTGAATTATCAATTAGTTTCTCACCTGGTGTTGTTGAAGTACGTCCTAATGTTGTGGTGATTTTAGGCGTCCCTGTTAGGAGGAAGAAAGGAAACGTGTTGTTAGATGTTGGATTTGTTTGAAAGGTTTTCTGCATAGTATACGATAGAAAATTACTAATAATTTGGAAATGATGATAGAGAATCCGATATTGCATATTAGATATTCTATAATGAATATTGCATAGTAGATATTACTGATATAAGAAAGTGGATACTTTATAGTTGATAAAATGATTTGGACAATTTATAACTTTTCAAGTTATATTGTCTTAACAATCTGAATGATAGTTCTTACATATGATGCTGTGAATGATATTTATTTGAAACTGTTGTCTTAATGTGTGAATCCTTAAATGATTAATTAATTAGTTTCTTACCTGATGATGTTGAAGTATATCCTGATGTTGTGGTGATTTTAGACATCATTGTTAGGTGGAGAAAAGAAAAAAGAAAGTTTTGTTAGATGTTAGTCTTGTTTGAAAGATTTTCTGCATATCATACAAAATATATATTAATCTAGAGGTGGTTCAGGTGAAGTAGATACTGCACAGTTGATATCCTATAGTGGGTATTTCTGATATAGGAAAGTAGACATTCTTTAGTGGATATTATATATTCAAATTAATTACCGGAAGATCATGATGTTCAATTGGCTACTGGTACAGACAGACGACTTTGTTGTCTATGATCCATAGCATTATTTCCACTAAAGAAGGTTGCTAACCTTCACAGGGTCTTACCTATGTACATCATTTTTATCAAGTGAACCAATGTTGCCAAAATTATGATCAATCAAGTTAAAACTTGTAACTTGCTGATTCAAATTGCATTTGTATATCTATAAATTATTTCAACATGAAAATACAGAGAGCAAATATGGATGTAATTTAGCTGTAAAGCTACTCCATATCCTAATATGATCAAATCATTATCAAGGCAAGTTTGATTAAAGACTATGGAGTCTTCCCACTTTCATATCTTTTTAATTATCTTCTGTGAGCGATCTGAGTATTGAGAAGCACTCGAAATAAATCATGCAATAAACTTGGAAGATCGATCGCTTACAGAGTCAAGAAGATAATCAAAAAGGTACAGAAGTGAGAAGACTCTGTAGTTTTAAATCAAACTTGACTTAGTATAGTATAACATTTTATTCATACAAACATCTTGGCTGCCTATGTGCAGCTATGTTTCAGCTCTAGCTGGAAATCAGTTGAACTTCTTTAGGCCAAGTTTTTAGTATGCAGGTGGAGATTTGGCCTGAGGACATTCAACTGATTTCCACCTACAACATGAAAGCTGAAACATACATAGCCTAGATTTTTGTATAAATGAATATGTATACTAGATACTAAAAATATATACTAAATATATATATAGCTCTACTTGTTATGAACACAATAAGGATTCACCAGGTTAACTCCTATGAATAAAACCTCAACAGAATTATATATATATATATATATATATATATATATATATATATATATATATATATAATCCCCTTTAAGAAATGAAAGTTGAGAACTCTCGGGGATGTTAAAAATAGACTGTCAAAAAGCTCTGATGCAAAGTTCCGAATACGTTTGTCAAACACTCTCGACTAGTCTTCTATTTGTATCAGTTTCTAGGTACATATAGATCTTAATTTCCCTTAATTACGGGACAGTTTCCGTTGGATATGGCGACTGCTTGCAGATTCTAGGCTGACTCTGTAGACTGGGTTCGCACCTCCCGACTGTCTGAAATTGTTACTTTCCTGCACTGATTAGAGCAATAAGCTTGAAACGCTAGCGTCTGTAGGTATTAATAATTTAATATTTATTTATAAATATTATATATATATATATATATATATATATATATATATATATATATATATATATATATATATATATCAGCATCAAACAAGAAGAACTGTAGAAAAATCAGAGTGTAACCCAGAGTGTAGCTAGTTGAAGAGTGAGGTTGCGAAAAAATAAAAACTTCCTTCGCGATCTTCTCCTTAAGTCTAGTAACAACCATGGTGGTAATGAATTGACGACATGGAGCTCTCCAGTACTGAGGAAGGCTTTTTATAACTATTGAATACCTTCTTCTACTGGTATAAATTCTCTGTAATAACCGTTGTTTGTCTTAGATGTTGGAAGAACATCCTCAGTCGCCAGCAGCTAGACTTCGGTAAGTCAGCCGCTCTTTCTATTTTCTACAGAAAGAATCATTATTATAAGACTACCATTAGCACAATATGGTCATAATATTATAAATCGAAGAATAAAAGTAAGTTCTAATCTTTTTTGCATCTTATTACTTGTACAAAATGTCTTTTTCCATGAATTATTAAACTTTTGTCAAGGGACGTAACTCTGTATATTAAATACATATTTTACCTGTGGTAATCAGTGGTGTTGATGTTGTTGTCGGAGTTCCGGTTGTGGTGGATCCTGTGGTTGATCCTGATACTACAATAAAAATAGATATAATATATATGAATAGTTATATATAAAAGAAAAACATATATCAATATGTTATGAATTCTTATCAGCAAATAAAATAAATCAGTCTCGAATTATAAAATATATATATATGGCGAGCCCCCATGTCGTCAATTTGTTTACCCCCCCCCCCCCGTATCTCTCGCTCTCGGTTTCCTTCTCTCCATATATATATCTGTGTGTTTATGCCCCTGTGGGTGTACGCATGTGCATGTATATACCTATACACACGTATCTTCCAATGCCTCTCCCCCTCTCTCTCCACATGAATGTGCATGTATGTGTGGGTACGGATGTGTATGTATGTGTATGCATGTATGCATGTGTATGTATGTATATATGCAGATATATGTATGTATATGTACGTGGATATATGGGTGTGTATGTGCGTGTGCATATGTATATGTGTATGCATGTGTGTGGGTGTGTATGCAGATATATGCATGTACCCATCTCCACAGTATTTTCATTTTTCATTTCTCTAAGTTCACAAACTCCCAGTGTACTAAAAAAACCCACCCCACTCTGAACTTTCCATGACTCCAGCCAATTGGCCTGTACCCCCTATCCCTCCTCCTCTCTCTCCCTGCTTCATGTGTATATGGATGTATGTCTGTGTGTGCGTGGGTGTATAGGTAAGCTGACATATGTAGGTGAACTGCTGATGTGTCTGTGTGTGGGTATTTATAAACACAGGTTCACTTGTGTATCTATCTATATATTCATTTATTTACATTTATTCATATCTGAGTACATTTGAATCATGTTTATGACCACTTGACTCTTGCCTCTTAGCTATTAGGGACGAACTCCTGTTTTTTTTCACCATTTCACTGGCGGTCCCCACCTTTTTTTCCTCCATTCTACCACCTCCCACCGTATGAACACAATCTCTCATTACACTGACGAAGGCCGAAGGATCACGGTCGAAAATTTTGTTCTCCTTTTAAGAAAAACTTTTTAATTTTTTTATACATAAGGGACAATTGATATTCCTGGACGTCAAGAAATAGAAAATAAATAAAAAATATATTAAAATATATACCTTTCACATTGATTTTTGATATATATATATATATATATATATATATATATATATATATATATATATATATATATATATATATATATATATATATATATCAGCATCAAACAAGAAGAACTGTAGAAAAATCAGAGTGTAACCCAGGGTGTAGCTAGTTGAAGAGTGAGGTTGCGAAAAAATAAAAACTTCCTTCGCGATCTTCTCCTTAAGTCTAGTAACAACCGTGGTGGTAATGAATTGACGACATGGAGCTCTCCAGTACTGAGGAAGGCTTTTTATAACTATTGAATACCTTCTTCTACTGGTATAAATTCTCTGTAATAACCGTTGTTTGTCTTAGATGTTGGAAGAACATCCTCAGTCGTCAGCAGCTAGACTTCTGTAAGTCAGCCGCTCTTCCTATTTTCTACAGAAAGAATCATTATTATAAGACTACCATTAGCACAATATGTTCATAATATTATAAATTGAAGAATAAAAGTAAGTTCTAATCTTTTTTGCAACTTATTACTTGTACAAAATATGTCTTTTTCCATGAATTATCAAACTTTTATCAAGGGACGTAACTCTGTATATTAAATACATATTTGCATAGTCTCCCATATTTTACCTGTGGTAATCAGTGGTGTTGATGTTGTTGTCGGAGTTCTGGTGGTAGTAGATCCTGTGGTTGGTCTTGATGCTACAATAAAAATAGATATAATATATATGAATAGTTATATAAGAAAAACATATGTCAATATGTTATGAATTCTTATCAGCAAATAAAATAAATCAGTCTTGAATTATAAAATCTCAAATTGCATATTTGTGCATGAAATAAATGCAATTTAAAATATATGTTGCTGTTCAGCGTGTTCGCATATAGTTTGTTTGTGGAGAAACGGTATCAAAGTTTTCTGATATTTCAAGGATATATTTCAAAGTGAAAAAAGGTTATATCCTCGCGATATAAATAAGACACACGGAAATGAAGCAGTAAGAAATGAAAAGAAAATGATTCCATAATGTATTTTTATGTGTTTTTATTACCTCGTTCTTCGCCCATTCCTTTTGTTCACCAAGGGCTCATACCTTTACATTGTTACAGCCTTCTAAAACCGCTTGTTTTTAAAAGATTGTTTAGTCAATGTTTTTAAACATTTTGTGTATAATCTGATTTTCTAATCATATTAAACAATTTCCCAAAGGTATTTCATCAACAAAAAAATATTTTTCAAATAAATAAAAATGTATATAAGGATATTTTATTTGAAATTGTACAAAAAAAAGTATCAATAAATTATGAAATATGGTAAAAAAATGTCCCTAAATAAAAATCCACTTACCTGTTGTGGTAGTTTTCTTTGTAGATGTTGTTATTGGAGATGCTGAAAATGAATATATAGTTAGAATAGTCATATTATTGGGGAAATTGTTCAATAGTTTATTATTTATTAGTCATTCAAAGTCAAAACTACATCTTTCATTGTTTTTGAAGTTTCTATAAAATCATTTTATGATAGAAATAAAAATGATATAATTTAAAGAAATTTTTTTTTTTCCATGATCCACATGACATTATAGTTTTACCTATCTTTGTGTATATATTATAATTATTAGTATATTTATTTGTGTATATATTACAAAAAATAACATGAAATCGATTTTCATTGATTACTAATATTTTTAATTTTCTACATCATTTGTCAGTAATTTCTCCATAATTTCTGTTATGAATTAAAACTTTTTTAAATATGTAAAATTCCACCACTCAAATGAGTGACAGGCTATATTATAATTTGGACAATAGTGAGTTGGATAAAAAGATAAGATAATTTAAATTACAAAATATAATATGAAAATGACTTGTGTCTATCTATGAAACTGCTTTTTTCATGCAGATCAAGATCAAAATACTAACAATAAAGTCAGTCCACTATTAGGAGCGATCACAATGTATATAGAAACCATTTTCTACTTGTTAAGATTCTACAGGGCAGTTTGCAGGAAATACTAGCAACTATTAGCTATAATTCTAGCTATTTTCTTATCTTAGTCATATAATAAAATATCTAGTGAATGAAAGATAACTGGTTGTTTTTCACAAGAAGTTTACTTATAAGAGGAATAATATTTATATGTAGAATAGGAAACATATGGATGAAATACTCAGAATAAGGTATATGAAATGTCCTTACTTGGCAAATGGAAACATGCTTCAATATCCAGCCATACTCTATAGTTTTGACTCTGATCAGCTTCTTTTTCTTCCAAAATCACCTTGATTGCCAACACTTTGTCAAATGTGGTTGAGATGTATGGTCCAGTGATGTTAGTGCCATCAGAAATTGGTACGAAATCTTCTGATCCTGGAAGTTGTACAAGAATTGTGACTTTCTCAGCATTACCGGTCACATCAATCTTGATTAGCTCAACTCCTTCAGGGTCATCGGTCAGTTTAACCGTAATGGTGGGTTTCGGATAATTGGGTATATTCGGTGGTACTTGTACAATCCATCCAGGTCCGTTTGGTCGAACATCAGTTATGGGAGAACGGGGTGTTTCTGGTGTTGCACTCATGGACTCATCAGGAATGAGGCTTTTATCATTCATACCCTTAGAAGATTCACATTGAACTGCAAAAAGAAGTAAAATAATTGATGCAAAATTAAATATAAATTTAGAAAGTAAACATGAAGTCATTGTCATTTTATTATTTTAATATGTAATGATGAAGCCCAGTCTCGAATCACAAAATTAAAAAAAACTATGAAAATTAGCTTACATCATATGAATCACAGAATAACTCTTTAACTTCACCAATCTTTAAATGTGAGGGACATATTAAAAACAGATTTTATATAATGTAAAAAAAGTATAAGAAGTTTTAAAATGGCTGTGCAGTTTAAAATATATGTATTAGAAAACAAAACTACTGAAATTAGCTTATATCATGTTAACCAAAGGACAAACCTTCAAATGCGAGTGATATGTTCAAAAAGATTTACTTATAAGTAAAGCTAAAAGGCTTTACAATTTCCAAAATGGTTGTTAAGTTTAAAATATATGTAATGCTTAAAGAAGGCTTAATTTTAGGTTCAGTTGATAATTTTTTAATAAAAAACTAAGTTTCTATTCCATAAAAACAACAATAAATAGCATGGAATATGTAATAGTCAGTTTTAAGTTATATTAGAATTTTCACTGACGTCACTCCAGAAATAGAAATGAGTCTTCATCCTCTTTCTAATCATGAACGTCGTCCAGTTCAGATATATAAAAACACAGCAAATAAAAGCATAAAGTGAACATCACGTTTCATCTTAATTCCTCACTTCTGCGTTGTGTAAATGCATTACAGAAAGAACAACAATTCAAGGACAATTTAGCATCAATACATATCGTACATTGAACCATCATTTGAAATCTTTTAAAATAAGTTGCTTTGAGCAATGCTTTGAAATATTTTAGGTATAATATGATTTTCTAATTACATTAAACAATATCCTGAACTTATTTTGAAACAAAATAATTAGTTAAATAATATACAAAATATATGTAGGTGTACTAGATTTGAAATTATGCACAAATATTTAAATAAATCCTGAAATAGTGTCCTTTTTTGGAAAATAATGAAAAAATTCTGTTTATTAACTTACGTTTTGTGGTTGTTGTTTTTGTAAATGTTGTTGTTGAAGATCCTGTAAATGAGGACATAATTACAACATCAATAATTTTAGAGAAATTGTTCAAAATGTCATGATTTGTTAGTCATTCTAAGCCAAATAATACAACAATCTTCTTTTTGCTGTTTCTATAAAGTGATTATATGATTAATTAATTAATTTGATAATTTAAATAAAAATAAGTTTTTATTTAACCGGCATCAATCAGTGAAGAGTGGGTTGTGTGTTAGGTGTTTTGTAACTGTATCCAATAATATAATTATTAGTTAGTATATCTGTAGTGTAGGTTTTTTCAAGACACTTTAATCCAAGAACTGTTTACTCTTTGTGAATTTTTCTGATGATTTTGTAGTGTTGCAGAGACGATAGTGACATAAAAATGTTGTTTGGCACAAGACAAATGAAACGGACCGTAAAAATATATCTCACAGAAATGTTATGTTTTTTGGAAATGTGAAAAAATAAAAATAATAAAATAAAACCATGGTTATTGGAATATAATATGAACTGACTTATATACATATATAAGTTGATATGCCAAAATATTTCAAAATATGTCTGTAAGAAACAATACTAATTTCAACCTAGGCATTTTAGATAATAAAGGGTACAATAGAGTTACTTCCCCTTAACTGAAAATTTTTTGTTGAAAATTTTATTCTGAATAAAAAATACCCTCGAACATTAATAATTAGTTTAGCCCTAATTATAGACCCTGATATAGACTCTTCCAAACGTGGGTTTAATTCAAATAAACGGTTAACTAGAGCAATCGCTAAACTACAATTAACAAATGCAAGAAACTTCAGCTGGTAGTAGACATTCCTAATTCTCTACCCCCTCCCCTCCCGCATAACCCATACAAGTATTTTTACATTAATAATCCTTCAATATAATGATTACATATAAGTAATAAGAGAAATTAAGAAAAAAGCAACTGAGAAACGGGTTCAGTTGAACCAGTAGTACAAGTTTTACCTGGTTCAGCTGTTGATGATGGGAAAGTCCATTCAACAGTTTCCTCTGTTATAGGTAACACTTCAGTAAAGGGGGTAGTTGTTTTAGTTGCTGTAGTTGGAGACGTAGTTTGTGTCGTACCTGGATGGAATTTGAACAATAGTAAGTTCGATACACAAATAAGATAACTTAATCTGAATAACAAAATTAATCTGAAAATATTATTTCAATGTGTAACGAAGAAATCTAATATTAAATTATGAAATCCGAAACTATTGAACTTAGCTTACATTTATATGAATCAAAGAAAATTTCAGTATTCAGGGGTGACTGACTAGATAGGAATTTGAACAATAATGACTGGGATAAACAAATGAGATAACTTAATCTGAATAAAAAAAGTAATCTGAAAATATTGTTACTGAAATTTACTTGTATCTCTGTTTATATATGAAACAAACATTTTTTTATGCAGATCAGGGTGCAAATGCTTTCAATTAAAACAGTTGTATTTTAGGAGCTACAACAACATTTTTATGAACAATTTTCTACAAGTCTAGATTCTGCAAGTCAGTTTACAGAAAATGCTAGAAACTATTAGGCTGGACATAATTATAACTATTTTCTTATCTAAGTCATGAATTAATAATCCACAGAATGGTTAGTAAATGAAGGATACCTGGTAATATTATTATAATTATTAATACAATTAATTAAAGAGATTTTATAAAAAAAACGATAGTGTTTAAAAATTAAAAAAACCCTTCCACTTTCAAGGAAGATAATTACATGAAAACTCCCTGTGCTGATCTTAAGAGAACAGATACTACACTTTGATCTTAGCCAAATGGCCAAAAAGCAATAAAAATTGTGACTAGACATTTTAAATGAATGAAAAAAAAAAAACTTGATTTAATCAGAATTTATAAATGTAATATCGGTTCTGTCGTCAGAAAATCGTCCTCCCAGGCTATCAAAAATGTGTTCCCTCCGGTCGCATATTTTTGCTAATACTTAAAAAAAATTAATCCAAGATTTATGTATTGGTATTTGATTAAAAAATTTTAAATGAAAAATAATTTTAAATATATCTTCATCAGTAGAGGATATATTGAAACTTCTGAGAACAATTAAATATCTACATATTTTGTAACTAATTTTGTAATCATTTCTATTATACCTAAACTATTCTAAAAATATATAAAACTTCAGCATTCAGAGGTGACTGTCGAAACTGAAATTTGGTCAATAGTAAGTTGGATAAACAAATAATGAGAATTTAATATGAATAAAAAATAATCTGAAAATAATGTTACTAAAAATTGCCTGTATCCCTATTTATAGGTGAAAATGCTTATTTAAGGTAGGTCAAGTTTCACTTTAAGTTACACTTTAATAGCGACTTATGTATGTAGCAACCATTTTTGACTTGGTAAGATTGTACAAAGCAGCTGCAGAAACTAATAGCAACTATTTAGAGCAATTTCTTTTTATTACGTGAGACATATATTAATAATGTACGCAAAAGTTAGTAAATGAAGGATAGCTTGTTGTTTTTACAGCAAAACTGCCAATGACAGGAATAATATTGATCTGTAGAATTGGAAAAATTGGATAAAACACAAGGTTTGAGGAATATGAAATGTCCTTACTTGGCAAATGGAAACATGCTTCAATATCCAGCCATACTCTATAGTTTGGACTCTGATCAGCTTCTTTTTCTTCCAAAATCACCTTGATTGCCGTCACTTTGTCAAATGTCTTTGAGATGTATGGTCCACTGATTTTAGTGCCATCAGGAATTGGTACGAAATTTACAGATCCTGGAAGTTGTACAAGAATTGTGATTTCCTCAGCATTGCCGCTCACATCAACCTTGATCAGCTCAACTCCTTCAGGGTCATCGGTCAGTTTAACTGTGATGCTGGGTTTCTGGTCAGTAGGCGTAGTCGGCACTGGTGCAATCCATCCAGGCCCAGCAGGTCTGACATCAGTTACGGGAGAGTTTGGTGTGTTTGGTGTTCCACTAATTAAACCATCAGGAATGAGGTTTTTATCATTCATACCTTTAGTAGACTCACATTGAACTGTAATTTGAACAAAAATAAAGTACTAAGAAAAAGTTCATTTAACAATTGTACATGAAAATAATAATTTATCAATAAATCCGTGCTCATTTACCCTTTAACTTCACTTCAAGATATTTTTCCATTTTGGTAAAGTATTACATAGACAAGACAATAAAGAAAAATTTCACTTGGACAATTTATAACTTTTCAAGTTATATTGTCTTAAAAATCTGAATGATAATTCTTACATATGATGCTGTGAATGATATTTATTTGAAACTATTGTCTTAATCTGTGAATCCTTGAATTATCAATTAGTTTCTCACCTGGTGTTGTTGAAGTACGTCCTAATGTTGTGGTGATTTTAGACGTCCCTGTTAGGAGGAAGAAAGGAAAGGTGTTGTTAGATGTTGGATTTGTTTGAAAGGTTTTCTGCATAGTATACGATAGAAAATTACTAATAATTTGGAAATAATGATAGAGAATTCGATATTGCATATTAGATATTCTATAATGAATATTGCATAGTAGATATTACTGATATAAGAAAGTGGATACTTTATAGTTGATAAAATGATTTGGACAATTTATAACTTTTCAAGTTATATTGTCTTTACAATCTGAATGATAGTTCTTACATATGATGCTGTGAATGATATTTATTTTAAACTGTTGTTTTAATATGTGAATCCTTAAAATATCAATTAATTAGTTTCTCACCTGATGTTGTTGAAGTTTGCCCTGATGTTGTGGTGATTTTAGTACTCACTGTTAAGTGGAGAAAAGAAAAAAGAAAATTTTGTTTGATGTTGAATTAGCTTGAAAGATTATATCATCGAAAATAGCTATTAATCGGGAGGTGGTGGTGTGGAAGTAGAAACTGTTTCTTGAATATATATAGTGGATACTACAGATATAGGTGGATATGTAAAGTAGATGTTGTTCATTCCAATTAATTATTAGTACGTGGTTGTATTGCCTATCAGTACACACTGATAACTCTGTGGGCCATGCTTGAGTCATGTCAGATAAAAAGTACTGTTTTACTAGGGGCGTTGTGAACCGTCACGTGGTCCGACTTGTGTAGCTGATTCTTTCGAGGTAATCCATGCCGCCAAAATAACATTAAAAAAAATCAAACTAGTAAGTTTCCAAATCAAACAAATGACGTTTATTTTTTTAAAAGCCAAGGAACAGATATGAATGAAATTGAGTTGTATTACTACATTTAGATATAAATTTAGCTACTTATACATAAATTTACCACCACAAATAAGATCACTATAACAAGACTTTCAACATTTTTGTTATCAAGTAGTCTTCCATATTTTACCTGTGGTAATCAATGGTGTTGATGTTGTTGTCGGAGTTCCTGTTGGAGTGGGTTCAATGGTCGGTCCTGGTACTACAAGGAAAATAGATTAATATATTAGAATAGTTAAAAAAAAACTAATATATGTCAATGTGAAAAAAATCTTCCCACCGAATAAAATAAAAAAAATAAGTTTTTAATTATAAAATCTAAATATGTATTGTTGTACATTGAATAAATACAGCAATGTAAAATAAATGTGTTCACATATAGTTTATTTTTGTTTTCAATTCAGTGAATACCCCATCCCCTTCCAATTACAAGAAATTGTTTTATTGCATTTTCTTGTAGTATTTAGTCCAGAATGCAAGATTGCCTAATCTTCAACTTTTGAAGTTGATAACATAAGGGGCCAGGTTTTAGAAGGTGAAGAATTAATTTTTACAGTTTGTTTTTGGATATAAGGTTAACTTCACGGTTAAATAAGATGTCAAATATAAAGCTAATAATTTTGAATATGTTACAACTGTTCAAGAGATGTATCAAATTGCTGAATAATCAAAACAAATTGCAAAAAATTGTTTTATATCATTTTCTTGAAACATTCAGAACCATAAATTGCGACTGCGATAGATCTTGAATTTCAGTTGCTCACTGCTCTTCTTATCGCACATCACTGGAGTTGTGGTCCTCCACTTCGGCCAATCTGCTTGCATGTGTGCTATGACCTCGGACTTCAGGCTTCCATCAGCAGCGATTCTTGACTCCAGCTATTTGAAGACATCTGTTCGGAGAAGCTCAGTGATGGAATCCTACAGCCTTTCATCAGTTGTTAAACATTCGTTTTTATTGCTGTTGAGTCGTAGACCAAATTGTGCAAGACGATCGCTCCACGTCTCCATCTGATGTTGGAGATCGTTTGTGTCTGTTGAAGCCAGCATGACGTCCTCTGCATAGAGAATTGTCCAAGGTGGTTCTCGTTGCAGATCCAGTTATTGTGTTCATAACCAAAATTAACAATATGATAGGAATAATATTTATATATAGAATATGAAAAATATGGATAAAATACTGAAAAAGCATCGAAATATGACATCAAAACAGTTGTCCGCCATTGAACCAGAATACTATAGTAATATATAGTTCATACCATGATCATGGCCTGGTGACCTTCATGAAAGAAAATAGATTTCAGATTCTAATAAGTTTCTCAAGTGTTAACCAAATCTGCCTAGAACTGACTTGTAAACAGATCAGACAAAAAGAGAAACCCAAATTACAAAATGGATCTTCCGTTTATACTATCTAAATATCTATCTATAATGTCATTATTTTTGCTAATATGAAGGTTGATTTTTGAGTTAATTTGAAAAATGACATTTGAAGAAAATCTTTTCAAAAGGAATAAAAATCAAATTTCAATTCCATAAAAAGTGAAGATCTATTTTAGCATCTATTAAATCCCCATCTGAAAACTTAAAAACTTATTTTTGCTTTTAGAAATTTGTGTATAATATGATTTTCTCAGTATAATAAACAATATCCTATACAAAGTTTTTAATAAATTAATTATATAAAAATAAATAAACATTTAATTTAGGTGTATTTGATTTGAAATTGTGCAAAGAATATAACTAAATCATGAAACAGTGTTTTCGGGAAAATCTAAAAAAATGTTTCCAAATATAAATCCACTTACCTGTTGTGGTAGTTTTCTTTGTAGATGATGTTATTGGAGATGCTGAAAATGAATAGAAACATTATTGTAGAAATTGTTCAAAATTTTATTATTTATTAGGCATTCTAAGCAAAATACATATTAGTTTTATAATTCTTAGCATATTTGTTCGTGTATGATTTAGAAAAAATAACATTAAAACTATGTTGATTGATTGAAAGTATTTTTAAGCTGAGAACATTTAAATATTTATATCTTTTATAAGTAATTTCTCCATAATTTTTGTTATAGATAAACGTTGTAAAAATATGACTGGTTTGGATACAAACGTAAACCATAATGAGTTGGATTAACAAATAAAATAACTTAATCTGAATAAGAAAATGTTATCTGAAAATTTCTTGTATCACTATCTATAGATTAAAACTAATTATTTCAGGCAGATCAGGGCATACATACTACAATATATTTAGAAACAATTTTTACTTGTTAAGATTCTGCAGGGCATCTTGCAAGACACACTAGAAACTATTAGCTATAATTATAGCTATTTCGTTATCTTAACAATAGCAACTATTGGCTATAATTTTAATAATTATAGCTATTTCGTTATCTTAACAATAGCAACTATTAGCTATAATTTTAATAATTATAGCTATTTCGTTATCTTAACAATAGCAACTATTAGCTATAATTTTAATAATTATAGCTATTTCGTTATCTTAACAATAGCAACTATTAGCTATAATTTTAATAATTATAGCTATTTCGTTATCTTAACAATAGCAACTATTAGCTATAATTTTAATAATTATAGCTATTTCGTTATCTTAACAATAGCAACTATTAGCTATAATTTTAATAATTATAGCTATTTCGTTATCTTAACAATATCAACTATTAGCTATAATTTTAATAATTATAGCTATTTCGTTATTTTAACAATATAATAGTAATGTTAGTAAATGAAAGATACCATGACAGGAATACTATTTATATGTAGAATTGGAAAAATATAGATGAAATACTTTGTCTAAAGAATATGAAATGTCCTTACTTGGCAAATGGAAACATGCTTCAACATCCAGCCATACTTTGTAGTCTGGATTCTGATCAGCTTCTTTTTCTTCCAAAATCACCTTGATTGCCAACACTTTGTCAAATGTGGTTGAGATGAATGGTCCAGTGATTTCCGTGCCATCAGGAATTTCTACAAAATCTTCTGATCCTGGAAGTTGTACAAGAATTGTGATTTTCTCAGCATTACCGGTCACATCAACCTTTAGCAGCTCTACCCCTTCAGGGTCATCGGTCAGTTTAACTATGATGCTGGGTTTGGGGTCAGTGGATGTAGTCGGCACTGGTGCAATCCATCCAGGTCCATCAGGTCTTACATCAGTTACGGGAGAGTTTGGTGTGTTTGGTGTTCCACTAATCAACTCATCAGGAATGAGGCTTTTATCATTCATACCCTTAGAAGACTCACACCGAACTGTAATTTGAACAAAAATAATGAAATAGTGAAAAGTTCATTTAACAATTGTACATGAAAATTAAAGTTAGTCAATAAATCTGTTGTCATATAGCCCTAACCTCACTTAAAGATATTTTTCCATCTTGCTAAATTATTACGTCCTGATGTTGTGGTCAATTTAAGTGTCACTGTTAGTTGGAACAAAGCACAAGAAAAGTTTTGTAAGACGTTGGATTTTGTTTGAAAAATTTTCTGCAAATCATGTAGAAAATAGCTACGAATCGGTAGGTAGTACTGGTAGAGTAGAAATTGTATAGTAGATATTACTGATATAAGAAAGGGGATATTGTATAGTAGACATTACTGATATAAGAAAGGGGATATTGTATAGTAGACATTACTGATATAAGAAAGGGGATATTATATAGTAGACATTACTGATATAAGAAAAGGGATATTGTATTGTAGATATTACTGATATAGGAAAGGGGATATTATATAGTAGATATTACTGATATAAGAAAGGGGATATTGTATAGTAGACATTACTGATATAAGAAAGGGGATATTGTATAGTAGACATTACTGATATAAGAAAGGGGATATTGTATAGTAGACATTACTGATATAAGAAAGGGGATATTGTATAGTAGATATTACTGATATAGGAAAGGGGATATCGTATAGTAGATATTACTGATATAAGAAAGGGGATATTGTGCAGTGGATATTACTAATATGAAATATTGCTATGAAGTTTTTAAATGAGGATTAATAATTTATATTATTTGGAATACTCAGATCACTATTTTCATCTTGGTTGTTATATTCACAACGTTTCAGTCGATGTAACGTCCAACCTTCTTCCATTGCACATATTGTCTAATTGTGTGAATTCTTAAATTATCATTTAATTAGTTTCTGACCTGATGTTGTTGAAGTAGGGCCTGATGTTGTTGAAGAAGCTCCTGATGTTGTTGAAGAAGGTCCTGATGTTGTTGAAGTAGGTCCTGATGTTGTTGAAGAAGGTCCTGATGTTGTTGAAGTAGGTCCTGATGTTGTTGAAGAAGGTCCTGATGTTGTTGAAGAAGGTCCTGATGTTGTTGAAGAAGGTCCTGATGTTGTTGAAGTAGGTCCTGATGTTGTTGAAGAAGGTCCTGATGTTGTTGAAGTAGGTCCTGATGTTGTTGAAGAAGGTCCTGATGTCGTTGAAGAAGGTCCTGATGTTGTTGAAGAAGGTCCTGATGTTGTTGAAGAAGGTCTTGATGTTGTGGTGATTTTAGGTGTCACTGTTAGGAGGAGAAAAGGAAAGAAAAGTTTCGTTAGATGTTGAATTTGTTTGAAAGGTTTTCTGCAGATAATATCATAGAAAATAGCTATTGGACGGGAGGTGGCAGTGCTGAAGTAGATACTGTATATTGATTACTGTATAATGGATATTGCAGATATAAGAGAGTGGATACTGTATAGTACATATTATGTGTATGAGAAAGTGGATATTTATAGTGGATAGTTCTGATATAAAAGAATGGATATTATATTATGGATATTGTATATTCAAATTATTTACTGGGAGCTTGTTGTGTTGAATTGGATACCGATATGGACTGATGACTGTTTCTTGTGATTTAGTCCTGACAGATCAATAGCAACACTTTCATTAAGGAATGTTGGGAACCTTCATGTGGTCTCTCCTGTGTATCCGATTCTATCAGGGAAACAAATGTTGCTAAAATAATATAAATCAAATCAAATATTTTTAACTTGCTGATTCAGATAATTTGCGCATTTTAAAATTTATTTTTTATTTACTAACAAGTCACCGCTCACCAAGGACCAAAGGCCACTCGAGGACAAGGGTTAATACATGGAGTATTGTTGTCACATATGGGCTGGTGCACCATCCACCAGTCTCTCTCTCTCTCTTAGACAAGGTCTAAAAATTAGGATCTCATCTAATAGGCCCCTCACTATCCACCAAGCTCCAAACCCTGTCCCATTGCCGTAGTGTTACATTCTTGTGCTTGTTTCACAAGTACTTCAATGAACTTGTTGCTCTGGTGCCCTCCCGACGTAAATACACTCGACCAACTCGACAATCAGCTAGATCCCACCCCATTCACTGTGGAGGTCCTCAGATGCCGGAGCTGCTGGCCTTTGGAACTCCCTCTCTGCTCTCTGTTTCCCCGACTGTACTGACATACAGAAATTTAAAACTAATGTGAACAAGCATCTCGCTACACAGCTCCCAATTTAGGATAATCCACTAAACTTTCACCCTAATTCTCAATAGCCCCTTACGTCTACAGTGGCAACTTACCTTGTTTGGGATGAACTCAGTTAAAAAAAAACTAAAAAAGCTCTTTGTGTCAGGTGGATGGGGAGACAAGCACTTTGAGGTTATCAGACAATGGTGGAATCTGGGAAAAATTTGATTACTTAAGAGGACGGCTCAACAAGAATTTGTTAGCATTGGATTTGAAAACGACAATACTGTAGTCAGCTGGGAAGCAGCCTCATGGTATTGCGTTACACAGACGGGCAGTTCTTGGAAAGAAACTCTGCTCATGGAAGCTCTGTTTAGCTCCAGGTACACAGAGGAAGAAATGAAATATTTTTACAGTGGTTGTAGCTGGACGAGTTTTTGCTGTGAATATTTTACTGTAGAGGGGTGCAGATATTGGAGCTCAGTCGAGCACCTATCATGAAAATAACGATAGAGTATAGAAAGACTAACAACATCTCTCCTGTGAGAAAGAGGCTGCAGGAAAGAAAATAGGAAATTCCCCATCAGATTCTGAAGTCAATTTTGTACTCTGTCAAGACAGGAGAGAGTGCTCTGAGCAACACCTCCTCAGATGCGGCAACAGTACTCCATCTTTGGATATATCTGCATCTTATACAGGGAGAAGATTGTGTCGGGAGTGAGATACTTTCTGGAGCAGTAGAATGATTCAACCATTTTTCCAGCGACATTAGCAAAAGATCCGATGTTAGTCTTCAACTTCAAATCTAGAGTGAAAGTCAGTCCTAGGAGCTTAACAAAAACGGTGCCCGCCTCATACATTTCAACTAGGGCAAAGTGAAGATCTGTGCATTGGTGGTGAAAGGAGAGAAGCTGTGTTTTAGATGTATTAAAAGTAACCAGCCACTTTTTCCCCACTGCACAACATGCTCCAGGTCGGAATAGAGAGAATCAGAAGGATCTTGATTATTTATACTCCTCGAAGTGCTGTCATAGATGGTTATGTCATCTGCATAGATGTCAACGAATTATCTCAGAATCATTTTGTCATAAAATCCAGAAATTAGATATGAATTTTAGTTATAGAGAGCTTACACACACACACACACACACACACACACACACACACACACACACACACACACACATATACATATATATATATATATATATATAATAAAGTAAAGTCGATTTTCCCCATTATATATTATTCTTAGTTGATGCTGATAAATATATATATATATATATATATATATATATATATATATATATATATATATATATATATATATATATATAAAATAAAATATGAAACTAAAAGTATACTTTTAGTGGATAGAACCTATAGTGAAATGGTTTAAGCTCAATATACGAGATAGAGCAATTATAAAGATAGATAAAAGAAGAGGGCTTTTCCACTGCCAACTTATCTATCTATGTAATTCCTCTGATGATAAGATTTCAATCTTTGAAAAGCCTTGGCTTAAGGAAAGAATAATAAACATGTTTTCACTGAGTACATCTTGCATTGAATAATCGAAGTTGAAATAAATTGGTCATTCGTACATGTTTATCCCTCTTCTTTTAACTATATATATATATATATATATATATATATATATATATATATATATATATATATATATATATATATAGTCTTGGAAGTTTCTCAACCATTAAAACTATATTAAAAAACCAAAAAAAAACCTTAAGTCCCAAGTCGTTCAGTGGAAAATCACTCATGTAAGTCAATTTAACTTTTACAGTTATTATATTAGTTTGCTTCTAACATTATTTAAGGGATCATCAGTTGTTTACCATGAAAAACTGTTTCGGGAATTTAAAAACAAGGCAGTATTTAATTTCATGGCTTCCCAGCAGAGTTGATCAGACCCCACTTACCTTAAAAGACAAAAACATAAACGTTCCGTATACTAAACCTAAGTTTTGTTCCGTATAAATGTTTTGCTAACTTATATTAGTTGTTATAAAAAAAAAAAAGAAAAAAGTCCTTCTTACCTGTGTTGTTCGTCTGTCTAATAAAATTTATCCGTTACTTACGAAAATGTTGCTGCATTTTAAAGTGTGTAGACGAATCCATTACACTACTTTTTAGGTGATTAATGTATTTTTAGTTTTAGTTTTATATTAAAAATATAAAAAATATCAACATATCAAAATATTAAAAAAAAAATATTAATAAAAATATATTTTTAAAAAAAATTATATATATATATACATATATATACTTTTAGTCCTTTTTTCTCCCTCTTCGCCTCCTCCTCCTTTGTTGTTCAATTCCTTGTCATCAATTTCAAATAAATACTAATCCTCCTTGTCAACTCACAGCGTTCATAAGCTTAACTGCCGATTTTTTCTCTTTCTCTTCTTTTTTAACTCACAGCGCTTCCAACCGGCGTTTATAAGCCAACTGTCCATCCTTTCTCTCTTTCTTCTTCTTCTTCTTTTTTTAAACTCACAGCGTTTCCAATCGGCGTTATAAGCTAACTGTATATATATATATATATATATATATATATATATATATATATATATATATATATATATATATATATATACTGACATTAAATAAAAAGATGAATAAGATGACCAGCCCAACAAAGTCTACGTTTACTTATACAAGACCTGATGCATATATATATATATATATATATATATATATATATATATATATATATATATATATATATATATATACTGTCATCAATAATTATAACAAGACTATTATTAGCATAAAGTGATTATAATATCACAACTTGAGAAATAAAGTAAGTTCTAATTTTTTTTCAACTTATTAGTTGTACAAAATGTGTTCCTATTTACTTGCTTTTCCACAGGGCAGAGTTGACAGTTTTTGATGTGGGGGAAATACAGCTCCTTATAAGAGGCACTCTGTATTTGGGACAAAAATAAAAATTGCCTCAATCTAGAAGGAACTCTCCTTCACTGACCGAAGACAGAACAGATACTATATTTTGATCTCAGGCTGAAGGACAAGGGAGGTAACTGTATGTAAAGTAGATTTTTGTTTATCAAGTAATCTCCCATATTTTACCTGTGGTAATCAATGGTGTTGATGTTGTTGTTGCAGTTCCTGCTGTAGTGGATCCGGTGGTCGGTCCTGGTACTATAAGTAAAATAGATTAATATATTAGAATAGTTTAAAAAATATATATCAGTGTGGACGAAATTCGCCACAGCGAATAAATGAAAAAGAGATCATTCTTGAATTATGAAATAAAAATTGTACTCTTGTGCATGAAATAAATTCAATAATTAACAATGTGTTCATATATAGTTAATTTTTGTAGACAATTGTTATGTTTAATTTTTTTTATTATAGTTCATTTAAATTCATTAAATTTATCAGTCATGACCATATATTATTTCAATTAGTTCGCATTATTTGGATCAAAGAGACATTATATTTACTTGCACTTATTTTTAAGGTGTATGAAAAATTCAGCAGTTGTATGACAGATGAGAGTTTGTTTGAAATATCCCTATTATCAATTTGATAAAGAATCAATCTTAAATTTGTTACAGCTATGAACTATATTTAATGATTTCATTTTTATTTAAAGATAGTCTATGAGAGACATTAATTCATGGAAAGTAAGCTGAAAAGTTTATTCCACATTTCATGGAGGATTTGTTGCTTTTGGTTACCCTGATTAATCATCATCTTGTTAATCCTTTTCTTTGGACTTGAAACATGGAATATATTACCGTACTGAAGTCAAAAGATTATATAGTTATATGATGAATTATCTCACAGAGATTATGAATGTTTTCTGGCATGTAAAGGTCACTAACCAGGAAGTAATGGAACGTGCAAGCATACCATTTTTGGCGGATCTACTAATGCAGAATAATCCTAGATTGGTAACACATCGGGAGAGAATAGGATCTGAATAACTACCAAGTCAACTGCTCTAGTCACAAGTGTGCACAAAGGAGAAATCAGGGAAGGCCTATACTAAAGTTCAAAGTCACAGTGAAAAGAAAGTTGAAATGGAGGAATATCAACACCAGTGATCGTCAAGATTATTTGAAAGACACAACCAAGTAAAGAAGTATGATCCTGGATTTCTGATCTTCATGAAACTGTCATCGATGGACTGTATGATGATGGGAACTTTTATCTCTCAATCAACCTTCAACAACAGATTTGACACTGGCATCTGTTGGACGGCTTTTAGAAATTGTCTTCCAAACTAATGTATCTCTGTCCAGGTCTTTATTTATCCCTCTTTCTTTCTAATCCATCCTTATCATTTTATCCAAAGTTTTCCTTGACCTTCTGCCAACTTACCTTGATACATCTATTTACCCAAGAACTCTCATTACTTCTTTCAATATGACCAAACGAACGAAGTCACTGGTTCTGAGGTCATCAGATCTAAACCTGTCTTTATAACTCACATTACATGTCCATTGTAGCATTATATTAAACAATATCCTGAACATATTCTATAAACAAAAAATTATTTAAAAAAATAAATAAAATATGTATATAGAGGTATTTTATTTGAAATTGTACAAAACATATTGATAAATTATGAAATATCGTTTATTGGAAATTAAAAAAAAATGTCCCCAAATACAAATCCACTTACCTGTTGTGGTAGTTTTCTTTGTAGGTGTGGTTATTGGAGATGCTGAAAATACAGATATAACCACAATAGAAACATTGTTGCAAAAATTGTTTAAACATTTATTATCTACTGTTACCTGGCATTGTCCAAGAAAACTGAGGAAGCAAAGATGGGAAGGGGAAGATTTGGTGCAGGGGGTTGAATTAAGACATTCAATACAAACTCACTGGAACGAAGATATTTAAAAAAACATTGAAAGGAAGGTACTAGTTTATAGGATTATTTTATTTTAAATAAAATTACTTTTGCAAGTCGTATTTTTAAGAAGTTAAACGTTAGATAGAAAGATAACGAATATAATTGTTTATTATTTCGATAATAAAAACAAAAAATAATAAATTGAATGTCTATTTGCAATCCTGTAAGCCGTAATGTCTATATAAAATTGTATTGTTGTGTGCCTCCGCTATTTTCTTCATCAGAGATATGTTTTGGGGATCAAGTACAAGTTCCTAAATGGAATGTTTATTTTCAATCTTTTAAGCCTGAATAGTTATATACAACCGTTTTATTGTGTGCATACACATGCCACACATAGTTGCTATTGTATTGATTTACTCCTCTCCAGGAGTTAGGCACAAGGCCAGTTTTTATCTTACTCCCACAAGTAAGATGTGACCCAAGGTCGGGTCGAGAAAGTGGGGTTTAAAAATTGCCTGGGCAGCCCCGTCGGCATTCCCCGGTAGAGGCGCCTCAGATAGTAAACAATAAACTTACTCCTCCCCAAAGAGGAGAGGCAAAGCCTGGGAAGATGGACCTCCCAGAACTGCACAGGACAGACCCATACACCGGCGTAAATCAAGACCCGAAGGCCAAGACAACACCAGTATGGGGTGCAGTATCCATCGGAACAGATACTACACTTTGATCTTAGCCAAAAGGCCAAGATGAGTATTTATTTACTCCTCTCCAGGAGTTAGGCACAAGGCCATTGTTATCTTACTCCCACAAGTAAAATGTGACCCAAGGTCGGGTCGGGAAAGTGGGGTTTGAAAAGCCAGCGCCCGAGAAGTGAGCACTCTGGCCATTAAAAATTGCCTAGGCAGCCCCGTCGGCATTCTCCGGTAGGGGCGCCTCAAGCAGTAAGCAATAAACTTACTCCTCCCCAAAGAGGGGAGGCGAAGCCTGGGAGGGTTAACCTCCTAGAACTGCACAGGGCAGACGCATAGACCGGTGGAAAACAAGCCAAGACAATACCAGTCTATTGGGTGCAGTATCCATCGGAACAGATACTACACTTTGATCTTAACCAAAAGGCCAAGATGAGTAGTAGTTGCTATTGTAATACTTTGACTTGTTTTAACAGCTGCTATATAAAGCGTTGAAGTGACTGAGGAACCCTAATACACTAAGCAAATTAGAAAATGGCAAACATGGAAGTTATCAAACTGGAAACGTGATGAACTCATATGGTAGCAATGGATGCAAAAAGTAGTACCAAATGCCTATTAAATAAGGGTTGAAAACCCTGTCCTTATTGGGAAAACGTCATGGCAAATATAAATAACACACACGTTTTAAGGTATAAGAAATGTCCTTACTTGGCAAATGGAAACATGCTTCAATATCCAGCCATACTCTATAGTTTGGACTCTGATCAGCTTCTTTTTCTTCCAAAATCACCTTGATTGCAGTCACTTTGTCAAATGTGGTTGACATGAATGGTCCACTGATTTTAGTGGCATCAGAAATTGGTACGAAATCTACAGAGCCTGGAAATTTGGCAAGTATTGTGATTTTATCAGCATTGCCGCTCACATCAATCTTGATTAGCTCAACTCCTTCAGGGTCATCGGTCAGTTTAACCGTAATGGTGGGTTTCGGATAATTGGGTATATTTGGTGGTACTTGTACAATCCATCCAGGTCCGTTTGGTCGAACATCAGTTATGGGAGAACTGGGTGTTTCTGGTGTTGCACTAATGGACTCATCAGGAATGAGGCTTTTATCATTCATACCCTTAGAAGATTCACATTGAACTGCAAAAAGAAGTAAAATAATTGATGCAAAATTAAATATAGATTTAGGAAGTAAACATGAAGTCATTGTCATTGTATTATTTTAATATGTAATGATGAAGCCCAGTGTCGAATTATGAAATCTAAAACTATGAAAATTAGCTTACATCATATGAATCAAAGGACACATCTTCAATCTTAACTAATCTTCAAATGTGAGAGACATATTAAATCAGATTCGAGATAATGTAAAAAAAGCGTAACAAATTTCAAAATGGCTGTGCAGTTTAAAATATATCCAATGTTAAAATAAAGTTATGGGGTTTAGTTGACAATCTTTTAATAATGAATAAAAATCAATTTTCTATTCCATAAAAACAACAATAAATGACATGGAATATGTCACAGTTATAAGTTACTTCCTTCATTAATATTTTTCACTGACGTCACTCCAGAAATAGAAACATAGCTTTATAGTCTTTCTAATAAAGGACGTCGTCCAGTTCAGACGTTTAAAAATACTGCAAATGAAAGCATAAAGTGAACATCACATGTTTCATCTTTATTCCTCACTTTTTCCCGGGTTAAATATACTAAACACCAATTCAAGGATAATTTAACATCAATGCATAATTGTAAATTTAAGCCTCATCTGAAAACTTTTAAAAGAAGTTGTTTTGGGCAATGTTTTGAAACATTTTAGGCATAATCTGATTTTTTAATTATATTAAACAATATACTGAAGGTATTTTTAAAACGAAATAATTATTTTAAAAAAAATCTGAATGAAAAATCATGTATGTGCATTTGATTTAAGATTGTGCAAAGAATTATGATAAATCATGAGTTATTTTTTAAAAATAGTGAAAAAAATGTTACTAAATATATATCCACTTACGTTTTGTGGTTGTTGTTTTTGTAAATGTTGTTGTTGAAGATCCTGTAAATGAAGACATAATTACAATATCAATAATTTTAGAGAAATTGTTCAAAATGTCATGATTTGTTAGTCATTTAAACCAAATAATACAACATTCTTCTTTTTGCTGTTTCTATAAAGTCATTATATGATTAACTAATTAATTTGATAATTTAAATAAATGCAGTTTTTATTTAACCTGCATCAATCAGTGAACGATTGGTTGTGTGCTATGCTGTTCTGTAGCCAATAATATAATTATTAGTTAGTATATATGTTTGTGCATATGTAGAAAAAAGTAACATTAAAATCTATCTGTTTTATTTGATAGTATATGTAAACTTCTGAGAACATTCAAATCTATTTCTTTTCTAAGTAAAATTTGAGAACTTCTGTTATACATAAAACTTTAAAAAAAATGTAAAATTTCAGCACTCATGTGGTCACTGTTGAGATTAGAATTTGGACAATAATGAGTTGGATAAACAAATAAGGTAACTTTATCTGAATAAGAAAAAGTAATCTGAACATATTTTAACTGAAAAATGCTTGTATTCCTAACACGTCACTCCATAAGTCTTGCGCCTAACTTTATTAGCAATAACCTTTAGGCAAAATTCAACTCTATTTATCAACATAGTCTTCTTTTAGAGTGATATACTGATTTAAACGCTTCTCTAACAATTCGATGCCTTTTTGGTAGAACAATTTGTCTTTGGCCTCAAAATATGTCTCAATTTCCGATATGACTTCTTGATTGGAGCCAAATCTCGTCTCCTGGAAGTTTTTTCATTGAAAAATGTTTGTGCAAAATGGTGAATACACTGTCAAAACGAGTTTTTAAACTTTTAAAATTTTTTTCCGAGATTACTGTCTAATATTAGTGACCTGAGCGTTCAGCATCATATGTATCTGTACGACCGCATTTAAAGTCAGCACACCATTTGAGCAGAGTCTGAATAACACTTATCAAACTATTGCTTTGCTTAAACAGTATTTTTCCCATCAGAAAGCAATGCTTTATTAACACACAAAATTCAGATTTTTCCATTGTTTTGAAAATTTACAACAGTAGCTTTCCTTAAATGACTGTAATTAGTAAACTGATAATCTGATTAGGCTCAAATTTTGACACGTGCCATTTGTAGGTTAGTACTTCATAGAAGTTATTTGAACTTTTTATTACTGGCACCATCCATATGTCAGGCCTGAGACTTATTAAGTAATGTGTTATCTATAGACAAAACTGCTTAATTCTGACAGATTCGTGCCCAAATATTTACAATTAAAGCAGTCCTACTTTAAGAACAACCATAATATATTTAGGAACCAATTTCTACTTGATGAGATTCTGCAGTTCAGCTTGCAGGAAATGCTAACAAATATTGGCTGAAACATGTAACATAGGAAGTACTTTCTTAGGCACACTTGATAGAAACACCTTAGTGTAGAAATGCAACAAGAAAAAGTTCATTTAAGAGTCTGGCGCAAAATTCAATTTATGTTCAAAACTACATCGACTGTAAAAAAATGCTAATAAAACATTTATATAATTTTGCGCTTCACTAAATTTATAGTGACAACCAAACTGTACCGACCTTATTAAAGCTATTTTTGTAACTGAATGCCTCTATCAGCTACTGAGATTTCTCAGTAGAATTTAGGAGAGTAGAAAGTGGACCTTAGGTTTACTTTTGGCAGCCTCATAACTCTCGCTTCCCTTATTTTGTCCTTTAATCCTCACATTTCATGAGCGATGTTTCCGACAAAAGGGGAAGAATTGCTGTTTGCTGGGTCGGAATCAATCCATCTAACACTTATCGTTGGCTAGTTTTTGAACTTGCAGTCATTTTTTTAGCTCCTCACATCAAGTGGCTTCATGCCTTGTCTGGAGCGATTTCCATAAAACAAAGAAAAGAAGAATAATTTCATGTGAGAATGCAAGAACTTCATCTACCTAAGGAAGCAGAGTGTTTGAAAGCACTTATGATTGGCAAAGCAAACACAGCTTAAGGGATACTTTATAAAAGTCGATGCAGATATTGACTTGTGAGCATCCGAATGAAGTACAATGTCAATAGAACAGTTGTCCTGTTATAGAGTACTTACTGTTACTCAAATTCAAGAGAAAACCAACGGTCAATTTCAACGAAAATTCAATGGTAAAGGACTGTTGTGTGAATGCAAAGTGATTTGCAACAGTGACCAGAAGAAGTGGAGAGTGCTGGGAAGCTGGGGAGACTTATTGGTATAGTAATATGATATGTGGATGTATTAGTAAGATAAAAATGAAATTTCCACATCAAAATTAGATTAAGTAGAAAATGGAAATTTCCACTAGAAATTAAGTTAATGTGGTCGAAGGAAGTGTTGAGTGACGAATCAGATGTGTCAGGATTTCAGACTTAATAATAATTTCATGCCTTTTTTTAATTTTAATTTTTATATTGATAAATCTTACTTTTTAATTAATCCATTTAATTGTCTTCACAGAGGATTGATATACTTTATTTTACATCATCTTCGTGTATCAGGCTATATGTGATTATCCAACAATTCCCAGTGAAGATCACGAGAACATTGTTGTTTTGGTGAAGAACGATTAACACCGGTGGTGATGAGGCAATTTCTTCCCTTCCATTTTAGGAACTTTCATGTGCTTTTTTCTACTTTGATGGCTGATAAACGTTTTTGAATCTGGGTACCATTTAATGGAATCTTAATTGTATAATATATAAAAAACACATATACACCTCCTGTATTACAGTTGACTACTTTTGTTTATTTTCTACTGACATATATTATATTAAAAAAAGAAAGAAGTCCTCCTTACTTGTGTTGTTCGTCTGTCTAATAAAATTTATCTGTTACTTATAAAAATGTTGCTGCCTTTTAAAGTGTGTAGACGAATCCATTAAAAATTTTTTTAAATTATATATATATATACATATATATACTTTTAGTCCTTTTTTCTCGCCCATATATATATATATATATATATATATATATATATATATATATATATATATATGAACAGCTCGGAGAAGAGAGTGAATAAAAAAGCAATTGAGAAACAGGTTCAGTTAAACTATTGAATCAGTAATACTAGTTTTACCTGGTTCAGCTGTTGATGATGGGAAAGTCCATTCAACAGTTTCCTCTGTTATAGGTAACACTTCAGTAAAGGGGGTAGTTGTTTTAGTTGCTGTAGTTTGTGTTGAACCTGGATGGAATTTGAACAATAGTGAGTTGGATAAAAAAATAAGATTACTTAATCTGAATAACAAAATTAATCTGAAAATATTGTTACTGAAATTTACTTGTGTCTCATTTATTTCATGCAGATGCGGGTTCAAATGCTTTCAATTAAAATAGTCTTATTTTAGGAGCTACAACAACATTTTTATGAACCATTTTCTACTAGTCTAGATTCTGCCGATCAGTTTACAGAAAATGCTAGCAACTATTAGGCTGGACATAATTATAGCTATTTTCTTATCTAAGTCATGAATTAATAATCTACAGAATGGTTAGTAAATGAAGGATACCTGGTTCTTTTTTGCAACAAGTCTGCTCATAACAGGGATACTATTTCTATGTAGAATTGGTAAAATACCAATAAAATACTCATTGTAAGGAATATGAAAACTCCTTACTTGACAAATAAAATCATTGTTATATTATTTTAATGTGAAATCTATTATTGAATTATAAAATCCTTAACTATTGAAATTAGCTTACATTATATGAATCAAAGAAGAAGTATTCAATCGCAACCAATATTCAAATAAAAGGATAACAGATTTAATATAAGTAAAAAACAATACGTTGAAAAATTTCCAAATCTGCGTTCAGTTTACAATATATGTCATTCTAAAATTAGCCGTGATTTTAGATACAATTTACAAAGTTACAGTTAAAGAAAATCTTTTTAAACATGGATACAAATTAAATTTATATTCCATAAAAGTACAATAAATAACAAGGAATTAACAAAATTTCAAGGTCTATTTTACCATCAATAATTGAACACCATCGGAAAACTTTAAAAAGTCATTTTCATGTATGTTTTTTGAACATTTTGTCTATAATCTGATTTTCTCAATTTTATTAAATAAGGACATAAAATATATCTATTTAACAAAATAATTATTTCAAAAAATAAATTTGATTTGAAAAATGTTACTAAAAAAATAAAAAAGTTAAATAAATCTTGAAATAGGTTCTTTGCACAATAATAAAACAATATCCCAAATTAAAATCTACTCACCTAGTGTTGTGGCTGTCTTTGTAGGTGTTGCTGAAAAGAAAGATATAGTAAAATATAGCAATATTATTAGAGAAATTGTTTAAAACTTTATTATTTATTAGTGATTCTAACCCAAATACCGCATCATTTTACATTCTTCTAAAAATTAAATCTATGATAAAGTTGAAATTAGATAATTTAAATAATTTCCTTTTTAGTTCAGCTATATAAATCATAGAATATTCTGTGTATGTGGTCTGGTGTAACATTGCTGGAAACCAATATTTTAATTATCATTTAGTATATCTGTTTGTGTATATATCAATATAAGCTGTGAAAAATAATGTTAAATCTATCTTCATTGGTTGAGGGTATTTTTAAAATTGTGAGAACAATTAAATATTTACATATTTTGCAACTAATTTTATATTAATTTCTATTATACCAAAAATATTCTAAAAATATGTCAAACTTCAGAACTAAGGTGTCTGGCCATATTGAAATTTGCACAATAGTAAGTTAGATAAATAAGATAACTTAATATGAAGAAAAAATAATCTGAAAATATTTTTACTAAAAATTTCTTTTATCCCTATTTATTGGTGAAAATGTTTATTTTAGGTAGATCAAGGCCCAAATTAGCAAGATTAAGGCAGTTCCACTACATATATAGGAACCATTTTCTACTTGATAAGATTATGCAAGGTAGCTTGCAGAAAATAATATCAAATATTTAACTAAACATAATTATAACTATCTGAGACATATATTAATAACGTACAAAATTGTTCGTAAATTAAGGATAGTTGATTGTTTTTACAGCAAGTCTGCCCATAGCAAGAATGATATTTATATATAGAATTGTAAAAATATGTATAAAACACTTGGTCTAAAAAATATGAAATATCCTTACTTGGCAAATGGAAACATGCTTCAATATCCAGCCATACTCTATAGTTTGGACTCTGATCAGCTTCTTTTTCTTCCAAAATCACCTTGATTGTCGTCACTTTGTCAAATGTCTTTGAGATGTATGGTCCACTGATTTTAGTGGCATCAGGAATATCTATAAAACCTACAGAGCCTGGAAGTTGTACAAGAATTGTGATTTTCTCAGCATTGCCGCTCACATCAACCTTGGTCAGCTCAACTCCTTCAGGGTCATCGGTCAGTTTAACTGTGATGCTGGGTTTCTGGTCAGTAGGTGTAGTCGGCACTGGTGCAATCCATCCAGGTCCAGCAGGTCTGACATCAGTTACGGGAGAGTTTGGTGTGTTTGGTGTTCCACTAATTAAACCATCAGGAATGAGGTTTTTATCATTCATACCTTTAGTAGACTCACATTGAACTGTAATTTGAACAAAAATAAAGTACTAAGAAAAAGTTCATTTAACAATTGTACATGAAAATAATAATTAGTCAATAAATCTGTGCTCATTTACCCTTAACCTTACTTAAAGATATTTTTCCATTTTGGTAAAGTATTACAAATACAAGACAATGAATAAGATATATTTGTCTAAATTTCACTTTGAAAATTTATAACCTTTGCAAATTATATTGTCTTAACAAGCCGAATAATAATTCTTACATATGATGCTGTGAATTATATTTATTTGTAACTATTGTCTGAATATGGGAATCATTTAATTATCAATTAATTAGTTTCTCACCTGATGTAGTTGAAGAAGGTCCTGATGTTGTTGATGTAGGTCCTGATGTTGTGGTGATTTTAGGCGTCACTATTAGATGGAATAAAGGAAAAGGAAAAGTTTGTTAGATGTTGGATTTGTTTGAAACATTTTATCATAGGAAATCACCATTAAGCAGGAGATTGTGGTATGCAAGTAGAGACTGTATATTGGATATACATAGTATATATAAGTGAATATGTAAAGTGAATCTAGGGCGTTGTCAACCTTCATGTGCTCCCACTTGTGTAGGTGGTTTTCTCAAGGTAATCCCTGTCGCCAATATAAGATTTAAAAAAATAAAAACTTTTCCGTATAAAACAAATGAAAACCAGGGAACAGATATGAATTAAATTTAGTTGTATAGCTACATATACATAAATTTATTATCACAAATAATCATTATAACAAGAGTATCAACATTTTTGGTATCGAGCAATCCCCTATATTTTACCTGTGGTAATCAATGGTGTTGATGTTGTTGTTGCAGTTCCTGTTGTAGTGGATCCGGTGGTCGGTCCTGGTACTACAAGGAAAATAGATTGATATATTGGAATAGTTAAAAAAATTACATATGTAAATGTGGAATGAATTCTTTTCATTAAATGAAATAAAGATAAATCATTCTTGAATTATAAAATAAAAATTGTACTGTTGTGGGTGAAATAAATACAACAATGTAAAAATAAATGTCTTCACATATAGTTTATTTTGTAAACTGTTATCTATATAATATGATTACTCTGATAATCTTGCGTGTTTGCTTGTTTGCACATTGAATGTTTTAGACTGTGGGGGAATAAAAATCAAATTTATTTTCCATAAAAGGGCAATAAATGAAAAGGAATGAACAAAAAGTCAAGGTCTATTTTAGCATCAATACATGTTGTAGATTGAACCCCCATTTGAAAAGGTATTTATGTTTTAAAACATTTTGTGTATAATCTGATTTTCTAATTATGTTAAACAATATTAAATCTACTAATGCAGAATCATCTCAGAATGGTAGAACACATGAATATAATAGTAATTAAATGACTACCAAGTCAACTGCTCTATTCTCAAGTGTGAAAATAGGAGAAATCAGGGAAGGCCTATACTAAGATTAAAAATTACAGTGGAAACAAACTTGAAATGGAGGAATATCAACAGCAGCGATTAGCAAAATCATTTGAAAGACAGAACCAAGTGGAGAAGTATTATCTTAGCTTGGTGATCTTCATGAAACTGTCATTAACGCTTTGACGAAGTGTACATTATGATAATGGGAACTTTTATCTCTCACCCAACCTTTAAATTAGATTTAATAAAAGAAAATAAATTTTAGATTCTAATCAATTTCTCCTGTCTTAATCAAGTCTGCCTAGAGCTAACTTATAAACCGATCAGACAAAAGGCCCATACTAGGATTCAAAGTACAATGAATGACGAGGAATGAATAAAAAGTCAAGGTCTTATTATATTAATGAAAGAAAATAAATTTGAGATTCTAATCAGTTTTTCCAGCCTTAATCAAATCTGCTTGGAGCTGACTCATAAACAGATCAGACAAAAAAGAGAAACCCAAATTCAAAATGGATGTTCAGTTTATACGATCTTTCTTTGCTAATATAAAACTTGATTTTGGGTTCAATTTGAAAAATGGCATTTAAAGAACAAATTTTCCAAATCAAATTTCTATTCCATAAAATGACAAACAATGAACAAAATGTCGAGGTCTATTTGAGCATCAATACATGTTGTAAATTGAACTCCCATCTGAAAACTTAAAACGTTATTGATATTTACCTGTTGTAGTAGTTTTCTTTGTAGATGTGGTTATTGGAGATGCTGAAAATGTTACAATAGAAACATTATTGGAGAAATTGTTCAAAACTTTATTATTTATTAGTCATTCAAAGTCCAATACATATTAGTTTAATCTAGCTTTTCATTAATATTATAATTTTTAGTATAATTGTTCATGTATAAATCAGAAAAATTAACATTAAAACTATCAGATGAAGAGTGTTTTTAAGCTGAGAACATTTAAATAACTACATCTTTTATAAGTAATTTCTCCATAATTTCTGTGATACATCAAACACTTTAAAAATATATAAAATTTTAGCACTCAAGGGGTTGCTGGTTAGATTGGAATTTAGATCATAATGATTTGGATAAACAAATAAGAAAACTTAATCTGAATAACAAAAGTTATCTGAGAATAATTTTGCTCAAAATTGCTTGTATCACTATTTATAAGTGAAATGGCTTATTTCAAGAAGATCAGAATTCACATACTCAAAATTAAGTTAGTCCACGTTAGGAGCTCTCACAATGTAGTTAGAAACTATTTTATACTTGTTAGGATTCTGTAGGGAAACTTGATGGAAATGTTAGCAACTATTAGCTACAATTATAGCTATTTTCTTATCTTAGCCATTTAATAATAATATAAAAATAGTTTGTAAATGAAAGATATGTGGCTATTTTTACAACAAATCTGCCCGTGAGAGGATTACTATTTATATATAGGATAAGAAAAATGTGGATAAAATACTCTGTATATGAAATTCTCTTACTTGGCAAATGGAAACATGCTTCAATATCCAGCCATACTTTGTAGTCTGGATTCTGATCAACTTCTTTTTCTTCCAAAATCACCTTGATTGCCAACACTTTGTCAAATGTGGTTGAGGTGAATGGTCCAGTGATTTCAGTGCCATCAGGAATTTCTACAAAATCTTCTGTTCCTGGAAGTTGTACAAGAATTGTGATTTTCTCAGCATTACCGGTCACATCAACCTTTACCAGCTCTACCCCTTCAGGGTCATCGGTCAGTTTAACTATGATGCTGGGTTTGGGGTCAGTGGATGTAGTTGGTGCTGTTACAATCCATCCAGGCCCATCAGGTCTGACATTACTTACGGGAGAGTTTGGTGTGTTTGGTGTTCCACTAATCAACTCATCAGGAATGAGGCTTTTATCATTCATACCCTTAGAAGACTCACATCGAACTGCAAAAGAAGGAAAATAATTTCATGTAATCAACAGACTGTAAAAAAAAAATGGTCACAGTGACAATCCAAATGCTGAAATACACTAACTCTACCCCCCCCTCCTCCGTCTGCTGTCAATCCGTCCTTTAGTTAAGTCAGTTGGTCTCCAAATATGGAAATTAGTTTATTTCTGTATGCAAATCAGTCCCAACTATAAAAATTAACCACTGTGAATAGAAGTCTTTCCTTTTTCCTCTGGTTGATGGACATGCACAACATACAAAACACCTCATCCGCTTTTCAGCTGGTAAGGTTTTGTTTCTATTCTTACAGTAAACAACATTTAACACTCTTTTATATTTTAAACAAAATTTTACTAAATTGTAGTATATATATGTATATAAAAATTATTTGTAGTTGATTAACCAAAATATTTTTTATCTCACAAGAAGGAAGAGAAAATGATATATATTTTTAAATCGATAGATTTGTTCCTCTCATATAAGTTGTATCAATACCACAGGTAATATAAGCTCAATAATTAATAGATTATACTGATTAGAGTTTTCATATATTAGTAGTTTAGTATTAGTATTAGTATTTAATATATGAAAACATCTGATTTATCAGATTACATTTAAAAAAAATTTAAATAAAGAAATCTTATAATCAGCAGGTTCAATTTTATCATAGTTTTAGAGTGAATCATCTCAAATCTCATTTCCTTCTGAAATCACTTGGAAAAATTATAGTAACATTCTATAGTATCTTTACAAGAAAGATTTAGTTTGAAAAAGTTTCTAGAAAACAGATCGGCAATGCAATCAATACATTATTCAATCAGCATTTTGATTGTAAAAATTATGGTGTCAAATATGATAACAAAGTTTTTATCGATTAAGAGACAAAATAAGGAAATTCAAATAACCATTTTAAACAAGTTCAAACCATGAATGTTGAGAGACATCAGACTATTTTTATTAATAGAAATTGAAACCAACAATGATGCAATATTAAATGAATAAAATCATTATTATTATATATTTTTTTGCAATGTGGTGAGACTTTCGATATACAAAAATATCTTCTTCGGAGCAAGACGTTTTTTTTCCTTTTCCTCATTTTGTTGGTATTATCCCCAGAGGGAAACGAGCCTCCCGCTGAGATAGAAAATGTATGTCGAGGTATTAGTCAAGTTTTGGCGATGTGTTATGTGCTTGGTGGCACGTGTTTGAATTAAGAAATGTTCACATCTTATGAAGACGCATGCATGTACGAATATTATTATTAATAGAAATCTAAACCAACAATGATGCAATATTAAATGAATAAAATCGTTTTTATTAGTATTTTTTTATAATGTGCTGAGATTTTCGATATATAAAAATATCTTCTTCGGAGCAAGACTTTTTTTTCCTTTAATTTGTTTACATACCTTCTCTGTGCGTTGGAGTAATTATGTGCAATCATTATATTGGAGGAATTATTAATTATTAATTTAAGAATACTTTTTTATGCATTGAAGAGATAGGAATATACTTTAGCATCCGAAGATGCTTGCATTTGTTGATTGTAATCAAATACTAAATAAAGTTGTGTTTTCTCAGAAACAAATGTACAGGAAAAGGACTGGTTGGAATATTTATTTTCGAAATCTGGTTCGAATATTTGAAAATCTATTGAGGATGTTTGAATATATTAAATATTAATTTACTTATTATTTATTGCAATGATAAAACCCAGTTTTCAATCATAAACTCAAAAACCTATTGAAATTAGCTTACATATTATGAATCAAAGACCAAATCTTCAATCTTAACCAATAAACGACAATACATTATATGAAATGAACACAAATTTAAGGCCTATTTTAGCATCAATATACATTGAATTCCATTTTGAAGACGTTTTAAAAAGTTGTTTTTGGCAAATGTTTTTAACTATTTTATCTATAATCTGATTTTCCAATTATATTAAACAATACCCTTAAAATATTATAAACAAAATAATTATTTAAAAAAAAATGATGTCGGTCTATTTGATTTGGAATTATGCAAAAATATGAATAAATTATGAAATAGTGTTTTTTAAAATTTAATTAAAAAATATTCATAAATATAAATTTACTTACCTGCTGAGGTAGTTGTCGTTGAAGATGTTGTTCTTGGCGATGCTGAAAATGAAGACATAATTTTAATAGCAAAATTATTGGAGAAAATGTTAAAAATGTTATTATTAATCAGTTATTCTAAGCCCAATTCTACATCTTACTTCTTTTTTTTCTGTTTTTATAAAGGGATTTCTATGATAAAAAATAAATAATTAAAATAAAAAGTATTTTTTTTACATAAGTTGCATAATATCATAGATTTATGTTACTTATTTTAATACTGGAATTATTATTTAGTATATGTGTTTGTATATGTATAGACATAGACTATGAAAAATAACACCAAATATATCTTTATTGATTGACGGTAATATAAATAAAAGTAATTTTCATTAAAACTGCATCAGATGTGGTGATGAAGTTACATATGCTATGTTATAATGCTTATTTAGTATAAATGTTTATACATATGTAGACATAAACTATGAAAAATAACCTTAGATCTGTCTTCATTGTTTGAGGGTATTTTTGAACTTGTGAGAACATTTAAATATCTACATCTTTTGTAAGTATATTTTGATAATTTGTTGTTATACATCAAACATTTAAAAATATGGAAAATGTCAGGAATTTACTGGGTAGATTGGAATTTGGACAATCATGAGTTCGGTGATCAGCATTATCATCATCATATTCGGTTTAACATCTGCTTTACATGCTGGAATGTGTTGGACGGCTTTTAAAAATTGATTTCCAAATTAACTTATCTCGACAGGTCATTATTGAAACTACATAACATGAAATGCGATCAATTCTCTTTGGGAGTTATTTCTTTAGTTGAGGCTAGATTTTTATAGGCCGGATGCTTTTCCTGATGCCAACCAGTGTGGTAATGGGGACCAGTGCTTTTATCGAAACACCATTTCTAGGTTACAGCCTACCTAGGCTAAAGAGCGCTTCACCTGCCATTGGGTAAGCAAATAATATAACTTAACCTGAATAGCAAAAGTAATCAGAAAATATAATTACTAAAAATTACTTGTATGCCAATAAATATATATATATAAAGTTAAAATTAAAATAACTCAAAACTCAGACCTACAAGGATATATATATATATATATATATATATATATATATATATATATATATATATATAAAATTATTAATACCTACAGATGCTAGCGTTTCAGTGCAGGAAAGTAACAATTTCAGACGGTCGGGAGGCGCGAACCCGGTTCACAGAGTCAGCCTAGAATCTGCAAGCAGTCGCCATATCCACGGAAACTCTCACGTAATTAAGGGAAATTAATATCTATATGTACCTAGAATCGGGCACAGATAGAAGACTAGTCGAGAGTGTTCGACGGACGTATTCGGAACTTTGCATTAGAGCTTTTTGACAGTCTATTTTTAACATCCCTGAGAGTGCTCAATTTTCATTACTTAAAGAGGCTTAGTATAATATTTATAAATAAATATTAAATTATTAATACCTACTGATAATATATATATATATATATATATATATATATATATATATATATATATATATATATATATATATAACTTTCTCAATAAATCCATGGTCATATTCTATTTAACTCTCACTTAAACATATTGTTCAATGTTGGTAAAATATTATATAGCTAAGACAATGAAGAAGATATATTTTTTGCAAATTATATTGTCTTAACAATCTGAATAATAATTCTTACATAAGATGCTGTTTAGCTTGCCAAGTCTGAGGCCGAAAGAGAGACTTTTGCTAATGTTTCATCTAACGGCAATACTTTCTACTGGTTAGCCAAACAAATGGACTACACTAACCAGGCGAAAAGTATATCCGGAATGATGCTGATGTGATCACACTCAGTGATGGGGATAAGATGAAGGCTTGGGTGGAACATTATACGATACTCCTAAATGTCTACTTTGCATTCGTTGATCTTGAGAAAGCATTTGACTCCGTGCCTATGAAAGTGCTCTGGTTGTCAATGAGAAGCTTGGTGTAGAAGAGTGGGCTGTCCGTATTGTCCAGGGCATGTACGCAAATGTTGGTACTCATGTTCGTCTCATCGGTCACTACAGCGAGGAGTTTGGAGTGGGTGTTGGTGTTAATCAGGGCTCAGTACTTCAGCCCACTTCTCTTTATCATGGTTTTGGAGGTATTGTTGAGTGAGTTCCATGTGCGTGTCCTATAAGAGCTTCTCTATGCAGATGATCTTGTTGTTATCACAGATACTCTGGAAGAATGCAACTCCAGGTGGCGACATGGAAGATGGGCATGGAGAGCAAAGGACTGAGAGTCAACATGGATGAGACAACATTTCTTATCTCTGTTATTGGTCTCAACCTCCTGGCATGTTTCCATGTGCTGTCTGTTGCAGAGGTGTCGGTGTAATCTCTATTGAATGCTCCCAGTTCAAACTATGAGTCCACAAGAAGTGTAGTGGTCTTGCTGGGAGACTGATAGTTGATCTGGATTATGTTTGTCGCAAATGTCTGGGTACTGCCTGCTCAATCGATGAACGGTGGTACTTGAGGATGTAGATGGCACCCTACTTGATGTTGAAACTTTTTTCTGCTCCCTGGGCGACATGTTGAATGCTGGTGGTTGTTGTTGTGAAGGTACTATCACTGCTTGCTGTTGTGTTGCCTAGGGAAGGTTCAGGAAGCTACTGCCAATCCTTACATCAAAGCACATTTCTTTCATGACTCAGCCTGTGTTCACTCCATCATCTTGCATGACAGTGAGACATGGGCCCCAGACGCTTATGATTTGCAGTGGCTTCAGCATAATGACTGTGCAATAATCAGGTGGATGTGCAGCAGAAAGAATCCCTTCAGCCATTCTCTATCAGAAGCTTTGTATTGGGATTTTAGATGCCATAGATATTCGGCGTCTCAGGTGATGTGGCCATGTACACTGTGCCACCTCCTACATTAACTCAATAGTATGAATGGATACCTCAGAGCGAAGATGCATGGTAGAGCAAGGAAGACCTGTGTGTACAAAGTGACTTGACTGTTTGCAACATAACTGGTATCTACTCTTTGGATCAGATTACATGGAGAGCAGGAGCGAGACGTTGTCTGGTGTTGCCCGTCGCGGAGTCTGGGACACTTGCAGCACCTTAAATACCAAAACCTGATGATGATGATGATGATGATGATGATGATGATGATGATGATGATGTGAATGATATTTATTTAAAACTATTGCCGTAATATGTGAATCCTTAAATTATTAATTAATTAATTTCTTACCTGATGTTGTTGAAGTACGTCCTGATGTTGTGGTGATTTTAGGTGTCACTGTTAGGTGGAGAAAGGAAAAAAAAGTTTTGTCAAATGTGGGATTTGTTTAAAATATTTTCTGCACATTATATCATAGAAAATAGCCATTAATCGGTCAGTGGCAGGAGTGAAGACGGACTGTATATGAATTACTGTACAGTGGATATTATACATATAAGAGAGTGGATATTGTATAGTGGATATTGTATAGTGGATATTTTATATTTAAACTAATTACTGAGAGGTGCTTGTCTTGAATTGGATACCGCTATGAACAGATGACTCTGTTTCTTGTAGTTTAGTCCTGATGAATCAGTAGCAACACTTTCACTAGGAATGTTGATAACCTTCATGTCGTCTCACCTATGTATGTGATTATACCAGGGAAACAAATGCCGCTAAAATGGTATAAAACAAATCAAAATCTTTTAACTTGCTCATTCAGAAAATTGGCATATGCATACCTAGTAATCATTTTGACATGAAATCCAGAGATCAGATATAAATGAATTTAACATAATATGGTTATACTATTATAACTTGAAAAATAAAGTAAGTTCTAATCTTTTTTGCAACTTACCATTTGTACAAAATGTGTTCCTATTTACTTGCCTCCCCACAAGAGCAGAGTTAGACACAAGGTTGGTTTTTAATGTAGGGAAAATTCAGCTCCCAAAAGGGGCACTCTGGATTGGGACAACAATTTTAAAAAGCCTCAGTCTACAACCAAGGACAGAACAGATACTACATTTTGATCTAAACCTGAAGGCCACGGGAGGTAACTGTATGTAAAGTAGATTTTTGTTTATCAAGTAGTCTCCCATATTTTACCTGTGGTAATCAATGGTGTTGATGTTGTTGTCGCAGTTCCTGTTGGAGTGGATCCTGTGGTCGGTCCTGGCCCTACAAAGAAAATAGATTAATATATTAGAATAGTTTAAAAAATATCATATCAATGTAGAATGAATTCTTCCCAGCAAATACTTTTGCGTGTGAAAGAAATTTAATAATTTAAAATATATACGTTTACATATAATTTATTTTCATAAACAATTGTTATGTTTAATTTTCTTATTATAGTTTATGTAATTTCATTTAAATTATCAGTCATATTATTTCAATTAGTTGGCATAATATGAATCAAAGAGACATTATATTTACTTGCACTTATTTTTAAAAACATAAAAAATTCAGCAGTTGTATGACAGATGAGAGTTTGATTGTAATATCCCTCTTATAAATGAAATAAAGAATCCATTTTAAATTTGTTGCAGCTATGAACTATATTTAATGATTTCATTTTTATTTAAAGATAGTCTATGAGAGACATGAATTCATGGAAAGTAAACTAAAAACATTTATTCCACATTTCATGGAGGATTTGTTGCTTTTGGTTACCCTGATTAATCATCATCTTGTTAATCCTTCTTTTTAAACGGGAAACATGGAATTTATTACCATACTGATGTTAAAAGACTACATGTTTATATGATGCATTATCTCAGAGATTATGAATGTTATTTGTCAGGACAAAGTCAGCAACCAGAAAATACTGAGAGGTACCGGCCTAGCATCTTTTGCGAATCTACAAATCCAGAATAATCTCAGATGGGTAGGACACATAGAGATAATAGGACCTGAATGACTACCAATTCAACTGCGTTATTCCCAAGTGTGAAAGAAGGAGAAATCAGGGAAGGCCTATACTAAGATTCAAAATGATAATGAACAGAAACTTGAAATGGAGGAATATCAATAGCAGCGATTAGAAAGATTATTTGAAAGACAGAACCAAGTGGAGAAGTATGATCATGACATGGTGATTTTCATGAAACTATCATCGACACTTCGACGAACTGTATATGATGATAATGGGAACTTTTATTTCTCAACCAACCATCAACAACAGATTTGATGCTAGCATGTGTTGGACAGCTTTTAGAAATTGTCTTCCAAATTAACCAAATCCATCCTTATCATTTTATCCAAAGTTTTCCTTGACTTTCTGCCAACTAACTCTGCTACATCTACTTAGCCAAGCCCTATCATTACTTCTTTCAATGTGACCAAACCAATGAAGTCTCCTGTTCTGCACATATCTCTTTATACTCTCCAGATTTAATATCGTTTGAGGTCATCAGATCTAAATCTGTCTTTAAGATTCATATTAAACATCCGTCATAGTATTATATTAAACAATATCCTGAAAGTATTTTATAAACGAAAAAAATTATTTAAAAAAATAAATAAAATATGTATATAGAGATATTTTATTTGAAATTGTACAAAAAAGTATTTATAAATCATGATATATTATGTTTTGGAAATTGAAAAAAATGTCCCCAAATAAAAATCCACTTACCTGCTGTTGTAGTTTTCGTTGTAGATGTTGTTATTGGAGATGCTGAAAATGAATATATAATTGCAATAGAAACATCATTGGCGAAATTGTTCAAAAATTTATCATTTACTAATGGGTTCCATTATCCGGCATTATTCAGGAAAACTGATGAAGCAAAGATGGGCAGGGGAAGGATGATATTTTTTAAAAACACTGGAAGGATGGTACTAATTATTTTTAAGATGTAAAGCGTTAGGTAGTAAGATAAGGAATATTATTTTTTTAAAATTAGATAATAATAATAATAATAATAATAATAATAATAGGGTCAAGGATGAGAAGACCGAGGAGGGACAGCACAAACCAGACCTCCACTGGAAGTGCAGAGAGTGCTGGGACCTTGGGGAGGCTTATTGCCACCCAAATCCCAGAGAAGACCAATGGTTCTTACCAGCGAGAAATCAATGGTAAACGGCTGTTGCAATACTGCAAAGTTATTTGCAGTGGCTTTCGAAAAGAGGTGGAGAATACTGGAAATCTGGGGAGACTTGTTGTCACTCAGACTCCAGGGAATACCACCGGTTGTCGGTGAGCAATCACTGATGACCTGTGTGAGAACTCCTAGTGAGTACAAATAATAATAATAATAAATTGAATGTCTATTTGCAATACTGTAAGCCCTAATGTCTACATGGAAACATGTGGTTGTATCTCTCCATATACTACACAAGCTTACCATGATAATTCTCGGACTTGTTTGAACTGCTGCTTTTTCGAGCAGTGAAGTGACTAAGGAACATGAGTACATGCACTGAACAAAATAATGATACTCACACGAATATCTGTTCAGAGTGCAATGTGTGTGTGTGTGTCTCCATTGCTATTTTCTTCATCAGAGAGATATTTTTTGGATCAAGTAAAAGTTCATAAATGGAATGTTTATATTGACTCTTTTAAGCCTCAGTGGCTATACACAACTGTCTTATTGTGTGCATACACATGCTACATCTCGTTACTATTGTAACATTTGAACTTGTTTGAACTGCTGCTATGTCAAGCAGCGAAGTGACCGAAAAATTCTAGTGCCCGCACACCAAGCAAATTAGCAGATGAACTCACTCGGTAGTAATGGACGTGAAAAGTAGTACCAATTTCTATTTAAATAAGAATTGAAAACAAAGAAAATAGGAACCCTGTTCTCATGTAAATTGTGAAAACATAATTATGAAGAAGGTCCAATTTGGTTTTGCATTGAATTTTCATAGAAAATGTAACTTCGGGAAGGGTTTTGTATTGGCCATGTAATCGATGGTGATTAATATGAAGTGATCTAATGCATGGTATAACACGAAAAAGTTACTCTACATAAATTCATTTTGCATTTCTCTACAATGTAATGAGGTGATGGATTAGGACATTTTACTATGGGGGGTATTCACTCCTGCTACCCTATTTGAAATCATTATGTAAGAAGACAACGGTTTAGCAGATAAAATATAAATATCAGCTTATTCGAATGGAACTGAAATGTCTTTTGTTGCAGCACATAACAATAAGTGATAAAAGTGCATACAAAGCTTGTGTTTATGGAGCTAAACCAGTGCCTAAAATGGATAAAATCTTACTTTACTTTAACTACTATAAGATTAGGTATTTAAAGTAAAATACTACATCTTTCTTTGTTTTTGCAGTTTCAGTAAAATAATTCTCTGACAAAGATAAAATCAGATAATTTTGGGTAAATTTTTTTTCCATAATCTGCATCCCAATAGAGTTTTATCTAGCTTTCTTTAATTCTATAATTATTAGTTAGTATATTTGTTTGTGTATTATGAAAAATAACATGAAATCAATCTTCATCGATTGCTGTTTTTTTAACATTCTGAGAACATTTAAATATCTACATGTTTTGTAAGTAATTTCTCCATGATTTCTGTTATAGATAAAACATTTTAAAATATGTAAAATTTCAGCACTAAGGGGATGACTGACTAGATAGAAATTTAGATAATAATGAGTTGGATAAATAAATAAGTTTACTGAATCTGAAAATACTTTAACAGAAAATTACTTGCATCCCTATCTATTGATTAAACTGCTTTCTTCATGCAGATCAGGGTACAATGAGGGAAGTTGGAGATGCAGTTTGTGTTCAACCTGGATGGAATTTGAACAGTAGTGAGTTAGATAAGCAAATAAGATGACTTAATTTGAATAAGAAAAGTAATCTGAAAATATTGTTATTAAAAATTGCTTGTATCCCTAAGGATAAATGAAACAGACCATTTTCAGCAAATCAGCTACAATAACGTTTTTATGAACCATTTTTTTACTTGTTAGGATTCTGCAGTGCAACTTGCAGAAAATGCTAACAACTATTTGGCTGTACATAATTATAACTATTAAATTATCTAAGCTATAATATAATAATAATGTACGAAATCGTTAGTAAATGAAGGTTGTTTTACAACCAGTCTGCCAATAACAGGGATAATATTTATATGTAGAATTGGAACAATTGCATAAAACACATGTTTTAAGGAATAGGAAATGTCCTTACTTGGCAAATGGAAACATGCTTCAATATCCAGCCATACTCTATAGTTTGGACTCTGATCAGCTTCTTTTTCTTCCAAAATCACCTTGATTGCAGTCACTTTGTCAAATGTGGTTGACATGAATGGTCCACTGATTTTAGTGGCATCAGAAATTGGTACGAAATCTACAGAGCCTGGAAATTTGGCAAGTATTGTGATTTTCTCAGCATTTCCGCTCACATCAACCTTGACCAGCTCAACTCCTTCAGGGTCATCGGTCAGTTTAACCGTAATGGTGGGTTTCGGATAATTGGGTATATTTGGTGGTACTTGTACAATCCATCCAGGTCCGTTAGGTCGAACATCAGTTATGGGAGAACTGGGTGTTTCTGGTGTTGCACTCATGGACTCATCAGGAATGAGGCTTTTATCATTCATACCCTTAGAAGATTCACATTGAACTACAAAAAGAAGTAAATTAATTGATGCAAAATTAAATATAGATTTAGAAAGTAAATATGGAATCATTGTCATTGTATTATTTTTGATATGTAATGATGAAAGCTAGTCTAAAAAACTATTGAAATTGTATGAGTCATAGAATAAATCTTAAATCTTAAGTAATCTTCAAATGTGAGGGGCATATTCAAAAAATATTTAATATAATGTAAAAAAGAGCATAAGAAGTTTCAAAATAGTTTTACAGTTTAAAATATATGCAATGCTAAAATGAGGTTTGATTTTGAGTTCAGTTGACCATCTTTTAATAATGAAAAAATCAAGTTTCTATTCCATAAAAACAACAATAAATGATATGGAAATTGTAATAGTTATAAGTTATTTTCATTTATTAATATTCTTCATTGACGTCACTCCAGAAATAGAAACAGAGCTTTATCCTCTATCTCATTATGAACAACACCCAGACATGTAAAAACACATTGTATGAAAGCATGTAGTAAACATCACATGTTTTGTTTTAATTTCTCACTTATGCATTGTCTAAATGCATTACAGAATGAACAACAATTCAAGGACAATACAGCACCAATGCATATTGCACATTGAAGCCCCCAAAGTTGTTTATGACAATGTTGTTAAACATTTTATGCATAATCTGATTTTCTAATTATATTAAACAATATTCTTAAGGTATTTCTTTTAACAAAATTATTATAAAAAAAAAAATTATGTTAGTGTATTTGATTTGAAACTGTGCAATGATTATGAATAAATCATGAAATTGTGATTTTTGATAATAATGAAAAAATGTCATCAAATATATATCCACTTACGTTTTGTGGTTGTTGTTTTTGTAAATGTTGTTGTTGAAGATCCTGTAAATGAAGACATAATTACAATATCAATAATTTTAGAGAAATTGTTCAAAATGTCATGATTTATTAGTCATTTTAAACCAAATAATATGACATTCTTCTTTTTGCTGTTTCGATAGTCATTATATGATTAACTAATTAATTTAATAATTAAAATAAAGAACAGTTTTTATTTAACCTGCATCAATCAGTGAAGAGTTGGTTGTGTGTTGGGTGTTTTGTAGCTGTATCTAATAATATAATTATTAGTTTATATATATATTTGTGTATATGTAGACATAGACTATGAAAAATAACATTAAATCTATCTTCTTTGTTTGATCATATATTTAAATTTCTGATAACATTCAAACCTACATCTTTTCCAAGTGAAATTTGAGAATTTCTGTTATGTATAAAACATTTTTAACACATGTAAAATCTCAACACTCGGGTGGTCACTGTTTAGATTAGAATTTGGACTAGTGAGTTGAATAAACAAATAAGATAACTTAATTTGAATAGCCAAAAGTTATCTGAAAATAGTGTTACTAAGAAAATGCTTATATATCTATGTATTAAACTGCTTGAATCTGGCAGATTTGTGTCCAAATCTTCACAATTAAGACCGTTTCACTTTAGGTGTAACCCCAATGTATTTAAGAACCAATTTCTTCTTGACATAATTCTGCAGGTCAGCTTGTAGGAAATGCTAGCAAATATTAAACTGGACCATTCTGCCATATTTAAACTTTGTTTCACATCTTCAATCAACCAATAAAAGAAAGAGGTTAAGAAAATATGTGACGTTAAATTCTATGAAATGGTTCCATGCTGCATTGAGTTGGATGGGCACGTCACACGTTTGCTTAAGTTGACATCTTAAGTCCAACTGATTTGGTTAACGTCTTCAATTAAACTGGTTTAGAAGTGGGGAAAATGTATAAGTATTTCAGAAGAAGTACACCGCATGCAAAGTGTTTTCTTGGATAACAGATCAATCACTCCACGTAGGAACATTTGCTTACATAGAAAAAAAATAGTCCATAAAAATACAACTGCTACAATATCATAAGAATCGGATGAACCACTCCTTTAAGCACACTTGTTAGAAACACCTTAGTTTTGAAATACAACAAGAACACTTCATTTAAGATTCGAGCCAAATATTCAGCTTATGCTTAGAATACACCAAGTCTAAAAAATGCATTTATATTTATTTATTTTTTCACTAAATTTTTAGCAACAACCGAACTATTGTTTTCCTATTTAGTCATTAAATATCTTTGTGATGCAAGCACTTTTATATTGAGATGATATTTTATTAATACCTCTTGGTCTTTTTGTGTAGTTTTTTGTTTGTGAGGATCAGTGATGATTGGGAGGAGGGGGCAGATATTTATCAGAAAATGGTCCCAGAGAAATTCTGGTGAATGGTATTTATCTTGAGATGTGGAATGGGCTAAAAAAGAAAGCCATAACTAAGAATATATGTTTTAGTTGTGATGACGTGACAGACAAAGCCTAGACAATGGCATTTTTTTGCATTTTATGTGACGGGTTAGGCGTAGAAAGGGCACCAGTTTTTAAGAGTGCACGATTTTGTGGCCTACCGTGAGCCATCAAACAAGGACACAATAAATGTAGCCTCATATAACATTTGAATCTGAGATGGGGTGACGTTTGGAGCAGATACGATTTGCTATTGTTTTCCGATATACGATTGTTCCTGTTAATTTTCTACAGAGCTCAACTAAAATTAGATTAAGGATAGTACTTCTGTAATCTTACTGTTGTGTGAGAAAACATTTGTAAGCAAATTTAGATTAAACTACATTTCTCTGATGATCTCATGTGTAGTTTTAGAAGATAGCGATCATTTTTTTGGTAGGGTTGAAATTCCATTGGAAGGTTTATGGCTGGTTGCTTAATCTGAAAAATAAGAGTAATCTGAAAAGATTTATTGCCAGGAAAAGGCTTGTATTCCCATCTATAGATGAAACTGCTTAATTCTGACAGATCAGTGCCTAAATTCACACAATTAAGGCAGTCACATTTTTAGGAGCTCTCACATCATATTTATGAACCATTTCCTGCAGGACAACTGGAAGGAAATGCTAACAAATATTAGGTTGAAAAATGTAATGCTATCATAGGAACTACTTCGTTAAGCACACTTGATATACACATCTTAGTGAAGAAATACAAGAACACTCACTTCAACAAACGAACTCGAATATATATATATATATATATATATATATATATATATATATATATATATATATATATATATATAAATATATATATATGAACAGCTGGAATAACAGAATGAGGACAAAAAGCAATTGGGAAGCAGGTTCAGTTGAATATGTAGTACAAGTTTTACCTGGTTCAGCTGTTGATGATGGGAAAGTCCATTCAACAGTTTCCTCTGTTACAGGTAACACTTCCGTAAAGGGGGTAGTTGCTTTGGTTGTGTGTTTGCTACTAGCAATTGTTGAAGTTGGAGACGTAGGTTGTGTGGAACCTGGATGGAATTTGAACAGTAGTGAGTTAGATAAGCAAATAAGATAACTTAATTTGAATAAGAAAAGTAATCTGAAAATATTGTTATTAAAAATTGCTTGTGTCCCTTAGGATAGATGAAACAGACCATTTTCAGCAAATCAGCTACAATAACGTTTTTATGAACCATTTTTTTTACTTGTTAGGATTCTGCAGTGCAGCTTGCAGAAAATGCTAACAACTATTTGGATGTACATAATTATAACTATTAAATTATCTAAGCTATAATATAATAATAATGTACGAAATTGTTAGTAAATGAAGGTTGTTTTACAACCAGTCTGCCAATAACAGGGATAATATTTATATGTAGAATTGGAACAATTGTATAAAACACATGTTTTAAGGAATAGGAAATGTCCTTACTTGGCAAATGGAAACATGCTTCAATATCCAGCCATACTCTATAGTTTGGACTCTGATCAGCTTCTTTTTCTTCCAAAATCACCTTGATTGCAGTCACTTTGTCAAATGTGGTTGACATGAATGGTCCAGTGATTTTAGTGGCATCAGAAATTGGTACGAAATCTACAGAGCCTGGAAATTTGGCAAGTATTGTGATTTTATCAGCATTGCCGCTCACATCAACCTTGACCAGCTCAACTCCTTCAGGGTCCTCGGTCAGTTTAACCGTAATGGTGGGTTTCTGGTCTGTGGGTATAGTCGGGACCGGTGCAATCCATCCAGGTCCACTAGGTCTTATTTCACTTATGAGAGAGTTTGGCGTGTCTGGTGTTGCACTAATGAATTCATCAGGAATGAGAGTTTTATCATTCATCCCAGCAGTAGATTCACATCGAACTGTAATTGAAACCATAATAATGCAATAATGAAAAGTGCATTAAACAATTTTATAGCAACATCAAAATTACTCAATTAATCCATCATCATATCCCCCCAATGTTTAAGTGAAAACATATTTATTCAATGTTGGTAAATAATTACATATACAAGACAATGAAGAAGGTATATTTTTGTTAATTTCACTTGAACAATTTATACCTTTGCAAATTATATTTTTATAATCCTTACATATGATGCTGTGAATGATATTAATTTGAAACTATTGTCTTAATATGTGAATCCTCAAATTATCAATTAATTTCTTACCTGGTGTTGTTGAAGTACGTCCTAATGTTGTGGTGATTTTAGGCATCAATTTTTGGTAGAAAAAATAAAAAATAATATTTTGTTAGATTTAGGATATTTTAAAGATTTTCTGCAGATTATATCGTAGAAAATAGCAATTAATTAACAGGTGGCAGTGGTGAAGTTGATACTGTATATTAATTACTGCATAGTGGATATTATTGATATAAGAAAGTTGATACTGTATAGTGGATATTATTGATATAAGAAAGTGGATACTGGATAGTGGATATTATTGATATAAGAAAATGGATACTGTATAGTGGATATTATTGATATAAGAAAGTGGATACTGTATAGTGTATATTATTGATATAAGAAAGTGGATATTGTATAGTGGATATTATTGATATAAGAAAGTGGATACTGTATAGTGTATATTATTGATATAAGAAAGTGGATACTGCATAGTGGATATTATTGATATAAGAAAGTGGATACTGTATAGTGTATATTATTGATATAAGAAAGTGGATACTGTATAGTGTATATTATTGATATAAGAAAGTGGATACTGTATAGTGTATATTATTGATATAAGAAAGTGGATACTGTATAGTGTATATTATTGATATAAGAAAATGGATACTGTATAGTGTATATTATTGATATAAGAAAGTGGATACTGTAGAGTGTATATTATTGATATAAGAAAATGGATACTGTAGAGTGTATATTATTGATATAAGAAAGTGGATACTGTATAGTGGATATTATTGATATAAGAAAGTGGATACTGCATAGTGGATATTATTGATATAAGAAAGTGGATACTGTATAGTGGATATTATTGATATAAGAAAGTGGATACTGCATAGTGGATATTATTGATATAAGAAAGTGGATACTGTATAGTGTATATTATTGATATAAGAAAGTGGATACTGTATAGTGGATATTATTGATATAAGAAAGTGGATACTGTATAGTGTATATTATTGATATAAGAAAATGGATACTGTATAGTGGATATTATTGATATAAGAAAGTGGATACTGTATAGTGTATATTATTGATATAAGAAAGTAGATACTGCATAGTGGATATTATTGATATAAGAAAGTGGATACTGTATAGTGGATATTATTGATATAAGAAAATGGATACTGGATAGTGGATATTATTGATATAAGAAAGTGGATACTGGATAGTGGATATTATTGATATAAGAAAGTGGATACTGGATAGTGGATATTATTGATATAAGAAAATGGATACTGGATAGTGTATATTATTGATATAAGAAAGTGGATACTGTATAGTGTATATTATTGATATAAGAAAATGGATACTGTATAGTGTATATTATTGATATAAGAAAATGGATACTGTATAGTGTATATTATTGATATAAGAAAGTGGATACTGGATAGTGGATATTATTGATATAAGAAAGTAGATACTGCATAGTGGATATTATTGATATAAGAAAGTGGATACTGTATAGTGGATATTATTGATATAAGAAAATGGATACTGGATAGTGGATATTATTGATATAAGAAAGTGGATACTGGATAGTGGATATTATTGATATAAGAAAGTGGATACTGCATAGTGGATATTATTGATATAAGAAAGTGGATACTGCATAGTGGATATTATTGATATAAGAAAGTGGATACTGCATAGTGGATATTATTGATATAAGAAAGTGGATACTGCATAGTGGATATTATTGATATAAGAAAGTGGATACTGCATAGTGGATATTATTGATATAAGAAAGTGGATACTGTATAGTGTATATTATTGATATAAGAAAGTGGATACTGTATAGTGGATATTATTGATATAAGAAAGTGGATACTGCATAGTGGATATTATTGATATAAGAAAGTGGATACTGTATAGTGGATATTATTGATATAAGAAAGTGGATACTGGATAGTGGATATTATTGATATAAGAAAGTGGATACTGCATAGTGGATATTATTGATATAAGAAAGTGGATACTGGATAGTGGATATTATTGATATAAGAAAGTGGATACTGCATAGTGGATATTATTGATATAAGAAAGTGGATACTGTATAGTGTATATTATTGATATAAGAAAATGGATACTGTATAGTGGATATTATTGATATAAGAAAGTGGATACTGTATAGTGTATATTATTGATATAAGAAAGTAGATACTGCATAGTGGATATTATTGATATAAGAAAGTGGATACTGTATAGTGGATATTATTGATATAAGAAAATGGATACTGGATAGTGGATATTATTGATATAAGAAAGTGGATACTGGATAGTGGATATTATTGATATAAGAAAGTGGATACTGGATAGTGGATATTATTGATATAAGAAAATGGATACTGGATAGTGTATATTATTGATATAAGAAAGTGGATACTGTATAGTGTATATTATTGATATAAGAAAATGGATACTGTATAGTGTATATTATTGATATAAGAAAATGGATACTGTATAGTGTATATTATTGATATAAGAAAGTGGATACTGGATAGTGGATATTATTGATATAAGAAAGTAGATACTGCATAGTGGATATTATTGATATAAGAAAGTGGATACTGGATAGTGGATATTCTATAGTGAACATTACTGATATAAAAAAAGTAGATATTCTATTGTACTATTATTAATATATTTCATATAAAAAAGTTGATATCATATAGTAAATAATTTATAATGGATATTATATGATCTGGGGTGACATTTTGGTGATTGTCTCATCAGTAGATGTGATCCTGAATGGGATTCACACTCATTCGAATTTAACCTCCCAGATTTTTATCTGAAAGTTATCTGATAAATAATCTCTATCAAAACAATCTCAAGACTATTCCTTAACTGAAGATAGTCATCACAGTCAAAATTGCGGCAGTGTCAGGAGAATAGTTATTAACAATTTTACACATTGTATCCATGTGTGCTTATCATCGAACGACAATACAACAAACCTTTTGGACATTGATGGTTCAAATTTGGTGGACAAGTCAGTCATACACTGAAGTTTAATTGTACCAAATATGTTTGCATTGCAGAAAAGAGTGTGAATTTTATGAATGATTCCATGGGTGGCATTTCTTTTGAAGAGTCGTTCCATACTTGGAAATAATATTTGTATCCTCGTTCTAAATGATAAATTTTACTTTTTAACTATTTGCCTCCTTGAAACATACAAGAGCCTTTCATTCCAAAAAGTTTTAAAACTATTCTGCGATTAATTGTTGTACTATTTCATCTCCAAAAATTTCCACACACCAACATGTATCATCCAATATAAGAACGAAATGTAAAAATAAAATAATATTTTAAATTTAATGAAAATGTTAACAGTTAACAGGATATCGACACCGCCGTCGTCATTGTTGTTGCCATCATCATAATAATAATAATATTTGTTGTTAACATCCATTTTACATGTTGGCATGTATTGGACGGCTTTTATAAATTTTCTTCCAAACTAACCTATCTCTGGCCTGGTCTTTATTTATCCCTCTTTCTCCCAAGTCCATCCTTATCACTTCATCCCATGTTTTCCTTAGCTTTTCTCTGTGAACGGAACCTGCTACCTCAACTGTTCTACGTCTACTAACCCAATAACTCTCATTCATTCTTTTAACATAGCCATGCTATCAAAGTCTCCTATTCTGCACACATTTCCTATACTGTCCAGATTTAATTTTCTTCTGAGGTCATCAGATCTAAGCCCATCTTTAAAACTCACATTACACAACCATCTTATTATTCATGTATCATTTCTCTCCATGCAACACATATCCTCAACCCTCACTAGCCAGATTTCACTTCCATACATCATCACACTACATACACATGCCTGATAGACTCTTTCTTTGGTCGACAGTGGTAATGCTCTGCTTGCTAGTCCTCCATCTTAGAACATATCTGACTCTTATACAGGTAGACGATTGCATAAGGAGTCAGATAATTCAGCTATCTACACCAATATAAATTATTATTTTATTTTATTGTTAATTCATCTATTGGACTATACATTATTTTAGTAATTTTGGTCTGTAATGACAAACGAGAACAATAGAAGACTTGAGAAAGCTTTATTCTGCTTAGAATAACTGGTAAACATGTAGCAATATTTTAGTTTCATACTTAATTCAAGAGTTCTTCAAAAGGGAGGTAATCATAAAATAAGGGAGGTTATTCTTGATTACTTATTACATGCTCTTTGAAAATATTTGAAGAAAACTGAGTTTCAGACTTTTTTTGCGAAGGAGTGAAGTGTAGTATCTGTTCTGATGCTTCACTTCATCTTTTTTTATCCTCGGTCAGTGAAGGAGGGGTACCTCTGGACTGAGTCAATTAAAATTTTTGTTTCAATCCAGTTTTGGGGAGCTAGATTTTCCCCACATTAAAACTGACATCGTGTCTAACTTTGCCCTCGTGGGGAGGCAAGTAAATAGGAACTGAGTCTCAGACTAAGAAATTATGATTTAGTCTGACCGAATTATTTTCCTTTGCAGTTTAGTCTTAAAGATATCCGCCCAATTCGTTCGATTCAAATGGTAAGAACATTTGAAAATCCTAAAAAGAAAACCTACTTGTTTTTAAATTTTTATTTAAGACTTGAAATCGTATTTACATGTTATTGTGTAGAAAAGTAATATTTCAAATCTTAAATAAATTACATTTTCACCTAGCTTTCAGGTCCGGATCAAAATATAGTAGCTGTTATATCGTGAGTTAAGCCCTTGTAGCATTAAAAAATGGCCACACCTAATATTAAGCTCAACTATGTGTCACATCCAGTCTCCATGGGTTGGCAATTAGAATCATATTTACTGTATGGAGTTAGCAAGGATTTCTGCACAAAGTATTGATCATAGTTATTTCTTATCGAAGATATGTTGATATACACTATGTATGCAAAATGAAAACAAAAGTTTAGTGGGATTTGAACATAATATACCACTTAATGACTTCATCATTTTTCAACATATTTCTGACCGACATTGCACACCCATTAACAGTGCTCATCTACCTACTTACCCATCAATTTTTAGCACTTTACCATCAGTAGCCCTGAAAATAGGTCAATAAACAAGATGTGTGTTTACCAGAGATTAAAATGGAAGGAGTAGACAATGTCTTACCTCTTGTGGTCGTCAGCGTTGGCGTTTGTGATGTTGACATTTGACTTGGGGTTGTTGACAAAAATACTGTTGTTTGAACAGTTGTAAAGTTTCCTGGTTTGCAAATTGGACAGCATTTTCCTTCTATGTTATGCCAAGTTCCATCACAGGCTTGTTCAGAGCATTTAATAGTCTCTTTCTTTAGCATTGGGCCAGGTTCACATGTCAGTTTCGTACAAGAGCCATCATTCCATACGGCATTGACCTGAAAAAAAACATTTAGTTCAAGAATATAAAGGGTGTTTGAGACAAATTTGACATTTTTTTGGAAAGAAAAGGAACATCATATCTTGGCCAATAATTGATGTATTCCTAAAATTCAAACTGCATCTCTTAGATGATCTTTTACCGAACACAGACTCGAAGATGCCGTTCTGAGTATCCACTGTGGCCTTCAAGTTGAACCTGGACCTGGAGCATGTAGTCTTCACAGTGTCCTTCGAGAGATGCCTAGATACCAATTTCATCCTTGCAATCAGCTCGTCTGTGGTGTTGCAGGCAATACGGTCGGTGTCGTTCCCATATAATAGCCCATGAGATTGCAATCAAGCGAGTTGGGTGGGAGGTAGATGTTGAGACTGGTGAAGTTCTAGACACCCACTTCTGAGTTTTTTTGGAGGTGTGACATGGAGCTGTGTCCTGCTGCCACACATATGGCCTTCCTACAGCCACTCTCTTCACCTAGCGCTGGACAATAGTGGACAGCAACTCAATACAGCCATCTGCATTGGGTGAGACTCTTCCCGCAAATGTAGAGCAGTGCGGCATGACATGCCCTTTGCTGGAAACACACTCAAAGATTATGTTAAGAATATGGCACTTATATGTGCTGTGTGTATTTTTATATATTTATATTTTTTCTGTTCATTTAGACTTTTTCTGAAAAACATTAGGTGCAATAAAACATCTCTCATGCGTTTTTATATTTTTATATATTTCTCAATACCACTACCACTATTTATTCTATAATTCATAAACTGTGGCATATCTTAATACTCAGTGGATGACTATGCAACATATTATAAATTTGATACTTGAATGACACAGTTTAGGTTTCAGAATTTGTTTTTAGATGAAAATTAATACTTTGCATTATTTGGATTATTTGGATTACTATTCTCACGGATCCGTGGCATAATATGTAAGGCATTGGTTAACAATCAGTTATCAGATACTTTGGAATAATATGTAAGGCATTGGTTAACAATCAGTTATCAGATACTTTGGAATAATATGTAAGGCATTGGTTAACAATCAGTTATCAGATACTTTGGAATAATATGTAAGGCATTGGTTAACAATCAGTTATCAGATACTTTGGAATAATATGTAAGGCATTGGTTAACAATCAGTTATCAGATACTTTGGAATAATATGTAAGGCATTGGTTAACAATCAGTTATCAGATACTTTGGAATCCATGCCTGAAGTAAAAACAAGGAGTTTTCAGATTTAGCCAGAAGAAGGGTGATTGAAAAGGTCAGAAAGGAAATGGATGATTCAGGATTCAACTATGAGATGACAGTTGAGAAGAAAACCCATTCTCGACTATCTCATGGCATCACGTTGCTGTAGATCATTGAGGAAGTCCAGAAGTTCATCAATAATGATCTCAGCAAGTTGTTGCTTGCCATTGCAAGGGAGACTTTAGCTAGTGGTGTATCAGGAAATTCGAAACCTTTTATACAAGATGAGGAAATGTTTCGGATTGTTTTAGATGAGGATTGATAATTTGTATTATTTGTATTATTCAAACTACTATTCTCATCTTGGTTGTTATTTTCACAACGTTTCGGCCAATGTAACCTCTGACCTTCTTCGTGTGCATCTTTTCAAACTTGAAAATCTTTGTCGAACTCAGGAACTCATATGGAATTTTGAACTGAATCCTTTATTTAATCCATTGGTGTAGATTGTTCTCATTCCTTCACATTGACCCTTGGCATTACGGATAAAGGCGTTTATCAACAATCAGTTCTAAGTGACGGTCTTCTGAAGGTTCAATCCTTATTACAGAGGATAATAACTAAGAATAACATGAAAATTAGCACTTCCACATGGTGTTGGCTGACGGAATGAGAACAATCTACCCTTGTGGATAAAATAAAGGGTTCAGTTTGAAATTCTATATATGTTCCTGAGTTCGACATAAACATTTCCAAGTTTGAAAAGATGCACCTGAAGTTGGAAGTTACATTGGCCAAAAAGTTATGTAAATAAAAATCCAGATCAGAATAGTAGTCCGAATAATGCAAATAATACAAACACACACATGTATATATATTGTAGTTTACATATGTATATTTTTCAAGTGATTTTGATGCGTTGATAATGTAAGAAACGAAAATATTACCTGATTTTGTCAAATGTCGCCTTATTTTGTCAAAATGTATATTTCACAAATGGTTTGTCAAAATGTTACAGGGTGACCTCCAAAATTTTCACTGATGGAATTGTTAATACAATTCACAATCCTTTCTGCAATCCAATATAAACTTTAGTTTATGCCCGACTTGCCCACCAAGTTTCAGTCATAAATGTCTAACAGTCTTTGCTTTATAGCTGTGTAATGATAACCACACCTTGATGTGAAAAATTGTCAATAGCATCTGACACACTCCTCTCTTGGCACTGCCTTAATTTCGGCTGTGATGGCCGTCTGCAATTCAGGAATAGTCTGGGGATTATTTTGGATAGACATTATCTTTGAGATAAACCCACAGTTAAAAGTATAGCGGGGATGTAAGGTTCGGTGTGTGTGTGAAGTCGTTGTTAAGATGTTTTGGGCAGACCTTCAGCAGACGAAGAGGTGTTGTAAAGGATAAATAGTCGTTTCAACATGATGGAGCAAGAGAATGGTAATAAAACAAAAACTGTTGGACATTCATAACTGAAACTTGGTGGACAAGTCAAACATTCACTGAAGTTTATTTGTACCAAATATGGTCGGATTGTAGAAAAGATTGTGAATTTTATTAATGATTCCCTAGGGGGCATTTTCTTTAGTGACCTTGTACCTGTTTTTGCCAAAAAATATATACACAATGGTATGTATATGTAGATTCTTCATGCGATGTGATATATCGATAAGTAAAGTTAAGGAAAAAATATGTTGTTACCTGATTTTGTCTAAGAAAGTGAATATGATTTTTAGCATCAGAAAGAAAGAGAGATAAACTGTACTTACATCATAGAATTTACCGGAATGTGCTGGATATTCACACATAGGTTTTTCAGGAATACAACGGCAACAGACTCCATCATAAAAATTAAGATTTTCTATTTTATATCCCTGTGACAAAAAATAATGCAAATATATTAAAGGGAAAGTAGGAATTTTCATGTAAATAAAAGAAACAAAAAACAGGATGTTAATATTTGTTACAGGTTTGTTGCAGATTTCTTTAGTTGTAATCTATTTCACTTTAATTGTTAATTTTTAATTATATATTTTATTTTTCACACCAGCTAACATCTATCCTGTCATTATGTCATCATTCATCATATTCGGTTTAACGTCGTTATACATGCTGACATGTGTTGGACGGCTTTTAGAAATTGACTTCCAAACTAACCTAACTCTGGTCAGGTCTTTATTTGTCCCTCTCTTTCTTCCAAGTCAATCTTTATCACGTATTCCTATGTTTCCCTTTGCATAATCCTGACTCTGCTACCTCAACTGTTCTACATCTACTAACCCAAGAACTCTCATCCATTCTTTCAACGTGACCGTACCAACGAAGTCTCCTGTTTGGCACACATCTCTCTGTACTGTCTAGATTTAATCTTCCTCTGATGTTATCAGATCTAAACCTGTTATTAAGACTCACACTGCACATACAACGTATTATTCTCATATCATTTCTCCATGCAATACATATCTTCAATCCTCACTGTCAAGGTTTTACTTCCATACATCACCACACTGCGTACACATGCCTAATAGACTCTTCCGTGTGCAGATGTATATTTATTCTACTTATTGCAGTCTACTTTAGAATCAATCATTTAAATATTATCAGTTTTTCTTTTCATTTTATGCACCAATTCAATGTGTCAAAATGTTTCATTGGACTCATTGAAAGTTTCAGTTCTCAAAAACATAAAACATTTTCGTCCATGGATCCGACTGAGAGTGATCAATTCCCAGTTAGCATCCCAGCAAAGTTTTCAATTTTTATGCAACTTGTTAGAATAACATAACATTTATTTATACTTCAGATACCCCAGATTTAGGAAAACATTTCTGGGATTACATGATAGCAAAATTAACACTTTTTTTAATGACAGTTTCAAAATAAATTATTTTCCAACAATTGTAACTTTACATACATTAATTATTTTTTCTGGTAATTTAAATTATTTTTATAACCAAAAACATACCGGTTCGCAGGTAAGGTCACAGATTTCTCCACACTTGAGTTTGTTGTCAGTGCATTTACATTTTTCACATTCCGATGAAGAGAAAGATTTCCCCTCTTCAATCACAGTTCCATTAACACGACAGCCACAGTTAACAACACATTCACCATCCTGGAAGAATGTTCCTCGAGGACAGGAGCATCCAGGGCGACAGTTATCCATATCACACATATGATTGTGGTCGGTACACGTGCGGTGACAGGCACATTTCTGCCAGGTTAATGGGTGCTCACATTCTGGAAGAAAAAACTTTGTATTTATATGTCTATATATCAATAATACGTAATAAAATGCACTTAGCTTTAACACTGTACTACAGTTTCACGGTTTTATCCGATCATCAGAAGTGAAGTATTTTGGTAATGTGATAAGACTTGAGGAAATGTTTATTTATTTTCGCAATTTATGTTTTACTTTATATATTTATTTATTGGAGTTTTTTAATCTTACTGTTTTTTTTTTATCACTGACAGACACTTTTTTTTATTGCTCTATCATTCTTTTTTGTTTACTTCTGTTTTATTTATTCATTCATTAATTGTTAATTATTTGTGCACTAAAGGATATTTCTTATTACATAATAGCAAAGCAAATATTTGTTTATGCGTCTGCATTTAGCGATAAATTCTTGTTTTTGTTTAACAAATTAATTTGGGTTTAGAATTTCATAATTTGATATTTTTCCTCTGAACATAATTTATTATAAACATTTTTGTATATTTATGTTGCAAGACGGAACTAATTTTAAGATTTCCCCATTGTTAGTAGAGCTAATATATTTATTTTTATTCCCATATATATTTAGGCATGTGGTGCTATTTCTGTATATTTTTACTCCTGAAAATCATAATGTAGTGACATACCTACATTTGAAATTATTTTCTGTAGCGCCTATGTATATTTTTTGTTCACTGTTAATGTTATTATTTACTGTTGCTTTGTGTATGACAATAACTGTTAAGCATTTTATCAATAATGAGCAATTATTTGTTATTCTACAATTACATAATTTGTTATCATTATTGACATTAATAGCATTGGTACCACTATTACTGCTATTATTGTTAATTCTTTATTATTTATTGCATGTTATCCATACAGCAATAACTAAGTTTAATGCTATTTATATTGATAATTTTTTTTATAGCTTATTGTTTTTAGGGAAATGTTTTTCTATTATTCTAAAGATTATTTGACCAATATATGTGGTTTCTTAAGTCTTATTGCATTATCAAAACACACATCATACTTCACTTCTGATGATTGGATATACACACACACACATACATATATATATACTTATGGCAAATAAGCTACGCAAAAACGTTTATTTTACATTTAATTAACCTGATGATTTCCTTTGGGAATGAAACACGAAATTTTACATGTAGCTTACTTTGCATAAGTATATCTTTAAACTATAACTAAACTTTACTCATGTACTGAGAACTGTTGAAAAATATATTATTTATATATACACATATATACGTGTATATATATACACACACACACACATATATATATATATATATATATATATATATATTTATATATATATATATATATATATATATATATATATATATATATATATATATATGCATATTGATTTTTAATATTTAATATTTTTATTATTATTACTAGCAAATATATGCTCCCTCCGGTCACATATTTTTGCTAGGCTGCCGCATCAGAAATGAACGCTGACGTGTAAACCGATGGAGCCTCAGTCATATTTCTCTGGTGGTTAGACGTTGATATTCTTTGTTTATGACCAAGAATATTTTTAGATGAAAATAAAGAAAAACAAAATTCGACCCCACCCCGATGTTTGTGTTAATCTTCCCCATAAATTGAAATATTTTTAGTTTTTGCGTCGAATCCACGTAAGAATTTACGAAATAATGAATAATAATTGTTTTAGTTTTTCACAGAGAAGAAAGAAAAGTGTACCGAAAATAAAAGTAACAGTTAAAAAATTTATTTACACCCAATAGTTTTGCGATAAATTTACGACAGAATATAATAAGTAATATTTTATGTCTTTCAATGCGGAAAAAAAGTGTGCGTAAATTAAAATCAACAATTTAAAAAACAAAATACTGACCCTATCCGTAACGACGGGGTAAAAATTAGCGCGGGTCCTAAAGTGGAAAACTAATTTCGTTATAATTTGTGTGTGTGTGTGCGTGTGTTTTTTAATAGTAATTTTTAAATCAATTATTATTTTAATTAAACAATTTGATTCAGTGAATTTGTGTTTTAAAACATAATGGCTAATAAGATTAAGAAAATAAACAAACTTAGAACGGTTTTAAAAATGAAAAAATAAGCACGGTGAATGCCAGCGTTGTTGTTTACATTTTATTTAACGCGCCGTATTAAGGCTAGCTGTTTAATCAGATCGCCATATTTAATTACTGGAGGGAGGGAGGAAACCACTGATTAAACAGCCAGCGTTGTTAACTACGTAACGCAGTACATGTATGTATATATGTAAATAAAAGAAATCGATTAATAATGGAGTTTATGTATCTGTCTGTCTAAATTATAATTTATAAGTAAGATTATTAGCATGCAAAATAGCGTATATATATATGGAAATCTTAAGAGAACAATCATGAATGTATATTTGCGAATAGTAATTTATTAGAAGTTGATAAGCAATTGATTATGTAAATTGAGAAACACGCATAGTGTTTCCGGTGGTTTTTCTAGCAGTATATAAGGAAGCTGGCGGACTTAGTAAATAAGCATGCTACTCTGATGGAGTTTCGGCTTCAGACAGACAGACAGATATATAAACTCCATTATTAATAGATTCATAGTAGTAATAGTAGTAGTAGTAGTATATTTTCTTAAACTTACCTGTGGAACAAGACATGTTAACAAACTTTTTAATCCCTTCAGGTGTACATCTTCCATAGATGGTCACACAGTCTTCTTTAGTTTCGAGAGGAATCGTGTCATTGATCTGAAACACAAATGAAATTAGGAAAATATAACAGATTTTAAAATAAAGAAGATACAATGGGAAATTATTTTTTCTCTCCATTCCTTTTTATAAACTACCTAGACGTACACGTGAACCATTGGGCCACAACCATTACCACTATTGACTCTACTTTGATTTGATTCGAAAATTCATAAATTGTGACATATCTTTTAAGATATTCTTCTTGCAGAGCTAAAAATCATAAGTCTCTTTACTTCTATATTATTATTATTATTATTATTAGTATATAGAAGTATTATTACTATATAGAAGTATTATTATTATATAAGTATTATTATTTTTTATTATTCTTATATAGAGGTAAAGAGACTTATTATTTTGTCATCTAATTTACATACATATTCGTGGTATGCACAGACATATGTATGTAAATTAGATTGCCACGATGAGAAAAGAGAGTCACTCTTTCTCTAAATAATCGCAGAGACATTAAGAAATATTAGAGAGTGATTGAATCAACAAAGAGTGAGAAAGGGAAAGAGAAATACATAGGTAGCTAAGAGATAGATGGGTGACTTGTTTAGTTAATTATAAGAGACTGAGGTAAAAAGATCAAGATGTCTGCAACTACTACTGTCACCATTGCTGAGGATGTCACTATCCAATGAGTCAACTACATGTCAACGAGAAATGAACAGCTGTTTCTGTCAATGAAGAAAACAACGGACAATCCATGGGGATCAATGAAATCCCCCACGCTAAACTACATAGATAGATATTTTTACCCCCTCCCCCCAAAAAAAACAAGACCCTCACGCCTAAATTACTTACTTTCATGAATTGCCCTGTTTCTTGATGGTAACAAGGACAATCAGTTGGAACAATGCAATTGCCATTGTGCTGCACCAAATGACCCTGGCACATACATCCACGTACACAATCCTGATCTTCCAGCATTGTGGCGTTTCCTTCTGCTAACATTTCGCAAGTACGCAATCTGATGCAAGGTGTGAATATCTTCGGTTCTTCGCAAGTTTCATTATGCGCTGGCACTGTTGTCATCTGTGTGGTCCATTCTGTTGACCTCGTTGTCATTACACTGGTCTCCAGAGTTGATCCTACAGTGAAAACCAATCAGAACATGTGTCAGCTTTTACAAAAAAAAAAAAATTACTAAAGAGAAATACGAATTTTATTAAATTTTGAATTAAATAAAAATTCTACTCATAGATCTGAAAACCTGGAAAATGTTCTGCATGAAATAAATGGAGCTATTTAAAATACAAGTGTACACATAATTTATTTAAAAAAGTAGTTGTTACACTGTTATATACTTTTACTATAGGGTAACAGGGACCCTGGGTTTGAATTCATTGAAGTTCCGCCATTTAGCAACTGACTTGGGAAAAACCCACAAAATTATTAACCATCTTACTAACAACAACCCGGAGCATCTTTTTGATCTCAATATGTCTAGCACAGGTGGACATGCCTACAAAGTCAGAAAACGGCATCGTTCCGATGACTTTAGGAAACATTTTCATACTCAGAATTGTTGAAGCATGGATACAAACTGCCTGCATCAGTTGTTGAATGCTAAGATACTGCCTCCTTTAAAATCCTCATGCTTCCTGAAATCTGTCAAAATTAAACCTAAGGACCCCTGGAGAGTTGTAGTGCATCTGAACACTGTGATTTCTTTATTATTTTTTAATTCTACTGGTTTTGAAGGCATGGTGGCATCAGGAGTGCTAGTTTTGAAGACTTGGAGGGCATCAAGATGATTAATTTTGAAAGCATGGATGACATCAAATGACTATATTTGAAGGCTTGGAGGGCATCAAGATGACTCATTTTGAAAGCATGGATGGCATCAAGATGACTCATTTTGAAAGCATGGATGGCATCAAGATGACTCATTTTGAAAGCATGGATGGCATCAAGATGACTCGTTTTGAAGGCATGGAGAGTATCAAGAGAACTAGAACTAGTTTTAAAAGTATAGAACGGCATCAATATGACTTGTTTTAAAAGCTTGGAGAGCATCAAGACGACGCGCTTGAAAGGCATCAACACACGTTTTGAAGGAATGAGGCATCAAGAGGATTCGTTTTGAAGGCATGGATGGCATCAAGATGCCTCTTTTTTAATGCATAGAGGGCATTAAGAGAGCCGGAATGGCTGAGCTGAGGAGCTCCGAGCTAAATCCATTCATCAGTTCATAAAATTGAAATAATTTTTCACGACTCCAGACCCAATACTTGATATGCATTTTGTATATATATATATATATAAGTAAATTCATAGATTCAAAATGGCAGTTAAATCAGTTCTCAAAACTAAAACTTCCAAGAAACATGATTCTTTTATGTACATTACAAGCAGGACATAATCCGTTTAGATAGCTCCAAGTGAGATTTTCTTATATTGATTTTATAGAATTTATTATCTTATATAAATAATTTATTATCTTATGTATATAATTTATTATCTTTATATATATATATATATATATATAAATATATATATATATATATATATATATATATATATATATATATATATATATATATATATATATATATATATAGTCTTTTTCTTTTTATATATGTAAAAGAAAAAAAATGATGATTTTAACCTGATGTAGTCACACTGAATATTGGTGTGATTGTTGATCCTATGGTAATATAGGTACTTTCAGTAGATGATTTCCACGTGCTTGCTGTTGGTGTGGAGGTTGTCTGTTTCCTGGTTGTTGATGGTGTGGATGTTGGACAATCCTCTGGAGTTTTCACACACAGATTTCCTTGTTTATTAAAACCGGGTTGACAAACGCACAGAACTTCACATTTTGTACGAATGCAGATTTCATCACATGCTGTCTTCGAACAGTGGCAATCGTTCGAACACACTGCAGATAAAATAAATAGAATTAATATATTTAAAACATGAAAATTAATAAAAAAACATTAGAATTAGTAAAATTAAAAACCATTACAAACCATTAAAAACCATTAAATTTACTCAAATTAGAAGCAATTTTTCTTGTTATCAGGTTGCTCGGAAAATATTCGCCGATTATTTAATTTAATTTAAAATTTTTTTTATTCAGGTTGATATTTTGGCATAAACAATTAAATATGCTTAAGAAGTGATATGTACGCGTTTATAAACTTCCAATAATTTCTTTTAGAATACAATTTTAAAGGATATAAGTTCTTAATAATGAAGATGAAAAAAAGAAGCATATATTTTCTGTTTGCATGGGTAATACCCTTAAATAAACGGTTATTTTAACCCACTGGGCTGAAATAAACATATTGAGTGTGTATATGTGTGTGCTTTTGGTCTAAGATCTCACTTGATAAAATAGATATTTTATGTTTAGAATAAATTGAAATTCTTCAATTTAATCTATTGTGCAGGTTTTTCACAAAGTTCCAGGTTTCAAATGAAATATAAATGTAATATTCTCCATTAAAAGTCTTGAATTTCTCTTATTCTTCTATTCTTAATCAATATTTGGTATTAAAATATCTCAGAATTTGCCTGAAATCTTTGTAAGAAAAATGTCGCAATTTTGACACAGCAGCTACTAAAGATGGTCAAGTAATTGGAATTAACATTAATAAATGAATAACACAATATACACGTGCATGTAATATGGACTTGCTTTGAAAAGGAGGTAATTAATCTCGAAATATCAGAAAAGGCTTGGACACCTGTTAACTGATTCGACTGAAATAGAGCACTTAAGTTAAATAGTGACAAGGCAGTGAGCCTGATCACCGCATTGCAGCAGATATCACAATGTGGTAATATGTATGATCACATGATATGTATACATAAGTCCCACATGTTCTATTTGGCATGTAAACTCTTTGTATTTTAGTCCCAGCAATAAAAGTTGTGTTAAGCACACGTTTCATATTTCTCCCATATTTTCAGTTTTTGTCAGGATTGGTAGCAGCTCTCTAAACTTTTTCCAGGCACACTTGCAACGTGTAGCTGCCGCAAGTTCACAGCCTCCACCTGATGACAGCACACCTTCTTGTCTCATTATCTACCAATATGAATCGATCGACCCCCTTTAGTCTTACAGCATTGTATAGCATACGTTTGATTGAAGATAAACAAATAGTAAGTAGAAAATAAAAGCAAACAAGCCGCACATGCGTGGTCCCTCTCTGTATGTGACTCGATGTGGCAAGTGTAAAATGCAATAAATTTGGCCAATTTGGGGCATTTTTGACCCCCCTTTGACCCCCTGGGGCCGCGAACCAGAATTTTTCTGAGGTCAAGGATGCTCATTTTATATCCAGAACAATTGCCTCTACATTTTGGCCAAGTTTCAGAAAAATTGAATGGATGGATCAAACGTTATGAGAGAAAAGGGCCATTTTTTGCCATTTTGGAGGCTTTTGACCCCCTGTGGGCGCGAACCAGATTTTTTCCAAGGGCAGCGATACTTATTTCCTATTAGGAACAATTGCCTCCACATTTTGGCCAAGTTTCAGAGAAATTGAATGGATGGATGAAAAGTTATGGGGCAAAAAATGTCATTTTTTGCCATTTTGGGGCCTTTTGACCCCCTGGGGGGCTAACCAGATTTTTTTTTAAAAATCGGAGAATGTCACTTTCTAACCTGACCAAAGTTACAACTTCATGCAAAATTTCAGAGAAATTCAATGGATTGTTGCGGAGAAAAATCCGGACGGACGGACGGACAGACGGACATGCCTCAAAACATAATAAATAAATCGGGGGACCAATTATCACATCAAATATTGTCTATGTCTATTACATTCTTTCAATTCATCTGCTGCCCATAACGTTGTATTGCATTGTCATCACCTTCTGAAGCTCAAACCTATCTATATATGGCATTACTTTCTAATGTCTAATCTGCCCTAGTGGAGGGGGGGGGGTACAAAGTTTGTAACTTTTTTTTCATTAAAATTGTATTATTTTATAAATTTTTAATGTAGGGAAAACTCAGTTCTCCACAAAATGGGTCTCTCTGGATTGGGACAAAAATTAAGATTGCCTCAGTCTGGAAAGATTTAAGCAAGATTACTCGTTTTCAATATATTTTTTCTTATTTTGCTTCTACATCTTAACTCGAATAACGAAAAGTGAATTCAAGACGCTAAAAGTTAAAATATGTATCGAATAATCGTAAAGAATGAAGTTATTTTAAAATGAGAATTTTGTACGCTAGGGATGTCTGCGATGTTTCATTTGTTTATTAAAAAGAAAAAAACGCACCCTACATTAAAAAATAAATATTTAATATACCCCCCCCCCCCCCCGTTTCTTAGAAAAACCAAATAACTCCGGATTATGCCACGTGTGTTTGTGAAGGTCAACCGGAAGAAACCGGTGTAGACTCAACTGCATTCCTCTTGTCTTTGTATTTTTCTGGGGTCCTTCAAACCTAATTGATCCCTTTCTATTAATACTATTATTAATTACTATCTATTAATAAAATCATTTGTAACACATTGAAATGGCTGCACATTTTGTTTGCTGTTTCTTTACAATCACACTGTAGCTCTATGGTAGACCGATTCTACAATCACGCAGATTATTCAGACGGCGGCTCATCACATAGGCAGTTGGAGTCTTATTGTTGCCGTTGTTTTATTTTTTTTACTAATCGAGACTAAAAAACACCCAAGGATAAGGGTTAATAAAATGGATAGATTGTCAGTTAAATGATGAAGAATATTGAGAGGATTGAAACTGATAAATGGAATGAACAAAATTTGATTATTAATGAGAACGATTTATGACAACTATTTGTTGACATGGAATTTAAAAATGACTATGTTGTAGCCTGCATGGAAGCAGCCCAATGCTAATGTGTCCCACAGATGGGAAGTTCTTGACATCTTGTTACAAAACCATTATGAAAAAGTGGCTGATTATATTTTTAAATAGACAATTTTGTGAGTTGATATTCTAATAATCATGAACTTTTTGAATAGCCGTTAGCACACATGCATACCATCACCCACACACGTATATAATGCCACATATCAAATCTAAACTTAGTCATGTTGTATAGATGACACGTCATAAGTTGTTGCTCAATGGATAGTGACGTCGTTCTTTGTTTTTCTCTCTTTCTTCTTGTTGCAATCGTTTCCGATTGTAGAAGTTATTAAAAATGACAGCACAAATCATTGAGGTTTAACAATGTTTTTGAATTTTTTAAATTCCTTTTCTTCAGTATACATACATACATACATACATACATACATACATACATACATACATACATACATACACACACACATACATACATACATACATACATACATACACACATACATACATACATACATACATACACACATACATACATACATACATACATACATACATACATACATACATACATACATACATACATACATACATACATAACCCCAACCCATCTCTCATAGAAGTAATGGGGGCAGATGTCTTAAATGACCGTTCTCTCAGAAAAAAGTTTATTTGTACCAAATATAGTTGGATTGCAGAAAGGATTGTGAATTTTCTTAACGATTTCATGGGTGGCATATTTTTGGTGGTGGTGGTGGGGGTAACTCTGTAATATCAAATTACAAAATCAAATTATAATAAATATTGAATCTAATAGTTCCCCCAAATGCCGTCATCATTCCTTTTTTATTTCTGAATTCATCTAATTCCATCTTAAAATGTTCCATATTATTGGCGTTCTTGATCTGATCTGGCAAGTTGTTCAAAAAATATATTATTCTCTTATAAAAAAAATTAAATTTTTAATGGATCTAGCTTTTGAAATCTATGTTGACAATACATTTCCAGATCACAAACAAATATAAAAAATAATGTCCACCATAGTTGTATAAATTACATTAATTATTTTAAAAGTTAAATTCAATTAAAAAATCTCCCATTCTTTTCTAGTAAAGTAGTTAATTCTAAAGTTTCCAATTTTCCCTGTGACCCTAACCCTAACCTTTTACTCTTTTTATTAGTTTTGTCACTTTTCTTAGTATGCATTCCAAGGACAATATCATATTCCAATTTCCATGTCTAATTTTAATAGTCTAATTTTAAAAAGTGGTTTTGCCTCAATGTTGCATCATACTTGGGACCATCGTTACTTGATTTGGCTCAATGAGCGCCTCTCCCTCATCATTATTCGAGGGAATGCTTCAAGCCTGCTTTCGATCTGCCAAGCCAGCAGAACATACGAGCAAAGTTTCTCATGTTTTCGATATATCCACAAAGGCTTTTTAAATTTGGCACTTGAAACTAATTATATAGAATAGGACGGCAACAAAATACATGTTTACATTAACTTTTTAACATGTCTAAAATTGAACTTTTAATGAACATTTGACTTTCTGTAACATTTGTGTTATCGGTGTATGTAAAAATATTAAATTAATGTTCTTGTGTTAAATATTGGTAGGTACGTCAACTAGTAATGATTAGGGAATTCTGTTCGTAGAGAAATTGATTCCATAAACAAGATGTGCCACAGACTGGAGGGATAGCAGGGTTCAACTGGTTGATCCTTTGGGGCAATCACCTTGCACGGGAACGATAACTTAGCGGAAATGACATGGGGCGATGTATGGGAGAGCGTTAAAAACAGCCAGTTTGCATGGGATAAGCACTGTGAATAAACACATTTGAGATGACTTAAAATCCGTTTGAACGAAGCAATGTTTCTGCCTCCTCTCCTTGCCATGCCTTTGTTGTTATACAGCAAACAAGAACTCAACTGAATAAACAATCTTCTTCCATTAAAATTGTGTTCTTTGGTTATCCTCGTTTAGGGTTGCTGTGCCAGCTTTTGATATCGAGATTGTCCTTCGTCAGACAAGATCACTACAGATGCAGGACCATCGAGACGCCCAAAAGAGAGCAGGTATGATTTTAAATTATAATGATTAAAACTGTTAGTCACCTGGCTGAGAGCATGAGTGTCAGAGTCCCCCTAGACATGTAACATTTGTAAACTTGAGAAAACATTTTTGAAACATGACTTTCTTTCTTTCATGTTTTGAAAATGATCGCCTTTTATGGCGACGGTTCTATATCAGCTTATACACATTTCTGACATTCACTTGCAAACAAAACCAACATTTGCTTATTAAAATCAGCCGGACATGTAATCCGAATGCCAGGCAGCTGTTTGCCTACACAGCTGTTGTACAGATAATTATGTTGAGGCAAGCACTCAGTTGGGGTTAAATAAACGAAGACATTAGGGTCAACACCAACACATGGGAGACATTTGACCTGAACCATCCAGATTGGTGCAGCAATAATATCACAGAAGAAATTTTATTTTGCTATCAATTGAATAATAGTGTATAAATTTTGGAATTCTAAGGTAGGATAATTATTTTATATTGTTTTTGAAAAAATAAAATGAAAAAATTTGAAATTAATTTTTTTTGAAAAATCCAACTTCTTTGATGAAATCAAAGATTTTGGTTGGATTTGTGTCTTTAAGCAGGTCCTATACATTATTCTAGTTGTAGTATTTCCTTCGGCTTTGTTGCAGATCATGACAGTCTATTACTATATGTTTGACTGTATAAGATTCTTCACATGATATATACATTGGAGATTCTTCACCTTCCAATAAATACTTATTAGTAATATGTGTATTTCCTATACAGAGTCTGTCTACTACTACATTCTCTCTTCTGGCTTTTCTGTAACTTAGGGGTCACTTATCAATAGTTGGACAATCTTGTGTAATTTATTACTTTATCATTGATTCCAGCATTTTCCTTTGATTATCCAGTTTATAGAAGGTTAAATATCAGTGTATGGTATCATACTATTAGAAGGTATCATGTTTAGTGATTCTTTTGCTTCTCTATCCGCTTTTTCATTTCTACGAATGCCGATATGACTCAGTATAATTCCAGCATAATCTCATTTTACTCTACTTCTTGTTATAGATAGAGGTGATCTTATTTAAGATTTGTGTGATTAAAAGGTTATATATATTTTTGTTTGTAAGTGCTTTGAGCACCGGTAGGGAGTCCGAAAAGATGATGAATTCATCAGTCCTACTATCTTCTATTATTTTTAGAGCTAAGTATATGGCTTCAGCTTCTGCACCGGTTTTATTCTTTAAAATTATTGTCAACTGAAAGATACAAGATGGGTATTTTAATTCCCATGATGAAATTTAGGAAATTATTGATTGGTGTATGGGACTAGAGTCTAATTTCAGTTTGTTTCTAAGTTTCTGGATCGAATAATTAAAGACCTAATGGCACTGATTTTTCTCTCTAAAAGAGAAATATTGTGTATTAAACATGCATCCATAGGCAGGATTTAGTGGAAATGATGACAACTTTGTCACATACTGAAGTGCCAATTTTAATCTTCTTATATGTAAAGGACCTTAATTCACTTCAATATTTAAGCTCTGGAGATGTGTGAAAAGCCTCCAAAATGCGAGTCATAGTCCCTGGTTGTGAATAGTTTCCAATGGTTTCAGGTATGAGGATCTTGCTGCACCATAGATGAAACTTCCATAAGCAAGTTTCGATCTCAAAATTTGAAGAGGGATTTTTTATCAGCTTCCCAATCAGTGTGAGCTACCACCAGGAGGAGGTTAATTGCCTTGTTGCATTTTTGCCGGAGATATCTTATGTGAGGGATAAAAGACAATTTTTTATCAAAGATAATTCCAAAGAACTTATATTTGTCTGCCATTTGTATCTATTTGCCATTTAGTTTCAGACATGGATCATTATGCATTTCGTGCAAATTTAAAAAATGGACACATTTTGTGTTTGTTTCACAGAATCTGAAACCGTTTTCTTCAATCCATTTGCTATCAATTGAATAATAGTGTATAAATTAAGTAAAACAGTGATAATGATTATAATCAGTAATTTAAAAATATCAAGCCATACCTGGAATTGTAACTGTGGTTTTCAAAGAGGATGCAATTGTTGGTGTTCTTGAAAATGGAGAGGTACCTGTAGGAAATACAGAAGAGATTTTAGAAGTACAACAGGTTACGATTAAAAAGGTTATAACAAAGACTGTGGTATAAATCTACATAATAAATGATTACATAAAGGGTCAGAATTAATTTTTGAAGTTTGTTTTTGCATATAGAGTTAACTTTAGGTTAAATAAGAGGTCAAATGTAAAACTAATAATTTTAATATACTATAGGGTGGGCAAAAATAAGGGTCCTATTTTTAAAAATTCATAACTTTTTTATTTATTGATTTAAAAAAATTTTTTTTTTTAGAATAAGTAAAGGACCCCTTCCGAAGCAAGCATGAGCCGTATTAGCCCTAAGGAACGTACCCTCATTTAGAAAACATTATTTTTGCTTAAAAAACTCAAAACAGTGTAAAAAACAATACTTTAGTTTTTGTAAGTTTTAAGAAGTGTTTTTCGGCTAAAATTTGTTTTGTTTATTTCAAAAAATCTCGGAAGGGTCAGTCTACACACACATAAAGTTTGGTGAGTTTAACTTTTATTTTGTGGAAGTTATTCAAATTCAAGTTATTCAAATTTAAAGATAGGACCCTTATTTTGGCCCACCCTGTACTACTGTTCAAATATGTATGAAATTGTTGAATAATCAAAATAAATTGCAAGAAATTGTTTTATGTCATTTTCTTGAAATATTTAGTTCATTAAACAACATACCAAAAATAGGCCAACATAGGAGCATGAAAAAGCGTCTAAATATAACATCAGAATAGTTGCCCGCCATTGAATCAGATTACTATACTAGTATATAGTTTATGCTATGATCATGACCTGGTGACCTTCATGAAAGAAAATACATTTGAGATTCTAATCAGTTTCTCTAGCCTTAATCAAATCCGCCTGGAGCTGACTCAAAAACAGATCAGATAAAAAGAGAAACACAAATTCAAAATTGATTCTCAGCTTATACTATTTTTTCTTGCAAGTGTAAAGCTTGATTTTGGGTTCAGTTTGAAAAATGACATTTAAAGAAAATCGTTTCAAAAGAATAAAAATCAAATTTCTATTCCATAAAAAGGCAATAAATGAAAATTCAAGGTCTGTTTCAATTGCAATACATATTTATAAATCAATACATATTGCAATACATATTTAGAAATCAATACATATTGCAATACATATTTAGAAATCAATACATATTGCAATACATATTGCAATACATATTTAGAAATCAATACATATTGCAACACATATTGCAATACATATTTAGAAATGAATACATATTGCAATACATATTGCAATACATATTTAGAAATCAATACATATTGCAATACATATTTAGAAATCAATACATATTGTAATACATATTTAGAAATCAATACATATTGTAATACATATTTAGAAATGAATACATATTGCAATACATATTGCAATACATATTTAGAAATCAATACATATTGCAATACATATTTAGAAATCAATACATATTGTAATACATATTTAGAAATCAATACATATTGCAATACATATTTAGAAATCAATACATATTGCAATACATATTTAGAAATCAATACATATTGTAATACATATTTAGAAATCAATACATATTGCAATACATATTTAGAAATGAATACATATTGCAATACATATTGCAATACATATTTAGAAATCAATACATATTGCAATACATATTTAGAAATCAATACATATTGTAATACATATTTAGAAATCAATACATATTGTAATACATATTTAGAAATGAATACATATTGCAATACATATTGCAATACATATTTAGAAATCAATACATATTGCAATACATATTTAGAAATCAATACATATTGTAATACATATTTAGAAATCAATACATATTGCAATACATATTTAGAAATCAATACATATTGCAATACATATTTAGAAATCAATACATATTGCAATACATATTGCAATACATATTTAGAAATGAATACATATTGCAATACATATTGCAATACATATTTAGAAATCAATACATATTGCAATACATATTTAGAAATGAATACATATTGCAACACATATTGCAATACATATTTAGAAATGAATACATATTGCAATACATATTGCAATACATATTTAGAAATCAATACATATTGCAATACATATTTAGAAATCAATACATATTGTAATACATATTTAGAAATCAATACATATTGTAATACATATTTAGAAATGAATACATATTGCAATACATATTGCAATACATATTTAGAAATCAATACATATTGCAATACATATTTAGAAATCAATACATATTGTAATACATATTTAGAAATCAATACATATTGCAACACATATTGCAATACATATTGCAATACATATTTAGAAATGAATACATATTGCAATACATATTGCAATACATATTTAGAAATCAATACATATTGCAATGCATATTTAGAAATCAATACATATTGCAATACATATTTAGAAATCAATACATATCTGAAATATTTTTAAGTTGTTTTTATTTGTTTTTAAAAATTTACAAATAAGATAAATACAAAACAAAAAAAAACATGTAATGGAATTTGATTTGAAATTGTACAAAAAAGTATGAAAGACGTTCTTGTAAGAAATTTAATTACCAGCTGTTGTAGTTTTCTTTGTAGGTGTTGTTATTGGAGATGCTGAAAATGAATATATAATAACAATATAAACATTATTGGAGGAATTGTTCAAAACGTTATTATTTATTAATCATTAATTTTGCTCTTTCTAAAAAGTAATTCTATGATAAAGTTAAAATAAATAATTTAAATAAAAAGCATGTATTTTACATAAGTTGCATAATATTATAGATTTATCTCACTTATTTTAATACTGGAATTATTATTTAATATATGTGTTTGTATATGTATAGCAGGACCGGCGGCACAGTTATAAAAGTGGGGGGGGGGGCTCTCCTAAAAAGTGGGGGGGGGGGCCCGGTTAAACACATGCATATATAACTTCATTATTGATGACCGTAAAGTGGGGGACCAAGTCAAAAAGTGTGTGTGGGGGGGGGGGGGGGAGGGGGCTCAAGCACCCCCCCCCCCGTGCTGCCGTCCATGTATAGACATAGACTATGAAAAATAACACCAAATATATCTTTATTGATTGACGGTAATATAAATAAAAGTAATTTTCATTAAAACTGCATCAGATGTGGTGATGAAGTTACATATGCTATGTTATAATGCTTATTTAGTATAAATGTTTATACATATGTAGACATAAACTATGAAAAATAACCTTAGATCTGTCTTCATTGTTTGAGGGTATTTTTGAACTTGTGAGAACATTTAAATATCTACATTTTTTGTAAGTATATTTTGATAATTTGTTGTTATATATCAAACATTTAAAAATATGGAAAATGTCAGGAATTTACTGGGTAGATTGGAATTTGGACAATCATGAGTTCGGTGATCAGCATTATCATCATCATATTCGGTTTAACGTCTGCTTTACATGCTGGCATGTGTTGGACGGCTTTTAAAAATTGATTTCCAAATTAATTTATCCTGCCAGGTCATTATTGAAACTACACAACCTGAAATGCGATCAATTCTCTTTGGGAGTTATTTCTTTAGTTGAGGCTAGATTTTTATAGGCCGGATGCTTTTCCTGATGCCAACCCAGTGACATCAATAAAATATGGCTATAATATTATAACTTGAAGATTTGCAACTTGTGCAAAATGATTTTTCCCTGAAATACTGAATGTTTGTAAAGGGATGTAACTCTGTATATTAAGTCGATTTTTGTTATTGAGTAGTCTCCCAGATTTTACCTGTGGTAACCAATGGTGTTGATGTTATTGTTGGAGTTCCAGTTGGAGTGGATCGTGTGGTCGGTCCTGATACTACAAAGAAAATATATTAATACGTTAGAATAGTTAAAAAAATAACATATGCCAATGTGGAATGAATTCTTTTTCAGCGAATGAAATAAAGATAAATCCATCAGAGTTTGAATTAAATATCCCTCCTTTCAATTACATAAAAAATCCACCTTAATTTTTTTTTTATTATTAATAAAACTCAAACGTTTATTCCACATTTCCTGAAGGATTCGTTGCTTCTTGTTACACTGATTACTCATTAGAGTGTTAACCATTCACTTTGGACTGAAAACATGGAATAAATCCAGACCCAAAGGCATTCCCCGGTAGTGGCGCCTCAGGCGATTAGCAATAAACCAACCAATTCTCAAAGGGTTAACCATTCACTTTGGACTGAGCTGATTTATCTTCCTCCCACAAGGTAAGATGTGACATAAGGTCGGGAAAGTGGGGAAAAACGAGCGCTCGAGAATTTGAACACTCTGGCTGTTTAAAAATTGCCTGGACAGACCCGTCGGCATTCCCCGGTAGTGGCGCCTCAGGCGATTAGCAATAAACCAAGCAATTCTCAAAGGGTGAGAAGGCAAAGCCTGAGAGGGTGCACCTCCTAGAATTGCACAGGACGGACAACCGATAGACCGGCGTAAATCCAGACCCAAAGGCCCTGACAATACCGGATAACATGGAATATATTACCAAACTAATGTTAAAAGACTACATGGTTATATGATGCGTTATTATAAAAAAATGACAAGACATTCAGACTTAGTGTCCTTTGAACGACCCGACTGTGACAATGTCCATTATTCATTAAAAAAGAACCAATCATAGGCCATCTAACGACACCAGCTTTTTTCATGGTGGTTCAAAGAAATATGTCTGTTAAACTTTGCTCAGTCTACTGCAACGGGTCTTAGCAGCAAGAGTGGAGACGTTACAGAGCAGAAGCAGTAACAGAGAAATACGGTAGACCAAAAAAACTTTCTTCACAGCTAATATATAATCACAGAAAACACAAAGAACTCAAGAACTGTTACATGGACAAATTATCCACATCACAAGTTAAGTCCTGCAAATACCAATTATTTGCAACACAGCATATCTTTCTTTATCTGTTTCTTTCCTTTTTACCCTCCTGCACATCAGATATAAAGTGTTCAATGTAAACGTTTTGGTTTCTTTTTCTCTCCCCATCGTCATGATTATTTTATCCTCTAGATTTCTGTATACCTAAATGGGAGAAATCCCAATATATTCCCAGAGATTATGAGTGCGCTATGGCCGGCTAAATTCACCAACCAGGAATTACTAGAATATGCAGATCTACTACTGCAGAATAATCTCAAAGAGATTATGAATGTTTCTGGCAGGCAGAAGTCATAAACCTGGAAATACTGGAACATGCCGACCAACCATTTATGGCAAATCTACAAATGCAGAATGGGTAAGACACCTCCAGAGAATATGACTTGAATGACTACCAAGGCAACTGCTCTATTTGCAAATGTGGAAGAATTAGAAATCAGGGAAGGCCTATACTAAGTCACAGTGAAAAGAAACTTGAAATAAAGGAAAATATCAACACCAGCGATTGGCAAAATCATTTGAAAAACAGAACCAAGTAGAGAAGTATGATCCTGGCTTGGTGACTGTCATTGACACTTCAACAGACTTTATATAATGATAATGGGAACTTTATTTAATGTAAAAAAATGAATCTGAGATTCAAATCAGTTTCTCCCACTTTAATCAAATCCTCCTGGAGCAGACTCATTAACAGATCAGACAGAAAGCCCAAACTAAGATTAAAAAATAGATCAGACAAAAAAGCCCAAACTAAGATTCAAAAACAGATCAGACAAAAAGATAAACACAAATTACATGTTTTAAACATTTTGTGTATTTTCCAATTATATTAAACAATTTCCCAAATGTATTTCATTAACAAAAAAATATATTTTTAAATAAATAAAAATGTATACAAGGATAATTCATTTGAAAATGAACAAAAAACTATAAATAAATCATGATATATGGTGAAAAAAATGTTAAAAAATCCTCAAATAAAAATCCACTTACCTGTTGTGGTAGTTTTCTTTGTAGATGTTGTTATTGGAGATGCTGAAAATGAATATATAGTTAGAATAGTCATATTATTGGGGAAATTGTTCAATAGTTTATTATTTATTAGTCATTCAAAGTCAAAACTACATCTTTCATTGTTTTTGAAGTTTCTGTGAAATGATTTTATGATAGAAATAAAAATTATATAATTTGAATAAATTTCTTCCAATAATCTGCATGACATTATAGTTTTATCTAGATTTCCTTAATTCTTTGATTATTAGTTAGTATATTTGTGTATATATTATAATTATTAGTATATTTGTTTGTGTATATATGACATGAAATCAATTTTCATTGATTACTAGTATTTTTAATTTTCTGAGAACATTTTAATATCTACATCATTTATCAGTAATTTCTCCATAATTTCTGTTATAAATTAAAACTTTTGAAAATATGTACACTTCACCACTCAAATGAGTGACAGGCTATATTAGAATTTGGACAATAGTGAGTTGGATAAAAAGATAAGATAATTTAAATTACAAAATATAATATGAAAATGACTTGTGTCTATCTATGAAACTGCTTTTTTCATGCAGATCAAGATCAAAATACTAACAATTAAGTCAGTCCACTATTAGAAGCGATCACAATGTATATAGAAACCATTTTCTACTTGTTAAGATTCTACAGAGCAGTTTGCAGGAAATGTTACAACTATTAGCTATAATTCTAGCTATTTTCTTATCTTAGTCATCTAATAATAATGTAAAAATGTTAGTAAATAAAAGATACCTGGTTGTTTTTACAAGTCTGCCCATATCAGAAAAATTACTTATAGGTAAAATTGATAAAATATGAATGAAACACTCGGTCTAAGAAATATAATTTGTCCTTACTTGGCAAATGGAAACATGCTTCAACATCCAGCCATACTCTATAGTTTTGACTCTGATCAGCTTCTTTTTCTTCCAAAATCACCTTGATTGCAGTCACTTTGTCAAATGTGGTTGACATGAATGGTCCGCTGATTTTAGTGGCATCAGAAATTGGTACGAAATCTACAGAGCCTGGAAATTTGGCAAGTATTGTGATTTTATCAGCATTGCCGCTCACATCAACCTTGACCAGCTCAACTCCTTCAGGGTCATCGGTCAGTTTAACCGTAATGGTGGGTTTCGGATAATTGGGTATATTCGGTGGTACTTGTACAATCCATCCAGGTCCGTTTGGTCGAACATCAGTTATGGGAGAACTGGGTGTTTCTGGTGTTGCACTCATGGACTCATCAGGAATGAGGCTTTTATCATTCATACCCTTAGAAGATTCACATTGAACTGCAAAAAGAAGTAAAATAATTGATGCAAAATTAAATATAGATTTAGAGAGTAAATATGGAACTATTGTCAGTATATTATTTTTATATGTAATGAGGAAATACCAGCAGTAGACTCATAGCTACGGCAAATTGAGCAAATGAATTTTACATAATTTGTAATAAAATGGTTTTGTGTGGTGCAAAATTAAATGTATATATATATATATATATATATATATATATATATATATATGTATATATATATATATATATGTATATATATCTATCTATCTATCTATATATATATATATATATATATATATATATATATATATATATATATATATATATAGTGGTACAAGTATTTATTAGTTTCTGTCGATGTAAATCCGTTGAAACTCCAGGCACTTCTCTGTCTTCTTTGGTCTGAAGAGGTTGACTCTCTGTGAAGAGTAAAACCGAAACATGTATGCACATATGTAACCAATAATGTTTGTATGAATAAAAATTTATACTATTTATATATATTTTCATATATATATATATATATATATATATATATATTATATATATATATATATATATATATATATATATATAATGGTTTACTATGATGAAAAAGTAAATATAGATGTAGAAAATAAAGATGGAGTCAGTGTCATTATATTATTTTAATATGTAATGATAAAACTGTATCTTGAATTATGAAATGAAAAACTATTTAAATTAGCTTACATCATATGAATCAAAGGACAACTCTTCAAATGCGAGGAATATATTAAAAAAGATTCATTATAAGTAAAGCTTAAAGGCTTAACGAATTCCAAAATGGTTGTTCAGTTTAAAATATATGTAATGTTAAATAAGGCTTGATTTTGGATTCAGTTAACAATATTGTAATAAGGAATAAAAAACAAGTTTCTATTCCATAGAAAGAACAATAAATGACATGGAATATGTAATAGTTAGTTTTGAGTTATCTCCATTTATTAGAAGTTTTCACTGACGTCATTCTAGAAATAGAAATGAGACTTCATCCTCTTTCTAATTATGAACGTCGTCCAGTTCAGATATGTAAAAACACAGCAAATAAAAACATAATGTGAACATCATATGTTTCATCTTAATTCCTCACTTCTGCCTTGTCTAAATGCATTACAGAAAGAACAACAATTCAAGGACAATACAGCATCAATGCATATTGCACATTGAACCATCATTTGAATGCTTTAAAAATAAGTTTTTTTTTTGCAATGTTTTAAAACATTTTATGTATAATATGATTTTTTAATTATATTAAATAGTATCCTAAATATTTAGTTTAAAAATATACAAATTGTATGGAGGTGTACTTGATTTTAAATTGTGCACACAAATATAAATAAATCATGAAATAGTGTTCTTTTTTCTGAAAAATAATGAAAAAATTGTCATTCTGTTTATTAACTTACGTCTTGTAGTTGTTTTTGTAAATGTTGTTGTTGAAGATCCTGTAAATGAAGACATAATTACAATATCAATATTTTTGGAAAAATTGTTCAAAATGTCATGATTTGTTAGTCATTCTAAGCCAAATAATACAACATTATTCTTTTGCGGTTTCTATAAAGTCATTATATGATTAACTAATTAATTAGATAATTGAAATAAAAAACAGTTTTTATTTAACCTCCATCAATCAGTGAAGAGTTGGTTGTGTATATAATGTAATTATTAGTTTATATATATTTGTGTATATATAGACATAGACTAGGAAAATAACATTAAATCTATCTTCATCAATTAAGGGTATATTTAAACTTCTGAGAACATTTAGATACCTACATCTTTGATCATTTGATGTTATACATCAAACACTTAAAAATTATGTAAAATTTAAGTGATCAGACGGTGTTGACTGGCTACATAGTAATCAACACACTAGTGAGTTGAATAAACAAATAAGAGAAAATCAAATGTTTTCGTAGCTCTTTGACTGTTACTCTGTAGGGAGCAGATGCCAATCCTATGCAATCATCGAGACTAACTCCATATACAATACTAATGTATACTGTATGTAATACTGTATGCTATAAAAAGTAGATACATTTACAAAAGAAACCCGGAGTAATTAAAGGTGTTGTTGTTTTAATTGGTAAGAAGAAAGTAAACAATCTATACACATCATGACTATGGCAATGGTTGGTACACATTAAAAAAAGAAGACAGAGAAAAATAGGCAGACGAACTCTACATGCTGCCACTACTTCTACAGTTATGGCTACTAGGTGACATAACAACACAAGATTGTTACTACTAGACGCACGTGCTATATTCTCTATGTGGTCGAAGAATTTGCGATGGTAATGCAACATTGTGAGCAAAATAGCTCATGTGAGAAATCTTAGTTACACCTCAAATGTTAGATGATGTTTTCACAAATTATGAGGTGCGCATAAACCAGTTGATGGATGGAGAAAGAAAAAAGGGAGAAAGCCATTTAACTAGATAAGTATAAATCATCACCATCGCCATCAGGGTTTTATATAACTTTTGGATGGGGGAACCCCTACCTGGTTTCCATTCACTTTATTGGCGACAGTCATTCCGGGGTTTTTGCCATAGCTGCCATGCTAGACACTGTGGGTTGGTGCCGCTATTCGCCCATAGCTAGGTGTCCACATACAGAGCCTGGTATTCCCAAATGGTCACCCATTCAAGTACTGGCCACGCTCAGTGATCTAGCAGTAACCAGTGTGTCAACATGATTATACCATGTATAAATACTAGTCTGTATATTATGATAAACTATATAAACTAGTGGTACCAGTGTCCCGGCGTTGCTCGGAAAAATGAGAACACCATTCATTCCCATTATCATTCACATTTTTAGCTACAGATATTTAATTATAAAGAGATTTTTCCAAATGTCTCAGAATTTATTTAATGTCCTTCTTTATTTTTATGTTCATGTTAAATAATCTTCTTACTTTTTAATTAATCCATTTAATTGTCTTCACAAAGGATTTATATTGTCTTTTTACATTATCTTCATGTATCAGACCGATACATGATTATCCAACAATTCCCAGTGAGGATCATCAGAACATTGTTGTTTCAATAAGACTAGAGCAATAAAGGGTACAATGGAGTTACTTCCCCTTAACTGACAGAATTTTGTTGAAGATTTTATTCTGAATAAAAAATACCCTCGAACATTAATAATTAGTTTAGCCCTAATTATAGACCCTGATATAGACTCTTCCAAACGTGGGTTTAATTCAAATAAACGGTTAAGTAGAGCAATCGCTAAACTACAATCAACAAATGCAAGAAACTTCAGCTGGTAGCAGACATTCCTAATTCTCTACCCCCTCCTCTCCCGCATAACCCATACAAGTATTTTTACATTAATAATCCTTCAATATAATGATTACATATACGTAATAAAAGAAATCAAGAAAAAAGCAATTGAGAAACAGGTTCAGTTGAACCAGTAGTACAAGTTTTACCTGGTTCAGCTGTTGATGATGGGAAAGTCCATTCAACAGTTTCCTCTGTTATAGGTAACACTTCCGTAAAGGGGGTAGTTACTTTGGTTGCTGTAGTTTGTGTGGAACCTGGATGGAATTTGAACAATAGTGAGTTGGATAAAGAAATAAGATGACTTAATCTGAATAACAAAATTAATCTGAAAATATTATTTCAATGTGTAATGAAGAAATCTAATATTAAATAATGAAATCCGAAACTATTGAAATTAGCTTATCTTTCAGAGAAGAAATATTAAATCTCAACCAATCTTCAAATGTGAATGTCACAGAAAAACAGATTTGATATAAGTAAAACAATATCTTGACAAATTTCAAAATCTGTGTCCAGTTTACAATTTTAAAATAAGGCTCCATTTTGGGTACAATTTACAAAGTAGCATTAAAAAAAATCTTTTAAACATGAATAAAAATTAAATTTATATTCCATAAAAGGACAGTAAATGACAAGAAATTAACAAAATTTCAACGTCTATTTTACCATCAATACATATTATTGATTGAACCATAGTATTGATTGAACATTTTTCTATAATCTGATTTTCTCATTTTTATTAAACAATGACATTAAAGATATCTATTTAACAAAATCATTATTTCAAAAAAATAAATCCAAAATTGATGTTTTGGATTGGAAAAATGTTACCAGAAAAATAAAAAAGATAGATAAATCTTGAAATAGGTTTTTGGACAATAATAAAACAATATCCCAAATTAAAATCTACTCACCTACTGTCATAGTTGTCTTTGTAGCTGTTGCTAAAAAAGAAGATATAGTTAAATATCGCAATATTATTGGAGAAATTGCTTAAAACTTTATTATTTATTAGTAATTCTAACTCAAATACTGCATCTTTTTCCTTTTTCTAAAAATTAATTCTATAATAAAGTATTATAAATTAGATAATTTATATAATCTTTTTTCAGTTCAGCTGTATAAATCATGAAAAATTCGATATGTGGTATGGTGTAACATTGATGTAACCAATATTATAATTCTTATTTAGTATATCTGTTTGTATATATATAGACATAAACTATGAAAAACAACATCAAATCTATATTCATCGGTTGAGGGTATTTTAAAACTTACCAGAACAATTAAATATCTACATATTTTGTAACTAATTTTATCAAACTTCTGTAATACCAAAAATATTCTAAAAATATGTAAAATTTCAGTACTAGCCAGATTGAAATTTGAACAATACTATGTTAGATAAACAAATAAGACCAGTTAACGTGAAAAAAACAATCTGAAAATATTCATACTAAAACTTACTTGTATACTTATTCATAGGTGAAAATGTGTATTATAGGTATATCAAGACCCAAATTATAGATAGATTAAGACCCAAATGCTCAAAATTAAGGTAGATCAAAACCCAAATTATAGGTAGATCAAGACCCAAATTATAGGTAGATCAAAAAGCAAATTATAGGTAAATCAAGACTGAAATGCTCAAAATTAAGGTAGATCAAAACCCAAATTATAGATAGATCAACACCCAAATTATGGGTAGATCAAGACCCAAATGCTCAAAATTAAGGTTGATCAAGGCCCAAATTATAGGTATATCAAAACCCAAATGCTCAAAATTAAGGTAGATCAAGACCCAAATGCTCAAAATTAAGGTAGATCAAGACCCAAATTATAGGTAGATCAAGACCAAATGCTCAAAATTAAGGTAGATCAAGACCCAAATTATAGGTAGATCAAGACCCAAATTATAGGTAGATCAAGACCTAAATCCTCAAAATTAAGGTAGATCAAGACCCAATTTATAGGTATATCAAGACCCAAATGCTTAAAATGGAGGCAGCTCCACTTTAAGAGCTACTACTATATATTTAAGAACCATTTCCTATTCGGTTAAGATTGTGCAAAAGAGCTTGTAGGAAATGCTAGTAACTATTCGACTAAAAATAATTATAGCTATTTTTTATTCAAGCAATTTATTAATACTAGCTGTAGCCATTACCTGGGAATCATTAATATCATTTATAATTATAGCTAATTTTTTAATAATGTCCAAAAAAGGATAGTAAATGAAGGATAGTTGGTGGTTTTTACAGCAAATCTGCACATGACACAAATAATATTTTTATGTAGAATTGGTAAAATTGATGAAACACAGGGAATAAAAAATGTCCTTACTTGGCAAATGGAAACACGCTTCAACATCCAGCCATACTCTATAGTTTGCACTCTGATCGGCTTCTTTTTCTTCCAAAATCACCTTGATTGCCAACACTTTGTCAAATGTGGTTGAGATATACGGTCCAGTGATTTTAGTGGCATCAGGAATTGGTACAAAAACTTGTGATCCTGGAAGTTGTACAAGAATTGTGACTTTCTCAGCATTACCGCTCACATCAACCTTGATCAGCTCAACCCCTTCAGGGTCATCGGTCAGTTTAACTGTGATGCTGGGCTTCGAGTCAGTAGGTGCAGTCGGCACTGCTACAATCCATCCATATCCGTTAGGTCGTATATCACTTACGGGAGAACTGGGTGTGTTTGGTGTCCCACTAATGAAGCCATCAGGAATGAGGTTTTTATCATTCATACCCTGAGTAGACTCACATTGAACTGCAATAGGAATAAAAATAAAGAGATAATAACAAAAAATTTAACAATTTTACATGAAAATAATAATTAGTCAATAAATCTGTGGTCATATTCTCTTTAATCTCACCTAAAGATTTTTTTCTATTTTGGTAAATTATTACATAAACAAAACAATGAATAAGATATATTTGTCTAAATTTCACTGAGACAATTTATCACTTTGCAAATTATATTGTCTTAACAATCTGAATAATAATTCTTACATATAATGCTGGGAATGATATTTATTTGAAACTATTGTCTTAATGTGTGAATATTCCGATCCTGGAAGTTTTACAAGAATTGAACAAAAATAAAATATCAACTTCTTCAGGTGAACTTATTGTCTAATTGTGTGAATTCTTAAATTATCAATTAATTAGTTCCTCACCTGGTGTTGTTGTAGTACGTCCTGATGTTGTGGTGATTTTAGGTGTCACTATTCGGTGGAGAAAAGGAAAAATTTGTTAGATGTTGTATTTGCTTGAAAGATTATATCATAGGAAATCGCTATTAATCAGGAAGTGGCTGTGTGGAAGTAGAGACTGTATATTGAATATATATAGTGGATAGTAATGATCTAAGTGGATATGTAGAGTGGATACTGTTTATTCAAATTAATTATTCACGTGGTTGTGTCGAATTGCCTACTAATACACACACTTATGATACTGTTGGCCATGCTTGAGTCATGTCAGATCCAAAACACAATTTTCTCTAAAGGCATTGTGAACCTTCATGTGGTTCCACTTGTGTAGCTGATCCTTTCTAATCCATGCCATCAAAATAACATTTAAAAAATCAAAACTTGTAACTTTCCAAATCAAACAAATGACGTCTTTTGAAGGGAACAGATATGAATAAACTTTAGTTATATAGCTATATATATATATATATATATATATATATATATATACATTTATCAGGACAAACAAGAGTATCAACATTTTTGTTATCAAGTAATCCCCTATATTTTACCTGTGGTAATCAATGGTGTTGATGTTGTTGTTGCAGTTCCTGTTGTAGTGGATCCGGTGGTCGGTCCTGGTACTATAAAGAAAATAGATCAATATAGTAGAATAGTTTTAAAATAATAACATGCATAAATGTAAAATGAATTCTGCCCAGCGAATTAAACAAAGAGAAATAAGTTTTTAATTATAAAATCTAAATATGTATTGTTGTACATGAAATAAATACAACAATGTAAAATAAATGTGTTCACATGTAGTTTATTTTTGTTTTCAATTCGGTAAATACCCCAACCCCTTACAATTTTAAGAAATTGTTTGATTGCATTTTCTTGTAGTAGTCCAGATTCTAAGATTGACTAATCTTCCACTTTTGAAGTTGTTTACGTAAGGTAATACAAATTTTAGAGGTAAAGAATTAATTTTTGTAGTTTGTTTTGGGATATAGGTTTAACTTAATGGTTTAATAAGAGGTCAAATGTAAAACTAATAATTTCTATTATATTACTACTGTTCAAAAGGTGTATCAAATTGCTGAATAATTAAAAGAAATTGCAAGATATTGTTTTATATCATTTATTGAAATATTTATTTTATTATATAAAAAATAGGCCAACATAGGAAAATGAAAAAGCGTTTAAATATGACATCAAAATAATTGCCCACCATTGAAACAGAATATTATACTAGTGCATATATGAACTTGATTTTGGGTTAAGTTTGAAAAATGACATTTGACGAAAGTTTTTATTGCATAAAAGAACAATAAATGAAAAGGAATTAACAAAACTCAAGGTCTATTTTAGCATCAATACATGTTGTAGATTGAACCCCTATTTGAAAACTTAAAACGTTATTTATGTTTTTTCACAATTTGTGTATAATCTGATTTTCTCGTTATATTAAACAACATCTCATGAAAAATTTTAAAGAAAATAATTATTTAAAAAATAAATAAAAATATAATTTAGGTATATTTCATTAGAAATTGTGCAAAGAATATGAATAAATCATGAAATAGTGTTTGTTGAAAATTTAAAAAAATGTCCTCAAATATAAATCCACTTACCTGCTGTTGTAGTTTTCTTTGTAGATGTTGTTATTGGAGATGCTGAAAATGAATACATAGTTACAATAGAAACATTATTGGAGAAATTGTTCAAAACTTTATTATTTATTAGTCATTCTATGGCAATAACTAAATCATTTATCTGAGAATATTTAAACATCTATATCCTTTGTGAGTAAATTTTGATAATTTCAGTTATTCATCAAACAGTTTAAAAATATGTAAAATTTTAGAATTCATGGGTGACTTGCTAGATTGGAATTTGAGCAATAATGAGTTGGATAAACAAATCAGATAACTTAATCTGAATAAAAAAGTTATCTGAAAATAATTTTGCTAGAAAATTGCTCCTATTTCTGCAAAGTAATTTAGATGAAATTATATCTATTTTCTCATCCTAGCCATATAATAACAATGTAAAAATAGTTGGATAATGAAAGATACCTAGTTGATTTTACAACAATTATGCCAATGACATGAATAATATTTATATGTAGTATTGCTTAAATAGGGATAAAACACTAGGTTTGAGGAATATGAAATTTAGCATTGCTGATAAAAAGAGGTTTTAGGAATATAAAATGTCCTTACTTGGCAAATGGAAACATGCTTCAACATCCAGCCATACTTTGTAGTCTGGATTCTGATCAACTTCTTTTTCTTCCAAAATCACCTTGATTGCCAACACTTTGTCAAATGTGGTTGAGATGAATGGTCCAGTGATTTCAGTGCCATCAGGAATTGGTACAAAATCTTCTGATCCTGGAAGTTGTACAAGAATTGTGATTTTCTCAGCATTACCGGTCACATCAACCTTGATCAGCTCTACCCCTTCAGGGTCATCAGTCAGTTTAACTGTGATGCTGGGTTTGGGGTCAGTGGGTGTAGTTGGTGCTGTCACAATCCATCCAGGTTCGCCAGGTCGTACATCACTGACAGGCGAATTGGGTGTTTCTGGTGTCGCGCTTATAAATTCATCAGGAATGAGGCTTTTATCATCCATACCCTTAGAAGACTCGCACCGAACTGCAAAGAAAAGTAAATCAATTTTACAAATTTGTAGTATATATATTTTTAAAGTTTTACTTGTGATGAAAAATTAAATATAGATTAGAAAAGTTTTACTTGTGATGAAAAAGTAAATATATGTGTGGAAAGTAAAGATGGAGTCATTTTCATTATATTATTTATCTCATACAAAGATCAAGTGTAAGCCCCAAGAAGGTGCACCTTGATTTCTGAGAACTTCGATTAAAGTAAAATGAAACAAAAACATTTCAAAAAAGTTAATTTTGTCAATGTTTTAAAAGCTTCTTTGTATAATATGATTTTTTAACTGGTAACAAATAATATACAGAAAGTAGTTTTTATTTAACAAAATGTTTATTTAAAACAATTAATAACAATTTGTGTGGGGATATTTGATTTGAAACTGTGCAAAAATATGAATAAATCATGAAATAGTTTTAAAAAAAATAATTAAAACAATGTTTCAAAATATAAATGCACTTACTTGGAGTGGAAGTAGTCTTTGTAGTTGTTGTAGTTGCTGTTGTTGGAGATGCTGTAAATGAAGACATTACAACAGCAACATTATTTGAGAAACATTTCAAAATTTTATGATTCATAGATTAGTCATTCTAAACAAAATACTATCACATTCTTCTCTATACTCTTTCTATGAAGTAATAATATGTTACAGTTCAAATTAGATAATTTAAATGATAAGTACTTCTTATTTCAACTGCATCAATCCTGTGGAGGGGTGAGTGTGCAGTATGGTGTTATGTAGCGCTATCCAATAATATAATTCTTAATTAGTATATATATATATATATATATATATATATATATATATATATGAAGAGTTCGAACACAAAACTCGATAAATCCAATTTGTTTAAATTTAGACCGTAAACAATAAAATAACGAATATATTAAATCTAGACTTCGAATGAAAGCTGACTTCAATTGAAATTAAAAAGAGATTATTTTGGTATCACATTCTGTAACACATAGTTTTGGGGTGTCGTCGAGTGTTGAAATACACACCTTTTTGTAAGGACAGTTTTGTAATTTTGAAAATGGCGTTCATCGCGTTTTGCATTCGAACTCTTCATATATATATATATATATATATATATATATATATATATATATATATATATATATATATATATATATATACACTAAAAATACTTGAAACTATCTTCATAAAAACACAACAACCTAAAATTTAAGTTAATCCACATCTAGACAGTACCACCACATATATTGGAACCATTATCTACTTGTTAGGACTGGAGAGTAAATTGCAGGAAATGTTAGCATCTATTATCATAGTTATAGCTATTTTCTCTAAGTCACATATAAATAATATACAAATAATATGCATAAGTGTTCGTGCTGAATTAGATACCGGAACAGACTGACGACTCGGTTTCTGTAGATCTGTGGATCAATCGTGCAACTTTAACTCATCACGTTGGACACCTTTACATCATCCTAACTGTATTTACTTATTGTATCGAGAAAGCAATGGCGTTAAAATAGTATAAAACAAATCAGAAACTAGTAATCATTGTTTCAGACGAATCAGAGTTTCATACATATTAAACATGTTAAATATATCAAGCAAATAAAAAACTGATCATCATAACAAGATTTTTATTAACACAATATTGTGATAATATTATAACTTGCAGAATGAAGTAAGTTCTAATCCTATTAGCAACTTGTACAAAATGACGTTTTCCTGAATTACCAAATGTTTATAAAAAAAAGCAAATCTGTATATTAAGTAGAATTTTTGTTTATGGAATAGTTTCCTATATTTTACCTGTGGTAATCAATGGTGTTGATGTTATTGTTGGAGTTCCTGTTGTAGTGGATCCAATGGTTGGTCCAGGTCCTACAAGTAAAATAAATTAGTATATTAGAATAATTTTAAAATTTAACATATGTAAATGTGGAATACATATTTGACAGCTAATTAAATAAAGAAAAATCATTCTTGAATTATAAAATCAAAATTGTACTCTTGTGCATAAAATCAATTTGATGATAAAATGTGTTGAAATATGTTTAATTTTCTTATGTTGATTAAATTTTATTTAAGTCATCAGTCACGAGTGTATATTATTAAAGTTAGTTAGCATAATATGGATTAAAAAGAAATTAAATTCTCTTATTAAAATAAAATGTAAGTGTATGAAAAATTCGGCAATTGTCTGACGTATCAGAGTTTGATCCAAATATTTCTCTTATCATTTAGATAAAGACTCTGTCTCGAATCTTTTTCAGCCATTTATTATATTTAGTGATTCTATATTTATTTCAATGAAATTTATGAACTTCAGAGACATGAATTCATGGAAAGTAAGCTAAAAACGTTTATTAAACTTTTCATAGAAGATGTGTTGCTTTGGTTACCCATATTAATCATCATTTTGAAATTAAAAGATTACATGGTTATATTATGTGTTATCTCACAATGATTATGAATGTTGTCTGGCAGGAACAAGTCAGCAACCAAGAAATAATGGAACGTGCATTTTTACAATCTGTGGTTGATCTATAATGCAGAATTATCTCAGATGTGTAGAACACCTGAAGAGAATAGGACCTGAATGATTACCAAGCCAACTGCTCTATTCACAAGTGTGCACAAAGGAGAAATGAAGTAAGGCCTATACTAAGATTCAAAGTTACAGTGAAAAGTATCTTGAGATGGAGGAATATCAACACCAGCAATTGGCAAGATAATTTAAAAGACAGAACAAAGTAGGGAAGTATGATCCTGTCTTTGTGACCTTCATGAAACTGTCATCGACAATTCGACAGACTGTATATGATGATAATGTGAACTTTTATTTCTGCAAACATAGACAAGGTCTATTTTAGCATCACTACGTGTTACAAATTTAATCCTCATCTGAAAACTTTGAAACTTATTTATGTTTAAATATTTTGTGTATAATATGATTTTTTAATGAAATTAAAGAATATTTGATAAAAATAAAAAATAAAATAAGTATTTAAAAACTTAATAAAATATTTATTTAGATGTATTTGATTTGAAATTGCACCAAAATATAATAAAGTCATGAAACATGTTTTTTGGAAAATTTTAAAAATGTCTGAAAATATAAATACACTTACCTGCTGTGGTAGTTTTCTTTGTAAATGTTGTTATTGGAGATGCTGAAAATACAGATATAATTACAATAGAAACATTATTGAAGAAATTATTCCAAAGTTTATTAGATACAAAATACACTGTCTGAGGAATATGAAATGTCCTTACTTGACAAATGGAAACATGCTTCAACATCCAGCCATACTTTGTAGTCTGGATTCTGATCAGCTTCTTTTTCTTCCAAAATCACCTTGATTGCCAACACTTTGTCAAATGTGGTTGAGGTGAATGGTCCAGTGATTTCAGTGCCATCAGGAATTTCTACAAAATCTTCTGTTCCTGGAAGTTGTACAAGAATTGTAATTTTCTCAGCATTACCGGTCACCTCAACCTTGATCAGCTCTACCCCTTCAGGGTCATCGGTCAGTTTAACTATGATGCTGGGTTTGGGGTCAGTGGGTGTAGTTGGTGCTGTCACAATCCATCCAGGTTCGCCAGGTCGTATATCACTGACTGGAGAATTGGGTGTGGCTGGTGTTCCACTAATGTAGTCATCAGGAATGAGACTTTTATCATCCATACCCTTAGAAGACTCGCACCGAACTGCAAAAACAATAAATCAATTTCACAAATTTGTAGTAGATATATTTTAAAAGTTGTACTTGGAATGAAAAAGTATATATATATGTGGAAAGTAAAGATGGAGTCATTTATATTATATTATTTTAAAATGTATTGATGAAAACAACTCTTGAATTAGAAAATCACAACTATTGAAATGAGCTTACATATTATAAATCAACAGAACAGATCTTCAATCTTAACCAATCTCTAAATGCAACGGACATATTAAAACACATTTTATATAAACAGTAAAAAGAATAACAAATTTCAACATTTCTGTTCTGTTTACAAAATATGTTATTTTGAAATAAAACTTGATTTTGGGTTCAGATGACAAACTGACATTTGAACTAAAGTTTTTAATAAGAAATGAAAATTAAGGTTTCATTCCATAATGCAATGATAGATCACATGGAATATGTAATAGTTATGTGTAAGTTATCTCTGTTTATGAGAATTCTTCACTGACATCACACATGAAATAGAAATGAGACTTTCATCTCTTCCTGATCACAGATGTTGTCCGGTTCAAACATGTAAAAATGCAGCTCATAAAAGCATAAAGTGCATACCACATGTTTTATCTTAATTCTTGACTTCAGCCTTCTTTCAATATATTACAGAATGAACAACAATTCAAAGTCTATTTCAGCATCAATACATGTTGCACATTCAACTCCATTTTGAAAAGCTTTACAATTTGTTTTTGTCAATGTTTTTAAACATTTTGTGTATAATCTGATTTTACAATTGTAAAAAATATCATCCTAGAACTCGTTTTTTTAACAAAATTCTGTGCAAATATATGAATAAATCATGAAATAGTTTTAAAAAAAATTAAAACAATGTTTCAAAATATAGATCCACTTACTTGGAGTGGAAGTAGTCTTTGTAGTTGTTGTAGTTGCTGTTGTTGGAGATGCTGTAAATGAAGACATTACAACAGCAACATTATTTGAGAAACATTTCAAAATTTTATGATTCATAGATTAGTCATTCTAAACAAAATACTATGACATTCTTCTCAATACTCTTTCTATGAAGTAATAATATGCTACAGTTCAAATTAGATAATTTAAATGATAAGTACTTCTTATTTCAACTGCATCAATCCTGTGGAGGGGTGAGTGTGCAGTATGGTGTTATGTAGCGCTATCCAATAATATAATTCTTAATTAGTATATATATATATATATATATATATATATATATATATATATATATATATATGAAGAGTTCGAACACAAAACTCGATAAATCCAATTTGTTTAAATTTAGACCGTAAACAATAAAATAACGAATATATTAAATCTAGACTTCGAATGAAAGCTGACTTCAATTGAAATTAAAAAGAGATTATTTTGGTATCATATTCTGTAACACATAGTTTTGGGGTGTCGTCGAGTGTTGAAATACACACCTTTTTGTAAGGACAGTTTTGTAATTTTGAAAATGGCGTTCATCGCGTTTTGCATTCGAACTCTTCATATATATATATATATATATATATATATATATATATATATATATATATATATATATATATATATATATACATATATATACACTAAAAATACTTGAAACTATCTTCATAAAAACACAACAACCTAAAATTAACAACATCACATATGAAACCAATAGCAACATTTTAAAATGCTCAACCTAACGCGATTTTATTCTGTGATGCCATCCAGCGTTGCTGAATTTAAAATGACCAACGACTTCCTACAACAATGCAAAAACGTTCTCTGCGCGTTTCTCTGCTGTCGTTTTAAGATTCTTTTCTTTCTCCAGCTTTTTTGTTCACCTGAGGATGATTCGATGAAGAATCGAAAACGTTCGTGAAACATGTGAAACCTATGGAACATTTATTAATTTTTTTGATTTTAACACAAAAAGACCATCACGAATTCTGTTATTTTTAACAATATTTTTATACATTTGTGTATAATCTGATTAAAATATGAATCAACTTACTTGGGGTGGTAGTAGTTGTTGTAGTTGTTGTAGTTGCTGTTGTTGCTGTTGTTGGAGGTGCTGTAAATGAAGACATTACAACAGCAACATTATTTGAGAAACAGTTCAAAATTTTATGATTCATAGATTAGTCATTCTAAACAAAATACTATCACATTCTTCTCTTTACTCTTTCTATGAAGTAATAATATGTTACAGTTCAATTTAGATAATTTAAATGATAAGTACTTCTTATTTCAACTGCATCAATCCTGTGGAGGGGGTGAGTCTGCTGTTATGTATTCTTAATTAGTATATATATATATATATATATATATATATATATATATATATATGTGATGGACTCTCCCGTCGATTGCGACGTATGAGGTTCCAACAACTTTCATTTGTGTCTAGATCGTTCATGATACCTGAGTCCGGCAAGAGACCTGCAAGGAAAGCCGCAGACAGTGCAAGAGTGTGAGTAATCGGATGCCAGGTGTGGAGCACTCTCTCTAGCTTTTCGCCTAACTCTGGCAGTTCTCATATTATCCACACAGGTCTCGTTGAATCTTTCCAGTCCAATGCAACAAGCTGCTTGCCATGTCTTCCTGTCTTTTGTACAGTCTTCAAACTTTTTGGGGGGTACTCCAATTGCCGTCAGCACATCCTTCAATTTATCTTTGTACCTCAGCAAGGGCCGACCAACATTCCTGTTACCACAAGCTAACTGACTGTACATCAGTGCTTTAGGTATCCTCCCTTCGTCCATTCTTGCTACATGACCAGCCCATCGCAATTGAGACTGTAACAGGAAACTTTCAATTCCACCAATATGACATCTGTTGTAAAGATCGGTGTCAGCGACTTTGTCCTTCAAACTAAGTCCGCATATGGTCCTACGGCAGCTCCTGTGGAACACATCCAATTGGCGAATGTGATGCCGGTAAGGCGTCCACGCCTCACATCCATAGAGAAGACCTGTCAATATTACAGCCCTATACGCATTGATTTTTGTCTTCAACTTAATGCCTCTGCTACTCCAAAGACGATGTTTCAGCTTTCCGAAGGCATTTGCCGCTTTTGCAATTCGGTTTACGATTTCATCATCAAGTGAAGCAGCAGAATTAACTTTGCTACCTAGGTAGGTAAAGTTTTTGACATAGTTCATTGGTCTGCCATCCATTTTGAGTTTTTCTAATGGAAATTCATGGACAGGCTGATTTTGTTTCACTCCTTGAACTTGTTTAGGAGTAGGGCATGGTTATGGACCACCTCAGTCTTCTTTAAACTGATTGTTAAACCAAAAGCCCTACATGCACCTGAAAATTTTGTCAAAAGATTCTGAGCTTCTTCAAAAGAAGTCGCGACCAGGGCAGCATCATCTGCAAAGAGAAGGTCCCGAATGATGGCCTCTCGAACCAAGGTTTTGGCTTTATATATATATATATACTAATTAAGAATTATATATATAGGAGGCTACATTTTTATTCAGAGAAAAGTAAGAAAAAGAACCTGATCAGAATCCAGACTACAAAGTATGGCTGGATGTTGAAGCATGTTTCCATTTGCCAAGTAAGGACATTTCATATTCCATGGATCAAGTGTTTTATCAATATTTTTACAATTTTACATATAAATTGTTCATGAAAATAAAAATTACTTAACAAATCCATAGTCATATATTCCCAACCGTCACTTAAACATATTTTTACAATTTTGGTGAAATATTATTAAGCCAAAACAATGAAGAAGGCATATTTTTTTCAGGAATTTGTAAAATAAGGATTAATAATTTGTATTATTCAGCATTTTCAGACCCCTATTCTTATCTTCGTTCTTATATTTACAACGTTTCGGCAGATGTTATCTCTAACCTTCTTCAGGTGTATCTGTTGTCTAATTGTCTTAATTCTCAAATTATCAATTAACTAGTTTCTCACCTGATGTTGTTGTAGTAGGTCCAGATGTTGTGGTGATTTTAGGTGTCACTGTAAGGTGAAAAAAAGGAAAAGAATAATTTTGTTAGATATTGGATTTGCTTGAAAGATTTTATGCAGATCATATCATAGAAAATAGCAATGAATTGGAAGGTGGCAGTGGTGAAGGAGATCCTTTATATTGGATATTGTATAGTGGATATTACTAATATGGAATGTTGATATTGTAAAGTGTATGTTATATAGTTAATATTACTGATATAAAAAATTGGATATAGTACAATGGATATTGTATAGAGTATACTACTGATATGAGAAAGTGAATACTGTCTAGTGTAGATGTTACAAATATAAGAAAGTAGATATTGTATAGTATATATTATTGATATAAGAAGGTGGATATTGTACAGTGGATACTGTATATTAACATAAATTACTAGGAGGTTCTGTTGAATTGGATACCTATTAATCATTTTGACATGAAATCCAGAGGTCAGATATAAATGAATTTTCTGCAGATATTCGATACTGTATAGTGCATATTGTATAGCAGGTATTAATAATATAAGAAAGTCAATACTGTACAGGAGATATTATTTATATGAAAAATTGGATACTGTATAGTCGATACTGTATTGTATATCGGTAAAGCAATGCCACAAAATAGTATAAAACAAATGAAAAGCTGGTAATTGATGGCTCAGACAAATTGTGTTTGCATGCCTATTAATCATTTTGACATGAGAAGCCAGGTCCAGATATGAAAGAAATTTAGTCATATAAGTACATTGATATATATATATATATATATATATATATATATATATATATATATATATATATATATATATATCCATCAAATAAGAAAAACAGATCATTATAACAACAGTATCATCAGTACAATATGGCTATAATATTATAACTTGAAGAATGAAATAAATTCTAATCTTATTTGCAACTTGTGCAAAATGATTTCCCCTGAAATACTGAATATTTGTAAAGGGACGTAATTCTGTATACTAAGTCGATTTTTGTTATTGAGTAGTCTCCCATATTTTACCTGTGGTAATCGCTGGTGTTGATGTTATTGTTGGAGTTCCAGTTGGAGTGGATTGTGTGGTCGGTCCTGATACTACAAAGAAAATATATTAATACATTAGAATAGTTAAAAAAATAACATATGCCAATGTGGAATGAATTCTTTTTCAGCGAATGAAATAAAGATAAATCCATCAGAGTTTGATTTAAATATCCCTCCTTTCAATTACATAAAAAATCCACCTTAAATTTTTTTTTATTATCTCTTATCTCTTATATAAAGGGCAGTTGTCTATATGTATGTATGTATGTATGTATGTATGTATGTATGTATGTATGTGAAGCTTCTCCTCAAAAACTAAGCGGCGACATGTCAAAAAGTTTATATCTTCAGCACCGTACATATCCTGGGATCATAATATCTCAAAATCGCAAATAACGATTCACTCGCTGACAGTCAACCGGACCACTTTCCGACAAAAGGTAGCAGTTTTTTCGTATTTTACACGAAATTTCAACGTTAATATGTAGTAAATTCGAAATAATCTAATGTATTTATGTACTAATCCGATAAAAATGCAGAGTCACTGTAAACATCCCATAATCCCTTGCCTGATGTACCCGGTCTTGCCCTAAATTGTGTCCGGTTGTATCAGATCATCCAATAACTTCTGTCCGGTTGCATCAATAACAACATAGGAATCCTACGTTAAGAGTGTGTAGTGAAACAAGGGTTGCTCAATCACATCCGCACCTGTCCCATAATCCCTTTCAGGCCAAATTGGGGGGGGGGGGGGTTACGGTATTCGCCGGTGTGAGCATTACCTCCTCCTTTTTTGAGAAGTGTAGAGGTAGGGTAGTATCGGTTCCGTTGTCATGATGCACTGATCCCATGCATTACCTCCTCCTTTTTTGAGAAGTGTAGATGTAGAATAGTATCGGTTCCGTTGTCATGATGTGCTCATCCCATGAATTACCTTCTCCTTTTTTGAGAAGTGTTGAGGTAGGGTCGTATCGGTTCCGTTGTCATGATGCCCTCATCCCATGCATTATCTCCTCCTTTTTTGAGAAGTGTTGAGGTAGGGTCGTATCGGTTCCGTTGTCATGATGCCCTCATCCCATGCATTATCTCCTCCTTTTTTGAGAAGTGTTGAGGTAGGGTCGTATCGGTTCCGTTGTCATGATGCCCTCATCCCATGCATTATCTCCTCCTTTTTTGAGAAGTGTTGAGGTAGGGTCGTATCGGTTCCGTTGTCATGATGCCCTCATCCCATCCATTATCTACTCCTTTTTTGAGCAGTGTTGAAGTGTGAGCGCCTCAGGCGAAATCCGGGGAGGGGGAATGTCGGCATTCGTCGGTATGAGCGCCTCAGGCGAAATCTGGGGAGGGGGAATGTCGGCATTCACCAGTATGAGCGCCTCAGGACTATTTGGCAGATCAGAAGGAGAGAGGATACCTAAGGGATTTCAGTAGTGCTCATGAAGCCTCCTCGATTTTCAAAGTACTCGGCGTTGTCCGGGAAAAAAGTGCTCAATATCCTAGATAGAGCTACTGTAGTGATATGTTTGGAAAATATTTTAACGCCATTATCGTTCCCCTTTGGACTATTTCGCAGATCAGAAGGAGAGAGGATACCTAAGAGATTTCAGGAGTGCTCATGAAGCCTCCTCGATTTTCAAAGTACTCGGCGTTGTCCGGGAAAAAAGTGCTCAATATCCTAGATAGAGCTACTGTAGTGATAGGTTTAGAAAATATTTTAACGCCATCTTCGTTCCCCTTTGGACAATTTTGCAGCTGAAAAGGAGGGAGGATACCTAACTGATTTCAGTAGTCCCCAAGAGGCCTCTTTACATTTTCAAAGTACTCGGCGTTGTCCGGGAAAATAGTGCTCAATGTCCTAGATAGAGCTACTGTAGTGATAGGTTTAGATAATATTTTAACAGCATCTACGCTGAAAAGGATGTGGGAATGGATAAGAGTTATTTCAGTAGTTCCCAGGAGGCCTCTTTGATTTTGAAATACTCGGCGTTGTCCGGGAGAAAAGTGCTCAATATCCTAGATAGAGCTACTGTAGTGATAGGTTTGGAAAATATTTTAACGCCATCTTCGTTCCCTTTGGACTATTTCGCAGATCAGAAGGAGAGAGGATACCTAAGTGATTTCAGTAGTCCCCAGGAGGATCCTTGATTATCAAAGTACTCGGCGTTGTCCGGGAGAAAAGTGCTCAATGTCCTAGATAGAGCTACTGTAGTGATAGGTTTGGAAAATATTTTAACGCCATCTTCGTTTCCCTTTGGACTATTTCGCAGATCAGAAGGAGAGAGGATACCTAAGGGATTTCAGTAGTGCTCATGAAGCCTCCTCGATTTTCAAAGTACTCGGCGTTGTCCGGGAGAAAAATGCTCAATATCCTAGATAGAGCTACTGTAGTGATAGGTTTGGAAAATATTTTAACGCCATCTTCGTTCCCCTTTGGACTATTTCGCAGATCAGAAGGAGAGAGGATACCTAAGGGATTTCAGGAGTGCTCATAAAGCCTTCTCGATTTTCAAAGTACTCGGCGTTGTCCGGGAGAAAAGTGCTCAATGTCCTAGATAGAGCTACTGTAGTGATAGGTTTGGATAATATTTTAACAGCATCTACGCTGAAAAGGATGGAGTAATCGATAAGAGTTATTTCAGTAGTGCTCAGGAGGCCTCTTTGATTTTGAAATACTCGGCGTTGTCCGGGAGAAAAGTGCTCAATATCCTAGATAGAGCTACTGTAGTGATAGGTTTGGAAAATATTTTAACGCCATCTTCGTTCCCCTTTGGACTATTTCGCAGATCAGAAGGAGAGAGGATACCTAAGTGATTTCAGTAGTCCCCAGGAGGCCTCCTTGATTATCAAAGTACTCGGCGTTGTCCGGGAGAAAAGTGCTCAATGTCCTAGATAGAGCTACTGTAGTGATAGGTTTGGAAAATATTTTAACGCCATCTTCGTTCCTCTTTGGACTATTTCGCAGATCAGAAGGAGAGAGGATACCTAAGGGATTTCAGGAGTGCTCATGAAGCCTCCTCGATTTTCAAAGTACTCGGCGTTGTCCGGGAGAAAGTGCTCAATATCCTAGATAGAGCTACTGTAGTGATAGGTTTGGAAAATATTTTAACGCCATCTACGTTCCCCTTTGGACTATTTCGCAGATTAGAAAGAGAGAGGATACCTAAGTGTTTTCCGTAGTCCCCAGGAGGCCTCCTTGATTATCAAAGTACTCGGCGTTGTCCGGGAGAAAAGTGCTCAATGTCCTAGATAGAGCTACTGTAGTGATAGGTTTGGAAAATATTTTAACGCCATCTTCGTTCCCCTTTGGACTATTTCGAAGATCAGAAAGAGAGAGGATACCTAAGAGATTTCAGGAGTGCTCATGAAGCCTCCTCGATTTTCAAAGTACTCGGCGTTGTCCGGGAGAAAAGTGCTCAATATCCTAGATAGAGCTACTGTAGTGATAGGTTTAGAAAATATTTTAACGCCATCTTCGTTCCCCTTTAGACAATTTTGCAGCTGAAAAAGAAGGGAGGATACATAACTGATTTCAGTAGTCCCCAAAGTGGCCTCTTTGATTTCAAAGTACTCGGCGTTGTCCGGGAAAAAAGTGCTCAATGTCCTAGATAGAGCTACTGTAGTGATAGGTTTGGATAATATTTTAACAGCATCTACGCTGAAAAGGATGGGGGAATGGATAAGAGTTATTTCAGTAGTCCCCAGGAGGCCTCTTTGATTTTGAAATACTCGGCGTTGTCTGGGAGAAAAGTGCTCAATATCCTAGATAGAGCTACTGTAGTGATAGGTTTGGAAAATATTTTAACGCCATCTTCGTTCCCCTTTGGACTATTTCGCAGATCAGAAGGAGAGAGGATACCTAAGTGATTTCAGTAGTCCCCAGGAGGCCTCCTTGATTATCAAAGTACTCGGCGTTGTCCGGGAGAAAAGTGCTCAATGTCCTAGATAGAGCTACTGTAGTGATAGGTTTGGAAAATATTTTAACGCCATCTTCGTTCCCCTTTGGACAATTTTGCAGATGAAAAGGAGGGAGGATACCTAAGTTATTTAAGGAGTGCTCATGAAGCCTCCTCGATTTTCAAAGTACTCGGCGTTGTCCGGGAGAAAAGTGCTCAATATCCTAGATAGAGCTACTGTAGTGATATGTTTGGAAAATATTTTACCGCCATTTCGTTCCCCTTTGGACAATTTTGCAGATGAAAAGGAAGGAGGATACCTGATTTCAGTAGTCCCCAGGAGGCCTCCTTGATTATCAAAGTACTCGGCGTTGTCCGGGAGAAAAGTGCTCAATGTCCTAGATAGAGCTACTGTAGTGATAGGTTTGGAAAATATTTTAACGCCATCTTCGTTCCCCTTTGGACTATTTCGCAGATCAGAAGGAGAGAGGATACCTAAGGGATTTCAGTAGTGCTCATGAGGCCTTCTTGATTTTCAAAGTAGTCCCCAGGAGGCCTCTTTGATTTTGAAATACCGGGCGTTGTCCGGGAGAAAAGTGCTCAATATCCTAGATAGAGCTTCTGTAGTGATAGGTTTGGATAATATTTTAACGCCATATTCGTTCCCCTTTGGACTATTTCGCAGATCAGTAGGAGAGAGGATACCTAAGTGATTTCAGTAGTCCTCAGGCAGCCTCATTTATTATTAAAGTACTCGGCGTTGTCCGGGAGAAAAGTGCTCAATGTCCTAGATAGAGCTACTGTAGTGATAGGTTTGGAAAATATTTTAACGCCATCTTTGTTCCCCTTTGGACTATTTCGCAGATCAGAAGGAGAGAGGATACCTAAGTGATTTCAGTAGTGCTTATGAGGCCTTCTTGATTTTCAAAGTACTTGGCGTTGTCCGGAAGAAAGTGCTCAATATCCTAGATAGAGCTACTGTAGTGATATGTTTGGAAAATATTTTACCGCCATTTCGTTCCCCTTTGGACAATTTTGCAGATGAAAAGGAAGGAGGATACCTGATTTCAGTAGTCCCCAGGAGGCCTCCTTGATTATCAAAGTACTCGGCGTTGTAAGGGAGAAAAGTGCTCAATGTCCTAGATAGAGCTACTGTAGTGATAGGTTTGGAAAATATTTTAACGCCATCTTCGTTCCCCTTTGGACTATTTCGCAGATCAGAAGGAGAGAGGATACCTAAGGGATTTCAGTAGTGCTCATGAGGCCTTCTTGATTTTCAAAGTAGTCCCCAGGAGGCCTCTTTGATTTTGAAATACCGGGCGTTGTCCGGGAGAAAAGTGCTCAATATCCTAGATAGAGCTTCTGTAGTGATAGGTTTGGATAATATTTTAACGCCATATTCGTTCCCCTTTGGACTATTTCGCAGATCAGAAGGAGAGAGGATACCTAAGTGATTTCAGTAGTCCTCAGGCAGCCTCATTTATTATTAAAGTACTCGGCGTTGTCCGGGAGAAAAGTGCTCAATGTCCTAGATAGAGCTACTGTAGTGATAGGTTTGGAAAATATTTTAACGCCATCTTTGTTCCCCTTTGGACTATTTCCCAGATCAGAAGGAGAGAGGATACCTAAGTGATTTCAGTAGTGCTTATGAGGCCTTCTTGATTTTCAAAGTACTCGGCGTTGTCCGGAAGAAAGTGCTCAATATCCTAGATAGAGCTATGATAAAGACTATCATGAGAGGATTTAAAATGATGAAGACTATCATGAGAGGATTGAAAATGATGAAGACTATCATGAGAGGATTGAAAATGATGAAGACTATCATGAGAGGATTGAAAATGATGTAGACTATCATGAGAGGATTGAAAATGATGAAGACTATCATGAGAGGATTGAAAATGATGAAGACTATAATGAGGGGATTGAAAATGATGAAGACTATAATGAGGGGATTGAAAATGATGAAGACTATAATGAGGGGATTGAAAATGATGTACACTATCATTAGGGGATTGAAAATGATGAAGACTATCATGAGGGGATTGAAAATGATGAAGACTATCATAAGGGGATTGAAAATGATGAAGAATGTCATGAGAGGATTGAAAATGATGAAGAATGTCATGAGAGGATTGAAAATGATGAAGAATAGACTGACAGGATTGGAAATGATGAAGAATACCATGAGGAGATTTAAAATGATGAATAATATCATGAGGGGATTGAAAATATAAAGAATATCATGAGAGGATTGAAAATGATGAAGACTATCATGAGAGGTTTGAAAATGATGAAGACTATCATGAGAGGATTAAAAATGATGAAGACTCTCATGAGAGGATTAAAAATAATGAAAACTATCATGAGAGGATTGAAAATGATGAAGACTATCATGAGAGGATTGAAAATGATGAAGACTATCATGAGAGGATTGAAAATGATGAAGACTATCATGAGGGAATTGAAAATGATGAAGACTATCATGAGGGAATTGAAAATGATGAAGACTATCATGAGGGGATTGAAAATGATGAAGAATGTCATGAGAGGATTGAAAATGATGAAGAATGTCATGAGAAGATTGAAAATGATGAAGAATGTCATGAGAGGATTGAAAATGATGAAGAATAGACTGACAGGATTGAAAATTATGAAGAATAGACTGACAGGATTGGAAATGATGAAGAATACCATGAGAGGATTGAAAATGATGAATAATATCATGAGGGGATTGAAAATGAGAAGAATATCATGAGGGGATCGAAAATGATGAAATATTCCATGAGAGGATTGAAAATGATGAAGAATATCATGAGGGGATTGAAAATGATGAAGAATATCATGAGGGGATTGAAAATAATGAAGAATATCATGAGAGGATTGAAAAAATGAAGAATATCATGAGAGGATTGAAAATTATTAAGAATATCATGAGCGGATTGAAAATGATTAATAGTATGAGGAGATTGAAAATGATGAAGAATATTATGAGGGGATTGAAAATGATTAATAGTATGAGGAGATCGAAAATGATGAATACAACGAGGGGAGTTAAAATGATGAAGGATATCATGAGGGGATTCAAAATATATAGTATGAACACCGGGGCGGTTATAAGTACCTATATAGAAGGCGCAGACAGTGGTGGTACTTTTTATAGAAATAAGTCATACTATTGCCTTGTGAAACGTAGGATGAAATGGTGGGGAAGAAACAGCTTTCGCAAAAGGCAAAATTTAAAAGTAGCGACCAGGGTAGAGAAAAGTAGAAAGATAAAGAGACAGCTATAGAGAGAGAAGGAGAGAAATAGAAGTTTTAATATAAAGATGTTACACACACAATTTTTCTTCAATTATGTTTTTATGACCCCGAGCAACGCCGGGTAGCCCCGCTAGTTATTAATAAAACTCAAACGTTTATTCCACATTTCCTGGAGGATTCGTTGCTTCTTGTTACACTGATTACTCATTAGAGTGTTAACCATTCACTTTGGACTGAAAACATGGAATATATTACCAAACTAATGTTAAAAGACTACATGGTTATATGATGCGTTATTATAAAAAAAGTGACAAGACATTCAGAGTTAGTGCCCTTTGAACGACCCGACTGTGACAATGTCCATTGTTCATTAAAAAAGAACCAACCATAGGCCATCTAACGACACCAGCTTGGCCGAAAAGCTCATGGGGTTTTAAACCTTCTTGCTCTTTTTTCATGGTAGTTCAAAGAAATATGTCGGTTAAACTTCGCTCAGTTTACTGCAACGGGTCTTAGCAGCAAGAGTGGAGACTTTACAAAGCCGAAGCAGTAGCAGAGAAAAACGGTTGACCAAAAAACTTTCTGCACAGCTAATATATAATCACAGAAAACACAAAGAACTCAAAATCTGTTACATGGACAACTTATTCACATCACAAGTAAAGTCCTGCAAATACCAATTATTTGCAACACAGCATATCTTACTTTATCTTTTTCTTTCCTTTTTACCCTACTGCACATCATATATAAAGTGTTCAATGTAAACGTTTTGGTTTCTTTTTCTCTCCCCATGATTATTTCATCCCCTAGATTTCTGTATACCTAAATGGGAGAAATCCCAATATATTCCCAGAGAGATTATGAATGCGCTATGGCCGGCTAAGGTCACCAACCAGGAATTACTAGAATATGCAGATCTACTACTGCAGAATAATCTCAAAGAGATTATGAATGTTTCTGGCAGGCAGAAGTCATAAACCTGGAAATACTGGAACATGCCGACCAACCTTTTATGGCAGATCTACAAATGCAGAATGGGTAAGACACCCCCAGAGAATATGACTTGAATGACTACCAAGGCAACTGCTCTATTTGCAAATGTGGAAGAATTAGAAATCAGGGAAGGCCTATACTAAGTCACAGTCAAAAGAAACTTGAAATAAAGGAAAATATCAACACCAGCGATTGGCAAAATCATTTGAAAAACAGAACCAAGTAAAGAAGTATGATCCTGGCTTGGTGACTGTCATTGACACTTCAACAGACTGTATATAATGATAATGGGAACTTTTATTTAATGTAAAAAAATGAATCTGAGATTCAAATCAGTTTCTCCCACTTTAATCAAATCCTCCTGGAGCTGACTCATTAACAGATCAGACAGAAAGCCCAAACTAAGATTCAAAAATAGATCAGACAAAAAAGCCCAAACTAAGATTCAAAAATACATCAGACAAAAAAGCCCAAACTAAGATTCAAAAACAGATCAGACAAAAAAGCCCAAACTAAGATTCAAAAACAGATCAGACAAAAAAGCCCAAACTAAGATTAAAAAACAGATCAGACAAAAAAGCCCAAACTAAGATTAAAAACAGATCAGACAAAAAAGCTCAAACTAAGATTCAAAAACAGATCAGACAAAAAAGCCCAAACTAAGATTCAAAAACAGATCAGACAAAAAGATAAACACAAATTACATGTTTTAAACATTTTGTGTATTTTCCAATTATATTAAACAATTTCCCAAATGTATTTCATTAACAAAAAAATATATTTTTAAATAAATAAAAATGTATACAAGGATAATTCATTTGAAAATGAACAAAAAACTATAAATAAATCATGATATATGGTGAAAAAAATGTTAAAAAATCTTCAAATAAAAATCCACTTACCTGTTGTGGTAGTTTTCTTTGTAGATGTTGTTATTGGAGATGCTGAAAATGAATATATAGTTAGAATAGTCATATTATTGGGGAAATTGTTCAAAACTTTATTATTTATTAGCCATTCAAAGTCAAAACTACATCTTTCATTGTTTTTGAAATTTCTGTGAAATGATTTTATGATAGAAATAAAAATTATATAATTTGAATAAATTTCTTCCCATAATCTGCATGACATTATAGTTTTATCTAGATTTCCTTAATTCTTTGATTATTAGTTAGTATATTTGTGTATATATTATAATTATTAGTATATTTGTTTGTGTATATATGACATGAAATCAATTTTCATTGATTACTAGTATTTTTAATTTTCTGAGAACATTTTAATATCTACATCATTTATCAGTAATTTCTCCATAATTTCTGTTATAAATTAAAACTTTTGAAAATATGTACACTTCACCACTCAAATGAGTGACAGGCTATATTAGAATTTGGACAATAGTGAGTTGGATAAAAAGATAAGATAATTTAAATCACAAAAAAATGATATGTAAATGACTTGTGTCTATCTATGAAACTGCTTTTTTTCATGCAGATCAAGATCAAAATACTAACAATTAAGTCAGCCCACTATTAGAAGCGATCACAATGTATATAGAAACCCTTTTCTACTTGTTAAGATTCTACAGGGCAGTTTGCAGGAAATGTTGCAACTATTAGCTATAATTCTAGCTATTTTCTTATCTTAGTCATATAATAATAATGTAAAAATGTTAGTAAATAAAAGATACCTGGTTGTTTTTACAAGTCTGCCCATATCAGAAAAATTACTTATAGGTAAAATTGATAAAATATGAATGAAACACTCGGTCTAAGGAATATAAATTGTCCTTACTTGGCAAATGGAAACATGCTTCAACATCCAGCCATACTCTATAGTTTTGACTCTGATCAGCTTCTTTTTCTTCCAAAATCACCTTGATTGCAGTCACTTTGTCAAATGTGGTTGACATGAATGGTCCGCTGATTTTAGTGGCATCAGAAATTGGTACGAAATCTACAGAGCCTGGAAATTTGGCAAGTATTGTGATTTTATCAGCATTTCCGCTCACATCAATCTTGATTAGCTCAACTCCTTCAGGGTCATCGGTCAGTTTAACCGTAATGGTGGGTTTCGGATAATTGGGTATATTCGGTGGTACTTGTACAATCCATCCAGGTCCGTTTGGTCGAACATCAGTTATGGGAGAACTGGGTGTTTCTGGTGTTGCACTCATGGACTCATCAGGAATGAGGCTTTTATCATTCATACCCTTAGAAGATTCACATTGAACTGCAAAAAGAAGTAAAATAATTGATGCAAAATTAAATATAGATTTAGAGAGTAAATATGGAATCATTGTCAGTATATTATTTTAATATGTAATGAGGAAATACCAGCAGTAGAGTCTACTGCTGGTATTTCCTCATTACATATTAAAATCAACTACGGCAAATTGAGCAAATTAATTTTACATAATTTGTAATAAAATGGTTTTGTGTGGTGCAAAATTAAATGTATATATATATATATATATATATATATATATATGTATGTTTGTATGAATAAAAATTTATACTATATATATATATTTTCATATATATATATATATATATTTTCATATATATATATATATATTCATATATATATATATATATATATATATATATATTTTCATATATATATATATATATTTTCATATATATATATATATATATTTTCATATATATATATATATTTTCATATATATATATATATATTTTCGTATATATATATATATTTTCATATATATATATATATATTTTCATATATATATATATTTTCATATATATATATATTTTCATATATATATATATATATATATATATATATATATATATATATATATATAATGGTTTACTATGATGAAAAAGTAAATATCGATGTAGAAAATAAAGATGGAGTCAGTGTCATTATATTATTTTAATATGTAAGGATAAAACTGTATCTTGAATTATGAAATGAAAAACTATTGAAATTAGCTTACATCATATGAATCAAAGGACCACTCTTCTAATGCGAGGAATATATTAAAAAAGATTCATTATAAGTAAAGCTAGAAGGCTTAACGAATTCCAAAATGGTTGTTCAGTTTAAAATATATGTAATGTTAAACAAGGATTGATTTTGGATTCAGTTAACAATATTGTAATAAGGAATAAAAAACAAGTTTCTATTCCATAAAAACAACAATAAATGACATGGAATATGTAATAGTTAGTTTTGAGTTATCTCCATTTATTAGAAGTTTCCACTGATGTCACTCTAGAAATAGAAATGAGTCTTCATCCTTTTTCTAATCATGAAATGTGAGGGACATATTAAAAACAGATTTTATATAATGTAAAAAAAAGTATAAGAAGTTTTAAAATGGCTGTGCAGTTTAAAATATATGTATTAGAAAAAAAAACTACTGAAATTAGCTTATATCATGTTAACCAAAGGACAACCCTTCAAATGCGAGTGATATGCTCAAAAAGATTTACTCATAAGTAAAGCTAAAAGGCTTATCAATTTCCAAAATGGTTGTTCAGTTTAAAATATATGTAATGCTAAAAGAAGGCTTAATTTTAGGTTCAGTTGATAATTTTTTAATAAAAAACTAAGTTTCTATTCCATAAAAACAACAATAAATGACATGGAATATGTAATAGTCAGTTTTAAGTTGTATTAGAATTTTCACTGACGTCACTCCAGAAATAGAAATGAGTCTTCATCCTCTTTCTAATCATGAACGTCGTCCAGTTCAGATATGTAAAAACACAGCAAATAAAAGCATAAAGTGAACATCACGTTTCATCTTAATTCCTCACTTCTGCGTTGTGTAAATGCATTACAGAAAGAACAACAATTCAAGGACAATACAGCATCAATGCATATTGCACATTGAACCATCATTTGAATGCTTTAACAATAAGTTGCTTTGAGCAATGCTTTGAAATATTTTAGGTATAATATGATTTTCTAATTATATTAAATAGTATCCTAAATAATTAGTTTAAAAATATACAAATTGTATGGAGGTGTACTTGATTTGAAATTGTGCACACAAATATAAATAAATCATGAAATAGTGTTCTTTTTTCTGGAAAATAATGAAAAAATTGTCATTATGTTTATTAACTTACGTCTTGTAGTTGTTGTTTTTGTAAATGTTGTTGTTGAAGATCCTGTAAATGAAGACATAATTACAATATCAATAATTTTAGAAAAATTGTTCAAAATGTCATGATTTGTTAGTCATTCTAAGCCAAATAATACAACATTATTCTTTTGTGGTTTCTATAAAGTCATTATATGATTTACTAATTAATTAGATAATAGAAATAAAAAGCAGTTTTTATTTAACCTCCATCAATCAGTGAAGAGTTGGTTGTGTATATAATGCAATTATTAGTTTATATATATTTGTGTATATATAGACATAGACGTAGCTTAATTTTAGTGATCTAGCAGTAACATAGGTTTTTGCTATAGCTGCCATGCTAGACACTGTGGGTTGGCGCCGCTATTCGCCCATAGCTAGGTGTCCACATACAGAGCCTGGTATTCCCAAATGGTCACCCATTCAAGTACTGGCCACGCTCAGTGATCTAGCAGTAACCAGTGTGTCAACATGATTATACCATGTATAAATACTAGTCTGTATATTATGATAAACTATATAAACTAGTGGTACCAGTGTCCCGGCGTTGCTCGGAAAAATGAGAACACCATTCATTCCCATTATCATTCACATTTTTAGCTACAGATATTTAATTATAAAGAGATTTTTCCAAATGTCTCAGAATTTATTTAATGTCCTTCTTTATTTTTATGTTCATGTTAAATAATCTTCTTACTTTTTAATTAATCCATTTAATTGTCTTCACAAAGGATTTATATTGTCTTTTTACATTATCTTCATGTATCAGATCGATACATGATTATCCAACAATTCCCAGTGAGGATCATCAGAACATTGTTGTTTTAATAAGACTAGAGCAATAAAGGGTACAATAGAGTTACTTTCCCTTAACTGACAGAATTTTGTTGAAGATTTTATTCTGAATAAAAAATACCCTCGAACATTAATAATTAGTTTAGCTCTAATTATAGACCCTGATATAGACTCTTCCAAACGTGGGTTTAATTCAAATAAACGGTTAACTAGAGCAATCGCTAAACTACAATCAACAAATGCAAGAAACTTCAGCTGGTAGCAGACATTCCTAATTTTCTACCCCCTCCCCTCCCGTATAACCCATACAAGTATTTTTACATTAATAATCCTGCAATATAATGATTACATATAAGTAATAAAACAAATCAAGAAAAAAGCAATTGAGAAACAGGTTCAGTTGATCCAGTAGTACAAGTTTTACCTGGTTCAGCTGTTGATGATGGGAAAGTCCATTCAACAGTTTCCTCTGTTACAGGTAACACTTCCGTAAAGGGGGTAGTTGTTTTAGTTGCTGTAGTTTGTGTGGAACCTGGATGGAATTTGAACAATAGTGAGTTGGATAAAAAAATAAGATGACTTAATCTGAATAACAAAATTAATCTGAAAATATTATTTCAATGTGTAATGAAGAAATCTAATATTAAATAATGAAATCCGAAACTATTGAAATTAGCTTATCTTTCAGAGAAGAAATATTAAATCTCAACCAATCTTCAAATGTGAATGCCACAGAAAAACGGATTTGATATAAGTAAAACAATATCTTGACAAATTTCAAAATCTGTACCCAGTTTACAATTTTAAAATAAGGCCCCGTTTTGGGTACAATTTACAAAGTGGCATTAAAAAAAATCTTTTAAACATGGATAAAAATTAAATTTATATTCCATAAAAGGACAATAAATGATAAGAAATTAACAAAATTTCAACGTCTATTTTACCATCAATACATATTATTGATTGAACCATAGTATTGATTGAACATTTTTCTATAATCTCATTTTCTCATTTTTATTAAACAATGACATTAAAGATATCTATTTAACATAATCATTATTTCAAAAAAATAAATCCAAAATTGATGTTTTGGATTGGAAAAATGTTACCAGAAAAATAAAAAAGATAGATAAATCTTGAAATAGGTTTTGGACAATAATAAAACAATATCCCAAATTAAAATCTACTCACCTACTGTCATAGTTGTCTTTGTAGCTGTTGCTAAAAAAGAAGATATAGTTAAATATTGCATTATTATTGGAGAAATTGCTTAAAACTTTATTAATTATTAGTAATTCTAACTCAAATACTGCATCTTTTTCCTTTTTCTAAAATTAATTCTATAATAAAATATACATTAGATAATTTATATAATTTTCTTTGTAGTTCAGCTGTATAAATAATGAAAAATTCGGTGTGTGGTATGGTGTAACATTGCTGTAACCAATTTTTTAATTCTTATTTAGTATATCTGTTTGTGTATATATAGACATAAACTATGAAAAACAACATTAAATCTATATTCACCGGTTGAGGGTATTTTTAAACTTATGATAATAATTAAATATCTACATATTTTGTAACTAATTTTATCAAACTTCTGTAATACCAAAAATATTCTAAAAATATGTAAAATTTCAGTACTAGCTAGATTGAAATTTGAACAATACTATGTTAGATAAACAAATAAGACCAGTTAACGTGAAAAAAAAAAACTGAAAATAGTCATACTAAAACTTACTTGTATACTTATTCATAGGTGAAAATGCTTATTATAGGTATATCAAGACCCAAATTATAGGTAGATTAAGACCCAAATGCTCAAAATTAAGGTAGATCAAGACCCAAATTATAGGTAGATCAAAAAGCAAATTATAGGTAGATCAAGACCCAAATTATAGGTAGATCAAAAAGCAAATTATAGGTAGATCAAGACCCAAATGCTCAAAATTAAGGTAGATCAAGACCCAAATTATAGGTAGATCAAGACCCAAATGCTCAAAATTAAGGTAGATCAAGACCCAAATTATAGGTAGATCAAGACCCAAATGCTTAAAATTAAGGTAGATCAAGACCCAAATTATAGGTAGATCAAGACCCAAATGCTCAAAATTAATGTAAATTAAGACCCAAATTATAGGTAGATTAAGACCCAAATCCTCAAAATGTTACGACTATATATTTAAGAACCATTTCCTATTCGGTTAAGATTGTGCAAAAGAGCTTGTAGGAAATGCTTGTAACTATTCGACTAAAAATAATTGTAGCTATTTTTTATTCAAGCAATTTATTAATACTAGCTGTAGCCATTACCTGGGAATCATTAATATCATTTATAATTATAGCTAATTTTTTAATAATGTCCAAAAAAGGATAGTAAATGAAGGATAGTTGGTGGTTTTTACAGCAAATTTGCACATGACACAAATAATATTTTTATGTAGAATCGGTAAAATTGATGAAACACAGGGAATAAAAAATGTCCTTACTTGGCAAATGGAAACACGCTTCAACATCCAGCCATACTCTATAGTTTGCACTCTGATCGGCTTCTTTTTCTTCCAAAATCACCTTGATTGCCAACACTTTGTCAAATGTGGTTGAGATATACGGTCCAGTGATTTTAGTGGCATCAGGAATTGGTACAAAAACTTGTGATCCTGGAAGTTGTACAAGAACTGTGACTTTCTCAGCATTACCGCTCACATCAACCTTGATCAGCTCAACCCCTTCAGGGTCATCGGTCAGTTTAACTGTGATGCTGGGCTTCGAATCAGTAGGTGCAGTCGGCACTGCTACAATCCATCCATATCCGTTAGGTCGTATATCACTTACGGGAGAACTGGGTGTGTTTGGTGTCCCACTAATGAAGCCATCAGGAATGAGGTTTTTATCATTCATACCCTGAGTAGACTCACATTGAACTGCAATAGGAATAAAAATAAAGAGATAATAACAAAAAATTTAACAATTTTACATGAAAATAATAATTAGTCAATAAATCTGTGGTCATATTCTCTTTAATCTCACCTAAAGATTTTTTTCTATTTTGGTAAATTATTACATAAACAAGACAATGAATAAGATATATTTGTCTAAATTTCACTGAGACAATTTATCACTTTGCAAATTATATTGTCTTAACAATCTGAATAATAATTCTTACATATGATGCTGGGAATGATATTTATTTGAAACTATTGTCTTAATGTGTGAATATTCCGATCCTGGAAGTTTTACAAGAATTGAACAATGATAAAATATTAACTTCTTCAGGTGAACTTATTGTCTAATTGTGGGAATTCTTAAATTATCAATTAATTAGTTCCTCACCTGGTGTTGTTGTAGTACGTCCTGATGTTGTGGTGATTTTAGGTGTCACTATTCGGTGGAGAAAAGGAAAAATTTGTTAAATGTTGTATTTGCTTGAAAGATTATATCATAGCAAATCGCTATTAATCAGGAAGTGGCTGTGTGGAAGTAGAGACTGTATATTGAATATATATAGTGGATAGTAATGATCTAAGTGGATATGTAGAGTGGATACTGTTTATTCAAATTAATTATTCACGTGGTTGTGTCGAATTGCCTACTAATACACACACTTATGAAACTGTTGGCCATGCTTGAGTCATGTCAGATCCAAAACACAATTTTCTCTAAAGCCATTGTGAACCTTCATGTGGTTCCACTTGTGTAGCTGATCCTTTCTAATCCATGCCATCAAAATAACATTAAAAAAAATCAAAACTTGTAACTTTCCAAATCAAACAAATGACGTCTTTTGAAGGGAACAGATATGAATAAACTTTAGTTATATAGCTATATATATATATATATATATATATATATATATATATATATATATATATATATATACATTTATCAGGACAAACAAGAGTATCAACATTTTTGTTATCAAGTAATCTCCCAAATTTTACCTGTGGTAATCAATGGTGTTGATGTTGTTGTTGCAGTTCCTGTTGTAGTGGATCCGGTAGTCGGTCCTGGTACTATAAAGAAAATTGATTAATATAGTAGAATAGTTTTAAAATAATAACATGCATAAATGTAAAATGAATTCTGCCCAGCAAATAAAATAAAAATAAATATGTTTCGAATTATAAAATCTAAATATGTATTGTTGTACATGAAATAAATACAAAATAAGGGAAGGCCGATGTAACCTCTAACCTTCTTTCAGATGCATCTGTTGTCTAATTGTTTTAATTCTTAAATCATCAATTAACTAGTTTCTCACCTGATGTTGTTGTAGTAGGTCCAGATGTTGTGGTGATTGTAGGTGTCACTGTAAGGTAAAAACAGGAAAAGAATAGTTTTGTCAGATGTTGGATTTGTTTGAAAGATTTTCTGAAGATCATATCATAGAAACAAAGTACAAATCGGGTGGCGGCAGAGTAAAGTACACATATATTAGATAATGAATAATGAGTATTGTCTAATGGATATTACTTATATAATAAAGTGGATACTGTATTGTTGATATTACATAGTGGATGTTACTGATATACGAAATGGGATTTGGTGTAAGAGATATTGTATAGTGTATACTACTGATATAAAATAAAAAAAAATGATCATCATAACAAGATTCTTATTAACACAATATTGTTATAATATTATAATTTGCAGAATGAAGTAAGTTCTAATCCTATTAGCAAAAAAAAAGAAGAAAATCTGTATATTAAGTAGAATATTTGTTTATGGAATAGTTTCCTATATTTTACCTGTGGTAATCAATGGTGTTGATGCTATTGTTGGAGTTCCTGTTGTAGTGGATTCAATGGTTGGTCCAGGTCCTACAAAAAGTAAAATAAATTAATATATTAGAATAATTTTAAAATATAACATATGTCAATGTGGAATACATTTTACACAGCTAATTAAATAAAGAAAAATCATTCTTGAATTATAAAATCAAAATTGTACTCTGTGCATGAAATCAATTTGATGATAAAATGTGTTCACATATGTTTAATTTTCTTATATTGATGTAATTTTATGTTGATTCAATTTTATTTAAGTCATCAGTCACGAGCGTATATTATTAAATTTAGTTAGATGATAAAATGTGTTCAAATGTGCTGTATGTCTGAAAGGAACTGGCAGCAACTCAATCATCTGCACTCACTGTTCAGGTTGGGTCCGCAAAAGGTGCAGTGGCATAAAGGGCTCTCTCAAAGCAGCTCCTCACTTTAAGTGCTTTCGTTGCACCGGCACGGCAAGACCAATAGATGGCAGACCACTGACAAAGATGGATACTGGTGACAACAAGCTGGAAGTAGTGACAGACTTTTGTTATCTTGGAGATGTGCTGTCATCAGGTGGAGGCTGTGAACTCGCGGCAGCTACACGTTGCAAGTGTGCCTAGAAAAAGTTTAGAGAGCTGCTACCAATCCTGACAAACAAACACCTGCCAACAACTACGAGAGGGCATGTATACTCCTCATGTGTCAGAAGTGTGCTGTTGTATGGCTCAGAAATTTGGGCTGTCTCTGCTGGCATATCATTTAACAATTGTACATGAAAATAAAAATTACTTAACAAATCAATAGTCATATATTCCCAACCGTCACTTAAACATATTTTTACAATTCCGGTTAAATATTATAAAGCTGAAACAATGAAAAAAGGCAGATTTTGTTCAGCAATTTGTAAAATGAGGATTAATAATTCATATTATTCAGCATTTTCAGACACCGATTCTTATCTTCGTTCTTTTATTTACTACGTTTTGACCGATGTAACCTCTAACCTTCTTCAGGTGTATCTGTTGTCTAATTGTTTTAATTCTTAAATCATTAATTAACTAGTTTCTCACCTGATGTTGTTGTAGTAGGTCCAGATGTTGTGGTGATTTTAGGTGTCACTGTAAGGTAAAAACAGGAAAAGAATAGTTTTGTCAGATGTTGGATTTGTTTGAAAGATTTTCTGAAGATCATACCACGATGAGTAAGTTGATGTTGTTTATTTTATACATATAATGGATATTATTGATATGAGAAAGTTTAGATTGTTCATTGTTTCATGGATATTTTAAAATGGTTACCGTTTAATGGATATTACTGATATGAGAAAGTAGTCATTTCATAGTTAATATTGTATTGTGGCTATTAATGATGGAGGGAAACGGATATTTTACAGTGGCTATTGTACATTCAAGATAATTATGTGTAAGTGGTTGTGCTAAATTTGATATTAAAACGGACTGGTCACTAGATTTGTTTGTTCTGTTGGATCCATAGAACTACTTTCACTCATGATGTTGGGAACCTTTACATCGTCGTAGCTGTATTTACGAGAAAGCAATGGCGTTAAAATAGTATAAAACAAATCAGAAACTAGTGATCGCTGTTTCAGACAAATCAGAGATTCATACATATTAAACATGTTAAATAAATCAAGCAAATAAAAAAACTGATCATTATAACAAGATGCTTATTAACACAATATTGTTATAATATAACTTGCAGAATGAAGTAAGTTCTAATCCTATTAGCAACATGTACAAAATGACGTTTTCCTGAATTACCAAATATTTATAAAAAAAAGCAAATCTGTATATTAAGTAGAATTTTTGTTTATGGAATAGTTTCCTATATTTTACCTGTGGTAATCAATGGTGTTGATGTTATTGTTGGAGTTCTTGTTGTAGTTGATGCAATGATCGGTTCAGGTCCTACAAGTAAAATAAATTAGTATATTAGAATAATTTTAAAATATAACATATGCCAATGTGGAATACATATTTGACAGCTAATTAAATAAAGTGAAATCATTCTTGAATTATAAAATCAAAATTGTAGTCTTGTGCATAAAATCAATTTGGTGATAAAATGTGTTCACATATGTTTAATTTTCTTATATTGATTTAATTTTATTTAAGTCATCAGTCACGAGCGTATATTATTAAAGTTAGTTAGCATAATATGGATTAAAAAGAAATTAAATTCTCTTATTAAAATAAAATGTAAGTGCATGAAAAATTCGGCAGTTGTATGACATATCAGAGTTTGATCGAAATATCTCTCCTATCATTCATATAAAGAATCCATCTCAATTTTTTTGCAGCCATTTATTATATTTACTTATTTCATATTTATTTAAATAAAATCTATGAACTTACAAGACATATAAAAATACAATGTAAGTGCATGAAAAATTCGCCAGTTGTATGACATATCAGAGTTTGATCGAAATATCTCTATCATTGCAGTCATTTATTATATTTATATTAATCATCATTTTGAAATTAAAAGATTACATGGTTATATTATGTGTTATCTCACAAAGATTATGAATGTTGTCTGGCAGGAACAGGTCAGCAACCAAGAAATAATGGAACGTGCATTCCTACAATCTGTGGTTGATCTATAATGCAGAATTATCTCAGATGTGTAGAACACCTGAAGAGAATAGGACCTGAATGATTACCAAGCCAACTGCTCTATTCACAAGTGTGCACAAAGAAGAAATGAAGTAAGGCCTATACTAAGATTCAAAGTTACAGTGAAATGTATCTTGAGATGGAGGAATATCAACACCAGCAATTGGCAAGATAATTTAAAAGACAGAACAAAGTAGGGAAGTATGATCCTGTCTTTGTGACCTTCATGAAACTGTCATCGACAATTCGACAGACTGTATATGATGATAATGTGAACTTTTATTTCTGCAAAAATAGTCAAGGTCTATTTTAGCATCAATACGTGTTGCAAATTTAATCCTCATCTGAAGACTTTGAAACTTATTTATGTTTAAATATTTTGTGTATAATATGATGTTTTAATGAAATTAAACAATATTTGATAATTTTTAAAAAATAAAATAAGTATTTAAAAACTTAATAAAATATTTATTTAGATGTATTTGATTTGAAATTGCACCAGAATATAATAAAGTCATGAAACATGTTTTTTGGAAAATTTAAAACATGTCTGAAAATATAAATACACTTACCTGCTGGGGTAGTTTTCTTTGTAAATGTTGTTATTGGAGATGCTGAAAATACAGATATAATTACAATAGAAACATTATTGGAGAAATTATTCCAAAGTTTATTAGGTACAAAACACACGGTCTGAGGAATATGAAATGTCCTTACTTGGCAAATGGAAACATGCTTCAATATCCAGCCATACTTTGTAGTCTGGATTCTGATCAGCTTCTTTTTCTTCCAAAGTCACCTTGATTGCCAACACTTTGTCAAATGTGGTTGAGATGAATGGTCCAGTGATGTTAGTGCCATCAGGAATTTCTACAAAATCTTCTGATCCTGGAAGTTGTACAAGAATTGTGATTTTCTCAGCATTACCGGTCACATCAACCTTTAGCAGCTCTACCCCTTCAGGGTCATCGGTCAGTTTAACTATGATGCTGGGTTTGGGGTCAGTGGATGTAGTTGGTGCTGTTACAATCCATCCTGGTTCGCCAGGTCTGACATTACTTACTGGAGAGTTTGGTGTGTCTGGTGTTCCACTAATGTAGTCATCAGGTATGAGGTTTTTATCAGTCATACCCTTAGTAGACTCACATCGAACTGTAATAGGGAAAAAAAAGAATAATTAAAAGTTCATTTAACAATTGTACATGAAAATAAAAATTACTTAACAAATCAATAGTCATATACTCCCAACCGTCACTTAAACATATTTTTTCAATTCCGGTGAAATATTATGAAGCCGAAACAATTTATTCAGGAATTTTAAAAATAAGGATTAATAATTTGTATTATTGAGCATTTTCAGATACCTATTCTTATCTTCGTTCTTATATTTACAACGTTTCGGCCGATGTAACCTCTTACCTTCTTCAGGCGCATCTGTTGTCTAATTGTTTTAATTCTTAAATTATCAATTAACTAGTTTCTCACCTGATGTTGTTGTAGTAGGTCCAGATGTTGTGGTGATTTTAGATGTCACTGTAAGGTAAAAAAAAGAAAAAGTATAATTTTGTAAGATGTTGGATTTGTTTGAAAGATTTTGTGAAGATCATATCATAGAAACAAAGTACAAATCGGGTGGCGGCAGAGTGAAGTACACATTATATATTGGATAATGAATAATGAGTATTGTCTAATGGATATTACTTATATGATAAAGTTGATATTATATAGTGGATGTTACTGATATACGAAATGAGATATGGTGTAAGGAATATTGTATAGTGTATACTACTGATATGAAATACTGATACTCGACAGTGGATATTGTATAGTGAATATTACTAAGATGAGTAAGTTGATGTTGTTTATTGTATTCATATAGTCATGGACGGCGGCACCGGGGGGGGGGACAGGGGGGGGGGGGCTCACGCCCCCTCATTTTTTGACTTGGGCCCCCCCCCACTTTACGGTCATCAATAATTAAGTTGATATGCATGTGTTTAATTTTATCTAATTAGCTTATCTATTAATTGATTGTTGGTCTTATATTGTCATCATTACAATATAAGACCAACAATCAATTTTATGTAAAATTTGGCGAAAACCAAGCGAAATGGAGGAGTTTTTGTTAAAGGTCTCTATTCTATAGGTATATTTACGGACTTTCATTTTCTTCTCCAAAAAATCGACACACCGAAGCAAAACACGTGAAACTTGAATTACATTGATTTTGCCATTTCTTTAGTTTAGCTGTGAATCACAATTTTTTTGCGTTCCTTTTTTGAAGACAGCGGCAGACAATCAACCGGAATAACAGAATTAGGAGTTTTTTATACAAAATCTTCTTCTTTTCTTTTTTTATATATAAAGTAGAGAGGATTTTTCTCCTGTACATATTTGCTTAATAGGAAAATAACCCCATCCATCACAGGCTACTAAACTCACCAATTCATTACGCTTATTCACTCGAGCGTGTTATAGTAAATGTTCATTATTTTTCATCAACAAACTCTAAATATTACATTTGGCCCACCATCTACGACTCTCCACCAAACCAACTCCATATAGGTGGTAGCAAAACTTTCTCCTTAACAATTCTGTACTGTCACTCTGACTCATCGACACCGGGAACTACTAAACACAGTTTAATTTCCACAAAAGACTCCGTTCTTATTTATTATTTGCCTGGTATTAATTTACTACATAATATAAAGCAATACGCAAAGACTTAATGACCGCTCACATTCACTCCGATGATTTTCCGCGAATATCAGATTACGTTATTTCTATTTCTACCTATGACTTCTATATTTATATTCATTCCGGAATTAAGCGAATGAAATTAACGAACACAGTTCCTGCAACATTTAATCATTCAACATGGTGGCTACAATTTCTTGATCGAATCGACTTCCTATTTAATTCAATAAGCGCCAAGATACTCTTAGACCCTGATACATTTACATTTTCAAAATCACACACCTTTAACACGCATATTATAGAAAACTTGCCCAAATCCATTTATTTCATCAACTACAAATGACCTAAACCGTGTCACAGTTGAACTTTACATTTGGTTGGCAGAAATTGAAATTTCTGTTTGTTCTTTTTTCACCAGAAGCGACTTGCTAATATGCTTCCAACAAGACCTCAACCACTATCAGAAGATCATTTCATGTCTAAATTATGTCAAAAAAGGTATTTTGGGTCCAAAATTCCCTAATATGGTAGTTTGGGCCTAGACACCAAAAAATTGAATTTAAAAAAAATGTTTCTTTATCTATCATCAAGAGTATTCAATCCCGCTTCTACCGAGCCATCAACCACTACCAGACGATCATTTTGACTCAAAATATGCTCCAAATAGTGATTTTTCCCCAATATGCCCAAATAAGGTAACTTGAGCCAAGACGCCAAAAAATTGAAATATTTTGAATTTTTCTTTTTCTATCACCAAGAGAATTCTATTCCGCTTCTAATAAGCTCTCAACCACTATCGGACGATCATTTTTAGTCAAGATATTTAATTTATTCCCATATTTGGCATTCTGGGCGCAATGTGGGCCGGCCCCCCCCACTTTTTAGGAGAGCCCCTCCACTTTTATAACTGTCTCGCCGGCCCTGCATATAGTGGATATTATTGATATGAGAAAGTGAATATTGCACAGTGTTTAATAGATATTTGAAAATGGTTACTGTTTAACAGATATTACTGATTTGAGAAAATAGATATTTCATAGTTAATATTGTATTGTGGCTATTGCTCGTATAGGAAAACGGATAATTTACAGTGGATATTGTGTCATCATCATCATCAACCGGTTTATTTGTTGAATCAGGCCACAATTAATCCTCTGATGAGGGTGGGGCCTGATTGTCTAGTCTCGAAATCTAAGTCTTCCTCTCCACTCCTGTCTTTGGCAAGGCTTGATGGAATCCATACCCATGGCCTTCCTATCACGTTTGACTACGTCCTCCCAAGTCAACTTGGGTCTGCCAGTGGTGACCCAAGTTGTGTATTCAAGATAATTATGCGTAAAAGGTTGTGCTAAATTCGATATTATAACGGACTGATCACTAGGTTTGTTTTGTTCTGTTGGATCCATAGCACCACTTTCACTCATGATGTTGGGAACCTTTACATCATCCTAGCTGTATTTACTTATTGTATCGAGAAAGCAATGGCGTTAAAATAGTATAAAACAAATCAGAAACTAGTAATCATTGTTTCAAACAAATCAGAGTTTCATACATATTAAACATGTTAAATATATCAAGCAAATAAAAAACTGATCATTATAACAAGATGCTTATTAACACAATATTGTGATAATATTATAACTTGCAGAATGACGTAAGTTCTAATCCTATTAGCAACTTGTACAAAGCCGTATTGTCATTTAAATTTCAGAGAAAGCCCAAGAATTCAATGGTAAACGGTTGTTGCAAGAATGCGAAGTTATTTGAAACAGTTATTGAAAGAAATGAAGAGTGCTAGCAATCTGGGGAAACTTGTTATTGTAGTAATATGGTATGTGAATGTGTTAGTAAGAAGAAAAATAAATTTCTCCATCAAAATTAGATTATGTAGAAAAGGGAAATTTCACTAGAAATAAAGTTAATATGTTGAAAGAAAGTGACATCATAGACAGTGTCAAGTGAGACGTGGCGAATAAGCTAGTCTGATATTTCTCTTTGTGTTTTGGTCGCGGAAGAAAATCAGACATGTTTTCATGAATTTTCCGCCATTCACCTGTGATCATTATCATTATCAATATATATATATATATATATATATATATATATATATATATATATATATATATATATATATATATACATATATATACATATACATATATATATATATATATATATATATACATATATATATATACATATATATATATATATATATATATATATATATATATATATATATGTATGTATATATATATATATATATATATACCATCACCAATAAAAACAATTACATGAAATACATTAAATATTTAGGTGATAAAAACCATAAATCCTTCTAGGCAAAACGCCAGACTATAGACATTAATATCGAAGGTTCGATCCTTGCCTAAGTTGATGAAACACGAGTCCATGTGTTACTTTTATGTATGTATAAAATTAATATATATATATATATATATACATATATATACTTGTATATATATATATATATATATATATATATATATATATATATATGAACAGCTGGATAAAAGAAAGAAAAAAAGCAATTGGGAAGCAGGTTCAGTTGAATCAGTAATACCTAATATAGTAATATAAGTTTTACCTGGTTCAGCTGTTGATGATGGGAAAGTCCATTCAACAGTTTCCTCTGTTACAGGTAACACTTCGGTAAAAGCAGTTGTTGTTTGAGTCGTCTGCTTGCTGCTAGTAGTTGCTGAAGTAGGTATTGATCTTGGTATTGAGATATATGTAACTTCTTTGCTTGGGATCATTTCTTCAGTTGTTACATACTCAGATGTTGTCGAACTAGGTTCTGAAATTTCAAATTAAAAGTTTCTTTTTAATTATAGCTTCTAAGCTAAAATATTTAGCTAAAATACAATCTCTCTATTCGTAAACTGAAATCTATAGATATATAAATAAATTGAAACATATGAATAAATACAAATGGAGGGGGAACTTTATCTTATTCTTAAGCCGTGAAAAAAAACTTAACATTTTTAGATAAGGGGAGATTCTCATAGATATACTGTAGGTATATCTAACCTAACCCTAACCGTAACCTAACTCAACCCTAACTTAGCCTTAAAAAGAAGTAAAAAGAAGCGATGTAGCCGAAAGTGAAGGTTTTTTCTGGAACCAGGTACAATTCAGAAAGGCTATCCGTGCGTTAAAAAAACAGAAGTTTGGGGCAGGGTATACATAATGCATCCAAATCAATTTGAATGCTTTTGTTTGAGACTGCTTTTACACCATGTTAGAGGTCCACAGCGCTTTAATCATCTCAAAACTATCAATGGTCAAGCATTTAGGGATGCATGTAGTGCACATGGACTACTTGAGGATGATAACCACTGAGCTGTCACAGTACAGCAAACATCTATATCTGAATCAGCAGGTAATTTGAAACATTTGTTTGCCATCATGTTGACTATGTGCAGTGTCTCATTTGTTACTAAGTTAATTCTTGAAAAAGCTAGGTCAGATGGACAAACATTTCCTATTGTTCTACGTGGAAGTCTCTCTGACAAGCTCAATGCTTGCAATACATTGTCATATTTGTGGAAGTACATCAAGACTGTAACATTATCAACAAACATGAGTGTGCATCTCAATTGTGAATAAATGTCTGGTTAGTTTGCCTCCCTACTTCTAAAAATAGGTGATGGCAAGATTGCAACGACCAACCATGGCAAAATTGTTATTACTCTCGGTATTGCATCAATTGTTTCATCACTCACAGAACTTAGTAGCAAAGTTTACCCAACACTATGTGAATCTTGAATGGTTAATGGGAAGAGACATTTTAAGCTCATAAAAATGACATGGTACATGTCATAAATCAATAATTGCTTAATGAAGTTCCAGGTGAGGAACAAACTTTCAGTTCTCTAGATTTTACTCTTGATGATGACCAGGCTGTACAATACCCTACAGAATGTTTAAATTCATTAGAATTGCCTGGTATGCCAACACACAAATACAAGCTGGGTGCCCAATTATGTTACTCCGGAATGTTGATGCTCCAATGCTATGTAATGGAACGAGACTGTGTGTTAAACGCATGCAACCTGATGTGATAGAAGTTGTTATACTAACTGGTGTGACAAAGGACGAACTGACATTCCTACCCAAAATACCCATTATTCCGCCAGATTCTGCAATTGAATTTAAAAGGCTTCAGTTCTCAGTTAAATTGTGTTTTGCCATGACAATTAACAAGTCCCAAGGACAATCATTGGCAGTTGTTGGTCTCAACTTGAATTCACCTTGCTTTAGCCATGGGCAGTTTTATGTAGGATGTTCAAGAGTAGGCTCCCCAGAATGTTTATACATATTGGCATCAGAAGGTAAAACATCAAAGATTGTGTATCCAAGAGCTTTGTACAAATAACTTTTACCTCTGTAAAGGAGGGATCTGTCAAAAAATAGGTATCTACAGAGACAATGGTTTTGGCTGCTTAACAACCTAAACTCACAAAATGATTTTTCTTCCAATTAATTGTATAGAAAAAAGTCTTAAGATGAAAATTGTGATGCTAAAAACAAAGACAACCCCCAAAGCACAGAAAATTGTGGTGATTTGCTTTTGATCAGGTCATCCATAAACAGCAAAGCTTTTATTTTTACATTGATAATGTATATTTATACAAATTAAAATTTAAAAACAAAAACATTTATATCGGATTCAGGTGGGAGGACACATACAGGCCAAAAAATTGCTTTACACTTTTCCGGTTGCTGTTTTACATTAACATCGTGGGATCTGCGTTCGCGTTAGACAATCATAAGCAGCAAATAGTTCAATAGTTCAAGATTGGGCAGAGCATTTCTTGAGTTAATCTACTTTCCTGGGAAACGCTGGGACACGGGTCAGCTAGTAGATAATATTATTGATATGAGAAAGTGCATACTGTATAAGGGATATTACTGATACGAGAAAGTAGATACTTCACAGTGAATATTGTATTGTGGATATTACTCGTGTAAGAAAATCAATAGTTATCAGTGGATATTGTATATTCAAAAAAATTACTCATAAGTAGTTAATACAATATTTATGTAGGTATATATGATTTGAAATTGTGCAAAAATATGAATAAATCATGAAAAAGTGTTTTGAGAAAATAATTAAAACAATGCTCCAAAATACAAATCCACTTACCTGGTGTAGTAGTGGGCTTTTCAGTTGGTGTTGTTATTGTTGGAGATGCTGTAAATGAAGACATTACAATAGCAACATTACTTGAGAATATTTCAAAATGTTATGATTCATATATTAGTCATTCTAAGCAAAATACTATCACATTCTTCGTTTTACTGTTTTAATAAGTAACAATACGCTGAAAATTAAAATCAGTTAATTTAAATAAAAAAATACATCTTATTTTAGCTGCATCAATCCTGGAGAGAGATGAGTGTGTGGTATAGTGTTATATAGCTTTAATTATTTAAAAATAAATATATTTTGATTATAATAAATAATATAATAAATACTCTTTAATTATTTAAGGAGTGTGTGTGTGTGTATATATATATATGCATAAACTATACCTCATGATTGCAAGGCCAAATCATAATTTAGACAATAGTGAGTTGGCTAAACAAATAAGATAGATTATTGTAAATCATGACAAAGTTATCTGAAAATATTATTACAGAAAATTACCTGTGTTTTTCAGGCTGATCGGCTTCCAAATACATATATTTAAGTTAATCCACATCTAGACAGTACCACCACATATATTGGAAGCATTATCTACTTGTTAGGACTGGAGAGTAAATTGCAGGAAATGTTAGCATCTATTATCATAGTTATAGCTATTTTCTCTAAGTCACATATAAATAATATACAAATAATATGCATAAGTGTTCGTGCTGAATTAGATACCGGAACAGACTGACGACTCGGTTTCTGTAGATCTGTGGATCAATCGTGCAACTTTAACTCATCACGTTGGACACCTTTACAACATCCTAACTGTATTTACTTATTGTATCGAGAAAGCAATGGCGTTAAAATAGTATAAAACACATCAGAAACTAGTAATCGCTGTTTCAGACGAATCAGAGTTTCATACATATTAAACATGTTAAATATATCAAGCAAATAAAAAAACTGATCATTATAACAAGATGCTTATTAACAGAATATTGTTATAATATTATAACTTGCAGAATGAAGTAAGTTCTAATCCTATTAGCAACTTGTACAAAATGACGTTTTCCTGAATTACCAAATGTTTATAAAAAAAAGCAAATCTGTATATTAAGTAGAATTTTTGTTTATGGAATAGTTTCCTATATTTTACCTGTGGTAATCAATGGTGTTGATGTTATTGTTGGAGTTCCTGTTGTAGTTGATCCAATGGTCGGTCCAGGTCCTACAAGTAAAATGAATTAATATATTAGAATAATTTTAAAATATAACATATGTAAATGTGGAATACATTTTTCACAGCTAATTAAATAAAGTGAAATTATTCTTGAATTATAAAATCAAAATTGTACTCTGTGCATAAAATCAATTTGATGATAAAATGTGTTGAAATATGTTTAATTTTCTTATGTTGATTAAATTTTATTTAAGTCATCAGTCATGAGCGTATATTATTGAAGTTAGTTAGCATAATATGGATTAAAAAGAAATTAAATTCTCTTATTAAAATAAAATGTAAGTGCATGAAAAATTCGGCAGTTGTATGACGTATCAGAGTTTGATCGAAATACCTTTCTAATCATTCATATAAAGAATCCATCTGAAATCTTCTGCAGCCATTTATTATATTTAGTGATTTCATATTTATTTAAATAAAATCTATGAACTTCAGAGACATGAATTCATGGAAAGTAAGCTAAAAACGTTTATTCCACATTTCATAGAAGAAGTGTTTCTTTGGTTACCCATATTAATCATCATTTTGAAATCAAGAGATTACATGGTTATATGATGTGTTATCTCACAAAGATTATGAATGTTGTCTGGCAGGAACAGGTCAGCAACCAAGAAATAATGGAACGTGCATTCCTACAATTTGTGGTTGATCTACGAATGCAGAATTATCTCAGATGTGTAGAACACCTGAAGAGAATAGGACCTGAATGATACCAAGCCAACTGCTCTATTCACAAGTGTGCACAAAGGAGAAATGAAGTAAGGCCTATACTAAGATTCAAAGTTACAGTGAAAAGTATCTTGAGATGGAGGAATATCAACACCAGCAATTGGCAAGATAATTTAAAAGACAGAACAAAGTAGGGAAGTATGATCCTGTCTTTGTGACCTTCATGACACTGTCATCGACAATTCGACAGACTGTATATGATGATAATGTGAACTTTTATTTCTGCAAAAATAGTCAAGGTCTATTTTAGCATCAATACGTGTTGCAAATTTAATCCACATCTGAAAACTTTGAAACTTATTTATGTTTAAATATTTTGTGTATAATATGATTTTTTAATGAAAATTAAAGAATATTTGATAATTTTTAAAAAATAAAATAATTATTTAAAAACTTAATAAAATATTTATTTAGATGTATTTGATTTGAAATTGCACCAAAATATAATAAAGTCATGAAACATGTTTTTTGGAAAATTTCAAAAATGTCTGAAATTATAAATACACTTACCTGCTGTGGTAGTTTTCTTTGTAAATGTTGTTATTGGAGATGCTGAAAATACAGATATAATTACAATAGAAACGGGTAAAAAAAAAAACGAAAAGAAAAAAAGAAAAAAGTTCAATCAAATAGAAACAACATTAAGCCTGTAGAGATCTGTCTGTACATAATGTCGTCAAAACTGAATTCTACCGACATCGTAGCAAATTTCATCAACTCCATGTAAACATTTTTAGGAATAGGAGGAATGGGCAGTTGACTGCGATACAAGGCATGGCACATATATTAATCGTTTCAAGAAGGGGAACACAGGTAAACAGGCTAGATATGTCAAAAGAACACATACATTTATCAGTATCTGAATAATTTTGCATAAAGTTGGAAAATGAAAAAGAATCTTTAATGCAAAATGAACTGTAGTGTTCCAAAACTGGTTCTAAAATAGTGGCAAGCCATTTGGCTACCTTGTGTTGTGAAGACCCTATCATCGATAATATGGGGCTTAATGGTACGCCAGTTTTGTGGGGTTTTAGTAAATATTGTCTCTTTCATGTCATTATAAAGTTTTGTACTACAAAGAAAAAAAAAAAAAAAATATATATATATATATATATATATATATATATATATATATATATGTGTGTACATACATACATTAAGTATACCTTAGGATTAAGAGGCTACATTTTTATTTAGAGAATACTAAGTGTGCTAAACAAATAAGATAAATCAGATAAATAATGAGAAAGTTATTTGAAAATATTATTACTGAAAATTACTTGTATCCTTATGTATAAACTAAACTGTGTTTTTCAGGCTGATCTGCGTCCAAATACACATAATTAAGGCAATCAAATTTGAGAAGATAATAACACATATTTTTCTACTTTTTAAAACTCCAGGGCAGATTGCATGAAATGTTAGAATCTATTATCATAATTATAGCTATTTTCTCTAAGTCACATGTTAATAATATTCAAATAATATACAAAATGGTAAGTTAATGAAAGATAGCTGGTTGTTTTTACAAGTCTGTCCAAGGCAAGAATAATATTTATATGTAAAATTGTAAAAATATTGATAAAACACTTGATCTACGGAATATAAAATGTCCTTACTTGACAAATGGAAACATGCTTCAACATCCAGCCATACTTTGTAGTCTGGATTCTGATCAGCTTCTTTTTCTTCCAAAATCACCTTGATTGCCAACACTTTGTCAAATGTGGTTGAGATGAATGGTCCAGTGATGTTAGTGCCATCAGGAATTTCTACAAAATCTTCTGATCCTGGAAGTTGTACAAGAATTGTGATTTTCTCAGCATTACCGGTCACATCAACCTTTAGCAGCTCTACCCCTTCAGGGTCATCGGTCAGTTTAACTATGATGCTGGGTTTGGGGTCAGTGGATGTAGTTGGTGCTGTTACAATCCATCCTGGTTCGCCAGGTCTGACATTACTTACTGGAGAGTTTGGTGTGTCTAGTGTTCCACTAATGTAGTCATCAGGAATCAGGTTTTCATCAGTCATACCCTTAGAAGACTCACATCGAACTGTAATTGGGACAAAAAACATAAGTGTAATAAAAAGTTCATTTAAACATTGTTCATGAAAATAAAAATTACTTAAGAAATAAATAGTCATATACTCCCAACCGTCACTTAAACATATTTTTACAATTTTGGTGAAATATTATTAAGCCTAAACAATGAAGAAGACATATTTTGTTCAGGAATTTTAAAAATAAGGATTAATAATTTGTATCATTCATCATTTTCAGACATCTATTCTTATCTTCGTTCTTATATTTACAACGTTTCAGCCGATGTAACCTCTAACCTCCTTCAGGTGCATCTGTTGTCTAATAGTTTTAATTCTAAAATTATCAATTAACTAGTTTCTCACCTGATGTTGTAGTAGTAGGTCCAGATGTTGTGGTGATTGTAGGTGTCACTGTAAGGTGAAAAAAAGGAAAAGAATAGTTTTGTTAGATGTTGAATTTGTTTGAAAGATTTTTTGCAGATCATATCATAGAAACAAAGTACAAATCGGGTGGCGGCAGAGTGAAGTACACATTATATATTGGATAATGAATAATGAGTATTGTCTAATGGATATTACTTATATGATAAAGTGGATACTGTATAGTTGATATTATATAGTGGATGTTACTGATATGGTGTAAGGGATATTGTATAGTGTATACTACTGATATGAAATACTGATACTCGACAGTGGATATTGTATAGTGAATATTACTAAGATGAGTAAGTTGATGTTGTTTATTGTATACATATAATGGATATTATTGATATGAGAAAGTTTAGATTGTTAATTGTTTCATGGATATTTTAAAATGGTTATCGTTTAATGGATATTACTGATATGAGAAAGTAGACATTTCATAGTTAATATTGTATTGTGGCTATTAATGATGGAGGGAAACGGATAATTTACAATGGATATTGTATATTCAAGATAATTATGTGTAAGTGGTTGTGCTAAATTTGATATCAAAACGGACTGGTCACTAGGTTTGTTTTGTTCTGTTGAATCCATAGCACCACTTTCACTCATGATGTTGGGAACCTTTACATCATCCTAGCAGTAATTATATAATGTATCGAGAACACAATGGCGTTAAAATAGTATGAAACAAATCAGAAACTAGTAATCATTGTTTCAGACGAATCAGTATTGCATACATTTTAAACATTTTAAATATATCAAGCAAATAAAAAACTGATCATTATAACAAGATGCTTATTAACACAATATTGTTATAATATTATAACTTGCAAAAGGAAGTAAGTTCTAATCCTATTAGCAACTTGTACAAAATGACGTTTTCCTGAATTACCAAATGTTTATAAAAAAAAGCAAATCTGTATATTAAGTAGAATTTTTGTTTATGGAATAGTTTCCTATATTTTACCTGTGGTAATCAATGGTGTTGATGTTATTGTTGGAGTTCCTGTTGTAGTTGATCCAATGGTTGGTCCAGTTCCTACAAGTAAAATAAATTATTATATTGGAATAATTTTAAAATATAACATATGTCAATGTGGAATACATTTTTCACAGCTAATTAAATAAAGAAAAATCATTCTTGAATTATAAAATCAAAATTTTACTCTTGTACATAAAATCAATTTGATGATAAAATGTGTTCACATATGTTTAATTTTCTTATGTTGATTAAATTTTATTTAAGTCATCAGTCACGAGCGTATATTATTAAAGTTAGTTAGCATAATATGGATTAAAAAGAAATTAAATTCTTTTATTAAAATAAAATGTAAGTGCATGAAAAATTCGGCTGTTGTATGACATATTAGAGTTTGATCGAAATATCTCTCTTATCATTCATATAAAGAATTCATCTCAAATGTTTTGCAGCCATTTATTATATTTACTTATTTCATATTCATTTAAATAAAATCTATGAACTTACAAGACATGAATTCATGAAAAGTAAACTTAAAATGTTTATTCCACATTTGATTTGAAATTGCACCAAACTAAAATTAAGTCATGAAACATGTTTTTTGGAAAATTTCAAAAATGTCTGAAAATATAAATACACTTACCTGCTGTGGTAGTTTTCTTTGTAAATGTTGTTATTGGAGATGCTGAAAATACAGATATAATTACAATAGAAACATTATTGGAGAAATTATTCCAAAGTTTATTAGATACAAAACACACGGTCTGAGGAATATGAAATGTCCTTACTTGACAAATGGAAACATGCTTCAACATCCAGCCATACTTTGTAGTCTGGATTCTGATCAGCTTCTTTTTCTTCCAAAATCACCTTGATTGCCAACACTTTGTCAAATGTGGTTGAGATGAATGGTCCAGTGATTTTAATGCCATCAGGAAGTTGTACAAAATCTTCTAAGCCTGGAAGTTGTACAAGAATTGTTATTTTCTCAGCATTACCGGTCACATCAACCTTGATCAGCTCTACCCCTTCAGGGTCATCGGTCAATTTAACTATGATGCTGGGTTTGGGGTCAGTGGATGTAGTTGGTGCTGTTACAATCCATCCAGGTTCGCCAGGTCGTATATCACTGACTGGAGAATTGGGTGTTTCTGGTGTTCCCTTAATAAATTCATCAGGAATGAGGCTTTTATCATCCATACCCTTAGAAGACTCACAGCGAACTGCAATTGGAACACAAACAAAAGAATAATAAAAAGTTAATTTTATAATTGGACATGAAAATAAAATTAGTTAATGAATCAATGCTCATATACCCCCAACCCTGAATTAAACATATTTTTCAATCTTGCTCAAATATTATAGAGCCAAGGCAATGAAGAAGACATATTTTGTTTAGGAATTTTTTAGATGTGGAATAATAATTTGTATCATATGGAATATTTTCATTTTGGTTGTTATATTCACAAGGCTTCGGTTTATGTAATGACCAACATTCTTCAGATGCTCCTATTGTTAAATTTTGTGAATTCTTCAATTACAACTTAATTAGTTTCTCACCTGATGTTGTTGAAGTACGTTCTGATGTTGTGGTGATTCTAGGCGTCACTGTAAGGTGGAAAAAAGAAAGAACAATTTTGTATGATATTAAATTTGTTTGAAAGATTTTCTGCAGATCATGTAATCGAAAAATTGCTATGAATCAAACAGTGGCAGTGGTGAAACAAATATTGTGTATTAGATACTCTATAGTTGATATTCTATGAGAGATATTACTGCTATAAGAAATGGGATATGGTATAGTGTATACTATGTATATAAGAATCTGTATACGGTCTTTTTTATACATATAGTGGATATTATTGATATAGGAAAGCAGATATTGTACAGTTGATACTGTATAGTGTAGTAGATTTTACTAAAATCTGAAAGGGGTCACTGTATAGTCACTATTACTGATATTAGAAATTGAATATTTCATAGTGTATATTGTATCGTGGATATTACTAATTTAAGATAATGCATACCATAAAGTGGATATTGTATAAACAAATTACTGGGAAGTGGTTGTGCTTAATTGGATACAGGTACAGGCTGACAACCTTATTTTGTAGTTCTGTTTGATGCACCCATGATGTTGGGTATCTTTACATGGTCCTAGCTGTATTTAGTTATTGTATTGGGAAAGCAATGTTGTGCAAAGAGTATAAAACAAATCAAAAACTAATCGCTGGTTCAGACAAATTCAATTTGCATACTTATTAAAGACGGCATATATATATATATATATATATATATATATATATATATATATATATATATATATATATATATCTGTCTCTGTCTGTCTCTCCCTCTCTCTCTCTCTCTCTCTCTCTCTATCTCTCTGTCTCTCTCTCTCTCTATATATATATTTATATATATATATATAGTGCATATTCTTTTAAAACTGCATTGGCACGGGAAGCGGCATGCATTTCTTTCAGCTTCCTTTTCTTGAGAATAGTTTCCGGAAATTAAGGAATTGTTTTAGGTTTGGGTACTTTTCAATCTTTAGATTCACCTGTAGTAGCAGTAGTTGCAGCAACTTTCTTTCTATAAACAGCTATTTTCCTTTTCTTACCAACCCCAGGCCTTTTTCTAGTTTCAGTTCGTTTCAACTTATCCTTTTTGGTTCCATCAGCTTCCACAGGTTTGGCGGTGGCAACAGCAGCCGGTTTGGTTTTGTCAGCAGCAACAGGTTTACCCTTAGTAGCTATTACAGGCTTACCTTTATCAGCTGTAGCAGACTTAGCATCAGTTACTTTGGCTCTGGCGACAGAAACTTGAGTAATGGTTTCAGTGAATTTGGACCTGGCCTTGCTGAGTTTAGTCTTGGCTGCAACAGAAGCGACCTTGGTTGTAGCCGCATCAAGTATAGTTTTTGCTGCAGCAACACTGCCTTTGGCCAAAGAAACTTTATGCTTTGCTGAAACGACTTGGACTCTTTTCTCGGCCTACTCTGTGGATGCAAGCTGTCTAGACTTATGAAGTTTTTACTTCTTCTTGGCTGCAAGTCGTTCAGCCATGATAGCAGCTTTCTTCTCTTTAGTTGCTTCTTGCCTAACCCGGCAGTAGCTTTGTCTTTGGAAGCACCAGGTTTAGCCTTGGCAGCATCACATTTCTTTCCAGCAGCTGCTTCATCCTTGGACACGGCACCTTGCTTAGTAGACTTCCTGCTTCAACCTTTCCCTTTCCAGCATCCCTAAGACAAATTCAATAACACTCCCACCCCTCCCCTTTTTCACTCACAGCCATCCACATTCATTTCACTCTCTGCCACTGACTGACTTCTCTTAGCCCGGACCTTGGTTCAGCGCTCTTAGTAGCCACGGCTACTACTTTTTCTCATCAACCCATCATGTCAACCCAATATTTCGATGTACTTGCATGACATTTTTCTTTAAATTATCATCCTGAGGAAGTCTTACAAATAAAGACGAAACGTTGATGAATATATAAAAAATATCTCTTGGTTTTTCCTTTTTCATTTCCCATTACATCGGATAACTCTCATCCTTCCTTTCTCATATATATATATATATATATATATATATATATATATATATATATATATATATATATATATATATATACCCAGCAAATAGGAAAAAAATCATTATATTAAGACTCTTATTGACCCAATATGGTTGTAAATTATGAAGTAAGTTTTACTCCTATTCACAACTTGTAAAAAATGTGACTTTTCTCTATATTACTGAATGTTTGTAAAGGGACGTATATTAATTAGAATACTATTATTGAGAAGTCTCCCATATTTTACCTGTGGTAATCAATGGTGTTGATGTTATTGTTGGGGTTCCAGTTGGAACGGATCCGATGCTTGGCCCTGTCCCTACAAGGAAAATAGATTACTATATTAGAATCGTTTAAAACAAAAATAACATATTTCAATGTGAAATGAATTCTTCCCAATTAATAAAATAAAGAGAACTCATTCTTGATTTATTAAATCCAAATTGTACTCTTGTGCATGAAATAAATTCAATAATTAAAAATGTGTTCACATATAGTTAATTTTCGTAGACAATTGTTATGTTTAATGTTCTTATTGTACTTTATTCTACTTATCAATTAGATAAATAATCCATCTTTAATTTTTTGCAACTATCAATTAAATTTAATGATCTCATTTTTATTTAAAGATAGTCTATGAAATTTCAGAGACATGAATCTATTAAAAGTAAGCTAAACACTTTTATTCCATATTTCCTGGAATAAGTTGTTGCTTTTGGTTAGTCTGATTAATCATCATCTTTTTAATCCTTCTTTTTGAACTGGAAACATGGAATATATTAACATACTGAAGTTAAAAAAAACTACATTGTTATATGATGTGTTATATCACAGAGATTATCAGTGTTGTCTGGTAGGCCAAAGTTAGGAATCAGGGGGTAATGGAATTTGGAGGACCTGAATCTATGGCAGATCTACTAATGCAAAAAAATCTCAGATAGGTAGGGCACCTGCAGAGAATAGCACCCGACTGACTACCAAGACAACTGCTTCATTCTCAAGTCTAAAAGAAGGAGAAATTAAGAAAGACCCACACTAAAATTAAACTGCCATCGATACTTTAATGAACTGTATATGATGATAATGAGAACATTTGATTCTCAACCAACTTTTAAATTAAATTTATTGAAAGAAAATAAATTTGAGATTCTATCACAAATGAAAACGGATCTTTAGTTTATTTTATCTTTTCTTGCTGATATGAAGCTCAATTTAGGTGACGTTTTAAAAAATAACCTTAAAGAAAATCTTTTTAGAATGAATAAATATCATTTTTTTATTCCCTAAAAGACAATAAATGACAAGGAATGAACAAAAAGTTAAGGTCAATTTTAGCATCAATACAACTTAAAAGTTATTTATGTTTTAAACATTTTGTGTATAAACTAATTTTCTAATTATATTATACGATGTTTATTATACAATTCTTTTAATAAAATAATTATCATAATATAAAATTAAAATTTAATTAAGCTGTATTTGATTAAAAATTGTATGTAGAATATAAATAAATCATGAAACAGTGTTTGGTGGAAATTAAAAAAAAAATGTTCTTAAATATAAATCCACTTACCTGTCGTGGTAGTTTTCTTTGTAGGTGATGTTATTGGAGATGCTGAAAATGAATATATAGTTACAATATCAATATTATTGGAGAAATTTTTCAAACGTTATTAATTATTAGTCATTCAATGACAAATACTACATCGTTTTTCTGAGAATATTTAAACAACTATATCTTTTGTGAGTAAATTTAGGTAATTTCGGTTATACATCAAATAGTTTAAAAAGATGTAACATTTCAGCATTCAGGGGTGACTGGCTAGATAACTTAATCTGAATAACAAAAGTTATCTAAAAATAATTTTGCTGAAAATTGCTTGTATCACTATGTATAAATGAAACTGATTATTAAAGGCCAATCAGGGCTCAAATACTCACAATTTAAGCATTCCACTTTTATGTGTAATCACAATATATTTGTTAGGATTCTGCAGAGCCATTTTGGGGAAATACTATCAGATATATAATTATCTCTGTTTTCTTATCTTAGCCAGAATAATAATGTAAAAAATAGTTGGATAATGAAAGATACTTTGTTGGTTTTACAACAAATCTGTCAATTACAGGAATAATATTTATATATAGAATTGGTAAAATGTGGTTTAAACACTCGGTTTGAGGAATATGAAATGCTCTTACTTGGCAAATGGAAACATGCTTCAATATCCAGCCATACTTTGTAGTCTGGATTCTGATCAACTTCTTTTTCTTCCAAAATCACCTTGATCGCCGTAACTTTGTCAAATGTGGTTGAGATGAATGGTCCAGTAATTTTACTAGCATCAGGAAAAACTACAAAGTCTTCTGATCCTGGAAGTTGTACAAGAATTGTGACTATCTCAGCATTACCGGTCACATCAACCTTGGTCAGCTCTACCCCTTCAGGGTCATCGGTCAGTTTAACTGTGATGCTCGGTTTGGGGTCAGTGGGTTCTAATGGTGCTGTTACAATCCATCCAGGTTCACCAGGTCGTATATCACTGACTGGAGAATTGGGTGTGGCTGGTGTCGCGCTTATAAATTCATCAGGAATGAGGCTTTTATCATCCATACCCTTAGAAGACTCACAGCGAACTGCAAAAACAGTAAATCAATTTCACAAATTTGTAGCATATATTTTAAGATGTTTTACTTGTGGTGCAAGATTTTGAAAATGAAGATGGAGTCATTTTCATTATATTATTTTAAAATGTATTGATGAAAGCCACTCTTGAATTAGAAAAATGACAACTATTGCAATTAGATTACATAGTATAAATCGAAGGACAACTCTTCAATCTTAACCAATTTTCAAATGTTGGGGACATATTAATAAACCAGATTAGAATAAAGCAATAAAAAGCAGAACAAATTTCAAAATGTCAGTTCAGTTTAAAATATATGTCATTCTAAAATGAGGTTTGATTTGGTGTTCAGTTTATTAACTGATGTTTAAACTAAATATTTAATAATAAATAAAATATAGGTTTTATTCTATAAAACAACAATAAATTAAATGGAATATGTAATAGTTATAAATTAGATCTCCTTATTAAAATTTTCAATGGCATTACACCCGAGATTGTAATGAGACATTCATCCCATTCAGATGTGTAAAAATGCGGCTCATAAAAGGATGAAGTGCTTTATCTTAATTATTGACGCTACTTTTTTATCAATATATTACAGGATGAACAACAATTCAAAGTCTATTTTAGTTTCAATACCTGATGCACATTCAACTACATTCTGAAACCTTTTTTTTTAAGTTGCTTTTCTCAATGCTTTTAAACATTTTGTGTATAATCTGATTTTTTTAATTGGAAAAAAATAATAACCTAAAATCAGTTTTTTTTAACAAAATCGATATTTCAACAAATGAATAAAAAATTAATGTTGGGGTATTTGATTTTTAATTGTGCAAAAACTAATGAATTAATCATGAAATAGTGTTTTTAGAAAATAATTAAAACAACGTTCCAAAATATAAATCCACTTACTTGGTGTGGTAGTAGTCTTTTGAGTTGTTGTAGTTGTTGAAGATGCTGTAAATGAAGACATTACAACAGCAACATTATTTGAGAAACATTTTAAAATGTTATAGATTAGTCACTCTAAGCAAAATACGATGGCATTCTTTTTTTTACTGTTTTTTTTAAGTAATAAAAGTTAAATAATTTAGATAATTTTAATAAAAATAATTGTTATATAAGTTGTATCAATTCTGGTTGGGGTGGAGTGTGTGGTATGCTGTTATATAGCTTTATCCAATATTATAATTCTTGATATATATATATATATATATATATATATATATATATATATATATATATATATATATATATATATATATATATATATATATATATATATTTCCTACCATGGTATTTTTTCTTGAAATTTCTCTTTCTTTTGTTTCTTGGATTTTTTCTTCAAGTCAAAATCTGTTCTTCTTGTTGGTGCTTAATTTACAACGTAGCATTTTTAAATTCCTGCATTTTTCGTCACTTAAAATAGGCTACCAACTTTTTCGTGTATATTTTTTAAAATTAAAAATTTCTTTTTATATACGGTCATAATTTTCTTACTGGAAGATAATTCTTCACTTCTTAGTGAGAGAAAAAAGTAAGATTTTTTTTGTTATTTTTTTCCGTGGTCGAACGATTTAGATTTCAAAACTTCATGTTTGAGAATTACTTGAACTCTTTTTCATCCGACTCAAGAACGAAACCTTTTTTATTTCCATCCTATTTTCTGACGGTGGAGTGTGTCTTTTCACAGATTTGGCACACCTTGTGTGTTAAACATCCAGTACGGCTTTAAACATCTCCCTGGTACTGTTGTAATTAACAATTTTTCCGAGCACACTACCTTAGCTTTTTTCGAAAATCCAACATTGACAGTTGTTGTCGTGGTTATGTTGTATCAGACATAAAATATAAATCCACTTACCTTTTGTGGTTGTTTTTGTAAATGTTGTTGTTGAAAATCCTGTAAATGAAGACATAATTACAATATCAATATTCTGGGACAAATTGTTAAAATGTCATGATTTATTTGTCATTCTAAGACAAATACAACATTTTTCTGTTTGCTGTTTCTGTGTTGGCCTTTTGGCTAGAAACAAAGTGTAGTGTGTGTTCTGATGCTACACTTTGATGATTCTGTCCTCGGTCAGTGAAGGAGAACGCCTTCTTAACTGAAGCAATTTTTATTTCAATCCAGAGTGCCCCTTTTTGTGGAGCTAGATTTTCCCCACATTAAAAACCGACCCTGTGTCTAACTTTGCCCTCGTGGCGAAGCAAGTAAATAGGAACTACTTAATTAGATAATTTAAATAAAAAGCAGTTTTTATTTAACCTCTATCAATCATAAAAGAGTTGGTTGTTTGATATGGTGTTTTGTAGCTGTATCCAATAATATAATTATTAGTTAGTATAAATTCCACCCTAACAGTTGGCTGAACACTGTTTTTGGCAGCCTTATAGATATGTCCGGGTTCATAGACATAAATAGACATAAATAGACCTTAATTCTCTTCGTTTCACTGTAGTTGTTGTGTTGGCCGCATTACTAGTTTTTAGTAAACCGTAAAAACTAGTAATGCTGTATATGTGTTTAAATGCCCAATGGGAGAATGTGTCTCCAAAAACAACACATATATTGGTATGACTAGGACTAGTATCTCTTGTCGGCTTACATGTCACCTCTCCTCCCCCCCATAGCTCTATTTACCAACACTTAGTAGAACACGACACCCTAAAAAAAAGATTCAGGGACATATTAGTAAAAAAAACTGCCATCCTCGCTGTCTCACATTGCAACCTGCGCCTCCCCATAATTGAAGCCTTACTCATTCGAGCAAAGAAACCCACCATCAATCAAGCTCGATATGAAGGGGGAGGGGGGGGGAGAAGGCATACCGAAATGCCTTTAATATATTAAAAAAAAAGTTTTAATCGAGTTTCTCAATAAATTCACCAGTTTTAGTTTGCATACCTCCTCACGTGCCTGAAGAATACTCATGGGAGTAGAAAACGTTAGCAGTTTGGGCGAGTTCTTGTTCACACTCGAACAGAACATTAGATCATTAGTCCATCAACATGAAAAGATGGATCAAAAAATAAACAAACAGGAATTGTCCCTGTTGTTTAATCAAACATGCATCAATGAAGAAATGCTGCCTAAGTATACAAATATAAATATATATATATATATATATGTATATATATATGTATATATATATATATATAAATATATATATGAACAGTTGGAATAAGAGAGTGAAGAAAAGAGCAACTTAGAAACAAGTTAAGTTAAACTATTGAATCAGTAATATTAGTTTTACCTGGTTCAGCTGTTGATGATGGGAAAGTCCATTCAACAGTTTCCTCTGTTACAGGTAACACTTCCGTAAAGGGGGTAGTTGCTTTGGTTGTGTGTTTGCTACTAGCAATTGCTGAAGTTGAAGAGGCAGTTTGTGTGGAAGCTGGATGGAATTTGAAAAGTAGTGAGTTGGATAAACAAATAAGATAACTTAATCTGAATAACTAAATTAATCTGAAAATATTGTTACTGAAATTTACTTGTATCTCTGTTTATAGATGAAACAAACATTTTTTTATACAGATCGGACTCCAAATGCTTTCAATTAAAACAGTCTTATTTTAGGAGCTACAACAACATTTTCATGAACCATTTTCTACTAGTCAAGATTCTGCAAGTCAGTTTACAGAAAATGCTAGCAACTATTAGGCTGGACATAATTATAGCTATTTTCTTATCTAAGTCATGAATTAATAATGTACAGAATGGTTAGTAAATGAAGGATACCTGGTTCTTTTTTGCAACAAGTCTCTTCATAACAGTAATTATATTTCTATGTATAATTGGTAAAAAGTAATATGATTAACTACATAATTAGATAATTTAAATAAAAAGATTTTAAAAAATTTAACCTGCATCAATCATTAGAGAGTTGGTTGTGTGATACAGTGTTTTGTAGCTGTATTCAATAATATAATTATTAGTTAATCTGTAGATATACATTTGTATATATATAGACATAGACTAGGAAAAGTACGATTTAATCTATCTTCATTAATATATAGTATATTTAAATTTCTGAGAAAATTTAAATATCTACAGAGTATCTTTTATAATTTGATATTATCCATAAAACATTGAAAAACATGTAAAATTTCAGTGCTTAGGGTTCACTGTCTAGACTTGAAATTGGACAACAGTCATCATCATCATCATCATCATCATCATCATCATCATCATCATCATCATCATCATCATCATTGTCGTCATCGTCATCATCATCATCATCAACAACCGGTTTATTTGTTGAATCAGGCCACAATTAATCCTCTGATGAGGGTGGGGCCTGATTGTCTAGTCTCGAAATCTAAGTCTTCCTCTCCACTCCTGTCTTTGGCAAGGCTTGATCGAATCCATACCCATGACCTTCTTATCACGTTTGACTACGTCCTCCCAAGTCAACTTGGGTCTGCCAGTGGCGATGTTCTCTGCTGGCACATTCAACTGTCCGACTTTAGCAATCCAGCCATCGCTACGCTCAATGTGACCCAACCAATGCAGTCTGTTCTTTCGCATGATGTCCACAAGGCTTTTCATATTTAGTGAGTTTAATAAAGAAATAAGGTAACTTAATATGAATGATAAGAGTAATCTGAAAATATTGTTACTTAAAATTACTTATATTCTTGCTTAATTCAAGTGGATCGGTGTTCAAATGTTCACAATTAAGGCAGTCCCATTTAAGGGGCTACCGCGATGTATTTACGAACCGGTTTTAACTTTTTAGGATTCTGCAAGGTAGCTTGTAGTAAATGCTAGCAACTATTTGGCTGTACATAATTATAGGTATTTCTTAGCTAAGCCATATATTAATAATGTACAAAATGTTTTTACATATATATATATATTTATACACATATTATACATATCTGTATAAAATTAAAATACATTTTATGTTTTCGAAAAACATTTATGATTAGCAGAGCAGACACAGCTGAAGGGAAACTTCAAAAACACTGTGGAGAAATCTACCTGTTATATTCTGAGTGAAGTGCAAAGTTTAAACAACAGTTGTCCTGTCATGAAGTACTGGAATACTGAGAAGCCTTATTGTCACTTAAATTCCAAAGAAAGCCAACGGCCATTATAAACAAGAATTCAATGGTAAACGGTTGTTGGAAGAATCCGAAGTTATTTGAAACAGTTATTGAAAGAAATGAAGAGTGCTAGAAATCTAGGGAGACTTCTTATTGTAGTAATATGGTATGTAGATGTGTTAGTAAGTAGAAATTTCTCCATCAAAATTAGATTATGTAGAAAAGAGAAGTTTTCCCTAGAAATAAAGTTAACATGTTCAAAGGAAGTGACATCATAGGAAGTGTTGAGTGAGACGTGGCAAATAAGCTAGTCTTATATTTCTCTTGGTGTTTCAATCTGGAGAAAAGCAGACATGTTTCATAGATCTATGCCATTCACCCGTGGAGATGAAGAAGTTTACTTCTGTGTAGTCGCCTAGAGGAACTTTTTTGATGTAATATTAATGTAAGAGTCGTAGTCGTAAGATTAGTAGTTGTAGCGATAGTAGAAATAAATCAGAAACAAATGTAGTAATATGGTATATGTGTTGTGTTAGATTACATTGTGGTTTTCAAAGATGATGTAAATGTTGGTGTTCTTAAAAATGGAGAGGTACCTGTAGGAAAGACTGAAGAGATTTTAGAAGTAGCAGACGTTATGATTAAAGAAGCTATAGCAGAGGCCGTGATATAATCTACATCATAATAGTGCTTTTACCTCCTTCTTTAATAACTCTCCCCAGATTAATGTGCTAACATAAAGAGGGGTAATTCATCCAAGTTCGATGCAGTGTAAGTATTGACACACTCGTCTTTATATGTAAAGAAGAAGCAGAAGACAAGATATGTTTTTACAAGTTAATATAATTACAAACATTTAGCTAAGAAATATATTAACAAAAATTTGTAGAAGAAAAATTAGTAAAAATGTAGATAAAATGAAACTTATATAAAATTCCTATAATACAATACAATTTCAATGAAGAAAGCAACACTTGAAATTTCCCTGAGGTCGCATTTGTAGTTATAAAAGTACATTACACAGATATTAATATACCAACAAATAGAAAAGACATAAGAGTTCCAGTAATGGTTTTTAGCAAATGTATCACGGATCAGTGTCATTGTGCTTTGGGAATAGAATGTTGCAAATAGGTAGTAAAATTCAGTTGGTGAGACAATATAATGTTTAGATCTAGGTTTGTAGAGAAAAGAGTATTTAGTTTGGTGAGAAATTCAAACAAAAGATACAGAAAATATAATGTTTAGATCTAGGTTTGTAGAGAAAAGAGTATTTAGTTTGGTGAGAAATTCAAACAAAAGATACAGAAAATATAATGTTTAGATCTAGGTTTGTAGAGAAAAGAGTATTTAGTTTGGTGAGAAATTCAAACAAAAGATACAGAAAATATAATGTTTAGATCTAGGTTTGTAGAGAAAAGAGTATTTAGTTTGGTGAGAAATTCAAACAAAAGATACAGAAAATATAATGTTTAGATCTAGGTTTGTAGAGAAAAGAGTATTTAGTTTGGTGAGAAATTCAAACAAAAGATACAGAAAATATAATGTTTAGATCTAGGTTTGTAGAGAAAAGAGTATTTAGTTTGGTGAGAAATTCAAACAAAAGATACAGAAAATATAATGTTTAGATCTAGGTTTGTAGAGAAAAGAGTATTTAGTTTGGTGAGAAATTCAAACAAAAGATACAGAAAATATAATGTTTAGATCTAGGTTTGTAGAGAAAAGAGTATTTAGTTTGGTGAGAAATTCAAACAAAAGATACAGAAAATATAAGTACCAGTGACAAATTGTGTAGGCTGGGATGAAATTGTTGGAGTGCCACTTGTTGTTCCTCGAGATAGTGGAGTTGGACTGGCACTAGTTGTTCTTTGGGATGATGGAGTTGGACTGGCACTAGTTGTTCCTTCCGACAGTAGAGTTGGACTGCTACTAGTTGTTCCTCGGGATGATGGAGTTACACTGGCACTAGTTGTTCCCTGGGATGATGGAGTTGGACTGCCACTAGTTGTACCTTGCGACAGTAGAGTTGGACTGCTACTAGTTGTTCCTCTTGATGATGGAGTTACACTGGTACTAGTTGTTCCTTTGGACGATGGAGTTGGACTTGCACTAGTTGTTCCCTCGGACGGTAGAGTTGGACTGCTACTAGTTGTTCCTCGAGATGATGGAGTTACACTGGCACTAGTTGTTCCTTGGGATGATTGAGTTGGACTGGCACTAGTTGTTCCTTGCGACAGTAGAGTTGGACTGCTACTAGTTGTTCCTCGGGATGATGGAGTTGGACTTGCACTAGTTGTTCCCTGGGATGATGGAGTTGGACTGGCACTAGTTGTACCTTGCGACAGTAGAGTTGGACTGCTACTAGTTGTTCCTCGAGATGATGGAGTTACACTGGTACTAGTTGTTCCTTGGGACGATGGAGTTGGACTGGCACTAGTTGTTCCCTCGGACGGTAGAGTTGGACTGCTACTAGTTGTTCCTCGAGATGATGGAGTTACACTGGCACTAGTTGTTCCTTGGGACGATGGAGTTCGACTGGCACTAGTTGTTCCCTCGGACGGTAGAGTTGGACTGCTACTAGTTGTTCCTCGAGATGATGGAGTTACACTGGCACTAGTTGTTCCTTGGGACGATGGAGTTGGACTGGCACTAGTTGTTCCCTCGGACGGTAGAGTTGGACTGCTACTAGTTGTTCCTCGAGATGATGGAGTTACACTGGTACTAGTTATTCCTTGGGACGATGGAGTTGGACTGGCACTAGTTGTTCCCTTGGACGGTAGAGTTGGACTGCTACTAGTTGTTCCTCGAGATGATGGAGTTACACTGGCAATAGTTGTTCCTTGGGATGATTGAGTTGGACTGGCACTAGTTGTTCCTTGCGACAGTAGAGTTGGACTGCTACTAGTTGTTCGTCGAGATGATGGAGTTACACTGGCACTAGTTGTTCCTTGGGATGATGGAGTTGGACTGGCACTAGTTGTTCCTTGCGACAGTAGAGTTGGACTGCTACTAGTTGTTCCTTGGGATGATGGAGTTACACTGGTACTAGTTGTTCCTTGGGATGATAGAGTTGGACTGGCACTAGATATTCCCTCGGACGGTAGAGTTGGACTGCTACTAGTTGTTCCTCGAGATGATGGAGTTACACTGGTACTAGTTGTTCCTTGAGAAGATGGAGTTGGACTGGCACTAGTTGTTCCTTGCGACAGTAGAGTTGGACTGCTACTAGTTGTTCCTAGGGATGATGAAGTTGGACTGGCACTAGTTGTTCTCGTGGACGGTAGAGTTGGACTGCTACTAGATGTTCCTTGGAATGATGGAGTTTGACTGCTACTAGTTGTTCCTTGGGATGATGGAGTTGGACTGGCACTAGTTGTTCCCTCGGATGGTAGAGTTGGACTGCTACTAGTTGTTCCTCGAGATGATGGAGTTACACTGGTACTAGTTGTTCCTTTGGACGATGGAGTTGGACTTGCACTAGTTGTTCCCTCGGACGGTAAGGTTGGACTGCTACTAGTTGTTCCTCGAGATGATGGAGTTACACTGGCACTAGTTGTTCCTTGGGATGATTGAGTTGGACTGGCACTAGTTGTTCCTTGCGACAGTAGAGTTGGACTGCTACTAGTTGTTCCTCGGGATGATGGAGTTGGACTTGCACTAGTTGTTCCCTGGGATGATGGAGTTGGACTGGCACTAGTTGTACCTTGCGACAGTAGAGTTGGACTGCTACTAGTTGTTCCTCGAGATGATGGAGTTACACTGGTACTAGTTGTTCCTTGGGACGATGGAGTTGGACTGGCACTAGTTGTTCCCTCGGACGGTAGAGTTGGACTGCTACTAGTTGTTCCTCGAGATGATGGAGTTACACTGGCACTAGTTGTTCCTTGGGACGATGGAGTTGGACTGGCACTAGTTGTTCCCTCGGACGGTAGAGTTGGACTGCTACTAGTTGTTCCTCGAGATGATGGAGTTACACTGGCACTAGTTGTTCCTTGGGACGATGGAGTTGGACTGGCACTAGTTGTTCCCTCGGACGGTAGAGTTGGACTGCTACTAGTTGTTCCTCGAGATGATGGAGTTACACTGGTACTAGTTATTCCTTGGGACGATGGAGTTGGACTGGCACTAGTTGTTCCCTCGGACGGTAGAGTTGGACTGCTACTAGTTGTTCCTCGAGATGATGGAGTTACACTGGCACTAGTTGTTCCTTGGGATGATGGAGTTGGACTTGCACTAGTTGTTCCCTCGGACGGTAGAGTTGGACTGCTACTAGTTGTTCCTCGAGATGATGGAGTTACACTGGCACTAGTTGTTCCTTGGGATGATTGAGTTGGACTGGCACTAGTTGTTCCTTGCGACAGTAGAGTTGGACTGCTACTAGTTGTTCGTCGAGATGATGGAGTTACACTGGCACTAGTTGTTCCTTGGGATGATGGAGTTGGACTGGCACTAGTTGTTCCTTGCGACAGTAGAGTTGGACTGCTACTAGTTGTTCCTTGGGATGATGGAGTTACACTGGTACTAGTTGTTCCTTGGGATGATAGAGTTGGACTGGCACTAGATATTCCCTCGGACGGTAGAGTTGGACTGCTACTAGTTGTTCCTCGAGATGATGGAGTTACACTGGTACTAGTTGTTCCTTGAGAAGATGGAGTTGGACTGGCACTAGTTGTTCCTTGCGACAGTAGAGTTGGACTGCTACTAGTTGTTCCTAGGGATGATGAAGTTGGACTGGCACTAGTTGTTCTCGTGGACGGTAGAGTTGGACTGCTACTAGATGTTCCTTGGGATGATGGAGTTTGACTGCTACTAGTTGTTCCTTGGGATGATGGAGTTGGACTGGCACTAGTTGTTCCCTCGGATGGTAGAGTTGGACTGCTACTAGTTGTTCCTCGAGATGATGGAGTTACACTGGTACTAGTTGTTCCTTTGGACGATGGAGTTGGACTTGCACTAGTTGTTCCCTCGGACGGTAGAGTTGGACTGCTACTAGTTGTTCCTCGAGATGATGGAGTTACACTGGCACTAGTTGTTCCTTGGGATGATTGAGTTGGACTGGCACTAGTTGTTCCTTGCGACAGTAGAGTTGGACTGCTACTAGTTGTTCCTCGGGATGATAGAGTTGGACTTGCACTAGTTGTTCCCTGGGATGATGGAGTTGGACTGGCACTAGTTGTACCTTGCGACAGTAGAGTTGGACTGCTACTAGTTGTCTCTCGAGATGATGGAGTTACACTGGTACTAGTTGTTCCTTGGGACGATGGAGTTGGACTGGCACTAGTTGTTCCCTCGGACGGTAAAGTTGGACTGCTACTAGTTGTTCCTCGAGATGATGGAGTTACACTGGCACTAGTTGTTCCTTGGGACGATGGAGTTGGACTGGCACTAGTTGTTCCCTCGGACGGTAGAGTTGGACTGCTACTAGTTGTTCCTCGAGATGATGGAGTTACACTGGCACTAGTTGTTCCTTGGGACGATGGAGTTGGACTGGCACTAGTTGTTCCCTCGGACGGTAGAGTTGGACTGCTACTAGTTGTTCTTCGAGATGATGGAGTTACACTGGTACTAGTTATTCCTTGGGACGATGGAGTTGGACTGGCACTAGTTGTTCCCTCGGACGGTAGAGTTGGACTGCTACTAGTTGTTCCTCGAGATGATGGAGTTACACTGGCACTAGTTGTTCCTTGGGATGATTGAGTTGGACTGGCACTAGTTGTTCCTTGCGACAGTAGAGTTGGACTGCTACTAGTTGTTCCTCGAGATGATGGAGTTACACTGGCACTAGTTGTTCCTTGGGATGATGGAGTTGGACTGGCACTAGTTGTTCCTTGCGACAGTAGAGTTGGACTGCTACTAGTTGTTCCTTGGGATGATGGAGTTACACTGGTACTAGTTGTTCCTTGGGATGATAGAGTTGGACTGGCACTAGATATTCCCTCGGACGGTAGAGTTGGACTGCTACTAGTTGTTCCTCGAGATGATGGAGTTACACTGGTACTAGTTGTTCCTTGAGAAGATGGAGTTGGACTGGCACTAGTTGTTCCTTGCGACAGTAGAGTTGGACTGCTACTAGTTGTTCCTAGGGATGATGAAGTTGGACTGGCACTAGTTGTTCTCGTGGACGGTAGAGTTGGACTGCTACTAGATGTTCCTTGGGATGATGGAGTTTGACTGCTACTAGTTGTTCCTTTGGATGATGGAGTTGGACTGGCACTAGTTGTTCCCTCGGACGGTAGAGTTGGACTGCTACTAGTTGTTCCTCGAGATGATGGAGTTACACTGGTACTAGTTGTTCCTTGGGACGATGGAGTTGGACTGGCACTAGTTGTTCCCTCGGACGGTAGAGTTGGACTGCTACTAGTTGTTCCTCGAGATGATGGAGTTACACTGACACTAGTTGTTCCTTGGGACGATGGAGTTGGACTGGCACTAGTTGTTCCCTCGGACGGTAAAGTTGGACTGCTACTAGTTGTTCCTTGAGATGATGGAGTTACACTGGCACTTGTTGTTCCTCGGGACGATGAAGTTGGACTGGCACTAGTTGTTCCCTCGGACGGTAGAGTTGGACTGCTACTACTTGTTCCTCGAGATGATGGAGTTACACTGGTACTAGTTGTTCCTTGGGACGATGGAGTTGGACTGGCACTAGTTGTTCCCTCGGACGGTAGAGTTGGACTGCTACTAGTTGTTCCTCGAGATGATGGAGTTACACTGGCACTAGTTGTTCCTTGGGACGATGGAGTTGGACTGGCACTAGTTGTTCCTTGCGACAGTAGAGTTGGACTGCTACTAGCTGTTCCTTGGGATGATGGAGTTACACTGGTACTAGTTGTTCCTTGGGATGATGGAGTTGGACTGGCACTAGTTGTTCCCTCGGACGGTAGAGTCGGACTGCTACTAGTTGTTCCTCGAGATGATGGAGTTACACTGGTACTAGTTGTTCCTTGGGACGATGGAGTTCGACTGGCACTAGTTGTTCCCTCGGACGGTAGAGTTGGACTGCTACTAGTTGTTCCTCGAGATGATGGAGTTACACTGGCACTAGTTGTTCCTTGGGACGATGGAGTTGGACTGGCACTAGTTGTTCCTTGCGACAGTAGAGTTGGACTGCTACTAGCTGTTCCTTGGGATGATGGAGTTACACTGGTACTAGTTGTTCCTTGGGATGATGGAGTTGGACTGGCACTAGTTGTTCCCTCGGACGGTAGAGTCGGACTGCTACTAGTTGTTCCTCGAGATGATGGAGTTACACTGGTACTAGTTGTTCCTTGGGACGATGGAGTTCTACTGGCACTAGTTGTTCCCTCGAGCGGTAGAGTTGGACTGCTACTAGTTGTTCCTCGAGATGATGGAGTTACACTGGTACTAGTTGTTCCTTGGGACGATGGAGTTGGACTGGCACTAGTTGTTCCCTCGGACAGTAGAGTTGGACTGCTACTAGTTGTTCCTCGAGATGATGGAGTTACACTGACACTAGTTGTTCCTTGGGATGATGGAGTTGGACTGGCACTAGTTGTTCCTTGCGACAGTAGAGTTGGACTGCTACTAGCTGTTCCTTGGGATGATGGAGTTACACTGGTACTAGTTGTTCCTTGGGACGATGGAGTTGGACTGGCACTAGTTGTTCCTTCGGACGGTAGAGTTGGACTGCTACTAGTTGTTCCTCGAGATGATGGAGTTACACTGGTACTAGTTGTTCCTTGAGAAGATGGAGTTGGACTGGCACTAGTTGTTCCTTGCGACAGTAGAGTTGGACTGCTACTAGTTGTTCCTCGGGATGATGGAGTTACACTGGCACTAGTTGTTCCTTGCGACAGTAGAGTTGGACTGCTACTAGTTGTTCCTCGAGATGATGGTGTTACACTGGTACTAGTTGTTCTTTGAGAAGATGGAGTTGGACTGGCACTAGTGGTTCCTTGCGACAGTAGAGTTTGACTGCTACTAGTTGTTCCTTGGGATGATTGAGTTGGACTGGCACTAGTTGTTCCCTGGGACGGTAGAGTTGGACTGCTACTAGATGTTCCTCGGGATGATGGAGTTGAACTGGCACTTGTTGTTCTTTGGGATGATGAAGTTGGACTGGCACTAGTTGTTGCTTGGGACGGTAGAGTTGGACTGCTACTAGTTGTTCCTCGGGATGATGGAGTTGGACTGGCACTAGTTGTTCCTCTGGATGATGGAGCTGGACTGGCACTAGTTGTTCCCTGGGATGGTAGAGTTGGACTGCTACTAGATGTTCCACGGGATGATGGAGTTGAACTAGCACTAGTTGTTCTTTGGGATGATGGTGTTGGACTGGCACTAGTTGTTCCCTGGGACGGTATAGTTGGACTGCTACTAATTGTTCCTCGGGATGATGGAGTTGAACCGCCACTTGTGTATCCTTGGGATGATGGAGTTGGACTGGCACTAGTTGTTCCCTGGGACGGTAGAATTGGACTGCTACTAGATGTTCCTCTGGATGATGGAGTTGGACTGGTACTAGTTGTACCTTGGGATGATGGAATTGGACTGGCACTAGTTGTTGCCTGGGATGATGAAGTTGGACTGGCACTAGTTGTTCCTCGGGATGATGGAGTTGGACTGGTACTTTTTGTTCCTTGGGATGATGCAGTTAATCTTGTTGAACTTGACGATGTGATTCCTGAAATATATTTAATATAAAATAATTTGATATCATAAAATTTTTTGTTTTCTCATACATGTTTGTTTTTCAAAATTCAAAATAGTCTACATTATTTCTAACGTAGTGTTGTTGTATGAATGAGAAATAAATCTTTTTTTTGAGAAAACTGGTTGTGTGAATCCGCTTTTTTGCGATTACTTTTAGGTTTTGTCCAAACCAGAGTTTTAATAACTGAAAGGGTTTTACCTATCAATTAAATAGCATATTTCCTGGATATGACCTTAAATTTTATCTGTTTGTAAGGTGATAATTTGAGAACTTTTGGTCTTTGTGGAGAAACCATGTATATTGGCGAAATAGAATGTATCATTTACAGAGAAATTATTGTTCCCTAAGTAATCAAACTTTGTTCATTCCATTAATTATTTTCAATCCTCTCATGATATTCTTCGTTATTAAACTAACAATCTATCTACCACTTTAAACTTTATCCCTGAGTAGGTTTTTACTTTTGTAAGTAATGACATATTAGTAAATAAAACTAAGGACCCCCTCCCAATAAACTGTGAACAATTAGTAAAACATGTGTAGCTTCAGCATAACATGACTTAACAATTTTTCTTTAGTATGTTGTTATATTATATACATTTTTTTATTCTTTCAAATTATTTTGTGGATGTCTGTTCTTATTATATACTAGCAAGGCTACCCAGCATCGCCCTGAGTCCTAATTTTTATAAACTATGTAGTTTATAGAATAAATAAAAGTAAAACAAAACAATTAGAATAATACAGGATGCACCATAAGTAATTATATATGACTTCACAAAGTTATCTGGCTATGCTACAACAAAACTATTGTCATTATTACAACAGCAGGATAATGCAGAGGGTCTGTACTTTCTGCAGAACAGGGCACCAACCCGATGTGCTGCACTTGTGTAAGCTGGACAGCAAATTGCCTGGTCAATGGATTAACAGGTGTAGACCAGTTGAGTGGGCGTCTCGTTCATCAGATTTGACCCCTCCCAACTTTTTCCTGTGGGGCATTCTCAAAGATAAATTCTACTCATCAAAGAAGGAACAAAATCTGAGCTGCCATTGCTCATACGCCATTGGAGCTGTGTGCCAAAGTATGCTGCTCAGTCCCTGAAAGATGAGCAAAATGCATTGGGCTCCATGGAGATAACACAGAGCTTTCATAAACACTATGTTTTATGTTGCAAAAAAATTAAGTGTACTTTTTGTTATTTTCTATATTGCAGTTGTATAGTTTTTCCATGTTACATTTTTTATATTGAAATAAAATTATATAGTTACTTATGGTAGACCATGTATTGTAATTTGAAATGGTTAAGTTCATTTTAGGACAAAAAACAGTGTAAAAATACTCATGCTAGAGTGAGGTTCAAACTCATAACCTCTACCTTTAAGTATGACATGCTAACTGATTGGACCACCAAATCAATTCTCTCTCCCCCCTGTCTCTCCCAGTAGAATGTTGGTTAAAGCCACAGCAGGTGACATTTCTTTCTGTATTCCTTCCCTCCCTCTTTACTTTTGCTTTCTTTCCCCCATTGTCAGCCAGACGTAATGAAAGAAAGGAGAGAAAGAAAGCGAAAAGGACAAATCAAGACTTCCTTTCCCTCTTTTAAAATTAGAACAGATTGCATTTTTTTAGTCTTCCTTCTATATCTCTCTTTACTTCCTACTTTTTCCCCCTGTCCGCCAAAGACAATGAAAGAAAGGAAAGAAAGAAACCCGATCCCTATTTTCACTGGTGAAGATCGAAAAAGTCATATGTTATTAAATTAGTACCCAGTGATTTGGGTAGAGGTGTTAGAAATTGTGACTGGTAGGTTAAGAACGTATCTGCTTTCATTTATTTATGACTAATAGAAAATAAAATATTGATCAGGATTAAATATAAAAATCACTGAAATCGATTGAAAATAAAATCTTTGTTTTTAACAACACAGACCAATATTTATATGACTGATAAAACAGATTTTTATGTAGTTTGTAGTAAAAAGCTATCGATCACAAAAGTACAGGGAAAACCGACTTTACTTTATATATTATAAGACTAGTAGTACCTATTCAACATTGCCTGGTATGGTATTTATTGTATTTTTTCTGTTCCTTTTTCTAAATAAACGCATTTTTTTGCAAAATATTATTTTATTCCAATTAAAAGGAAGTAATTATGAATAGCTTAATACAAAGTTATGCCCCTTTGTAACGATGGCAGCCATTTGAAAATAATTCCGTGGTGGGAAAATTATGCTCTAGAAGGAATTAAATAAAATTACATTTTATTCTTCTTAACAACATGCTGCAACGATCCACTAAAAAAATAATGTACTGGAATCAAATATTGATTTGAAAGAAGAAAGCTATCTATGATAAAGAAACGATAAAGAGATGACTTTACTTTATATATTATAATACTAGCTGTACGTAAAATATTTTATTTCACTGGCTCATTGTTTCACCCAACTAACTCCATGATATTATGGATGCAGATAGACAAATACACCTGACAAAATAAATTAAAAACGTTAAAGATAAACAATTATGAATTAAAAATTGAAATAAAGAAATGATAAATAATCATAATGATCTTATATATAAAGTAAAGACGAGCCTTCCCCTCTACCTTTAACCAAGATAGCTTTAATAACGAAATATAGATAAAAAAATCTGATTCGTCAGTGATTTCAGACATTTTGTGGTTCTTGCTTAAAATGTCATTTTTATTTCAAATCTATTTCTTAAATTTAAGTATTTAGTCCTGCTAAACATTTCATTTTTTTAGTCATAAATAAATATAGGCTGAGCAATTTTCAACCTCTCATTTCAATCTACTCCCTCACTACCAATTTCACCAGTAGTGAACATTTAGTAAGAGACATATTTACTGTTTCACTGCTTTCAGATATAAAGCTTATTTCATTACTGAAACAAAACAAACATGTACATTTTATCTATTTTAGTTATCGCCTCTGGACCGAAGAGACAAATGACCAATGTTTACTTGAGTAAATGTGAATGATATGTAAAAGTAGTGAATGAATGCTTCATAGAAGTAGAAGAATTGGGCGAAGACTTAATTGACCTGCAAAATAAATAATGGGATTTTCAAATATGAAACACATGTTTGAGATTTCGTCAGAAACTGACAAAGCCAAACTTTTTGCAAATGACTTTGCTTCAAACCCTTTCTGATCAAAGCTACCAACTTCTGGAATTATATCGGAAAATACTCTAACTGATATACATATACTGACCGGGATGTTGCCAAACTTATTAAGAATCTTGATACCAGAAAGGCAACTGGTCTTGACAACATTCCACTAATTGTGCTTAAGAATTTGCTTCCAGAACTTCCCCTATCCTTACAAATTTATTCAGTCGTTACTTAAAGGAGAAATGCTTTTTATCTTCTTGAAAAACTTTGTTGGTTTGCCCAGTATTTAAAAATACTGGTGATTAGTGTTCTGCATCTCAGTATGGACCAGTCAGTCTTCTGTGTGCAATGAGTAAGTAGTTTGAATCTGTGATGAATCAAGAAATTGTCAACAACCTTAGCCAAAGCAATCTACTTAGTGACACACTATATAGATTTTGTCCTGCAAGATCAAGTGTTGATATACTGACTGCAATATTGCATGGGATTAGGGAATCTCTTGACGAGATTGCGTTTCTAGGGCAATAGCTCCCAATATATAAAAGGCTTTGTATAGATCCGGGCATAAAGGGTTGCTTCACAAACTTGCTAGCTATGGAATATCTGGAAATATATTTGCAACCATCAAATCCTTTCTCTCTGATGTCTATAAAGGTATTTGTTGATGAGCGGACGTCTGACGCACATGGATCAAGGATCGATTCTGGGCCGAACCCTCTTCCTGATCTTCATTAATGATCTTGCAAATCATATTCTGAGATCATTTGTTGACATCTACGCAGATGACACAACTGTCTATGGCAGCACCTTGAAGAGCATTGGCGATAAAGATCTTGCTGATTCTCTCTCTTTTGATCTGGAGCATGTCGTGTAATTGGAAAAATAGTGACTAGTTACTTTTAACACCTCTAAAACCAAGCTTATCTCCTTTCACAACCAATGCTCAGATGCTTGTTTTACCCCAATCGAATTGAATGGCTCTCTCTTTGAAGAAGAGAAGCCTCTTGTTTTGATAAGCTCCTAGGACTGATGTTCATTCCAAATCTAAAATGGAAGACATATATCCAATCTGTTGCTAAAGTTGTTGGGAAAATGGTTGGATCATTCTACTACTCCAGAAAATGAAGTTCTAATCCTATTTGCGACTTGTACAAAATGTTTCTTTTTCTTCAATTACCGGATGTTTTTTTCTAAAGGGATCTAACTCTATATATTAAGTAGATTTTTATTATTAAGTAGTCTCCCATATTTTACCTGTGGTAACCAATGGTGTTGATGTTATTGTCGGAGTTCCTGCTGAAGTTGATCCAATGGTCGGTCCTGGTCCTACAAGGAAAATAGATTAATTTATTAGAATAGCTTTAAAAAAATAATGTGTTATGAATTAATTTTTTCCAGTGGATAAAATAAAGAAAAAGTAATCTTGAACATGGCGATACTAATACCAGGCCTGGCAAACATGCGACTGGGGTCCACAACTGAGAGCGGGCATGTGAAGACAAAAATTACTACTAAATAATAATTACTGAGAAAAGTTTTAGCAAGGAATTTCTTAGTAATACCTAATAATTAGCTAATTAGCAACTATACATATTATTAGAAAGCAGCTTACAATTATTGATTTATTTCCATAAAATCAAACCATCAGTTAAACCATTGCATGTATGTTCAATGGCTAAACTAGTATCTCTTGTTAATGATTTAATTATTTTTCCTTGCTTGATTTTCATTTTTTGCCATTTTTCCGAAATTAGAAACAATATAAGGTTTCCATCATTTAAATCTGATATCACTTTTTTCAGTGGATCATTTTTCTTAATGTTGTCATAAATTTCTTCAACAATGACAAATTTTCAAAAAGGACAAAGCCTTAACAACAAAATGAAATGTTTGTGTCATAGTCATTAAATAATGGATGCAATTAATTTAATTGCTGCGAGTTGGATCACAAAATACTTTTAAACAATGGGAATTTTTTGTTGCTGAACATGTTTGTAAATACCTTTTACAACTTTCCATTTTGCTAACACACCTAATCGCCGAAAAAAGTAGAATCTCATTTTTTTTCAAAGGGGTGAGAGGTTGACTTAGCAGAGGGTGTTAATCTTCAATAATACAGAAACTGTCACATTTCATTCATTGAACAAATAAAATAAATAATAAAAGCCTATTTCATTCGTAATAATTTGAATTTATACCGCATCCACAAGTATCGAGTATAATATTTTGCCAAATAAATGTTTTTTTCCATTTCATTCGCTCACTGTAAGAAGAAATTGTATATAAAACACATTTTAGAATATATTTTAATTTACAAGGAACCCTGTAATTATTATTATTAAGTATCCCCTTCATTTTATTTGCTGTTTTGAGCAAATAAAATGAAATTTCTTTAAAGAGGTAACATGGAATTTATTACCATACTGAAGTTAAAAGACTACATGGTTATATGATGCATTATCTCACAGAGTGTAGTCTGGCAGGCCAAGGTGCAGAAAAATCTCAGATGTGTAGGACACCTGGAGAGAATAGGACCTAAATGACTACGAAGGCAACGGCACTATTTTCCAAGTGTGAAAAAAGGAGAAACCAGGGAAGGCCTATACTGAGATTCAAACTTACAGTGAAAAGAACTTTAAACGGAGGAATATTAACATCAGCAATTTGGCAAGATCATTTGAAAAACAGAACCAAGTGTAGAAGTATAATCATGACATGGCGACCTTTATGAAACTGTCACCAATGCTTCGACAGACTGTATATGATGATAATGAGAACTTTATCTCTAAACCAACCTTTAAATTAGATTTAATGAAAGAAAATAAATTTGAAGTTCAAATCAGTTTCTGCCGTCTTAATCAAATCCGTCTGGAGTTGACTCATAAACAGATCAGACAAAAAGAGAAACTCAAATTCAAAATGGATGTTCAGTTTATACTATTTTTTCTCGCTAATATGAAGCTGATTTTTGGGTTCAGTTTGAAAAATGACATTTAAAGAAAATCTTTTCAAAAGATAAAAATCAAATTTCTATTCCATAAAAGAGCAATAAATGAAAATTCAAGGTCTGTTTCAATTGCAATACATATTTAGAAATCAATACATATTGCAATACATATTTAGAAATCAATACATATTGCAATACATATTTAGAAATCAATACATATTGTAATACATATTTACAAAATCAATACATATTGCAATACATGTTTAGAAATCAATAGATATCTGAAGTACTTTTAAAGTTGTTTTTATTTGTTTTTTAAAATTATGTGTGTAATCTGATTTTATATTCACAAAGAAAATAAATACAAAAATAAAAAAGTAAATTAAAAAATTATGTAATGGAATTTTATTTGAAATTGTGCAAAAAAGTATGAAAGAAATTCTTGAAAGATATTTTAACATGTCCTCAAATACAAATCCACTTACCTGCTGTTGTAGTTTTCTTTGTAGATGTGGTTATTGGAGATGCTGAAAATGAATACATAGTTAATATAGCAACATTATTGGAGAAATTGTTCAAAACTTAATTAATTATTAGTCATTCTAAACCAAATACGACATCTTTCTTCTATTTTTACTATTTCTAAAAAGTAATTCTATGATAACGTTAGAATTAAATAATTTAAGTAAAAAGCATGTTTTACATAAGTTGCATAATATTATAGATTTATCTCACTTATTTTAATACTGTAATTATAATTTAGTTTGTGCATCTGAATAAAAAAGTAATTTGAAAATATTGTTACTGAAAATTACTTGCATCCCTATCTATAGATGAAAATGCTTTTTTTTAAAGCAGACCGGGGCCCAAATTCTTACAATTAAGGCATTAACATTTTAGGGGCTACTACAATGCATAGAGGTATCATTTTCTACGTGTAAAGATTCTGCAGGTAAACTTTCAGGAAATACTAGGAACTATTCGGCTGGACATAATTATAGGTATTTTCTTATCAAAGCAATTTATTAATATATAAAATGGTTAGTACAGAAGGATGCCTTATTGTTTTTACAATAAGTCTGCGTATAACATGGATAATATTTAGGTTTGAGGAATATGAAATATCCTTACTTGGCAAATGGAAACATGCTTCAATATCCAGCCATACTTTGTAGTCTTCACTCTCATCAGCTTCTTTTTCTTCCAAAATCACCTTGATTGCAGTCACTTTGTCAAATGTTGTTGAGGTGAATGGTCCAGTAATTTCAGTGCCATCAGGAATTTCTTCAAAAACTTCTGATCCTGGACGTTTTACAAGAATTGTGATTTTTTCAGCATTACCGGTCACATCAACCTTGATCAGCTCTACTCCTTCAGGGTCATCGGTCAGTTTAACTATGATGTTCGGTTTAGGGCCAGTGGGTTCAGTTGGTGCTGTTACAATCCATCCAGGTTCGCCAGGTCGTATATCACTGACTGGAGAATTGGGTGTTTCTGGTGTCGCGTTTATAAATTCATCAGGAATGAGGCTTTTATCATCCATACCCTTAGAAGACTCACATCGAACTGCAATAGGAACAAAAATAAACAAATAATAAATATTCATTTACCAAACAAAACTTAATAAAAGGATTCATGGTCATGTATTCTCACTTAAACATATTTTTTCAATTTTTGTAAAGTATTACATAGACAAGACAATGAATTTTTCTGCATTTTTTAGATGACGAATGCTAATTTATATTATTTCAATTATTCAGACTATTATTTTTATCTTGGTTATTATATTCAAAACGCTTCAGCTGATGTATTCTCAGATATTTCTCACATACATCTTTTTTTTAATCTGGAAAACTTGTAATTCAACTGGGTATTTTTATGTCGAATTAAAAAAATGGAACGATATTAAAAACAAAAACAAAAAACAAAAAACAAAAAAAAACAATAATACTCATTCCACTTCATAAACGCACCACACATTTTGAATTCTAACGGCTAAGTTCGTTCGGAAAAAAAAATTCTTTTCATGTCATAATCGCACCATATTTTTTATTCTAACAACTATGTTTCGTTTGAAAACAAAACAAAACATTTTATAATGTCATACATGCACTACATATTTTCAAATATTATACTACTATGTTATTTCTCCAAATCAGTCATCTTGAGCAACTCTTGAAATAAAGACAAATACAGATGAAACGTTGATGAATATATAAATAATTTTAAACAAACAGAGACTCCAGAAAAGAAAAATACAAAATTAAAAAAATAGTGGTCATGTGATCTGTCTTTAAATACTTCCACAGGCAAAATCATTTTTTCGCACTTGAAATCAAAATTCTATTCCTGAGATTTGATGGACGGGCTATAAAAATCAGAAATTCAACACTCTTTTCCCTCAGTGAAACCGTCGAACCAGTTACCAACAAGTGAATTACAGTTCTGCATCACTTGTGTAGGAGGTAGATGAGGGAATGAAACTGCTAACAGCCCCTTACTTTAACACTACACATTCACGCACTAGCAAACACAGCATAGACACAAACTGCTTACTGAACTCACTTACACACAAGTTCATGTATATACTTTCAGACTGACTAAGCAAAGGCAAGCATATACACACACACACACTGTCATATGCCTATTCGGACTAACAGAAGGCAAACATATATATATATACACACTTCTTAAACAGATCCATCCAGTTTTCTCACAGCAAATCTCCTACAAACAAAAGAATACTTAGTCCTATGAAACTATGGTGTTTATAAGATAATGCTCAATAACAAGTAGTGCTATATTTTAGTATGAATTTTTATTTATACAAACATTTAAGCTACATATATGCATACATGTTTCAGCTACGACCTTATTCAAGGTCTAACATAATCAGGCCACTGACAGAGAACATTCTAAAACGATGAATGCCTTTTTATACTAAATTTGTACATATATAAATATGTTGTCCTCTCTAACAAGGTTTTTATCTCCATTCATTCACAACATCCATTGTTTTCCATTTTCACACTACTACATTCTAATTGTTAGTATGTGTCAAAATACATCCAAAGACGTGATAACCATCTACTCTTCATTCATGCCATGATTTATGCTTCATCTCTGCGGATTAAATAAATGGTTCAATCCACAGTACAGGCGATACTAAGCTACAATTACGAATTACTTAAGGCTTCTACAAGTTACTCCCATGTATTAAATAATGGGTTGTGTTCAACATTCTGTACAGATTCCCGAGTTCGACATAAAGATTCACGATTTCAACAAGATACACGTGAAGAAAGTTGGAGGTTACATTGGCTGAAACGTTGTGAGAATAATATCAAAGATGAGAACAGTAATCCAAATAATTCAAATAATATAAATGGTTCAGTTTAAATTCTGTCCAGGTTACTGAGTTTGGCATAAAGATTCCAAAGTTTTGAAAGATACAATTGAAGACGGTTGGAATTACATCAGTCAAAACGTTGTGAATATAACAACCAAGATTAGAACAGTGTCAGGTTTATGGTTACAATAGTAGTCCAAATAATCTAAATAATGCAGAAGATACATTTGGCTAAATATCACTTTGAAAATTTATACCTTTGCAAATTATATTGTTTTAACAATCTGTATGATAATTCTTACATATGATGCTGTGAATGATTTTATTTCAAACTGTTGTTTTAATGTGTGAATCCTTAAATTATCAATTAATTCGTTTCTCACCTGATGTTGTTGAAGTACGTCCTGATGTTGTGGTGATTTTAGGCGTCACTGTAAGAAAGAGAAAAGGAAAGAAAAGTTTGTTAGATGTTGGATTTGTTTGAAAGATTTTCTGCAGATCATATCATAGAAAATAACTAGGAATTAGGAGGTGACAGGAGTGAAGTAGAGACTGTATATTCATTACTGTATAGTGGATATTACTAATATAAGAAAGTAGCTACTGTATAGTAAATATTATTGATATGAGAAAGTGGATATTGTATAGTGGATATTGTATATTGAAATTAATTACTGGGAGGTGCTTGCGTTGAATTGGATACCGGTATAGACTGATGACTGCTTCCTGTGGCCTAGTCATCTCGGATCAGTAGTGATACTTTCACTAAGGATTTTGGGAACCTTCATGCAGTATCTCAAGTGTACCTGATTCTATGAGGGAAACAAATGCTGCTAAAATAGTAGCCTATAAAACAAATCAAAATCTTTTAACTTGCGTATTCAGAAAATTTGCATACCTATTAATCATTTTGGCATGAAATCCAGAGATCAGATATGCATGAATTCATTGCAGATATTCGATACTGTATAGTGCATATTGTATAGTGGATATTAATAATATAAGAAAGTCAATACTTTACAGGGGATATTATTCATATAAGAAATTGGATACTGTTTAGTATACTGGTAAAGCAATGCCACAAAATAGTATAAAACAAATGAAAAGCTGGTAATTGCTGGCTCAGACAAATTGTGTTTGCATGCCTATTAATCATTTTGACATGAGAAGCCAGGTAGAAGATATGAAAGAAGTTTAGTTATATAAGTACATTGGTATATGTATATATATATATATATATATATATATATATATATATATATATATATATATATATATATATACCAATGTACTTATATGACTTTTAGATTTGATCTAGATTCTCTAACTTTCTTTTCTATAGGGTGCACACACACATACATACAGACATTGAGTTATATATATATATATATATATATATATATATATATATATATATATATATATATATATGAGTATATGAAAGGATAAAAATAATCCGACGGTATGAAATTAAAAATTGAAAAGCGGAAGACCTTTTCGCTCAACGTTTCGCCCAAATTTCACGTGGGCTTTGTCAAGAGCGGACGAAGAATACGTCTTTTGTCATTTTTGTATTCTTCGTCCGCTCTTGACAAAGCCCACGTGAAATTTGGGCGAAACGTTGAGCGAAAAGGTCTTCCGCTTTTCCATTTTTAATTTCATATATATATATATATTCTCGAGGCCATTTTCATCAATACTAAACGGCCTTCTCTATGCCGACAGAGAGACTTAAAGCACAAACTGTTGATCTTTGGAGACTTCTTTGCTTCTGATGGGTGATCATTTTATCTGTGCTTGGCTATGTATACATATGTTTATACATATATATGCATGCACTAATACACCCCATAATTTTTTTTTTTATATTTTATATATATTTTTTTCTCCCTCCCGCCACCTGTTGAACTTCTTCCTTATACCATTTATTGGTTTTAAATTTGTCGTTTTTTAAAACAAATACCAACGTTTTCCCTTGAAAAGTAGTTGGTCGAAAGGCGCCTCGGGGTCACATCTATTTTACTGTTTCATTAAAATCGTATTTTCTTTTTTTAATTCTAAAATCATTCCCCCCTCGAACAAAACGAATATATATATATATATATATATATATATATATATATATATATATATATATATATATATATATATATATATATATATCCATCACATAAGAAAAACAGATTATTATAATCTTATTTGCAACTTGTACAAAATGTGTTTTTCCTTGAATTACTGAATGTTTATAAAGGGATGTAACTCTGTATATTAAGTAGATTTTTGTTATTGAATAGTCTCCCATATTTTACCTGTGGTAATCGCTGGTGTTGATGTTATTGTTGGAGTTCCGGTTGGAGCGGATCCTGTGGTCGTTCCTGATACTAAAAAAGAAAATACATTAATACATTAGAATAGTTTTTTAAAATAATATGTAAATGTGGAATGAATTCTTCCCCAGCGAATACAATAAAAATAAATCAGTCTTGAATTATAAAATCTAAAATTGTACTCTTGTGGGGGAAATGAATTCCATAATGTAAAAATAAATGTGTTAACATATAGTTTATTTTTGGAAACTGTTATCTATATAATACTAAAACTCTGATAATCTTGCGTGCTTGCTTGTAGTTCATGTAATTTCATTTAAATTATAAGTCATAACCGTATATTATTTAAATTCGTTGCCATAATAAGGATAAAAGAGACATTATATTTACTCGCACTTATTTTTTAAAACGTAGGTGTATGAAAAATTTAGCAGTTGTATGACAGATTAGAGTTTGATTGAAATATCCCTATTATCAATTACATAAAGAATCCATCTTACATTGATTGTAGTTATTAATTAAACTCAAACGTTTATTCCACGTTTCCTGGAGGATTCGTTTCTTTTGGTTACTCTGATTACTTGTTATATTATTGACCCTTCACTTTGGATTGGAAACATGGAATATATTACCAAACTAACGTTAAAAGATTACATTATTATATGATGCATTATTATGAAAAAGATAACAAGATATTCAAAGTAAGTGCCTATTGAACAACCGGACTGTAACAATGTCCATCCCCATTAAAGAAGAACCAATAATAAGCCATCTAACGACACCAGCTTGACCGAAAAGCTCATGGGGTTTTAAACATTTTTTCTTTTTTATCCTAGCAGTTCAAAGAAATAAGTCAGTTTAACTTTGCTCAGGCTACTACAATGAGTCTTAGCAATAAGAGTGAGGAATTTACAGAGAAGAAACAGAAACAGAAAAACGGTTGACCAAACAACTTTCTTCACAGCTAATATATAATCACAGAAAACACAAAGAACTCAAGAACTGTTACATGGACAACTTATCCACATCACAAGTTAAGTCCTGCAAATACCAATTATTTGCAACACAACATATCTTTCTTTATCTTTTTCTTTCCTGCATATTATATATAAAGTGTTCAATGTAAACGTGTTATGTTCTTTTTCTCTCGACAATTATTTTATCCCCTATATTTCTAAAACTATATACGTAATTGGAATAAATCTCAACATTATTCCAAGGAAATTATGAATATAGTCTCACTGGATAAAGTCACCAACCAGGAATTATTATAATGTGAGGATCTACTAATGCAGACTAAGCTCACAGAGATTATGAATGTTGTCTGGTAGACCATGGTCATCAATCTGGAAATACTGGAATATGCAGACCTACCATTTATGTCAGATCTACAAATACAGAATAACCTCCAATGGGTATTACATCTGGAGAGAATAGGACCTGGATGACTACCAAGCCAACTGCTTTATTCTCAAGTGTCAAAGAATGAGAAATCAGGGAAGGTCTATACTAAGACTCAAAGATACCATGAAAAGAAACTTAAAATGGAGGAATATTAACATTAGCAATTGGCAAGATCACTTTAAAGACAGAACCTAGTGAAAAAATTTGATCATGACCTGGTGAACTTCATAAAACTGTCATTAATACTTTGACGGACTGTATATGATGATAATGGAAAATAAATTTGAGATTCTAATCAGTTTCTCCCATTTTAAACAAACTTGCCTGGAGCTAACTCATAAACGATCAGATAAATGAGTAACCCACATTAAAAATGGATGTTCAGTTGATACTATCTGTTCTTGCTAGTATAAAGCTTGATTTTGAATTCAATTTACAAAATGACATTTAGAGAAAGTTTGAGTTCAGTTTTCAAAATGACTTCTTCTCGTCTTCTATTCTGTTAACGTCACGTTTCCCTTGTTCAGGGTCAGACTTTTTCTGATATTACACAAGCTCACTCTCCAGTTCTCATGATTCAGCAGGTCAGCAGTCTCCAAATTCCACTCTGTGCGGTCGGACATTTAAATAAAATCATTTAAAAAAAAATCAAAATCAAATTTCTATTCCCTAAAACAGCAATAAATGACAATGGATGAACAGAAAGTCAAGATCTATTTTAGCATCAATACATGTTGTAGATTGAACCCTCATCTGAAAACTTTGAAAAAGTTGTTTTTATATATGCTTTGAAACATTTTGTGTATAATCTGATTTTCTAATTAAACAATATCCTAAATATATTTTTCACAAAATAGTTATTTAAGAAAATGAATAAAAGATTTATGAAATCTGTTTTTCTAATTATATAAAAAGGTATTCTTTAAACAACACTTTAGTTTAAAAAATAAATAAAATGTATGTAGAGGTATTTTGTTTGATGAAATTGCGCAAAAATGTATAAAAATATCATGAAATATCGTTTTTTGGAAAAGGAGATTTTAAAATGTCCCAAATATAAATCCACTTACCTGCTGTGGTAGTTTTCTTTGTAGATGATGTTATTGTAGATGCTGAAAATGAATATATAATAATAATATAAACATTATTGGAGAAATTGTTCAAAACTTTATTATTTAGTCATCATTCTAAGTCAAATATGTCTTCATGTAAGTAGTTTCAGTAAAATAATTTAATGACAGATAAAATTAGATAATTTAGATAAAATCCTTTTTTCATAATTGGCATTACATCATAGCTTTATCTAGCCTTCTTTAATACTTTAATTATTAGTTACTATATTTGCTTATATATATATATTATGAAAATTAATATTAAATCGATCCTCATTGGTTGAGACTATTTTAAACCTTCTGAGAACATTTAAATATCTATATCTTTTGTATGTAATTCGTTCATAATTTTTGTTATACAGGGTGGGCCAAAATAAGGGTCCTATCTTTAAATTTGAATAACTTGAATTTGAATAACTTCCACAAAATAAAAGTTAAACTCACCAAACTTTATGTGTGTGTAGACTGACCCTTCCGAGATTTTTTGAAATAAACAAAACAAATTTTAGCCGAAAAACACTTCTTAAAACTTACAAAAACTAAAGTATTGTTTTTTACACTGTTTTGAGTTTTTTAAGCAAAAATAATGTTTTCTAAATGAGGGTACGTTCCTTAGGGCTAATACGGCTCATGCTTGCTTCGGAAGGGGTCCTTTACTTATTCTAAAAAAAAAATTTTAAAAAATCAATAAATAAAAAAGTTATGAATTTTTTAAAATAGGACCCTTATTTTTGCCCACCCTGTATATGAAACATCTTAAAAATATGTAAAATTTTAGCATTCAGGGGGTGACTGGTTAGATTTGAATTTGAACAGTAATAAGTTGTATAAATAGATAACTTAATCTGAATAACAAAAAGGAATCTGAAAATATTGTTACTGAAAATGGCTAGTATACTTGTTTCGTGCAGATCTGGGTCCAAATGCTCAGGCAGGCTTTAGCTGGAAATGGTAGCAACAATTCAGCTGGACATTACTATAGCTATTTTCTTATCTCAGTCGTATATTTTGGTAATATACAAAATTGTTATTAAATGAAGGATAGGTGGTTGTTTTTAAAATAAGTCTGCCCATAAAAGGGATAATATTTATATCTAGAATTGATAAAATTGGATAACACACTAGGTTTAAGAAATATGAAATGTCCTTACTTGGCAAATGGAAACATGCTTCAATATCCAACCATACTCTATAGTCTTCACTCTCATCAGCTTCTTTTTCTTCCAAAATCACCTTGATTGCCAACACTTTGTCAAATGTGGTTGAGATGAATGGTCCAGTGATGTTAGTGCCATCAGGAATTTCTACAAAATCTTCTGATCCTGGAAGTTGTACAAGAATTGTGATTTTCTCAGCATTACCGGTAACATCAACCTTGATCAGCTCTACCCCTTCAGGGTCATCGGTCAGTTTAACTGTGATGCTGGGTTTGGGGTCAGTGGATGTAGTTGGTGCTGTTACAATCCATCCAAGTTCGCCAGGTCGTATATCACTGACGGGAGAATTGGGTGTTTCTGGTGTTCCACTAATGTTGTCATCAGGAATGAGGCTTTTATCATCCATACCCTTAGAAGACTCACACCGAACTACAAAAAAAGTAAATCAATTTCAAAAATTTGTAGTAGATATATTTTTTAAGTTTTTCTCATGATGCAAAATTATATATGTGGAAAGTAAAGATGGAGTCATTTTCATTATATTATTTTAAAATGTATTGATGAAAGCCAATCTGGAATTAGAAAAATCACAACTATTAAAATGAGCTTACATATATAAATGAAAAGAACAGATCTTCAATCTTAACGAATCTCTAAATGTAAGAGACATATTAAAACAGATTTGAAAAAATGTAGGAAAATATCAGACTGAAAACATCGAGTATGCGGTTTTGATTCTACTCCCCGATTTAAAAAAAAATAAAATAATATAAAATCAAAGAATATATTCTTTCTTTTTGTTAATATAATAAAATGTAAGTGTAGAATTTTGGTATATTTAGTATGTAACGCGTCTCCCTCTCTCTGTCTCTCTGTCTGTCTATCTGCCCTTCTCTCTCCATCTTTATCGCTCTCTATACACCTAGATCTATATCTATCTCTCTTTCTATATATATATATATATATATATATATATATATATATATATATATATATATATATATATATATATATATATATATATATATATAAAGATATACTAGGGAATGTACATTAAATATAACTGTATTCACATGTACAATTTACATGTGAACAAAATGGAAGTAGTTCTGCGTCTCTAGCTGTCCGGAGCTAATGACACTTTTCTAAAAGTTACACAATGAAATTAATCTATTGTTAAGCTTAAGTTTAAGAGTATTAACATATATGTGAATAGCTCAGTTGGTAACATATCTAGCTGACAACATCAATATTGCTGTTAAAGTAAACTCTCCTTAATATGATGGTTGCATATGATGCTATCCCACACACTAATCCGAGCAAGGCCAGTTTACCCTGTTAGTAATGCTAAGTTCTGGCCTAACATGTCGTTGAACACTGTTGATGACAGCCTTCTAGATATGCCAGCTTGAATAGATCTTAATTCTCTTCCTTCAACATGGTTGGTTTATTGGTCACATCGTCCTAGGTGTTCAGACAAAAGTTAAAATTTTGACTTAGATCTGAGGGTTTTAAATCATGTGACCGGCCGAGCAATCATCCTCTACACTGATGATATCCGGAAAACGGATGAAACATATGTGTATGGGGATAAGAATTTAATAATATTTATCATATGTATCCACATAAAATTTTATAAGGAGATATCATTTTTTATGTATCAATTTTCAGTATTTACTTCAACAATGCTCGATACGTAAGTAGAGCTAGGTAGTAAGCTATGAAAATATATTTATGGCAATTAAGCTACACATAGGCTCCCGCGTTTCATCCCCGGGGGAATCTTCAGGCTAAAATGCATTTTAGCCTGAATATTCCCTCCCTCCTGGAGGATGAAATGCGGGAGCCTCTGTGTAGCTTAATTGCTATAAATATATTTTCATAGCTTACTATATATATATATATATATGTATATATATATATATATTTATATATATGTGTGTGTGTGTATTTGTGTGTGCAAAATTAAATATAGGTTTAAAAAGTAAAGATGGAGTGATTTTGTTATATTATTTTAATTAGTGTTGGGACGATTAATCGGATTTGGGAATCGGAAAAATCGGAACTTTTTGGGGTATTGGAATTAGTATCGGAATTGAAAAAAAATTGTGCCTATTTTCCAATGCCCAAAACAATTCTTTACATTTTTTTTTGTTTTGCTGGTACTAATGATAAAATGATAAATGTTTATTGATTTTTAAACTACCAGTGAAACTAAAATCTATAGATCACCACCCACCCACCCACACAAGTGCAATTTTTACGTTTGCAAAAATATATGCACATATTACATGGGTTTTTACTGTAATCCGAAAATAAGAAATAAATACAACAACTCTATAACTAAATATTTAGAGGTTTTAAAAGTATCGGAATCAGGAATTTAGAACAGAATCGGTAATTGTATCGGAATTGGAAAAAATATCGGAATTGTCCCATCAGTAATTTTAATATCTTATAAAGAAACCTAGTCTAAAATTATTAAATTTAAAACTTCTGAAATTAGTTTATATCATATAAATCACAGGATACATCTTCAATTTTGACCAATCTTCAAATTTGAGGGACATATTAAAACAGATTCGCTATAATAAAGGTAATAAACTTAACAAATTTTAAAATGGCTGTTCAGTTCAAAATATATGTAATACTAAAATAATCATGATTTTGGGTCCAGTTGACAATCTTTTAATAATGAAAATATCTCCCTTACTAATGACGTTTTTTATCTTAATTCCTTATTCTGCCTTGTCTAAATATAAATATATTATAGAGAGAACAACAATTCCAGGACAATTTAACATCAATGCATATTGTATATTGAACTCGCTTTTGCATGCTTTTATAAGTTGGTTAAAATTATGTAGGTGTATTTGATTTGAAATTGTGCTAAACACCATGAATAAATCATGAAATAGTGTTTTTTGGAAAATAATGAAGAAAATTCTGTCAAAAATAAAACTACTTACCTTTTGTTGTAGTAGATGCTTTTGTAAATGTTGTTGTTGAAGATCCTGTAAATGAAGACATAATTACAATATCAATAATTTTAGAGAAATTGTTCAAAATGTCATGATTTGTTAGTCATTCTAAGCCACATAATACAACATTATTCTTTTGCGGTTTCTATAAAGTCATCATATGATTAACTAATTAAATAGATAGTTTAAATAAAAAAAACAGTTTTTATTTAACCTGCATCAATCAGTGAAGAGTTGGTTGTGTTATATGATGTTTTGTAGCTGTATATAATAATGTAACTATTAGTTAATATGCATATATATTTGTGTATATATAGATATACGTAGACTAAGAAAAATGCGATTAAATCTATCTTCACTGGTTGATAGTATATTTAAACTTCTGAGAACATTTAAATATCTACAGAGTATCTTTTATAATTTTATATTACCCATCAAACATCTGAAAAATATGTAAAATTTCAGTACTGAGGGTTCACTGTCTAGACTGGAAATTGGACAACAGTGAGTTTAATAAAGAAAGAAATTAACTTAATATGAATAATAAGAGTAATCTGAAAATATTGTTACTTGAAATTACTTGTATTCCTGCTTAAGTCTGGTGGATCGGTGTCCAAATGCTCACAATTAAGGCAGTGCCATTTAAGGGGCTACCGCAATGTATTTAAGAACCATTTTTAAGTTTCTAGGATTCTACAGGGTAGCTTGCAGGAAATGCTAGCAACTATTTGGCTGGACATAATTATAACTATTAAATTAACTAAGTCATAATATTATAATAATGTACGAAATGGTTAGTAAATTAAGAATATCAAGTTGTTTTTACATGTATATGTTTATACATATGATCGAGCACTTTATTTGATTTCTTTTCATATACAACCTAACACACTATATTATACATATCTGTAAAAAATTAGAAACCATTTTCTGTTTTGGGGAAGCATTTATGATTAGCAAATCAGACACAGCTTATGGGAAACTTCAGGAACACTATGGAGAAAACTACATGTTATATTCTGCGTGAAGTGCAAAGTTTAAACATAAGTTGTCTTGTCATGGAGTACTGGAATATGTAGGAGCCGTATTGTCATTTAAATTTCAGAGAAAGCCCAAGAATTCAATGGTAAACGGTTGTTGCAAGAATGCAAAGTTATTTGAAACAGTTATTGAAAGAAATGAAGAGTGCTAGAAATCTGGGGAAACTTGTTATTGTAGTAATATGGTATGTGAATGTGTTAGTAAGAAGAAAAATAAATTTCTCCATCAAAATTAGATTATGTAGAAAAGGGAAATTTCACTAGAAATAAAGTTAATATGTTGAAAGAAAGTGACATCATAGACAGTGTCAAGTGAGACGTGGCGAATAAGCTAGTCTGATATTTCTCTTTGTGTTTTGGTCGCGGAAGAAAATCAGACATGTTTTCATGAATTTTCCGCCATTCACCTGTGATCATTATCAATATATATATATATATATATATATATATATATATATATATATATATATATATATATATATATATATATATATATATATATATATACATATATATATATACATATATATATATACATATATATATATATACATATATATATATACATATATACATATATATATATATACATATATATACATACATATATATACATATATATATATACATATATATGTATATATATATATATATATATACATATATATATATATATATATATATATATATATATACATATACATATATATATATATATATATATACATATATATATATATATATATATATACATATATATATATATATATATATATATATATATATATGTATGTATGTATGTATGTATATATATATATACCATCACCAATAAAAACAATTACATGAAATACATTAAATATTTAGGTGATAAAAACCATAAATACTTCAAGGCACGGCGTGATGGTCCAGAGGTAAAACGCCAGACTATAGACATCAATATCGAAGGTTCGATCCTTGCCTAAGTTAATGAAACACGAGTCCATGTGTTACTTTTATGTATGTATAAAATTAATATATATATATATATATATATATATACATATATATACATGTATATATGTATATGTATATATATATATATGAACAGCTGGATAAAAGAAAGAAAAAAAGCAATTGGGAATTCAGTTGAATCAGTAATACCTAATATAGTAATATAAGTTTTACCTGGTTCAGCTGTTGATGATGGGAAAGTCCATTCAACAGTTTCCTCTGTTACAGGTAACACTTCAGTAAAAGCAGTTGTTGTTTGAGTTGTCTGCTTGCTGCTAGTAGTTGCTGAAGTAGGTATTGATCTTGGTATTGAGATATATGTAACTTCTTCGCTTGGGATCATTTCTTCAGTTGTTACATACTCAGATGTTGTCGAACTAGGTTCTGAAATTTCAAATTAAAAGTTTCTTTTTAATTATAGCTTCTAAGCTAAAATATTTAGCTAAAATACAATCTCTCTATTCGTAAACTGAAATCTATAGATATATAAATAAATTGAAACATATGAATAAATACAAATGGAGGGGGAACTTTATCTTATTCTTAAGCCGTGAAAAAAAACTTAACATTTTTAGATAAGGGGAGATTCTCATAGATATACTGTAGGTATATCTAACCTAACCCTAACCGTAACCTAACTCAACCCTAACTTAGCCTTAAAAAGAAGTAAAAAGAAGCGATGTAGCCGAAAGTGAAGGTTTTTTCTGGAACCAGGTACAATTCAGAAAGGCTATCCCTGCGTTAAAAAAACAGAAGTTTGGGGCAGGGTATACATAATGCATCCAAATCAATTCGAATGCTTTTGTTTGAGACTGCTTCTACACCATGTTAGAGGTCCACAGCGCTTTAATGATCTCAAAACTATCAATGGTCAAGTTATGAATGCATTCAGGGATGCATGTAGTGCACATGGACTACTTGAGGTTAATAACCACTGAGCTGTCACAGTACAGCAAACATCTATATCTGAATCAGCAGGTAATTTGAAACATTTGTTTGCCATCATGTTGACTATGTGCAGTGTCTCATTTGTTACTAAGTTAATTCTTGAAAAAGCTAGGTCAGATGGACAAACATTTCCTATTGTTCTACGTGGAAGTCTCTCTGACAAGCTCAATGCTTGCAATACATTGTCATATTTGTGGAAGTACATCAAGACTGTAACATTATCAACAAACATGAGTGTGCATCTCAATTGTGAATAAATGTCTGGTGAGTTTGCCTCCCTACTTCTAAAAATAGGTGATGGCAAGATTGCAACGACCAACCATGGCAAAATTGTTATTACTCTCGGTATTGCATCAATTGTTTCATCACTCACAGAACTTAGTAGCAAAGTTTACCCAAAACTATGTGAATCTTGAATGGTTAATGGGAAGAGACATTTTAAGCTCATAAAAATGACATGGTACATGTCATAAATCAATAATTGCTTAATGAAGTTCCAGGTGAGGAACAAACTTTCAGTTCTCTAGATTTTACTCTTGATGATGACCAGGCTGTACAATACCCTACAGAATTTTTAAATTCATTAGAATTGCCTGGTATGCCAACACACAAATACAAGCTGGGTGCCCAATTATGTTACTCCGGAATGTTGATGCTCCAATGCTATGTAATGGAACGAGACTGTGTGTTAAACGCATGCAACCTGATGTGATAGAAGTTGTTATACTAACTGGTGTGACAAAGGACGAACTGACATTCCTACCCAAAATACCCATTATTCCGCCAGATTCTGCAATTGAATTTAAAAGGCTTCAGTTCTCAGTTAAATTGTGTTTTGCCATGACAATTAACAAGTCCCAAGGACAATCATTGGCAGTGGTTGGTCTCAACTTGAATTCACCTTGCTTTAGCCATGGGCAGTTTTATGTAGGATGTTCAAGGGTAGGCTCCCCAGAATGTTTATACATATTGACATCAGAAGGTAAAACATCAAAGATTGTGTATCCAAGAGCTTTGTACAAATAACTTTTACCTCTGTAAAGGAGGGATCTGTCAAAAAATAGGTATCTACAGAGACAATGGTTTTGGCTGCTTAACAACCTAAACTCACAAAATGATTTTTCTTCCAATTAATTGTATAGAAAAAAGTCTTAAGATGAAAATTGTGATGCTAAAAACAAAGACAACCCCCAAAGCACAGAAATTTGTGGTGATTTGCTTTTGATCAGGTCATCCATGAACAGCAAAGCTTTTATTTTTACATTGATAATGTATATTTATACAAATTAAAATTTAAAAACAAAAACATTTATATCGGATTCAGGTGGGAGGACACATACAGGCCAAAAAATTGCTTTATACTTTTCCGGTTGCTGTTTTACATTAACATCGTGGGATCTGCGTTCGCGTTGGACAATCATAAGCAGCAAATAGTTCAATAGTTCAAGATTGGGCAGAGCATTTCTTGAGTTAATCTACTTTCCTGGGAAACGCTGGGACACGGGTCAGCTAGTAGATAATATTATTGATATGAGAAAGTGCATACTGTATAAGGGATATTACTGATACGAGAAAGTAGATACTTCACAGTGAATATTGTATTGTGGATATTACTCGTGTAAGAAAATCAATACTTATCAGTGGATATTGTATATTCAAAAAAATTACTCATAAGTAGTTAATACAATATTTATGTAGGTATATATGATTTGAAATTGTGCAAAAATATGAATAAATCATGAAAAAGTGTTTTGAGAAAATAATTAAAACAATGCTCCAAAATACAAATCCACTTACCTGGTGTAGTAGTGGGCTTTTCAGTTGGTGTTGTTATTGTTGGAGATGCTGTAAATGAAGACATTACAATAGCAACATTACTTGAGAATATTTCAAAATGTTATGATTCAAATATTAGTCATTCTAAGCAAAATACTATCACATTCTTCGTTTTACTGTTTTAATAAGTAACAATACGCTGAAAATTAAAATCAGTTAATTTAAATTAAAAAATACATCTTATTTTAGCTGCATCAATCCTGGAGAGAGATGAGTGTGTGGTATGGTGTTATATAGCTTTAATTATTTAAAAATAAATATATTTTGATTATAATAAATAATATAATAAATACTCTTTAATTATTTAATGAGTGTGTGTGTGTGTGTATATATGTATGCATAAACTATACCTCATGATTGCAAGGCCAAATCATAATTTAGACAATAGTGAGTTGGCTAAACAAATAAGATAGATTATTGTAAATCATGACAAAGTTATCTGAAAATATTATTACAGAAAATTACCTGTGTTTTTCAGGCTGATCGGCTTCCAAATACATATATTTAAGTTAATCCACATCTAGACAGTACCACCACATATATTGGAAGCATTATCTACTTGTTAGGACTGGAGAGTAAATTGCAGGAAATGTTAGCATCTATTATCATAGTTATAGCTATTTTCTCTAAGTCACATATAAATAATATACAAATAATATGCATAAGTGTTCGTGCTGAATTAGATACCGGAACAGACTGACGACTCGGTTTCTGTAGATCTGTGGATCAATCGTGCAACTTTAACTCATCACGTTGGACACCTTTACAACATCCTAACTGTATTTACTTATTGTATCGAGAAAGCAATGGCGTTAAAATAGTATAAAACAAATCAGAAACTAGTAATCGCTGTTTCAGACGAATCAGTATTGCATACATTTAAAACATTTTAAATATATCAAGCAAATAAAAAACTGATCATTATAACAAGATGCTTATTAACACAATATTGTTATAATATTATAACTTGCAAAAGGAAGTAAGTTCTAATCCTATTAGCAACTTGTACAAAACGACGTTTTCCTGAATTACCAAATGTTTATAAAAAAAAGCGAATCTGTATATTAAGTAGAATTTTTGTTTATGGAATAGTTTCCTATATTTTACCTGTGGTAATCAATGGTGTTGATGCTATTGTTGGAGTTCCTGTTGTAGTGGATCCAATGGTTGGTCCAGGTCCTACAAGTAAAATAAATTATTATATTAGAATAATTTTAAAATATAACATATGCCAATGTGGAATACATTTTTGACAGCTAATTAAATAAAGTGAAATTATTCTTGAATTATAAAATCAAAATTGTAGTCTTGTGCATAAAATCAATTTGATGATAAAATGTGTTCACATATGTTTAATTTTCTTATGTTGATTTAATTTTATTTAAGTCATCAGTCACGAGCGTTTATTATTAAAGTTAGTTAGCATAATATGGATTAAAAAGAAATTAAATTCTCTTATTAAAATAAAATGTAAGTGTATGAAAAATTCGGCAATTGTATGACCTATCAGAGTTTGATCCAAATATTTCTCTTATTATTTAGATAAAGACTCCGTCTCGAATCTTTTTCAGCCATTTATTATATTTAGTGATTCTATATTTATTTCAATGAAATTTATGCACTTCAGAGACATGAATTCATGGAAAGTAAGCTAAAAACGTTTATTAAACTTTTCATAGAAGATGTGTTGCTTTGGTTACCCATATTAATCATCATTTTGAAATTAAAAGATTACATGGTTATATGAGGTGTTATAACACAAAGATTATGAATGTTGTCTGGCAGGAACAGGTCAGCAACCAAGAAATAATGGAACGTGCATTCCTACAATCTGTGGTTGATCTATAATGCAGAATTATCTCAGATGTGTAGAACACCTGAAGAGAATAGGACCTGAATGATATCAAGCCAACTGCTCTATTCACAAGTGTGCACAAAGGAGAAATAAAGTAAGGCCTATACTAAGATTCAAAGTTACAGTGAAAAGTATCTTGAGATGGAGGAATATCAACACCAGCAATTGGCAAGATAATTTAAAAGACAGAACAAAGTAGGGAAGTATGATCCTGTCTTTGTGACATTCATGAAACTGTCATCGACAATTCGACAGACTGTATATGATGATAATGTGAACTTTTATTTCTGCAAACATAGTCAAGGTCTATTTTAGCATCAATACGTGTTGCAAATTTAATCCTCATCTGAAAACTTTTAAACATATTTATGTTTAAATATTTTGTGTAAATTATGATTTTTTAATGAAATTAAAGAATATTTGATAAAAATAAAAAATAAAATAAGTATTTAAAAACTTAATAAAATATTTATTTAGATGTATTTGATTTGAAATTGCACTAAAATATAATAAAGTCATGAAACATGTTTTTTGGAAAATTTTAAAAATGTCTGAAAATATAAATACACTTACCTGCTGTGGTAGTTTTCTTTGTAAATGTTGTTATTGGAGATGCTGAAAATACAGATATAATTACAATAGAAACATTATTGAAGAAATTATTCCAAAGTTTATTAGATACAAAATACACTGTCTGAGGAATATGAAATGTCCTTACTTGACAAATGGAAACATGCTTCAACATCCAGCCATACTTTGTAGTCTGGATTCTGATCAGCTTCTTTTTCTTCCAAAATCACCTTGATTGCCAACACTTTGTCAAATGTGGTTGAGGTGAATGGTCCAGTGATTTCCGTGCCATCAGGAATTTCTACAAAATCTTCTGTTCCTGGAAGTTGTACAAGAATTGTGATTTTCTCAGCATTACCGGTCACATCAACCTTGATCAGCTCTACCCCTTCAGGGTCATCGGTCAGTTTAACTATGATGCTAGGTTTGGGGTCAGTGGATGTAGTTGGTGCTGTTACAATCCATCCAGGTTCGCCAGGTCGTATATCACTGACTGGAGAATTGGGTGTTGCTGGTGTTCCACTAATGTAGTCATCAGGAATGAGACTTTTATCATCCATACCCTTAGAAGACTCGCACCGAACTGCAAAAACAGTAAATCAATTTCACAAATTTGTAGTAGATATATTTTAAAAGTTGTACTTGGAATGAAAAAGTATATATATATGTGGAAAGTAAAGATGGAGTCATTTATATTATATTATTTTAAAATGTATTGATGAAAACAACTCTTGAATTAGAAAATCACAACTATTGAAATGAGCTTACATATTATAAATCAACAGAACAGATCTTCAATCTAAACCAATCTCTAAATGCAACGGACATATTAAAACACATTTTATATAAACAGTAAAAAGAATAAACAATTTCAACATTTCTGTTCTGTTTACAAAATATGTTATTTTGAAATGAAACTTGATTTTGGGTTCAGATGACAAACTGACATTTGAACTAAAGTTTTTAATAAGAAATGAAAATTAAGGTTTCATTCAATAATGCAATGATAGATCACATGGAATATGTAATAGTTATGTGTAAGTTATCTCTGTTTATGAGAATTCTTCACTGACATCACACATGAAATAGAAATGAGACTTTTACCTCTTCCTGATCACAGATGTTGTCCGGTTCAAACATGTAAAAATGCAGCTCATAAAAGCATAAAGTGCATACCACATGTTTTATGTTAATTCTTGACTTCAGCCTTCTTTTAATATATTACAGAATGAACAACAATTCAAAGTCTATTTCAGCATCAATACATGTTGCACATTCAACTCCATTTTGAAAAGCTTTACAATTTGTTTTTGTCAATGTTTTTAAACATTTTGTGTATAATCTGATTTTACAATTGTAAAAAATATCATCCTAGAACTCGTTTTTTTTAACAAAATTCTGTGCAAAAATATGAATAAATCATGAAATAGTTTTAAAAAAAAATAATTAAAACAATGTTTCAAAATATAAATGCACTTACTTGGAGTGGAAGTAGTCTTTGTAGTTGTTGTAGTTGCTGTTGTTGGAGATGCTGTAAATGAAGACATTACAACAGCAACATTATTTAAGAAACATTTCAAAATTTTATGATTCATAGATTAGTCATTCTAAACAAAATACTATCACATTCTTCTCAATACTCTTTCCATGAAGTAATAATATGTTACAGTTCAAATTAGATAATTTAAATGAAAAGTACTTCTTATTTCTGCTGCATCAATCCTGTGAAGGGGCTGAGTGGGCTGTATAGTGTTATGTAGTGCTAGCCAATAATATAATTCTTAATTAGTATATATATATATATATATATATATATATATATATATATATATATATATATGTATATGTTTACATACATACATAAACTATACCTTGGGATGAAGAGGCTACATTTTAATTTAGAGAATACTAAGTGTGCTAAACAAATAAGATAAATAAGATAAATAATGAGAAAGTTATTTGAAAATATTATTACTGAAAATTACTTGTATCATTATGTATAAACTAAACTGTGTTTTTCAGGCTGATCTGCGTCCAAATACACACAATTAAGGCAATCTAATTTTAGATGATAATAACACATATTTAGGAAGCATTTTGCACTTTTTTTTAAAACACTTGATCTATAAAATATGTAATATCCTTACTTGGCAAATGGAAACATGCTTCAACATCCAGCCATACTTTGTAGTCTGGATTCTGATCAGCTTCTTTTTCTTCCAAAATCACCTTGATTGCCAACACTTTGTCAAATGTGGTTGAGATGAATGGTCCAGTGATGTTAGTGCCATCAGGAATTTCTACAAAATCTTCTGATCCTGGAAGTTGTACAAGAATTGTGATTTTCTCAGCATTACCGGTCACATCAACCTTTAGCAGCTCTACCCCTTCAGGGTCATCGGTCAGTTTAACTATGATGCTGGGTTTGGGGTCAGTGGATGTAGTTGGTGCTGTTACAATCCATCCTGGTTCGCCAGGTCTGACATTACTTACTGGAGAGTTAGGTGTGTCTGGTGTTCCACTAATGTAGTCATCAGGTATGAGGTTTTCATCAGTCATACCCTTAGTAGACTCACATCGAACTGTAATTGGGACAAAAAAAAGAATAATTAAAAGTTCATTTAACAATTGTACATGAAAATAAAAATTACTTAACAAATCAATAGTCATATACTCCCAACCGTCACTTAAACATATTTTTTCAATTCCGGTGAAATATTATGAAGCCGAAACAATGAAAAAAGGCAGATTTTGTTCAGCAATTTGTAAAATGAGGATTAATAATTCATATTATTCAGCATTTTCAGACACCGATTCTTATCTTCGTTCTTTTATTTACTACGTTTTGACCGATGTAACCTCTAACCTTCTTCAGGTGTATCTGTTGTCTAATTGTTTTAATTCTTAAATCATCAATTAACTAGTTTCTCACCTGATGTTGTTGTAGTAGGTCCAGATGTTGTGGTGATTTTAGGTGTCACTGTAAGGTAAAAACAGGAAAAGAATAGTTTTGTCAGATGTTGGATTTGTTTGAAAGATTTTCTGAAGATCATATCATAGAAACAAAGTACAAATCGGGTGGCGGCAGAGTAAAGTACACATTATATATTGGATAATGAATAATGAGTATTGTCTAATGGATATTACTTATATAATGAAGTGGATACTGTATTGTTGATATTACATAGTGGATGTTACTGATATACGAAATGGGATATGGTGTAAGAGATATTGTATAGTGTATACTACTGATATAAAATTTGAAAAAATGATCATCATAACAAGATTCTTATTAACACAATATTGTTATGATATTATAATTTGCAGAATGAAGTAAGTTCTAATCCTATTAGCAAAAAAAAGAAGAAAATCTGTATATTAAGTAGAATATTTGTTTATGGAATAGTTTCCTATATTTTACCTGTGGTAATCAATGGTGTTGATGCTATTGTTGGAGTTCCTGTTGTAGTGGATTCAATGGTTGGTCCAGGTCCTACAAGTAAAATAAATTAATATATTAGAATAATTTTAAAATATAACATATGTCAATGTGGAATACATTTTTCACAGCTAATTAAATAAAGAAAAATCATTCTTGAATTATGAAATCAAAATTGTACTCTGTGCATGAAATCAATTTGATGATAAAATGTGTTCACATATGTTTAATTTTCTTATATTGATGTAATTTTATGTTGATTAAATGTTATTTAAGTCATCAGTCACGAGCGTATATTATTAAAGTTAGTTAGCATAATATGGATTAAAGAGACATAAAATTTACTTGCACATATAAAAATACAATGTAAGTGTATAAAAAATTCGGCAGTTGTATGAGATATCGGAGTTTGATCAAAATATCTCTCTTCTCATTCAGATAAAGAATCCATCTGAAATTCTGTGCAGCTAATTATTATATTTAATGATTTCATATTTATTTCTATATAATCTATGAATTTCAGTAACATGAATTCATGGAAAGTAAGCTAAAAACGTTTATTCATCATTTAATGAAAGATCAATCATCATCTTGTTAATCATTCTCTTTGAACTGGAAACATAAACCATTTTGAAATTAAAAGATTACATGGTTATATGATGTGTTATCTCACAATGATTATGAATGTTGTCTGGCAGGAACAAGTCAGCAACCAAGAAATAATGGAACGTGCATTCCTACAATCTGTGGTTGATCTATAATGCAGAATTATCTCAGATGTGTAGAACACCTGAAGAGAATAGGACCTGAATGATTACCAAGCCAACTGCTCTATTCACAAGTGTGCACAAAGGAGAAATGAAGTAAGGCCTATACTAAGATTCAAAGTTACAGTGAAATGTATCTTGAGATGGAGGAATATCAACACCAGCAATTGGCAAGATAATTTAAAAGACAGAACAAAGTAGGGAAGTATGATCCTGTCTTTGTGACCTTCATGAAACTGTCATCGACAATTCGACAGACTGTATATGATGATAATGTGAACTTTTATTTCTGCAAAAATAGTCAAGGTCTATTTTAGCATCAATACGTGTTGCAAATTTAATCCTCATCTGAAAACTTTGAAACTTATTTATGTTTAAATACTTTGTGTATAATATGATTTTTTAATTAAATTAAAGAATATTTGATAAAAATAAAAAATAAAATAAGTATTTAAAAACTTAATAAAATATTTATTTAGATGTATTTGATTTGAAATTGCACTAAAATATAATAAAGTCATGAAACATGTTTTTTGGAAAATTTTAAAAATGTCTGAAAATATAAATACACTTACCTGCTGTGGTAGTTTTCTTTGTAAATGTTGTTATTGGAGATGCTGAAAATACAGATATAATTACAATAGAAACATTATTGAAGAAATTATTCCAAAGTTTATTAGATACAAAATACACTGTCTGAGGAATATGAAATGTCCTTACTTGACAAATGGAAACATGCTTCAACATCCAGCCATACTTTGTAGTCTGGATTCTGATCAGCTTCTTTTTCTTCCAAAATCACCTTGATTGCCAACACTTTGTCAAATGTGGTTGAGGTGAATGGTCCAGTGATTTCCGTGCCATCAGGAATTTCTACAAAATCTTCTGTTCCTGGAAGTTGTACAAGAATTGTGATTTTCTCAGCATTACCGGTCACATCAACCTTGATCAGCTCTACCCCTTCAGGGTCATCGGTCAGTTTAACTATGATGCTAGGTTTGGGGTCAGTGGATGTAGTTGGTGCTGTTACAATCCATCCAGGTTCGCCAGGTCGTATATCACTTACTGGAGAATTGGGTGTGGCTGGTGTTCCACTAATGTAGTCATCAGGAATGAGACTTTTATCATCCATACCCTTAGAAGACTCGCACCGAACTGCAAAAACAGTAAATCAATTTCACAAATTTGTAATAGATATATTTTAAAAGTTGTACTTGGAATGAAAAAGTATATATATATGTGGAAAGTAAAGATGGAGTCATTTATATTATATTATTTTAAAATGTATTGATGAAAACAACTCTTGAATTAGAAAATCACAACTATTGAAATGAGCTTACATATTATAAATCAACAGAACAGATCTTCAATCTTAACCAATCTCTAAATGCAACGGACATATTAAAACACATTTTATATAAACAGTAAAAAGAATAAACAATTTCAACATTTCTGTTCTGTTTACAAAATATGTTATTTTGAAATGAAACTTGATTTTGGGTTCAGATGACAAACTGACATTTGAACTAAAGTTTTTAATAAGAAATGAAAATTAAGATTTCATTCAATAATGCAATGATAGATCACATGGAATATGTAATAGTTATGTGTAAGTTATCTCTGTTTATGAGAATTCTTCACTGACATCACACATGAAATAGAAATGAGACTTTCACCTCTTCCTCATCACAGATGTTGTCCGGTTCAAACATGTAAAAATGCAGCTCATAAAAGCATAAAGTGCATACCACATGTTTTATCTTAATTCTTGACTTCAGCCTTCTTTTAATATATTACAGAATGAACAACAATTCAAAGTCTATTTCAGCATCAATACATGTTGCACATTCAACTCGATTTTGAAAAGCTTTACAATATGTTTTTGTCAATGTTTTTAAACATTTTGTGTATAATCTGATTTTACAATTGTAAAAAATATCATCCTATGACTCGTTTTTTTTAACAAAATTCTGTGCAAAAATATGAATAAATCATGAAATAGTTTTAAAAAAAAATAATTAAAACAATGTTTCAAAATATAAATGCACTTACTTGGAGTGGAAGTAGTCTTTGTAGTTGTTGTAGTTGCTGTTGTTGGAGATGCTGTAAATGAAGACATTACAACAGCAACATTATTTAAGAAACATTTTCAAAATTTTATGATTTATAAGTTAGTCATTCTAAACAAAATACTATCACATTCTTCTCAATACTCTTTCCATGAAGTAATAATATGTTACAGTTCAAATTAGATAATTTAAATGAAAAGTACTTCTTATTTCTGCTGCATCAATCCTGTGAAGGGGCTGAGTGAGCTGTATAGTGTTATGTAGTGCTAGCCAATAATATAATTCTTCATTAGTATATATATATATATATGTATGTATATGTTTACATACATACATAAACTATACCTTGGGATGAAGAGGCTACATTTTTATTTAGAGAATACTAAGTGTGCTAAACAAATAAGATAAATAAGATAAATAATGAGAAAGTTATTTGAAAATATTATTACTGAAAATTACTTGTATCATTATGTATAAACTAAACTGTGTTTTTCAGGCTGATCTGCGTCCAAATACACACAATTAAGGCAATCTACTTTTAGATGATAATAACACATATTTAGGAAGCATTTTGCACTTTTTTTTAAAACACTTGATCTATAAAATATGTAATATCCTTACTTGGCAAATGGAAACATGCTTCAACATCCAGCCATACTTTGTAGTCTGGATTCTGATCAGCTTCTTTTTCTTCCAAAATCACCTTGATTGCCAACACTTTGTCAAATGTGGTTGAGATGAATGGTCCAGTGATGTTAGTGCCATCAGGAATTTCTACAAAATCTTCTGATCCTGGAAGTTGTACAAGAATTGTGATTTTCTCAGCATTACCGGTCACATCAACCTTTAGCAGCTCTACCCCTTCAGGGTCATCGGTCAGTTTAACTATGATGCTGGGTTTGGGGTCAGTGGATGTAGTTGGTGCTGTTACAATCCATCCTGGTTCGCCAGGTCTGACATTACTTACTGGAGAGTTTGGTGTGTCTGGTGTTCCACTAATGTAGTCATCAGGTATGAGGTTTTTATCAGTCATACCCTTAGTAGACTCACATCGAACTGTAATTGGGACAAAAAAAAGAATAATTAAAAGTTCATTTAACAATTGTACATGAAAATAAAAATTACTTAACAAATCAATAGTCATATACTCCCAACCGTCACTTAAACATATTTTTTCAATTCCGGTGAAATATTATGAAGCCGAAACAATGAAAAAAGGCAGATTTTGTTCAGCAATTTGTAAAATGAGGATTAATAATTCATATTATTCAGCATTTTCAGACACCGATTCTTATCTTCGTTCTTTTATTTACTACATTTTGACCGATGTAACCTCTAACCTTCTTCAGGTGTATCTGTTGTCTAATTGTTTTAATTCTTAAATCATCAATTAACTAGTTTCTCACCTGATGTTGTTGTAGTAGGTCCAGATGTTGTGGTGATTTTAGGTGTCACTGTAAGGTAAAAACAGGAAAAGAATAGTTTTGTCAGATGTTGGATTTGTTTGAAAGATTTTCTGAAGATCATATCATAGAAACAAAGTACAAATCGGGTGGCGGCAGAGTAAAGTACACATTATATATTGGATAATGAATAATGAGTATTGTCTAATGGATATTACTTATATAATGAAGTGGATACTGTATTGTTGATATTACATAGTGGATGTTACTGATATACGAAATGGGATATGGTGTAAGAGATATTGTATAGTGTATACTACTGATATGAAATAAAAAAAATGATCGTCATAACAAGATTCTTATTAACACAATATTGTTATAATATTATAATTTGCAGAATGAAGTAAGTTCTAATCCTATTAGCAAAAAACAAAGAAAATCTGTATATTAAGTAGAATATTTGTTTATGGAATAGTTTCCTATATTTTACCTGTGGTAATCAATGGTGTTGATGCTATTGTTGGAGTTCCTGTTGTAGTGGATTCAATGGTTGGTCCAGGTCCTACAAGTAAAATAAATTAATATATTAGAATAATTTTAAAATATAACATATGTCAATGTGGAATACATTTTACACAGCTAATTAAATAAAGAAAAATCATTCTTGAATTATAAAATCAAAATTGTACTCTGTGCATGAAATCAATTTGATGATAAAATGTGTTCACATATGTTTAATTTTCTTATATTGATGTAATTTTATGTTGATTAAATTTTATTTAAGTCATCAGTCACGAGCGTATATTATTAAAGTTAGTTAGCATAATATGGATTAAAGAGACATAAAATTTACTTGCACATATAAAAATACAATGTAAGTGTATAAAAAATTCGGCAGTTTTATGAGATATCGGAGTTTGATCAAAATATCTCTCTTCTCATTCAGATAAAGAATCCATCTGAAATTCTGTGCAGCTAATTATTATATTTAATGATTTCATATTTATTTCTATATAATCTATGAATTTCAGTAACATGAATTCATGGAAAGTAAGCTAAAAACGTTTATTCATCATTTAATGAAAGATCAATCATCATCTTGTTAATCATTCTCTTTGAACTGGAAACATAAACCATTTTGAAATTAAAAGATTACATGGTTATATTATGTGTTATCTCACAATGATTATGAATGTTGTCTGGCAGGAACAAGTCAGCAACCAAGAAATAATGGAACGTGCATTCCTACAATCTGTGGTTGATCTATAATGCAGAATTATCTCAGATGTGTAGAACACCTGAAGAGAATAGGACCTGAATGATTACCAAGCCAACTGCTCTATTCACAAGTGTGCACAAAGGAGAAATGAAGTAAGGCCTATACTAAGATTCAAAGTTACAGTGAAATGTATCTTGAGATGGAGGAATATCAACACCAGCAATTGGCAAGATAATTTAAAAGACAGAACAAAGTAGGGAAGTATGATCCTGTCATTGTGACCTTCGTGAAACTGTCATCGACAAATCGACAGACTGTATATGATGATAATGTGAACTTTTATTTCTGCAAACATAGACAAGGTCTATTTTAGCATCAATACGTGTTGCAAATTTAATCCTCATCTGAAAACTTTGAAACTTATTTATGTTTAAATATTTTGTGTATAATATGATTTTTTAATTAAATTAAAGAATATTTGATAAAAATAAAAAATAAAATAAGTATTTAAAAACTTAATGAAATATTTATTTGGATGTATTTGATTTGAAATTGCACCAAAATATAATAAAGTCATGAAACATGTTTTTTGGAAAATTTTGAAAATGTCTGAAAATATAAATACACTTACCTGCTGTGGTAGTTTTCTTTGTAAATGTTGTTATTGGAGATGCTGAAAATACAGATATAATTACAATAGAAACATTATTGAAGAAATTATTCCAAAGTTTATTAGATACAAAATACACTGTCTGAGGAATATGAAATGTCCTTACTTGACAAATGGAAACATGCTTCAACATCCAGCCATACTTTGTAGTCTGGATTCTGATCAGCTTCTTTTTCTTCCAAAATCACCTTGATTGCCAACACTTTGTCAAATGTGGTTGAGGTGAATGGTCCAGTGATTTCAGTGCCATCAGGAATTTCTACAAAATCTTCTGTTCCTGGAAGTTGTACAAGAATTGTAATTTTCTCAGCATTACCGGTCACATCAACCTTGATCAGCTCTACCCCTTCAGGGTCATCGGTCAGTTTAACTATGATGCTAGGTTTGGGGTCAGTGGATGTAGTTGGTGCTGTTACAATCCATCCAGGTTCGCCAGGTCGTATATCACTGACTGGAGAATTGGGTGTGGCTGGTGTTCCACTAATGTAGTCATCAGGAATGAGACTTTTATCATCCATACCCTTAGAAGACTCGCACCGAACTGCAAAAACAGTAAATCAATTTCACAAATTTGTAGTAGATATATTTTAAAAGTTGTACTTGGAATGAAAAAGTATATATATATGTGGAAAGTAAAGATGGAGTCATTTATATTATATTATTTTAAAATGTATTGATGAAAACAACTCTTGAATTAGAAAATCACAACTATTGAAATGAGCTTACATATTATAAATCAACAGAACAGATCTTCAATCTAAACCAATCTCTAAATGCAACGGACATATTAAAACACATTTTATATAAACAGTAAAAAGAATAAACAATTTCAACATTTCTGTTCTGTTTACAAAATATGTTATTTTGAAATGAAACTTGATTTTGGGTTCAGATGACAAACTGACATTTGAACTAAAGTTTTTAATAAGAAATGAAAATTAAGGTTTCATTCAATAATGCAATGATAGATCACATGGAATATGTAATAGTTATGTGTAAGTTATCTCTGTTTATGAGAATTCTTCACTGACATCACACATGAAATAGAAATGAGACTTTCACCTCTTCCTGATCACAGATGTTGTCTGGTTCAAACATGTAAAAATGCAGCTCATAAAAGCATAAAGTGCATACTACATGTTTTATCTTAATTCTTGACTTCAGCCTTCTTTTAATATATTACAGAATGAACAACAATTCAAAGTCTATTTCAGCATCAATACATGTTGCACATTCAACTCCATTTTGAAAAGCTTTACAATTTGTTTTTGTCAATGTTTTTAAACATTTTGTGTATAATCTGATTTTACAATTGTAAAAAATATCATCCTAGAACTCGTTTTTTTAACAAAATTCTGTGCAAAAATATGAATAAATCATGAAATAGTTTAAAAAAAAAATAATTAAAACAATGTTTCAAAATATAAATGCACTTACTTGGAGTGGAAGTAGTCTTTGTAGTTGTTGTAGTTGCTGTTGTTGGAGATGCTGTAAATAAAGACATTACAACAGCAACATTATTTAAGAAACATTTCAAAATATTATGATTTATAGATTAGTCATTCTAAACAAAATACTATGACATTCTTCTCAATACTCTTTCCATGCAGTAATAATATGTGACAGTTCAATTTAGATAATTTAAATGAAAAGTACTTCTTATTTCTGCATCATCAATCCTGTGGAGGGGCTGAGTGGGCTGTATAGTGTTATGTAGTGCTAGCCAATAATATAATTCTTAATTAGTATATATATATATATGTATATGTTTACATACATACATAAACTATACCTTGGGATGAAGAGGCTACATTTTTATTTAGAGAATACTAAGTGTGCTAAACAAATAAGATAAATAAGATAAATAATGAGAAAGTTATTTGAAAATATTATTACTGAAAATTACTTGTATCATTATGTATAAACTAAACTGTGTTTTTCAGGCTGATCTGCGTCCAAATACACACAATTAAGGCAATCTAATTTTAGATGATAATAACACATATTTAGGAAGCATTTTGTACTTTTTTTTAAAACACTTGATCTATAAAATATGTAATATCCTTACTTGGCAAATGGAAACATGCTTCAACATCCAGCCATACTTTGTAGTCTGGATTCTGATCAGCTTCTTTTTCTTCCAAAATCACCTTGATTGCCAACACTTTGTCAAATGTGGTTGAGATGAATGGTCCAGTGATGTTAGTGCCATCAGGAATTTCTACAAAATCTTCTGATCCTGGAAGTTGTACAAGAATTGTGATTTTCTCAGCATTACCGGTCACATCAACCTTTAGCAGCTCTACCCCTTCAGGGTCATCGGTCAGTTTAACTATGATGCTGGGTTTGGGGTCAGTGGATGTAGTTGGTGCTGTTACAATCCATCCTGGTTCGCCAGGTCTGACATTACTTACTGGAGAGTTTGGTGTGTCTGGTGTTCCACTAATGTAGTCATCAGGTATGAGGTTTTTATCAGTCATACCCTTAGTAGACTCACATCGAACTGTAATTGGGACAAAAAAAAGAATAATTAAAAGTTCATTTAACAATTGTACATGAAAATAAAAATTACTTAACAAATCAATAGTCATATACTCCCAACCGTCACTTAAACATATTTTTTTAATTCCGGTGAAATATTATGAAGCCGAAACAATGAAAAAAGGCAGATTTTGTTCAGCAATTTGTAAAATGAGGATTAATAATTCATATTATTCAGCATTTTCAGACACCTATTCTTATCTTCGTTCTTTTATTTACTACGTTTTGACCGATGTAACCTCTAACCTTCTTCAGGTGTATCTGTTGTCTAATTGTTTTAATTCTTAAATCATCAATTAACTAGTTTCTCACCTGATGTTGTTGTAGTAGGTCCAGATGTTGTGGTGATTTTAGGTGTCACTGTAAGGTAAAAACAGGAAAAGAATAGTTTTGTCAGATGTTGGATTTGTTTGAAAGATTTTCTGAAGATCATATCATAGAAACAAAGTACAAATCGGGTGGCGGCAGAGTAAAGTACACATTATATATTGGATAATGAATAATGAGTATTGTCTAATGGATATTACTTATATAATGAAGTGGATACTGTATTGTTGATATTACATAGTGGATGTTACTGATATACGAAATGGGATATGGTGTAAGAGATATTGTATAGTGTATACTACTGATATGAAATAAAAAAAATGATCGTCATAACAAGATTCTTATTAACACAATATTGTTATAATATTATAATTTGCAGAATGAAGTAAGTTCTAATCCTATTAGCAAAAAACAAAGAAAATCTGTATATTAAGTAGAATATTTGTTTATGGAATAGTTTCCTATATTTTACCTGTGGTAATCAATGGTGTTGATGCTATTGTTGGAGTTCCTGTTGTAGTGGATTCAATGGTTGGTCCAGGTCCTACAAGTAAAATAAATTAATATATTAGAATAATTTTAAAATATAACATATGTCAATGTGGAATACATTTTACACAGCTAATTAAATAAAGAAAAATCATTCTTGAATTATAAAATCAAAATTGTACTCTGTGCATGAAATCAATTTGATGATAAAATGTGTTCACATATGTTTAATTTTCTTATATTGATGTAATTTTATGTTGATTAAATTTTATTTAAGTCATCAGTCACGAGCGTATATTATTAAAGTTAGTTAGCATAATATGGATTAAAGAGACATAAAATTTACTTGCACATATAAAAATACAATGTAAGTGTATAAAAAATTCGGCAGTTGTATGAGATATCGGAGTTTGATCAAAATATCTCTCTTCTCATTCAGATAAAGAATCCATCTGAAATTCTGTGCAGCTAATTATTATATTTAATGATTTCATATTTATTTCTATATAATCTATGAATTTCAGTAACATGAATTCATGGAAAGTAAGCTAAAAACGTTTATTCATCATTTAATGAAAGATCAATCATCATCTTGTTAATCATTCTCTTTGAACTGGAAACATAAACCATTTTGAAATTAAAAGATTACATGGTTATATGATGTGTTATCTCACAATGATTATGAATGTTGTCTGGCAGGAACAAGTCAGCAACCAAGAAATAATGGAACGTGCATTCCTACAATCTGTGGTTGATCTATAATGCAGAATTATCTCAGATGTGTAGAACACCTGAAGAGAATAGGACCTGAATGATTACCAAGCCAACTGCTCTATTCACAAGTGTGCACAAAGGAGAAATGAAGTAAGGCCTATACTAAGATTCAAAGTTACAGTGAAATGTATCTTGAGATGGAGGAATATCAACACCAGCAATTGGCAAGATAATTTAAAAGACAGAACAAAGTAGGGAAGTATGATCCTGTCTTTGTGACCTTCGTGAAACTGTCATCGACAATTCGACAGACTGTATATGATGATAATGTGAACTTTTATTTCTGCAAACATAGACAAGGTCTATTTTAGCATCAATACGTGTTGCAAATTTAATCCTCATCTGAAAACTTTGAAACTTATTTATGTTTAAATATTTTGTGTATAATATGATTTTTTAATTAAATTAAAGAATATTTGATAAAAATAAAAAATAAAATAAGTATTTAAAAACTTAATGAAATATTTATTTGGATGTATTTGATTTGAAATTGCACCAAAATATAATAAAGTCATGAAACATGTTTTTTGGAAAATTTTGAAAATGTCTGAAAATATAAATACACTTACCTGCTGTGGTAGTTTTCTTTGTAAATGTTGTTATTGGAGATGCTGAAAATACAGATATAATTACAATAGAAACATTATTGAAGAAATTATTCCAAAGTTTATTAGATACAAAATACACTGTCTGAGGAATATGAAATGTCCTTACTTGACAAATGGAAACATGCTTCAACATCCAGCCATACTTTGTAGTCTGGATTCTGATCAGCTTCTTTTTCTTCCAAAATCACCTTGATTGCCAACACTTTGTCAAATGTGGTTGAGGTGAATGGTCCAGTGATTTCAGTGCCATCAGGAATTTCTACAAAATCTTCTGTTCCTGGAAGTTGTACAAGAATTGTAATTTTCTCAGCATTACCGGTCACATCAACCTTGATCAGCTCTACCCCTTCAGGGTCATCGGTCAGTTTAACTATGATGCTAGGTTTGGGGTCAGTGGATGTAGTTGGTGCTGTTACAATCCATCCAGGTTCGCCAGGTCGTATATCACTGACTGGAGAATTGGGTGTGGCTGGTGTTCCACTAATGTAGTCATCAGGAATGAGACTTTTATCATCCATACCCTTAGAAGACTCGCACCGAACTGCAAAAACAGTAAATCAATTTCACAAATTTGTAGTAGATATATTTTAAAAGTTGTACTTGGAATGAAAAAGTATATATATATGTGGAAAGTAAAGATGGAGTCATTTATATTATATTATTTTAAAATGTATTGATGAAAACAACTCTTGAATTAGAAAATCACAACTATTGAAATGAGCTTACATATTATAAATCAACAGAACAGATCTTCAATCTTAACCAATCTCTAAATGCAACGGACATATTAAAACACATTTTATATAAACAGTAAAAAGAATAAACAATTTCAACATTTCTGTTCTGTTTACAAAATATGTTATTTTGAAATGAAACTTGATTTTGGGTTCAGATGACAAACTGACATTTGAACTAAAGTTTTTAATAAGAAATGAAAATTAAGGTTTCATTCAATAATGTAATGATAGATCACATGGAATATGTAATAGTTATGTGTAAGTTATCTCTGTTTATGAGAATTCTTCACTGACATCACACATGAAATAGAAATGAGACTTTCACCTCTTCCTGATCACAGATGTTGTCTGGTTCAAACATGTAAAAATGCAGCTCATAAAAGCATAAAGTGCATACTACATGTTTTATCTTAATTCTTAACTTCAGCCTTCTTTTAATATATTACAGAATGAACAACAATTCAAAGTCTATTTCAGCATCAATACATGTTGCACATTCAACTCCATTTTGAAAAGCTTTACAATTTGTTTTTGTCAATGTTTTTAAACATTTTGTGTATAATCTGATTTTACAATTGTAAAAAATATCATCCTAGAACTCGTTTTTTTAACAAAATTCTGTGCAAAAATATGAATAAATCATGAAATAGTTTAAAAAAAAAATAATTAAAACAATGTTTCAAAATATAAATGCACTTACTTGGAGTGGAAGTAGTCTTTGTAGTTGTTGTAGTTGCTGTTGTTGGAGATGCTGTAAATAAAGACATTACAACAGCAACATTATTTAAGAAACATTTCAAAATATTATGATTTATAGATTAGTCATTCTAAACAAAATACTATGACATTCTTCTCAATACTCTTTCCATGCAGTAATAATATGTGACAGTTCAATTTAGATAATTTAAATGAAAAGTACTTCTTATTTCTGCATCATCAATCCTGTGGAGGGGCTGAGTGGGCTGTATAGTGTTATGTAGTGCTAGCCAATAATATAATTCTTAATTAGTATATATATATATATGTATATGTTTACATACATACATAAACTATACCTTGGGATGAAGAGGCTACATTTTTATTTAGAGAATACTAAGTGTGCTAAACAAATAAGATAAATAAGATAAATAATGAGAAAGTTATTTGAAAATATTATTACTGAAAATTACTTGTATCATTATGTATAAACTAAACTGTGTTTTTCAGGCTGATCTGCGTCCAAATACACACAATTAAGGCAATCTAATTTTAGATGATAATAACACATATTTAGGAAGCATTTTGTACTTTTTTTTAAAACACTTGATCTATAAAATATGTAATATCCTTACTTGGCAAATGGAAACATGCTTCAACATCCAGCCATACTTTGTAGTCTGGATTCTGATCAGCTTCTTTTTCTTCCAAAATCACCTTGATTGCCAACACTTTGTCAAATGTGGTTGAGATGAATGGTCCAGTGATGTTAGTGCCATCAGGAATTTCTACAAAATCTTCTGATCCTGGAAGTTGTACAAGAATTGTGATTTTCTCAGCATTACCGGTCACATCAACCTTTAGCAGCTCTACCCCTTCAGGGTCATCGGTCAGTTTAACTATGATGCTGGGTTTGGGGTCAGTGGATGTAGTTGGTGCTGTTACAATCCATCCTGGTTCGCCAGGTCTGACATTACTTACTGGAGAGTTTGGTGTGTCTGGTGTTCCACTAATGTAGTCATCAGGTATGAGGTTTTTATCAGTCATACCCTTAGTAGACTCACATCGAACTGTAATTGGGACAAAAAAAAGAATAATTAAAAGTTCATTTAACAATTGTACATGAAAATAAAAATTACTTAACAAATCAATAGTCATATACTCCCAACCGTCACTTAAACATATTTTTTTAATTCCGGTGAAATATTATGAAGCCGAAACAATGAAAAAAGGCAGATTTTGTTCAGCAATTTGTAAAATGAGGATTAATAATTCATATTATTCAGCATTTTCAGACACCTATTCTTATCTTCGTTCTTTTATTTACTACGTTTTGACCGATGTAACCTCTAACCTTCTTCAGGTGTATCTGTTGTCTAATTGTTTTAATTCTTAAATCATCAATTAACTAGTTTCTCACCTGATGTTGTTGTAGTAGGTCCAGATGTTGTGGTGATTTTAGGTGTCACTGTAAGGTAAAAACAGGAAAAGAATAGTTTTGTCAGATGTTGGATTTGTTTGAAAGATTTTCTGAAGATCATATCATAGAAACAAAGTACAAATCGGGTGGCGGCAGAGTAAAGTACACATTATATATTGGATAATGAATAATGAGTATTGTCTAATGGATATTACTTATATAATGAAGTGGATACTGTATTGTTGATATTACATAGTGGATGTTACTGATATACGAAATGGGATATGGTGTAAGAGATATTGTATAGTGTATACTACTGATATGAAATAAAAAAAATGATCGTCATAACAAGATTCTTATTAACACAATATTGTTATAATATTATAATTTGCAGAATGAAGTAAGTTCTAATCCTATTAGCAAAAAACAAAGAAAATCTGTATATTAAGTAGAATATTTGTTTATGGAATAGTTTCCTATATTTTACCTGTGGTAATCAATGGTGTTGATGCTATTGTTGGAGTTCCTGTTGTAGTGGATTCAATGGTTGGTCCAGGTCCTACAAGTAAAATAAATTAATATATTAGAATAATTTTAAAATATAACATATGTCAATGTGGAATACATTTTACACAGCTAATTAAATAAAGAAAAATCATTCTTGAATTATAAAATCAAAATTGTACTCTGTGCATGAAATCAATTTGATGATAAAATGTGTTCACATATGTTTAATTTTCTTATATTGATGTAATTTTATGTTGATTAAATTTTATTTAAGTCATCAGTCACGAGCGTATATTATTAAAGTTAGTTAGCATAATATGGATTAAAGAGACATAAAATTTACTTGCACATATAAAAATACAATGTAAGTGTATAAAAAATTCGGCAGTTGTATGAGATATCGGAGTTTGATCAAAATATCTCTCTTCTCATTCAGATAAAGAATCCATCTGAAATTCTGTGCAGCTAATTATTATATTTAATGATTTCATATTTATTTCTATATAATCTATGAATTTCAGTAACATGAATTCATGGAAAGTAAGCTAAAAACGTTTATTCATCATTTAATGAAAGATCAATCATCATCTTGTTAATCATTCTCTTTGAACTGGAAACATAAACCATTTTGAAATTAAAAGATTACATGGTTATATTATGTGTTATCTCACAATGATTATGAATGTTGTCTGGCAGGAACAAGTCAGCAACCAAGAAATAATGGAACGTGCATTCCTACAATCTGTGGTTGATCTATAATGCAGAATTATCTCAGATGTGTAGAACACCTGAAGAGAATAGGACCTGAATGATTACCAAGCCAACTGCTCTATTCACAAGTGTGCACAAAGGAGAAATGAAGTAAGGCCTATACTAAGATTCAAAGTTACAGTGAAATGTATCTTGAGATGGAGGAATATCAACACCAGCAATTGGCAAGATAATTTAAAAGACAGAACAAAGTAGGGAAGTATGATCCTGTCATTGTGACCTTCGTGAAACTGTCATCGACAATTCGACAGACTGTATATGATGATAATGTGAACTTTTATTTCTGCAAACATAGACAAGGTCTATTTTAGCATCAATACGTGTTGCAAATTTAATCCTCATCTGAAAACTTTGAAACTTATTTATGTTTAAATATTTTGTGTATAATATGATTTTTTAATTAAATTAAAGAATATTTGATAAAAATAAAAAATAAAATAAGTATTTAAAAACTTAATGAAATATTTATTTGGATGTATTTGATTTGAAATTGCACCAAAATATAATAAAGTCATGAAACATGTTTTTTGGAAAATTTTGAAAATGTCTGAAAATATAAATACACTTACCTGCTGTGGTAGTTTTCTTTGTAAATGTTGTTATTGGAGATGCTGAAAATACAGATATAATTACAATAGAAACATTATTGAAGAAATTATTCCAAAGTTTATTAGATACAAAATACACTGTCTGAGGAATATGAAATGTCCTTACTTGACAAATGGAAACATGCTTCAACATCCAGCCATACTTTGTAGTCTGGATTCTGATCAGCTTCTTTTTCTTCCAAAATCACCTTGATTGCCAACACTTTGTCAAATGTGGTTGAGGTGAATGGTCCAGTGATTTCAGTGCCATCAGGAATTTCTACAAAATCTTCTGTTCCTGGAAGTTGTACAAGAATTGTAATTTTCTCAGCATTACCGGTCACATCAACCTTGATCAGCTCTACCCCTTCAGGGTCATCGGTCAGTTTAACTATGATGCTAGGTTTGGGGTCAGTGGATGTAGTTGGTGCTGTTACAATCCATCCAGGTTCGCCAGGTCGTATATCACTGACTGGAGAATTGGGTGTGGCTGGTGTTCCACTAATGTAGTCATCAGGAATGAGACTTTTATCATCCATACCCTTAGAAGACTCGCACCGAACTGCAAAAACAGTAAATCAATTTCACAAATTTGTAGTAGATATATTTTAAAAGTTGTACTTGGAATGAAAAAGTATATATATATGTGGAAAGTAAAGATGGAGTCATTTATATTATATTATTTTAAAATGTATTGATGAAAACAACTCTTGAATTAGAAAATCACAACTATTGAAATGAGCTTACATATTATAAATCAACAGAACAGATCTTCAATCTTAACCAATCTCTAAATGCAACGGACATATTAAAACACATTTTATCTCAACAGTAAAAAGAATAAACAATTTCAACATTTCTGTTCTGTTTACAAAATATGTTATTTTGAAATGAAACTTGATTTTGGGTTCAAATGACAAACTGACATTTGAACTAAAGTTTTTAATAAGAAATGAAAATTAAGATTTCATTCCATAATGCAATGATAGATCACATGGAATATGTAATAGTTATGTGTAAGTTATCTCTGTTTATGAGAATTCTTCACTGACATCACACATAAAATAGAAATGAGACTTTCACCTCTTCCTGATCACAGATGTTGTCTGGTTCAAACATGTAAAAATGCAGCTCATAAAAGCATAAAGTGCATGCCACATGTTTTATCTTAATTCTTGACTTCAGCCTTCTTTTAATATATTACAGAATGAACAACAATTCAAAGTCTATTTCAGCATCAATACATGTTGCACATTCAACTCCATTTTGAAAAGCTTTACAATTTGTTTTTGTCAATGTTTTTAAACATTTTGTGTATAATCTGATTTTACAATTGTAAAAAATATCATCCTAGAACTCGTTTTTTTAACAAAATTCTGTGCAAAAATATGAATAAATCATGAAATAGTTTAAAAAAAAAATAATTAAAACAATGTTTCAAAATATAAATCCACTTACTTGGAGTGGAAGTAGTCTTTGTAGTTGTTGTAGTTGCTGTTGTTGGAGATGCTGTAAATAAAGACATTACAACAGCAACATTATTTAAGAAACATTTCAAAATTTTATGATTTATAGATTAGTCATTCTAAACAAAATACTATGACATTCTTCTCAATACTCTTTCCATGCAGTAATAATATGCTACAGTTCAATTTAGATAATTTAAATGAAAAGTACTTCTTATTTCTGCATCATAAATCCTGTGGAGGGGCTGAGTGGGCTGTATAGTGTTATGTAGTGCTAGCCAATAATATAATTCTTAATTAGTATATATATATATATGTATATGTTTACATACATACATAAACTATACCTTGGGATGAAGAGGCTACATTTTAATTTAGAGAATACTAAGTGTGCTAAACAAATAAGATAAATAAGATCAATAATGAGAAAGTTATTTGAAAATATTATTACTGAAAATTACTTGTATCATTATGTATAAACTAAACTGTGTTTTTCAGGCTGATCTGCGTCCAAATACACACAATTAAGGCAATCTAATTTTAGATGATAATAACACATATTTAGGAAGCATTTTGCACTTTTTTTTAAAACACTTGATCTATAAAATATGTAATATCCTTACTTGGCAAATGGAAACATGCTTCAACATCCAGCCATACTTTGTAGTCTGGATTCTGATCAGCTTCTTTTTCTTCCAAAATCACCTTGATTGCCAACACTTTGTCAAATGTGGTTGAGATGAATGGTCCAGTGATGTTAGTGCCATCAGGAATTTCTACAAAATCTTCTGATCCTGGAAGTTGTACAAGAATTGTGATTTTCTCAGCATTACCTGTCACATCAACCTTTAGCAGCTCTACCCCTTCAGGGTCATCGGTCAGTTTAACTATGATGCTGGGTTTGGGGTCAGTGGATGTAGTTGGTGCTGTTACAATCCATCCTGGTTCGCCAGGTCTGACATTACTTACTGGAGAGTTTGGTGTGTCTGGTGTTCCACTAATGTAGTCATCAGGTATGAGGTTTTTATCAGTCATACCCTTAGTAGACTCACATCGAACTGTAATTGGGACAAAAAAAAGAATAATTAAAAGTTCATTTAACAATTGTACATGAAAATAAAAATTACTTAACAAATCAATAGTCATATACTCCCAACCGTCACTTAAACATATTTTTTTAATTCCGGTGAAATATTATGAAGCCGAAACAATGAAAAAAGGCAGATTTTGTTCAGCAATTTGTAAAATGAGGATTAATAATTCATATTATTCAGCATTTTCAGACACCGATTCTTATCTTCGTTCTTTTATTTACTACGTTTTGACCGATGTAACCTCTAACCTTCTTCAGGTGTATCTGTTGTCTAATTGTTTTAATTCTTAAATCATCAATTAACTAGTTTCTCACCTGATGTTGTTGTAGTAGGTCCATATGTTGTGGTGATTTTAGGTGTCACTGTAAGGTAAAAACAGGAAAAGAATAGTTTTGTCAGATGTTGGATTTGTTTGAAAGATTTTCTGAAGATCATATCATAGAAACAAAGTACAAATCGGGTGGCGGCAGAGTAAAGTACACATTATATATTGGATAATGAATAATGAGTATTGTCTAATGGATATTACTTATATAATGAAGTGGATACTGTATTGTTGATATTACATAGTGGATGTTACTGATATACGAAATGGGATATGGTGTAAGAGATATTGTATAGTGTATACTACTGATATAAAATAAAAAAAAATGATCATCATAACAAGATTCTTATTAACACAATATTGTTATAATATTATAATTTGCAGAATGAAGTAAGTTCTAATCCTATTAGCAAAAAAAAAAGAAAATCTGTATATTAAGTAGAATATTTGTTTATGGAATAGTTTCCTATATTTTACCTGTGGTAATCAATGGTGTTGATGCTATTGTTGGAGTTCCTGTTGTAGTGGATTCAATGGTTGGTCCAGGTCCTACAAGTAAAATAAATTAATATATTAGAATAATTTTAAAATATAACATATGTCAATGTGGAATACATTTTACACAGCTAATTAAATAAAGAAAAATCATTCTTGAATTATAAAATCAAAATTGTACTCTGTGCATGAAATCAATTTGATGATAAAATGTGTTCACATATGTTTAATTTTCTTATATTGATGTAATTTTATGTTGATTAAATTTTATTTAAGTCATCAGTCACGAGCGTATATTATTAAAGTTAGTTAGCATAATATGGATTAAAGAGACATAAAATTTACTTGCACATATAAAAATACAATGTAAGTGTATAAAAAATTCGGCAGTTGTATGAGATATCGGAGTTTGATCAAAATATCTCTCTTCTCATTCAGATAAAGAATCCATCTGAAATTCTGTGCAGCTAATTATCATATTTAATGATTTCATATTTATTTCTATATAATCTATGAATTTCAGTAACATGAATTCATGGAAAGTAAGCTAAAAACGTTTATTCATCATTTAATGAAAGATCAATCATCATCTTGTTAATCATTCTCTTTGAACTGGAAACATAAACCATTTTGAAATTAAAAGATTACATGGTTATATTATGTGTTATCTCACAATGATTATGAAAGTTGTCTGGCAGGAACAAGTCAGCAACCAAGAAATAATGGAACGTGCATTCCTACAATCTGTGGTTGATCTATAATGCAGAATTATCTCAGATGTGTAGGACACCTGAAGAGAATAGGACCTGAATGATTACCAAGCCAACTGCTCTATTCACAAGTGTGCACAAAGGAGAAATAGAATATAAGGCCTATACTAAGATTCAAAGTTACAGTGAAATGTATCTTGAGATGGAGGAATATCAACACCAGCAATTGGCAAGATAATTTAAAAGACAGAACAAAGTAGGGAAGTATGATCCTGTCATTGTGACCTTCGTGAAACTGTCATCGACAATTCGACAGACTGTATATGATGATAATGTGAACTTTTATTTCTGCAAACATAGACAAGGTCTATTTTAGCATCAATACGTGTTGCAAATTTAATCCTCATCTGAAAACTTTGAAACTTATTTATGTTTAAATATTTTGTGTATAATATGATTTTTTAATTAAATTAAAGAATATTTGATAAAAATAAAAAATAAAATAAGTATTTAAAAACTTAATGAAATATTTATTTGGATGTATTTGATTTGAAATTGCACCAAAATATAATAAAGTCATGAAACATGTTTTTTGGAAAATTTTGAAAATGTCTGAAAATATAAATACACTTACCTGCTGTGGTAGTTTTCTTTGTAAATGTTGTTATTGGAGATGCTGAAAATACAGATATAATTACAATAGAAACATTATTGAAGAAATTATTCCAAAGTTTATTAGATACAAAATACACTGTCTGAGGAATATGAAATGTCCTTACTTGACAAATGGAAACATGCTTCAACATCCAGCCATACTTTGTAGTCTGGATTCTGATCAGCTTCTTTTTCTTCCAAAATCACCTTGATTGCCAACACTTTGTCAAATGTGGTTGAGATGAATGGTCCAGTGATGTTAGTGCCATCAGGAATTTCTACAAAATCTTCTGATCCTGGAAGTTGTACAAGAATTGTGATTTTCTCAGCATTACCTGTAACATCAACCTTTAGCAGCTCTACCCCTTCAGGGTCATCGGTCAGTTTTACTATGATGCTGGGTTTGGGGTCAGTTGATGTAGTTGGTGCTGTTACAATCCATCCTGGTTCGCCAGGTCTGACATTACTTACTGGAGAGTTTGGTGTGTCTGGTGTTCCACTAATGTAGTCATCAGGTATGAGGTTTTTATCAGTCATACCCTTAGTAGACTCACATCGAACTGTAATTGGGACAAAAAAAAGAATAATTAAAAGTTCATTTAACAATTGTACATGAAAATAAAAATTACTTAACAAATCAATAGTCATATACTCCCAACCGTCACTTAAGCATATTTTTTCAATTCCGGTGAAATATTATGAAGCCGAAACAATGAAAAAAGGCAGATTTTGTTCAGCAATTTGTAAAATGAGGATTAATAATTCATATTATTCAGCATTTTCAGACACCGATTCTTATCTTCGTTCTTTTATTTACTACGTTTTGACCGATGTAACCTCTAACCTTCTTCAGGTGTATCTGTTGTCTAATTGTTTTAATTCTTAAATCATCAATTAACTAGTTTCTCACCTGATGTTGTTGTAGTAGGTCCATATGTTGTGGTGATTTTAGGTGTCACTGTAAGGTAAAAACAGGAAAAGAATAGTTTTGTCAGATGTTGGATTTGTTTGAAAGATTTTCTGAAGATCATATCATAGAAACAAAGTACAAATCGGGTGGCGGCAGAGTAAAGTACACATTATATATTGGATAATGAATAATGAGTATTGTCTAATGGATATTACTTATATAATGAAGTGGATACTGTATTGTTGATATTACATAGTGGATGTTACTGATATACGAAATGGGATTTGGTGTAAGAGATATTGTATAGTGTATACTACTGATATAAAATAAAAAAAAAATGATCATCATAACAAGATTCTTATTAACACAATATTGTTATAATATTATAATTTGCAGAATGAAGTAAGTTCTAATCCTATAGCAAAACAAAAAGAAAATCTGTATATTAAGTAGAATATTTGTTTATGGAATAGTTTCCTATATTTTACCTGTGGTAATCAATGGTGTTGATGCTATTGTTGGAGTTCCTGTTGTAGTGGATTCAATGGTTGGTCCAGGTCCTACAAGTAAAATAAATTAATATATTAGAATAATTTTAAAATATAACATATGTCAATGTGGAATACATTTTACACAGCTAATTAAATAAAGAAAAATCATTCTTGAATTATAAAATCAAAATTGTACTCTGTGCATGAAATCAATTTGATGATAAAATGTGTTCACATATGTTTAATTTTCTTATATTGATGTAATTTTATGTTGATTAAATTTTAGTTAAGTCATCAGTCACGAGCGTATATTATTAAAGTTAGTTAGCATAATATGGATTAAAGAGACATAAAATTTACTTGCACATATAAAAATACAATGTAAGTGTATAAAAAATTCGGCAGTTGTATGAGATATCGGAGTTTGATCAAAATATCTCTCTTCTCATTCAGATAAAGAATCCATCTGAAATTCTGTGCAGCTAATTATTATATTTAATGATTTCATATTTATTTCTATATAATCTATGAATTTCAGTAACATGAATTCATGGAAAGTAAGCTAAAAACGTTTATTCATCATTTAATGAAAGATCAATCATCATCTTGTTAATCATTCTCTTTGAACTGGAAACATAAACCATTTTGAAATTAAAAGATTACATGGTTATATTATGTGTTATCTCACAATGATTATGAATGTTGTCTGGCAGGAACAAGTCAGCAACCAAGAAATAATGGAACGTGCATTCCTACAATCTGTGGTTGATCTATAATGCAGAATTATCTCAGATGTGTAGAACACCTGAAGAGAATAGGACCTGAATGATTACCAAGCCAACTGCTCTATTCACAAGTGTGCACAAAGGAGAAATGAAGTAAGGCCTATACTAAGATTCAAAGTTACAGTGAAATGTATCTTGAGATGGAGGAATATCAACACCAGCAATTGGCAAGATAATTTAAAAGACAGAACAAAGTAGGGAAGTATGATCCTGTCTTTGTGACCTTCATGAAACTGTCATCGACAATTCGACAGACTGTATATGATGATAATGTGAACTTTTATTTCTGCAAACATAGACAAGGTCTATTTTAGCATCAATACGTGTTGCAAATTTAATCCTCATCTGAAAACTTTGAAACTTATTTATGTTTAAATATTTTGTGTATAATATGATTTTTTAATGAAATTAAAGAATATTTGATAAAAATAAAAAATAAAATAAGTATTTAAAAACTTAATAAAATATTTATTTAGATGTATTTGATTTGAAATTGCACCAAAATATAATGAAGTCATGAAACATGTTTTTTGGAAAATTTTAAAAATGTCTGAAAATATAAATACACTTACCTGCTGTGGTAGTTTTCTTTGTAAATGTTGTTATTGGAGATGCTGAAAATACAGATATAATTACAATAGAAACATTATTGAAGAAATTATTCCAAAGTTTATTAGATACAAAATACACTGTCTGAGGAATATGAAATGTCCTTACTTGACAAATGGAAACATGCTTCAACATCCAGCCATACTTTGTAGTCTGGATTCTGATCAGCTTCTTTTTCTTCCAAAATCACCTTGATTGCCAACACTTTGTCAAATGTGGTTGAGGTGAATGGTCCAGTGATTTCCGTGCCATCAGGAATTTCTACAAAATCTTCTGTTCCTGGAAGTTGTACAAGAATTGTAATTTTCTCAGCATTACCGGTCACATCAACCTTGATCAGCTCTACCCCTTCAGGGTCATCGGTCAGTTTAACTATGATGCTAGGTTTGGGGTCAGTTGATGTAGTTGGTGCTGTTACAATCCATCCAGGTTCGCCAGGTCGTATATCACTGACTGGAGAATTGGGTGTGGCTGGTGTTCCACTAATGTAGTCATCAGGAATGAGACTTTTATCATCCATACCCTTAGAAGACTTGCACCGAACTGCAAAAACAGTAAATCAATTTCACAAATTTGTAGTAGATATATTTTAAAAGTTGTACTTGGAATGAAAAAGTATATATATATGTGGAAAGTAAAGATGGAGTCATTTATATTATATTATTTTAAAATGTATTGATGAAAACAACTCTTGAATTAGAAAATCACAACTATTGAAATGAGCTTACATATTATAAATCAACAGAACAGATCTTCAATCTTAACCAATCTCTAAATGCAACGGACATATTAAAACACATTTTATATAAGCAGTAAAAAGAATAAACAATTTCAACATTTCTGTTCTGTTTACAAAATATGTTATTTTGAAATGAAACTTGATTTTGGGTTCAGATGACAAACTGACATTTGAACTAAAGTTTTTAATAAGAAATGAAAATTAAGATTTCATTCAATAATGCAATGATAGATCACATGGAATATGTAATAGTTATGTGTAAGTTATCTCTGTTTATGAGAATTCTTCACTGACATCACACATAAAATAGAAATGAGACTTTCACCTCTTCCTGATCACAGATGTTGTCTGGTTCAAACATGTAAAAATGCAGCTCATAAAAGCATAAAGTGCATGCCACATGTTTTATCTTAATTCTTGACTTCAGCCTTCTTTTAATTACAGAATGAACAACAATTCAAAGTCTATTTCAGCATCAATACATGTTGCACATTCAACTCCATTTTGAAAAGCTTTACAATTTGTTTTTGTCAATGTTTTTAAACATTTTGTGTATAATCTGATTTTACAATTGTAAAAAATATCATCCTAGAACTCGTTTTTTTAACAAAATTCTGTGCAAAAATATGAATAAATCATGAAATAGTTTAAAAAAAAAATAATTAAAACAATGTTTCAAAATATAAATCCACTTACTTGGAGTGGAAGTAGTCTTTGTAGTTGTTGTAGTTGCTGTTGTTGGAGATGCTGTAAATAAAGACATTACAACAGCAACATTATTTAAGAAACATTTCAAAATTTTATGATTTATAGATTAGTCATTCTAAACAAAATACTATGACATTCTTCTCAATACTCTTTCCATGCAGTAATAATATGCTACAGTTCAATTTAGATAATTTAAATGAAAAGTACTTCTTATTTCTGCATCATAAATCCTGTGGAGGGGCTGAGTGGGCTGTATAGTGTTATGTAGTGCTAGCCAATAATATAATTCTTAATTAGTATATATATATATATGTATATGTTTACATACATACATAAACTATACCTTGGGATGAAGAGGCTACATTTTAATTTAGAGAATACTAAGTGTGCTAAACAAATAAGATAAATAAGATCAATAATGAGAAAGTTATTTGAAAATATTATTACTGAAAATTACTTGTATCATTATGTATAAACTAAACTGTGTTTTTCAGGCTGATCTGCGTCCAAATACACACAATTAAGGCAATCTAATTTTAGATGATAATAACACATATTTAGGAAGCATTTTGCACTTTTTTTTAAAACACTTGATCTATAAAATATGTAATATCCTTACTTGGCAAATGGAAACATGCTTCAACATCCAGCCATACTTTGTAGTCTGGATTCTGATCAGCTTCTTTTTCTTCCAAAATCACCTTGATTGCCAACACTTTGTCAAATGTGGTTGAGATGAATGGTCCAGTGATGTTAGTGCCATCAGGAATTTCTACAAAATCTTCTGATCCTGGAAGTTGTACAAGAATTGTGATTTTCTCAGCATTACCGGTCACATCAACCTTTAGCAGCTCTACCCCTTCAGGGTCATCGGTCAGTTTAACTATGATGCTGGGTTTGGGGTCAGTGGATGTAGTTGGTGCTGTTACAATCCATCCTGGTTCGCCAGGTCTGACATTACTTACTGGAGAGTTTGGTGTGTCTGGTGTTCCACTAATGTAGTCATCAGGTATGAGGTTTTTATCAGTCATACCCTTAGTAGACTCACATCGAACTGTAATTGGGACAAAAAAAAGAATAATTAAAAGTTCATTTAACAATTGTACATGAAAATAAAAATTACTTAACAAATCAATAGTCATATACTCCCAACCGTCACTTAAACATATTTTTTCAATTCCGGTGAAATATTATGAAGCCGAAACAATGAAAAAAGGCAGATTTTGTTCAGCAATTTGTAAAATGAGGATTAATAATTCATATTATTCAGCATTTTCAGACACCGATTCTTATCTTCGTTCTTTTATTTACTACGTTTTGACCGATGTAACCTCTAACCTTCTTCAGGTGTATCTGTTGTCTAATTGTTTTAATTCTTAAATCATCAATTAACTAGTTTCTCACCTGATGTTGTTGTAGTAGGTCCATATGTTGTGGTGATTTTAGGTGTCACTGTAAGGTAAAAACAGGAAAAGAATAGTTTTGTCAGATGTTGGATTTGTTTGAAAGATTTTCTGAAGATCATATCATAGAAACAAAGTACAAATCGGGTGGCGGCAGAGTAAAGTACACATTATATATTGGATAATGAATAATGAGTATTGTCTAATGGATATTACTTATATAATGAAGTGGATACTGTATTGTTGATATTACATAGTGGATGTTACTGATATACGAAATGGGATTTGGTGTAAGAGATATTGTATAGTGTATACTACTGATATAAAATAAAAAAAAATGATCATCATAACAAGATTCTTATTAACACAATATTGTTATAATATTATAATTTGCAGAATGAAGTAAGTTCTAATCCTATTAGCAAAAAAAAAAGAAAATCTGTATATTAAGTAGAATATTTGTTTATGGAATAGTTTCCTATATTTTACCTGTGGTAATCAATGGTGTTGATGCTATTGTTGGAGTTCCTGTTGTAGTGGATTCAATGGTTGGTCCAGGTCCTACAAGTAAAATAAATTAATATATTAGAATAATTTTAAAATATAACATATGTCAATGTGGAATACATTTTACACAGCTAATTAAATAAAGAAAAATCATTCTTGAATTATAAAATCAAAATTGTACTCTGTGCATGAAATCAATTTGATGATAAAATGTGTTCACATATGTTTAATTTTCTTATATTGATGTAATTTTATGTTGATTAAATTTTAGTTAAGTCATCAGTCACGAGCGTATATTATTAAAGTTAGTTAGCATAATATGGATTAAAGAGACATAAAATTTACTTGCACATATAAAAATACAATGTAAGTGTATAAAAAATTCGGCAGTTGTATGAGATATCGGAGTTTGATCAAAATATCTCTCTTCTCATTCAGATAAAGAATCCATCTGAAATTCTGTGCAGCTAATTATTATATTTAATGATTTCATATTTATTTCTATATAATCTATGAATTTCAGTAACATGAATTCATGGAAAGTAAGCTAAAAACGTTTATTCATCATTTAATGAAAGATCAATCATCATCTTGTTAATCATTCTCTTTGAACTGGAAACATAAACCATTTTGAAATTAAAAGATTACATGGTTATATTATGTGTTATCTCACAATGATTATGAATGTTGTCTGGCAGGAACAAGTCAGCAACCAAGAAATAATGGAACGTGCATTCCTACAATCTGTGGTTGATCTATAATGCAGAATTATCTCAGATGTGTAGAACACCTGAAGAGAATAGGACCTGAATGATTACCAAGCCAACTGCTCTATTCACAAGTGTGCACAAAGGAGAAATGAAGTAAGGCCTATACTAAGATTCAAAGTTACAGTGAAATGTATCTTGAGATGGAGGAATATCAACACCAGCAATTGGCAAGATAATTTAAAAGACAGAACAAAGTAGGGAAGTATGATCCTGTCTTTGTGACCTTCATGAAACTGTCATCGACAATTCGACAGACTGTATATGATGATAATGTGAACTTTTATTTCTGCAAACATAGACAAGGTCTATTTTAGCATCAATACGTGTTGCAAATTTAATCCTCATCTGAAAACTTTGAAACTTATTTATGTTTAAATATTTTGTGTATAATATGATTTTTTAATTAAATTAAAGAATATTTGATAAAAATAAAAAATAAAATAAGTATTTAAAAACTTAATGAAATATTTATTTAGATGTATTTGATTTGAAATTGCACCAAAATATAATAAAGTCATGAAACATGTTTTTTGGAAAATTTTAAAAATGTCTGAAAATATAAATACACTTACCTGCTGTGGTAGTTTTCTTTGTAAATGTTATTGGAGATGCTGAAAATACAGATATAATTACAATAGAAACATTATTGAAGAAATTATTCCAAAGTTTATTAGATACAAAATACACTGTCTGAGGAATATGAAATGTCCTTACTTGACAAATGGAAACATGCTTCAACATCCAGCCATACTTTGTAGTCTGGATTCTGATCAGCTTCTTTTTCTTCCAAAATCACCTTGATTGCCAACACTTTGTCAAATGTGGTTGAGGTGAATGGTCCAGTGATTTCCGTGCCATCAGGAATTTCTACAAAATCTTCTGTTCCTGGAAGTTGTACAAGAATTGTGATTTTCTCAGCATTACCGGTCACATCAACCTTGATCAGCTCTACCCCTTCAGGGTCATCGGTCAGTTTAACTATGAAGCTAGGTTTGGGGTCAGTTGATGTAGTTGGTGCTGTTACAATCCATCCAGGTTCGCCAGGTCGTATATCACTGACTGGAGAATTGGGTGTGGCTGGTGTTCCACTAATGTAGTCATCAGGAATGAGACTTTTATCATCCATACCCTTAGAAGACTCGCACCGAACTGAAAAAACAGTAAATCAATTTCACAAATTTGTAGTAGATATATTTTAAAAGTTGTACTTGGAATGAAAAAGTATATACATATGTGGAAAGTAAAGATGGAGTACTTTTATATTATATTATTTTAAAATGTATTGATGAAAACAACTCTTGAATTAGAAAATCACAACTATTGAAATGAGCTTACATATTATAAATCAACAGAACAGATCTTCAATCTTAACCAATCTCTAAATGCAACGGACATATTAAAACACATTTTATATAAACAGTAAAAAGAATAAACAATTTCAACATTTCTGTTCTGTTTACAAAATATGTTATTTTGAAATGAAACTTGATTTTGGGTTCAGATGACAAACTGACATTTGAACTAAAGTTTTTAATAAGAAATGAAAATTAAGATTTCATTCAATAATGCAATGATAGATCACATGAAATATGTAATAGTCATGTGTAAGTTATCTCTGTTTATGAGAATTCTTCACTGACATCACACATGAAATAGAAATGAGACTTTCACCTCTTCCTGATCACAGATGTTGTCCGGTTCAAACATGTAAAAATGCAGCTCATAAAAGCATCAAGTGCATACCACATGTTTTATCTTAATTCTTGACTTCAGCCTTCTTTTAATATATTACAGAATGAACAACAATTCAAAGTCTATTTCAGCATCAATACATGTTGCACATTCAACTCCATTTTGAAAAGCTTTACAATTTGTTTTTGTCAATGTTTTTAAACATTTTGTGTATAATCTGATTTTACAATTGTAAAAAATATCATCCTAGAACTCGTTTTTTTTAAGAAAATTCTGTGCAAAAATATGAATAAATCATAAAATAGTTTAAAAAAAAAAATAATTAAAACAATGTTTCAAAATATAAATCCACTTACTTGGTGTGGAAGTAGTCTTTGTAGTTGTTGTAGTTGCTGTTGTTGGAGATGCTGTAAATGAAGACATTACAACAGCAACATTATTTAAGAAACATTTCAAAATATTATGATTTATAGATTAGTCATTCTAAACAAAATACTATCACATTCTTCTCAATACTCTTTCCTTGAAGTAATAATATGTTACAGTTCAATTTAGATAATTTAAATGAAAAGTACTTCTTATTTCTGCTGCATCAATACTGTGAAGGGGCTGAGTGGGCTGTATAGTGTTATGTAGTGCTAGCCAATAATATAATTAATAATTAGTATATATAAATATATGTATATGTTTACATACATATATAAACTATACCTTGGGATGAAGAGGCTACATTTTAATTTAGAGAATACTAAGTGTGCTAAACAAATAAGATAAATAAGATAAATAATGAGAAAGTTATTTGAAAATATTATTACTGAAAATTACTTGTATCATTATGTATAAACTAAACTGTGTTTTTCAGGCTGATCTGCGTCCAAATACACACAATTAAGGCAATCTAATTTTAGATGATAATAACACATATTTAGGAAGCATTTTGCACTTTCTTTTAAAACACTTGATCTATAAAATATGTAATATCCTTACTTGGCAAATGGAAACATGCTTCAACATCCAGCCATACTTTGTAGTCTGGATTCTGATCAGCTTCTTTTTCTTCCAAAATCACCTTGATTGCCAACACTTTGTCAAATGTGGTTGAGATGAATGGTCCAGTGATGTTAGTGCCATCAGGAATTTCTACAAAATCTTCTGATCCTGGAAGTTGTACAAGAATTGTGATTTTCTCAGCATTACCGGTCACATCAACCTTTAGCAGCTCTACCCCTTCAGGGTCATCGGTCAGTTTAACTATGATGCTGGGTTTGGGGTCAGTGGATGTAGTTGGTGCTGTTACAATCCATCCTGGTTCGCCAGGTCTGACATTACTTACTGGAGAGTTTGGTGTGTCTGGTGTTCCACTAATGTAGTCATCAGGTATGAGGTTTTTATCAGTCATACCCTTAGTAGACTCACATCGAACTGTAATTGGGACAAAAAAAAGAATAATTAAAAGTTCATTTAACAATTGTACATGAAAATAAAAATTACTTAACAAATCAATAGTCATATACTCCCAACCGTCACTTAAACATATTTTTTCAATTATGGTGAAATATTATGAAGCCGAAACAATGAAAAAAGGCAGATTTTGTTCAGCAATTTGTAAAATGAGGATTAATAATTCATATTATTCAGCATTTTCAGACACCGATTCTTATCTTCGTTCTTTTATTTACTACGTTTTGACCGATGTAACCTCTAACCTTCTTCAGGTGTATCTGTTGTCTAATTGTTTTAATTCTTAAATCATCAATTAACTAGTTTCTCACCTGATGTTGTTGTAGTAGGTCCATATGTTGTGGTGATTTTAGGTGTCACTGTAAGGTAAAAACAGGAAAAGAATAGTTTTGTCAGATGTTGGATTTGTTTGAAAGATTTTCTGAAGATCATATCATAGAAACAAAGTACAAATCGGGTGGCGGCAGAGTAAAGTACACATTATATATTGGATAATGAATAATGAGTATTGTCTAATGGATATTACTTATATAATGAAGTGGATACTGTATTGTTGATATTACATAGTGGATGTTACTGATATACGAAATGGGATTTGGTGTAAGAGATATTGTATAGTGTATACTACTGATATGAAATAAAAAAAATGATCGTCATAACAAGATTCTTATTAACACAATATTGTTATAATATTATAATTTGCAGAATGAAGTAAGTTCTAATCCTATTAGCAAAAAACAAAGAAAATCTGTATATTAAGTAGAATATTTGTTTATGGAATAGTTTCCTATATTTTACCTGTGGTAATCAATGGTGTTGATGCTATTGTTGGAGTTCCTGTTGTAGTGGATTCAATGGTTGGTCCAGGTCCTACAAGTAAAATAAATTAATATATTAGAATAATTTTAAAATATAACATATGTCAATGTGGAATACATTTTACACAGCTAATTAAATAAAGAAAAATCATTCTTGAATTATAAAATCAAAATTGTACTCTGTGCATGAAATCAATTTGATGATAAAATGTGTTCACATATGTTTAATTTTCTTATATTGATGTAATTTTATGTTGATTAAATTTTATTTAAGTCATCAGTCACGAGCGTATATTATTAAATTTAGTTAGCATAATATGGATTAAAGAGACATAAAATTTACTTGCACATATAAAAATACAATGTAAGTGTATAAAAAATTCGGCAGTTGTATGAGATATCGGAGTTTGATCAAAATATCTCTCTTCTCATTCAGATGAAGAATCCATCTGAAATTCTGTGAAGCTAATTATTATATTTAATGATTTCATATTTATTTCTATATAATCTATGCATTTCAGTAACATGAATTCATGGAAAGTAAGCTAAAAACGTTTATTCATCATTTAATGAAAGATCAATCATCATCTTGTTAATCATTCTCTTTGAACTGGAAACATAAACCGTTTTGAAATTAAAAGATTACATGGTTATATTATGTTTTATCTCACAATGATTATGAATGTTGTCTGGCAGGAACAAGTCAGCAACCAAGAAATAATGGAACGTGCATTCCTACAATCTGTGGTTGATCTATAATGCAGAATTATCTCAGATGTGTAGAACACCTGAAGAGAATAGGACCTGAATGATTACCAAGCCAACTGCTCTATTCACAAGTGTGCACAAAGGAGAAATGAAGTAAGGCCTATACTAAGATTCAAAGTTACAGTGAAATGTATCTTGAGATGGAGGAATATCAACACCAGCAATTGGCAAGATAATTTAAAAGACAGAACAAAGTAGGGAAGTATGATCCTGTCTTTGTGACCTTCATGAAACTGTCATCGACAATTCGACAGACTGTATATGATGATAATGTGAACTTTTATTTCTGCAAACATAGACAAGGTCTATTTTAGCATCAATACGTGGTGCAAATTTAATCCTCATCTGAAAACTTTGAAACTTATTTATGTTTAAATATTTTGTGTATAATATGATTTTTTAATGAAATTAAAGAATATTTGATAAAAATAAAAAATAAAATAAGTATTTAAAAACTTAATAAAATATTTATTTAGATGTATTTGATTTGAAATTGCACCAAAATATAATAAAGTCATGAAACATGTTTTTTGGAAAATTTAAAAAATGTCTGAAAATATAAATACACTTACCTGCTGTGGTAGTTTTCTTTGTAAATGTTGTTATTGGAGATGCTGAAAATACAGATATAATTACAATAGAAACATTATTGAAGAAATTATTCCAAAGTTTATTAGATACGAAATACACTGTCTGAGGAATATGAAATGTCCTTACTTGACAAATGGAAACATGCTTCAACATCCAGCCATACTTTGTAGTCTGGATTCTGATCAGCTTCTTTTTCTTCCAAAATCACCTTGATTGCCAACACTTTGTCAAATGTGGTTGAGGTGAATGGTCCAGTGATTTCAGTGCCATCAGGAATTTCTACAAAATCTTCTGTTCCTGGAAGTTGTACAAGAATTGTAATTTTCTCAGCATTACCGGTCACATCAACCTTGATCAGCTCTACCCCTTCAGGGTCATCGGTCAGTTTAACTATGATGCTAGGTTTGGGGTCAGTTGATGTAGTTGGTGCTGTTACAATCCATCCAGGTTCGCCAGGTCGTATATCACTGACTGGAGAATTGGGTGTGGCTGGTGTTCCACTAATGTAGTCATCAGGAATGAGACTTTTATCATCCATACCCTTAGAAGACTCGCACCGAACTGCAAAAACAGTAAATCAATTTCACAAATTTGTAGTAGATATATTTTAAAAGTTGTACTTGGAATGAAAAAGTATATATATATGTGGAAAGTAAAGATGGAGTCATTTATATTATATTATTTTAAAATGTATTGATGAAAACAACTCTTGAATTAGAAAATCACAACTATTGAAATGAGCTTACATATTATAAATCAACAGAACAGATCTTCAATCTTAACCAATCTCTAAATGCAACGGACATATTAAAACACATTTTATATAAACAGTAAAAAGAATAAACAATTTCAACATTTCTGTTCTGTTTACAAAATATGTTATTTTGAAATGAAACTTGATTTTGGGTTCAGATGACAAACTGACATTTGAACTAAAGTTTTTAATAAGAAATGAAAATTAAGGTTTCATTCAATAATGCAATGATAGATCACATGGAATATGTAATAGTTATGTGTAAGTTATCTCTGTTTATGAGAATTCTTCACTGACATCACACATGAAATAGAAATGAGACTTTCACCTCTTCCTCATCACAGATGTTGTCCGGTTCAAACATGTAAAAATGCAGCTCATAAAAGCATAAAGTGCATACCACATGTTTTATCTTAATTCTTGACTTCAGCCTTCTTTTAATATATTACAGAGTGAACAACAATTCAAAGTCTATTTCAGCATCAATACATGTTGCACATTCAACTCGATTTTGAAAAGCTTTAAAATTTGTTTTTGTCAATGTTTTTAAACATTTTGTGTATAATCTGATTTTACAATTGTAAAAAATATCATCCTATGACTCGTTTTTTTTAACAAAATTCTGTGCAAAAATATGAATAAATCATGAAATAGTTAAAAAAAAAAATAATTAAAACAATGTTTCAAAATATAAATGCACTTACTTGGAGTGGAAGTAGTCTTTGTAGTTGTTGTAGTTGCTGTTGTTGGAGATGCTGTAAATGAAGACATTACAACAGCAACATTATTTAAGAAACATTTCAAAATTTTATGATTCATAGATTAGTCATTCTAAACAAAATACTATCACATTCTTCTCAATACTCTTTCCATGAAGTAATAATATGTTACAGTTCAAATTAGATAATTTAAATGAAAAGTACTTCTTATTTCTGCTGCATCAATCCTGTGAAGGGGCTAAGTGGGCTGTATAGTGTTGTGTAGTGCTAGCCAATAATATAATTCTTAATTAGTATATATATATATATATATATATATATATATGTATATGTTTACATACATACATAAACTACACCTTGGGATGAAGAGGCTACATTTTAATTTAGAGAATACTAAGTGTGCTAAACAAATAAGATAAATAAGATAAATAATGAGAAAGTTATTTGAAAATATTATTACTGAAAATTACTTGTATCATTATGTATAAACTAAACTGTGTTTTTCAGGCTGATCTGTGTCCAAATACACACAATTAAGGCAATCTAATTTTAGATGATAATAACACATATTTAGGAAGCATTTTGCACTTTTTTTTAAAACACTTGATCTATAAAATATGTAATATCCTTACTTGGCAAATGGAAACATGCTTCAACATCCAGCCATACTTTGTAGTCTGGATTCTGATCAGCTTCTTTTTCTTCCAAAATCACCTTGATTGCCAACACTTTGTCAAATGTCGTTGAGATGAATGGTTCAGTGATGTTAGTGCCATCAGGAATTTCTACAAAATCTTCTGATCCTGGAAGTTGTACAAGAATTGTGATTTTCTCAGCATTACCGGTCACATTAACCTTTAGCAGCTCTACCCCTTCAGGGTCATCGGTCAGTTTAACTATGATGCTGGGTTTGGGGTCAGTGGATGTAGTTGGTGCTGTTACAATCCATCCTGGTTCGCCAGGTCTGACATTACTTACTGGAGAGTTTGGTGTGTCTGGTGTTCCACTAATGTAATCATCAGGTATGAGGTTTTTATCAGTCATACCCTTAGTAGACTCACATCGAACTGTAATTGGGACAAAAAAAAGAATAATTAAAAGTTCATTTAACAATTGTACATGAAAATAAAAATTACTTAACAAATCAATAGTCATATACTCCCAACCGTCACTTAAACATATTTTTTCAATTCCGGTGAAATATTATGAAGCCGAAACAATGAAAAAAGGCAGATTTTGTTCAGCAATTTGTAAAATGAGGATTAATAATTCATATTATTCAGCATTTTCAGACACCGATTCTTATCTTCGTTCTTTTATTTACTACGTTTTGACCGATGTAACCTCTAACCTTCTTCAGGTGTATCTGTTGTCTAATTTTTTTAATTCTTAAATCATCAATTAACTAATTTCTCACCTGATGTTGTTGTAGTAGGTCCAGATGTTGTGGTGATTTTAGGTGTCACTGTAAGGTAAAAACAGGAAAAGAATAGTTTTGTCAGATGTTGGATTTGTTTGAAAGATTTTCTGAAGATCATATCATAGAAACAAAGTACAAATCGGGTGGCGGCAGAGTAAAGTACACATTATATATTGGATAATGAATAATGAGTATTGTCTAATGGATATTACTTATATAATGAAGTGGATACTGTATTGTTGATATTACATAGTGGATGTTACTGATATACGAAATGGGATATGGTGTAAGAGATATTGTATAGTGTATACTACTGATATAAAATTTTAAAAAATGATCATCATAACAAGATTCTTATTAACACAATATTGTTATAATATTATAATTTGCAGAATGAAGTAAGTTCTAATCCTATTAGCAAAACAAAAAGAAAAATCTGTATATTAAGTAGAATATTTGTTTATGGAATAGTTTCCTATATTTTACCTGTGGTAATCAATGGTGTTGATGCTATTGTTGGAGTTCCTGTTGTAGTGGATCCAATGATTGGTCCAGGTCCTACAAGTAAAATAAATTAATATATTAGAATAATTTTAAAATATAACATATGTCAATGTTGAATACATTTTACACAGCTAATTAAATAAAGAAAAATCATTCTTGAATTATAAAATCAAAATTGTACTCTGTGCATGAAATCAATTTGATGATAAAATATGTTCACATATGTTTAATTTTCTTATATTGATGTAATTTTATGTTGATTAAATTTTATTTAAGTCATCAGTCACGAGCGTATATTATTAAAGTTAGTTAGCATAATATGGATTAAAGAGACATAAAATGTACTTGCACATATAAAAATACAATGTAAGTGTATAAAAAATTCGGCAGTTGTATGAGATATCGGAGTTTGATCAAAATATCTCTCTTCTCATTCAGATAAAGAATCCATCTGAAATTCTGTGCAGCTAATTATTATATTTAATGATTTCATATTTATTTCTATATAATCTATGAATTTCAGTAACATGAATTCATGGAAAGTAAGCTAAAAACGTTTATTCATCATTTAATGAAAGATCAATCATCATCTTGTTAATCATTCTCTTTGAACTGGAAACATAAACCATTTTGAAATTAAAAGATTACATGGTTATATTATGTGTTATCTCACAATGATTATGAATGTTGTCTGGCAGGAACAAGTCAGCAACCAAGAAATAATGGAACGTGCATTCCTACAATCTGTGGTTGATCTATAATGCAGAATTATCTCAGATGTGTAGAACACCTGAAGAGAATAGGACCTGAATGATTACCAAGCCAACTGCTCTATTCACAAGTGTGCACAAAGGAGAAATGAAGTAAGGCCTATACTAAGATTCAAAGTTACAGTGAAATGTATCTTGAGATGGAGGAATATCAACACCAGCAATTGGCAAGATAATTTAAAAGACAGAACAAAGTAGGGAAGTATGATCCTGTCTTTGTGACCTTCATGAAACTGTCATCGACAATTCGACAGACTGTATATGATGATAATGTGAACTTTTATTTCTGCAAACATAGACAAGGTCTATTTTAGCATCAATACGTGTTGCAAATTTAATCCTCATCTGAAAACTTTGAAACTTATTTATGTTTAAGTATTTTGTGTATAATATGATTTTTTAATGAAATTAAAGAATATTTGATAAAAATAAAAAATAAAATAAGTATTTAAAAACTTAATAAAATATTTATTTAGATGTATTTGATTTGAAATTGCACCAAAATATAATAAAGTCATGAAACATGTTTTTTGGAAAATTTTAAAAATGTCTGAAAATATAAATACACTTACCTGCTGTGGTAGTTTTCTTTGTAAATGTTGTTATTGGAGATGCTGAAAATACAGATATAATTACAATAGAAACATTATTGAAGAAATTATTCCAAAGTTTATTAGATACAAAATACACTGTCTGAGGAATATGAAATGTCCTTACTTGACAAATGGAAACATGCTTCAACATCCAGCCATACTTTGTAGTCTGGATTCTGATCAGCTTCTTTTTCTTCCAAAATCACCTTGATTGCCAACACTTTGTCAAATGTGGTTGAGGTGAATGGTCCAGTGATTTCAGTGCCATCAGGAATTTCTACAAAATCTTCTGTTCCTGGAAGTTGTACAAGAATTGTAATTTTCTCAGCATTACCGGTCACATCAACCTTGATCAGCTCTACCCCTTCAGGGTCATCGGTCAGTTTAACTATGATGCTAGGTTTGGGGTCAGTGGATGTAGTTGGTGCTGTTACAATCCATCCAGGTTCGCCAGGTCGTATATCACTGACTGGAGAATTGGGTGTGGCTGGTGTTCCACTAATGTAGTCATCAGGAATTAGACTTTTATCATCCATACCCTTAGAAGACTCGCACCGAACTGCAAAAAAAAAAAACAGAAACAAAAATGACAGTGAAGAAGAGATATTTGTCTTAATTTCATTTGGACAATTTATGCTTTTGCTATATTTTCATAACAATCTGAATAATAATTCTTACATATGTAACACTGAATAATATTTATTTTAAACTAGTGTCTAAATGCGTAACATCTTAAATGATCAATTAATTAGTTTCTCACCTGAGGTTGTTGAAGTAAGTCCTGATGTTGTGGTTATTTTAGGTGTCAATATTCGGTGGAGAAAAGGAAAAGGAAAATTTTGTTAGATATTGGATTTGCATGAAAGCTTTTTTGCATATCATATCAAAGAAAATAGCTATTAATCGGGAGGTGACTGCTGTAAAGTCGATAGTATATAGTAGAAATAGTATAGTAGATATTACTGATATTATAAGAAAAGTGATAGTGTGTATTGTATATAGTGAATATTTATTAGTGGATATTACTGATATAAGTTAATGGATACTTTATAGTTGAGGTTTTTAATTCGATACTGGGGGGGGGAGGGACTGACGTCACTATAGGCATAGCATCACTATCACTGGTGATATCACGGACTTTTCCGTGGTTCCTCTTGTAAGTAACAAATCCTATCATGGAAACCAATGCCGTCAAAGTAGTATTAAACCAGTCAAAACCTGTAACTTGATTTTGCATACCTATTAATCATTTTGACATTAGAAATCAGGGATCAGATATGAACGAATATAGTTATATACATAAACACTAGAAGAATACCCATTCCAGGAAGAGGAAAATGAATTCTTCAAACAGAACAGTTTTGAACCATTTTTCTGTCCCTTATGGAGATTAAAATAAAAATATAATCATATTAAACCTTATGTTTCAGAATTTTGTGAGATGAGAATTGATAATTTGTATTATTTGGATCATTTGGACTACTGTTCTCATCTTGGATGTTATTTTCACAACGTTTCGGCCGATGTAACCTGCGTCCTTTTTCAGGTGCATCTTGTCAGAACTTGGAAATCTTTCTGTCGAACTTGGAAATCTGTTTGGAACTTCAAACAGAACCATTTATTTAATCTATGGGGTTGCTTGAGGTTTAATCTTCGGTGCGGGTTAAACCTTATGTCTAGAATCCTTATTATCTTATTTTGATTCTACAAAATATCTCAAATAATGTGGTTAAAATATGTGATTGTATTGGCCAATGGGGTCGGTTAAAAAATATGTCAAAAATAATACAAAACAGTAGCAAACAGTTCGAACTTTGTAAATTAAAAAATTGAATTATATTCAACAATCAGGGTTGTAAATCCAACTTTCCACTATCCACAAAACTGACTTGTAATAAAAAACAAACAGTTTTTTTTATTTTAAGGATGAGATTTCTCATTGGGCAAGATAAAAAAATGAACACATCAAGATACTTAAGTTGGCAAGTATCTGGAACTTATTTTTTTTTACTCAAATCAATAATCAGTGACACTTGATCCATCCCAACATGAGGTAAGTGATGTCTTATTTCTTTTAATTTTCAAACTGCATAATATTACAACTAGAAGAATAAAGTAAGTTCTAATTTTATTTGCAATTTGTACAAAAATTGTCTTATCCCTGAATTAAAGAGTTTTTGTAAAGGGGCGTAACTGTGAATATTAAGTAGGTTTTTGTTTTGGCATATTCGCATATGTTACCTGTGGTACTCAATGGTGTTGATGTTATTGTTGGAGTTCCAGTTGGAACAGATCCGAGAGTCGGTCCTGATCCTACAAGGAAAATATATTAATATATTAGAATCGTTTAAAAAAATAACATATGTCAATGTGAAATGAATTCTTCCCAGTGAATAAAATAAAGATAAATCAGTCATGCGAAAGTTGGGCTCATGTCTCGCACAAACTGTGAAGTCAAAACAGTATATTGCTAATTAAAATTCAACTTATTCTGTACATGTGCCATCTTTTTTATATACTGTTAATGTAGGTGCTATATCAGATTTGCAAGGTTAACTAATTTGCATATTGTTTTTGAAAAAGCTAATTTTATTAATTAACTATCATTTCTTATCGTTTTTTAATGCAATAATTGATTTAATATAACAAACAGTTCTGTTTCGCAATATTGTTTTCTTTTCTTGACAAACATTTAGCATTTGCGTTCAAACGGTCCTCTCTTTAGCGGCCGACTTAATTTTTGCTGAATTGCCATTGAAACGGCTAATTTGTTTCTTCTTTCTTTTCCTTTCTTTGGTTCACATTTAAAAGATGAATAAATATGTTTCAAAATAACCAAAATGTTAAAGTTTCATGTTTGAAAAGTTTATTATTTTAAACTAGCAGGGCTACCCGGTATTGCCCGGGAGAATAGTAATTTATTTTTATCAATAACAATTGATTTCTTAATGTTGTCACACGCGAGGTAAATTTTAATGTACAAAAAAAAAAAAAAAACGCGAGATAAGTTTTACTTTAAAAAAAAAACTATGCAACCCCTTTATATCTATCTATCTATCTATCTATCTATCTATCTATCTATCTATCTATCTATCTATCTATCTATCTATCTATCTATCTATCCCCCTCTCTCTCTCTGGCTGGCTATCTCTCTCCTCCTCTTTCCCTTTCTCTTTCTTCCGTTAACGGTGCCGTATTATTCTGTTATTGCTTTTAAATTAAACGATTGTTTAAGGCAATAGTTTCGTCGATAGTAAAATAGCAAACGAAATGCTGAGAACAGATACTACACTTTTAATTATTTATTTGCACAAAATATAAAAAATTACATTCGGAATTAATTTTATTTTATGGAAATCGCTCCGGACAAGGCGCGAAGCCACTTGATGTAAGGAGCTAAAAAATACTATTTCAAGGTAGAAAACTATCCACAAGACCATCAAAAGTGTGAGGAAAATGGAGGTCGTTAGTCATCTTTGATCAAAAGTGATGAAAATGTCTATCCTACTCTTAACTAGAATAATCTCAGTCACCACAGTACCACATTTACTCTCGAGGCCATCTTACGTAAAATATCGCCAAATTGTTGAAAAGACAATTTCTTTTACATAAATAAATTTATTTACAGAAATTCATACGATTAAAATGAAAAGTGGGATCTTATAAAAAATTATGACCCTCCCCCCCAAAAAAAATGATTTAATTTATTGTTGTATTATCTTTTAATAGAGATAGAGTAGTGTAGTATCGGTTCAGCCCTCCAATGAATTAAATCCTCCGTTTTTAGGGGGTAATAATCCCAGATATTACATCATCCTTTGAGGGACGGTTAATGTAATATCTGTTCTTTTGTCATGAGACTATCTTCCCAGGGACTACCTTCTCCTTATGTTTTTTTGGGGGGAGAGGTAATGTACTACTTTCATGTTGCCATGATACCATACTCGCAGGCATTACCTTCTGCTTTTATGAGAGATCTTCCCAGGTATTACTTCCTCTATTTTGGAGAGAGTAGTGTAGTACCTGTTCTATTGTTACGATACCATCATACCAAGCATTACCTCCTCCTTTGATAATTAGTGTAGTATATGTTTGTTATATCATCCTCTCAGTGATTAACTCCTCCTTTGTGGTCGCTGTATGTAGTTTGTTCATCATGATATCCTCACAGCATAGCAAAATGCAACCGGAAGGAGCATATATTTGCTAGTGAATTATAAAATCTAAAATTGTACTGTTGTGGTTGAAATAAATACAACAATGTAAAATTAAATGTGTTCACATATAGTTTATTTTTGTAAACTGTTATCTATATAATACGATTACTCTGATAATCTTGCTTGTTTGCTTGGTTGCACATTGAATGTTTTAGCTGGTGTGAGGAAGGAGGAATGACGTAAATAAAGGATACATGAGATGAGAAGTGGTGAGAGGAAGAGAATGACTTAAATAATTAAAATTTTCTTTTCTTCATTATTTACATCATTTAATTATGCTTGGTGATGCACATCACATAAGGTAAAATATCTGTTTACATTAGATCTTTTAAAATTTAATAAAAATCAAATTCTTAAACATGAGAAATGTATGAAACGAAATCCAATGATCTTATTTTAGATTTGATTTGTCTTACAGCATATCAACTCTTTTCAGGTCATTTTGGAAAATGTTTTTATGCTTTAAGTGCTTAATATCCACAAATATGTATCCATGTTGTACATTTCTGACGAATTCATTTCATTCAGTCATTTTCAAATGCTAACTTGTAATTATATACTTTTATAATATTCAGATTTTTTCTATTAGTCATAGCTTATCATTTTTCCACATTGCCCCACTGCTTTTAAGAAGCATATTCTAGAATCTACTTTACTTTTTAAAAATAATTATTTAATATAACTAGTGTTGTTGGTTTGGTTATACTATGGCATATCATCCCTTTTCAGAATTTAGTTGTTATATTAGAAATAAGTTATGATTAATACTGTTAATATCTTTAACTAATTATTTTTAATGTAAATTTATGTGTATACAACCGAATGCAGTTTCATGTGATAGCAGGGACTGATTATATTTAAACAATAGAAGTCGTCGTCGTCATCGTCATCATCATCATCATCATCATCATCACCATCACCATCATCATCATCATCATCATCATCATCATCATCATCATCATCGATTAACGTCTCTTATATGTGCTGGCATATGTTGGACGGCTTTTAGAAATTGACTTCCAAACTAACCTATCTATGATCGGATCTATTTATTCCTTTCTCTCAAGTTCATTCTTATCACTATCTCCCATGTTTTCCTTGGCCTTACTTGTCAACAAATCTTGTAACCTCAACTTTTCTACATTTCCTAACCCAAGAACTCTGATCCATTCTTTTAATGTGATCAAACCAATGGAATCTCCTGTTCTGCATATATTCTCTCTATATTGTCCTGATTTAATCTTCCTCTGAGGTCATCAGATCTAAGCCTGTCTGTAAGACTCACATTACACATCCATTGTATCATTATCATATCATTTCTCCCCATGCAATACATATCCTTAACCCCCACCAGTCAGGTTTCACTTCTATACATTATCACGCTGTGCACACATGCCTGATAGACTTTTCCTTTAGTTGACTACAGTAATAACACCTCGAGTCAGTTGGGTATGGTAATAATGATAACTAACCCAAAGTTCCAACATTGTGAAATAGTTTTATTTTTACTATCGACTGATATTGTAAACTGAACCCCTATCTGAAAACTTAAAGCAAGAATTTTCTTTCATCTAAAAAACACTATATTTTAAGTATAATCTGATTTTCTACATGTTTAATAAACATGTTTTGTTTTTTACCAAAATAATTATTTAAGAATAAATTTACAAAAGAAATTATGAATAAATCATTTAGAATTTTCTCCAAATATAAATCCACTTACCTGCTGTGGTAGTTTTCTTTGTAGATGATGTTATTGGAGATGCTGAAAATGAATATATATAGTTACAATAAGCAACATTGCAGGACAAATTGTTTAAAACTTTATTATCTATTTGTCATTCTTAGCAAAATACTACATCTTTACTTTTTTGTTTTGTAAAGTGATTGTATGCTAAAGTTAAAATTAGATATTTATTTACTCCTCGCGGAGTTAGGCACAAGGCCAGTTTTATCTTACTCCCACAAGTAAGATGTGACCCAAGATCGGGTCGAGCAAGTGGGGTTAAAAGCCAGCGCTCGAGAGGTGAGCACTCTGGCCATTTAAAAATTGCCTGGGCAGCCCCGTCGGCATTCCCCGGTAGGGGCGCCTCAGACAGTAAGCAATAAACTTACTCCTCCCCAAAGAGGGGAGGCGAAGCCTGGGAGGGTGGACCTCCTAGAACTGCACAGGACAGGCGTGCAGTATCCATCGGAACAGATACTACACTTTGATCTTAGCCAAAAGGCCGAGATTAGATAATTTAAATAAAAATGATTTTTATTTAAACTGCATTAATCGTGGTAGAGTGTGATACATAGTATGGTATTTACGTAGATGTATCCAATATTATAAACCTTATTTAGTTTTCTGTTTGTGTATATATAGAGATAAACTATGAAAAATAAGATTGAATCTATCTTCCTTGGTTAAGGATATATTTCAAAATTCTGAAAACATTCATATATCTTGTCTCAGTAACATTTGAAAAATTCTGTTATGCAAGAAACATTTTAAAAACATGTCAAATTTCGGGGCATATAGGGGGAATGTTTTTTTTCGATTAGAATTAGAAATGATATAACTTAATCTGAAAATATTGTTACTAAAAATTACTTGTTTCCCTATTTAGAGATTAAACACCTTTTTCATGCAGATCAAAATGTTAGCAATTAAGGAAGTCTTATTTTAAGGGCTACCACAATGTATTTAGGAACCATTTTCTACTTGTTACAATTCTGCAAGTGACTTACAGGAAATACTAGCAACTGTTAGACTGGACATAATCATAATTATTATCTTATCTGAGCTATATATTAATGATGTACCAAACTGTTAGTAAATGAAGGATATCTGGTTCTTTTTATAACAAGTCTATTCAAAACAGTGATAATGTTTATATATAGAATTGGTAAAATATGGATAAAACACTCGGTTTAAGGAATATGAAATGTCCTTACTTGGCAAATGGAAACATGCTTCAACATCCAGCCATACTTTGTAATCTGGATTCTGATCAGCTTCTTTTTCTTCCAAAATCACCTTGATTGCCAACACTTTGTCAAATGTGGTTGAGATGTATGGTCCAGTGATTTTAATGCCATCAGGAAGTTGTACAAAATCTTCTAAGCCTGGAAGTTGTACAAGAATTGTGATTTTCTCAGCATTACCGGTCACATCAACCTTGATCAGCTCTACCCCTTCAGGGTCATCGGTCAGTTTAACTATGATGCTGGGTTTGGGGTCAGTGGATGTAGTTGGTGCTGTTACAATCCATCCTGGTTCGCCAGGTCGTATATCACTGACTGGAGAATTGGGTGTTTCTGGTGTTCCACTAATGTAGTCATCAGGAATGAGACTTTTATCATCCATACCCTTAGAAGACTCACATCGAACTGTAATTGGAACAAAAACACAAAAGACAATGAAGAAGAGATATTTGTCTTAATTTCACTCAGACAATTTATACTTTTACAAATTATATTTCATAACAATCTGAATAATAATTCTTACATATGTTACACTCAATAATATTCATTTTAGACTATTGTTTTAATGTGTGACACCTTAAATTATCAATTAATTAGTTTCTCACCTGAAGTTGTTGGAGTACGTCCTGATGTTGTGGTGATTTTAGGCGTCACTGTTAAGGAGAGAAAAGAAAAAAGAAACATTTTTTATATGTTTTATTTGCTTGAAAGGTTTTCTACATATTATATGATAGAAAATAACTATTGATATAAGAATGGCACATAATCCATTGTCTTAATGCGTGAATCTCTTAATTATCAATTAATTAGATCTCACCTGATGTTGTTGAAGTATATCCTGATGTTGGGGTGATTTTAGGTGTCACTGTTAGGTGGAAAAAAGGAAAAATAACATTTTGTTAGATGTTGAATTTTTATGAAAAATGTTCTGCATATCATATCATAGAAAATAGCTATGAATTGAGAATAAAATATCACAGAAAATAGCTATGGATGGCAAGGTGGCAGAGATGAAGTAGATATTGTATATTGGATACCCTATAGTGGATATAGTATAATAAATATTACTGATGTACGAAAGGGGATACGTTGTAGTTGGTATTGTATAGTGGATATTACTCATATCAGTGTTGAAGTAAAACCAAAATAGATGATATATATTGATTACTGTATAGTGGATCATAATGGTTAGTTCACCATAGCATCAACTGAAGAACAGGCTCAGTTTCCAATGTGTCCATGAAAGTGTTACCCAAGCATACATAAAAACAAATATATGTTTCATTATATTATTATATGGGTGGGGGAATATATTAAAACAAATATGTGTTTCATTATATTATTGAGTGAAAAAGAGGAGGAAAAACTCAGCCATGCCCGGGAATAAACATAAACAAGCATCTTATGCATTTTATTATGGTGATGAAGAGGAGGGGAAAGACAAGTACTCTGCATTGCCTAGAAATACATTAAAACAAATATGTGTTTCATTATATTAGTGAGGGGTAGAGGAAGGAGACAAGACACTCGGCATTACCCGGGTATAATTATAAACAAGCATCTTATGCATTTCATTATAATGTTCAAGGGGAGGGGGAGATAAGTACTTGGGAATACATTAAAACAAATATGTGTTTAATTATATTATTGAGGGAAGATGAGACAAGAAACTCGTTATTGTCCGAGAATAAATATAAACAAGTATGCGTTTCATTTTTGTGTTGAGGGGGAGGGGGTGAATATAAGAAACTCTCTGTTGCCTGAGAATACATTAAAATAAAAATGCGTTTCATTAAATTGTTGAGTGGGAGAAGGAGAGGGAGAGGACAAGAAACTCGGTGTTGCCCGGAAATAAATATAAACAAGTATGTGTATTATTTTAATGTTGAGGAGGAGGTGGTAACACAAGAAACTTAGCGTTGCCTGGGAATAATAATTTTAAAACTGAAAGCTCGAGTGAATGTCTTATAATTTTTTTATCGGTTTTTAGTACATACACACAAAAATGTGTTTCATTATAGGATTGACGGGAAGAAGGAGGAAGACAGGTAACGTGGCATTGACTGAGAGTAGTTTTAAAAGGGAAATGTTACACACACTTTTTAACCTCCTCTATTTTATTGTTTATGGCCCAGGTCATTCCAGGTAGCCCTGCTGTTATAAATCAAAGGATAACCTAATCTTTTTTACAACTTGTTTAAAATGTGTTATTTTCTTATTGAATGTTTTTCCTGATGATGGTTGATGGTTGAGAGTATTCCGTTCATTTTTAAAGAATGTGTTTATAAATTTCGTATATATATATATATATATATATATATATATATATATATATATATATATATATATATATATATATATATATATATATATTATAATATAAAATGAAATAATAAAATAAGGTGTCAATCAAATTTTATTAAAATTCAAAGTTCAAGCAAAGTATCTTAACGTCCTTAGCTCATGAGTTTTCAAAGATAAATCTTCTCCTCAGAGAATATATATATATATATATATATATATATATATATATATATATATATATATATATATATATATATATATATATATATAAAGTAGAGACATTTTTTCCCTGTACCTTCTCGGAGTATAGGAAAATAACCACATGAATCACAGGCTACTAAACTCACCACTATACTACACTTATTCACTCGAGCGTGTTTTATTAAATTTGTTATTATTTTTTTCACATAACACTAAATATTACATTTGGCCCACCATCCACATCTCTCCGAAAAACCAACTCCATATAGGTGGTAGCAAAACTTTTCCCCCTAACAATTCTGTACTGTCACTCTACTCATCGACACCGGGAACTAATAAGCACAGTTTACTTTTCACAAAACACCCAGTTCTTATTTATTATTTGCCTAGTAATAATTTACTACATAATATAAAGCAATATGCAAAGACTTAATGACCGCTCCCGTTCAGTCCGATGATTTTCCGCGAATATCAGATTACGTTATTTCAAATTCTACCTATGACTTCTACATTTATATTCATTCCGGAATTAAGCGAACGAAATTAATGAACACAGTTCCTACAACATTTATTCATTCAACATGGCGGCTACAATTTCTTGATCGAATCGACTTCCTATTTAATTCAATAAGCCCCAAGATACTGGTAGACCCCAATACATTTACATTTTCAAAATCATGCACAATTAACACGCATATTATAGAAAACTTGCCCAAATCCAGTTATTTTCATCATCTAGAAATGACATAAACCGTGTCATTGCTGAATCTGAACATAACACGCATGCCCAATAATCAAGCTTAGCTTAATTGACCTATTTTCACATGAATTTTTAACTCGAAACGTTGGCGCGATCGTTAGGAAGGCAGGTTTCATGATCGCCAGTTTCAGCGTTCGATCCCATTCTACTCTACCACTTTTTTCTTATTTTTTTAAATTTATAGCATTCGCCAACACTGTGGGGGGGGAGGGGGGAGAAACAACAATAGGCCGTTTCTTTTTTTATTCGACGTCATGCAATAGGTAGTACTTTCTCCCGTGCAACGCCGGGCGACGGGTTCTGCTAGTATATATATATTACCTTCAAAAAAGAAAAACAGATCATTAAAACGAGCCTATCATTAACTAAATGTGGTTATAAGTCCAAAAATAACCTAATCTTATTCTGAATTACCGAATGTTTCTAAAAAGATGCAACTGTATATTAAGTAGATTTTTGTTATCAAGTAGTCTCCCATATTTTACCTGTGGTAATCAATGGTGTTGATGTTGTTGTCGCAGTTCCTGTTGGAGTGGATCCGGTGGTCGGTCCTGGTACTACAAAGAAAATAGATTAATATAGTAGAATAGTTTTAAAAAATAACATATGTAAATGTGGAATGAATTCTTCCCAGTGAATAAAATAAAGAGAAATCAGACTAGAATTATAAAATCTAAAATTGTACTCTTGTGGATGAAATAAATAAAACAATGTAAAAATAATAGTGTTCAAATATAGTTTATGTTTGGAGACTTTTATCTATATAATACTAAAACTCTGATAATCTTGCTTGTTTGCTTGCACATTGAATGTTTTAGACTGTGGGAGGAAGGGGGGATGGGATGAAAAGTGGTGAAATGGGAAGCATGATATAATTAAATAAAGACTTTTGTTTCATTGATCTTTTACATATTCTTTTTAAATACTAATGTGTCACCACTTATCAAGGCCAAAATCCCCTCAAGGATAAGGGTTAACGAGATTGTCAGTTGAGTGAGAAACAATACTATGAGAGCCTTGAAGATGATGAATGGACAAAAATTTATTACTTAAGAGAATGGCTCGACAAGTATTTGTTGAAATTAGAATTTAAGAAGATCATGATGTGGTCTGCAAGGAAGCAGTCTCATGGCAATGTGTTTCAAAGATCGGAAGTTCTTAAAAAGAAACTTTGTTCATGCAAATTCATGTTTGGCGATGAAAGACGCATGGTATAAACTATCTATTTACCTTAATACTGGGAGTGTAAGTACACAGATATCCCCATCCATTCCTGCACAACACCGGTGAGAATTTTAGTACTGTTTAATTTTCATACTATTCTTAAAATCGAGTAACTCTTTCAATTTATTTATATTTATTTTAATTACCAGTCAAGGCTATACACTGTTGAAATTAGCTCACATAATATGAATCAAATAACGAAACTTCAATCCAAACCAATTTTAAAATGTGAGGTTCATATAAAACAAACTTTTATATAAGTAAAGAAAAAAGCTTGAAAAATTTGAAGTCCACATAAAACAGATTCTATATAAGTAAAGAAAATATTTGACAAATTTCAAAATGACTGTAAGTTTACAAATTATGTCATTCTAAAATGAGGCTTAATTTTGGGTTCAATTATAAAACTGACATTTAAAGAAAATCTTTTAACATTTAATAAAAAATAATAAATTTATGTTCCATAAAAGACCAGAAATGACAATATATGAAAAGTAATTCAATTTTTTTTTTTTAGATTTGATTGTTTTACAACATATCAATCTTTTCAGATTATTTTATGGTGAATCCAGTCATTTTGGAATAAGGCTTTTATACTTTAAGTGCTTAATATCTTCAAATATGTATTCATGTTGTACATTTCTGTCTAATTCATTTCATGCAGTCATTTTCAAATACTAACTTGTAATTATATACTTTTATAATATTCAGATTTTTTCTATTAGTCACATCTTACCATTTTACCATATTGGCCCCCTGCTTTTAGAAATCATGTTCTAGAATTTATTTTACCTTTTTCAAATAATTATTTAATATAGTTAGTGTTGTTGGTTAGATTTTTTTTTTGGGGGGGGGGGGGCATATTAACACTTTGTCAAATTCATTCATTTTGGTAAAAATCCTTTAGGACATTACTTTTTTAATATTTTCATAATGCAAATTCATGTGGTTACCATCAGATGAAGTTTCATGTCATCCAAGGACAGATTCTATTTAAATCATAGAAGCGACCCTTACAGGTACTAACAGTTTGGGTCAGAGTTAACAGTGATAGTAATGGCAATTACACTCCCTAATGCTTCCACATTCTGGCCTCACAAACACAGCACATGTTCTAATTAACACATAGATTGGATATTTACACATACTGCATTTTCGAGATAGCGTGAACCTGTGAATATTGGAAACTAAGATTACACTCTACACGTTGTAATGCTACTGAATTCTGCTTTTATTTCTTTCTATTGAGTCGATTGATATTCTAAATTGAACTTCAATCTGAAAACTTTTTTCTGTTTTTTAAAACGTTTTGAGTATAATCTGATTTTATTATTTTTATTAAGCAGAGATATTTTTATCAAAATAATTATTTATAATAAATGAATAAATGAAAGTATGAATATATCATTAAGAATTTTCCCTAAATATACATCCACTTACCTGCTGTGGTAGTTTTCTTTGTCAATGTTGTTCTTGGAGATGCTGAAAATGAAGACATAATTACATAATTACAATTTCGTCAGTGATAGAATCGGCAACAAACCCTGGACATGCAGCAACGTCAGCAGAGAGCCGCAAGCGGTCAAAATATGCCAATCTTCTCGACAGATCTGTATTTCAACTGATCGCGGTGGAGACGAGTGGAGTGATTGGCTCTGCCACCTGCGACTTCCCCGGCAACCTTGGTCTATTAATGACGTGCAACACTGGAGACAATCGCGAATTGTCTTGGCTTTACAAGCGCTTCTCTATCGCCAGTATTCGTGGAAACGCCTTGAGTCTGCTCTCGGCCTGCCAAGCCAGCCGGACATTCGAAGAAAACTATGGACTGTGATACAATTATATATAAGGAATCAGGATTTCTCGATATTGAACTAAACAATGTCCAAGTGACGAATAAGGGATTTATTAATTATTTATTGAATTACTAACTTTATAGTTTAATTTTTCACCGAATGGATCAGTGTAATATATTTGTTTCTTATTTTGTTTAAAAAATAAATATTTCTTTGATTTAAAAAGATGACAATAGCAAAATTATTGGAGAAAATGTTAATTTTTGATTATTATTTAATAGTCATTCTAAGCCAAATTCTACATTTTACTTCTTTTGTTGATGGTTTTGTAAACTAATCTGATAAAGATAAAATTAAATAATTTAACTAAAAAGCATGTTTTATATAAGTTGCATGATAGATTTATTTTAATACTGTAATTATTATTTACTATATATAAACATTAATTATGAAAAATAACATCTATCTTAATTACTTAATGGTATATTTCAACTTCTGATAAAATTTAAATAACGTCATCTTTTGGAAATAATTTTATCATAATTTCTGTTATACATCAAACATTTTAAAAATATGTAAAATTTAAGCGTCCAGGGGGAGGGGGGGTGATTGAATAGATAGAACGGAAAAACATAATTGTAATAGCAACATTATTATTTATTTGTTATTCAATCTTTAAAATTTTTGTAGTTTCTGAAAAATGATTCCATGTTAAAATTAGATAATTTAAATAAAAATAATTGCGTCAATCATGGAAAAGTTGGGTGTTATGATTGATCCAATATTATAATTTATAATAATCTTAAATCTATCCCCATTGGTGTTTCTGAATAAATTTTAAAATCTAAGTAAGTAATTTCTTTGTGATTTCTGTTATAGATCAGCCATTTTTAAAATATGTAAAATTTCAGTAGTCAGCAGGTGACAAGTCAGATAGGAATTTGGACAATAGCGAGTCGGATATTCAAATAAGACAACTTAATCTCAATGAAAGAAAGGAATCTGAAAATAATGTTATTGAAAATTCCTTTTGGCTAAGATCAAAGTGTAGTATCTGTTCCGATGGATACTGCACCCCATACTGGTATTGTCTTGTTCTTCGGGGCTTGATTTACGCCGGTCAATGGGTCTGTCCTGTGCAGTTCTAGGAGGTCCACCCTCCCAGGCTCTGCCTCCCCTCTTTGGGGAGGAGTAAGTTTATTGCTTACTGTCTGAGGCGCCCCTACCGGGGAATGCCGACGGGGCTGCCCAGGCAATTTTTAATAGCCAGAGTGCTCACTTTCTCGGGCGCTGGCTTTTCAAACCCCACTTACTCAACCCAAGCTGTGGTCACATCTTACTTGTGGGAGTAAGATAAAACTGGCCTTGTGCCTAACTCATGCAGAGGAGTAAATAAATATATCTATAGATGAAACTGCATTTTTCATACAGATGATATTCTCACAATTAAGGCAGCCCCATAATAGGGGGCAATCACAGCATATTTAGAAAACATTTGTCACTTGTTAGGATTCTATAAGGCAATTTGCAAGAAATACTAGCAACTATCAGAGCTATTTTCTTATCTAAGCCATTAATTAATAATGAAAAAAATGGTTAGTAAATGAAAGTTAACTGGTTGTTTGAAAACAAGTTTGCCCATGGCAGGAATAATATTTATATGTAGAATGGCTAAAATATGAAACAGTACTAAGTTTAAGGAATATGAAATATCCTTACTTGACAAATGGAAACATGCTTCAACATCCAGCCATACTTTGTAGTCTGGATCCTGATCATCTTCTTTAGCTTCCAAAACCACCTTGATTGCCAACACTTTGTCAAATGTGCTTGAGATGTATGGACCAGTGATTTTAGTGGCATCAGGAATTTGTGTGAAATATTCCGATCCTGGAAGTTTTACAAGAATTGTGACTTGTTTAGCATTGCCACTCACATCAACCTTCATTAGCTCTACCCCTTCAGGGTCATCGGTCAGTTTAACTGTGATGCTGGGTTTTGGGTCAGAAGATGTAGTCGGCGCTGGTACAATCCATCCAAGTCCATCAGGTCTGCCATCAGTGACTGGAGAGTTTGGTGTATTTGGTTTTCCACTAATGTAGTCATCAGGAATGAGGCTTTTATCAGTCATACCCTTAGAAGACTCACATCGAACTATAATTGGAACAAAAACAAAAGAATAATAAAAAGTTTATTTAATAATTCAACATGAAAATAATAATTAGTCAATAAATGTGTGGTCATATTTCCCTTAACCTCAATTAAAGCTATTTTTCCATCTAGGTGAATTATTACATAGACAACACAATGAATAAGATATATTTGTCTAAATTTCACTTTTTTTTTTTAACATAGTTCACCCCAAACAAGGCAGGACACCACTGTAGACATAAGGGGCTACTGAGAAAACAGAAGAGGGAAGAAGGTAGGGGGCAGTCAACCTAGATTGGGATTTGCGCAGCGAGATGTCTGTTTACATTAGTTTAAAACTTCTGCATGTCTGTACTGTCGGGGAAACAGGGGGCAGGGAGGGATTTCCAGATGCCAGCAACACGAGGAAAGAAGCTATTTGAGTAGAAGTCTCTCCGACATCTGGGGACCTCCACAGTGAATGAATGAGATTTAGTTTATTGTCGAGTTAGTCTAGTGAATTTACGTCGAGTAGCCAGTTCATCGGAGCATACTCCATTGAAGTATTTGTAAAACAAGCACAAGGATGCTACATTGCAGCGATGGGACAGGGACTGGAGCTTGGTTGACAGTGAGGGACCTATTAGGTTGGCGATTCTTTTTTGGACCTTGTCAAGGAGGGAGAGACTAGTAGATGATGCACCAGCCCAGATGTGACAACAATACTCCATGCATGGTCGGATGGTGGCTTTGTAGAGATACAGGATAATGTCAGATGAGTGGAGTTTACTAGCACGGTAGAGGGAGCCAACCTTCTTTGCGGCAGCCTTGGCAATGTCTTCGATGTATTTGTTCCAATTCATGTTACCTGTGAAGTTTAGGCCGAGGCATTTGAATGATGAACTCTCAGGTAGGGTGTTATTAGCCATGACAATCGGTGGTTGGAGAGATTCTTTGTAGTTATTGAAGGAAAGGAGCTTTGTCTTAGCGGCATTAAAAGTTACCAACCATTTGTGACCCCAATCCACTACAGCCTGGAGGTCATTTTCTAAGGATTCAGCCAATGCCTCAGATATGATCGCGTCTGTTTTGCCAACATGGCGAGAGTAAAGCGTGGTGTTGTCAGCAAATGAACCAATCTCAGACACTATGTCATCAGAGAGATCGTTTATATAGATCAGGAACAACAGAGGTCCAAGGATAGATCCCTGGGGTACACCAGCATTTATGTCATGTTGCTTAGATGAACGGCCATCGAGGACAAACTGGATTTTTCTTTTGTCTAGGAAGGATCTGATTATATTAAGTAATTGCCCAGTAATACCGTATGAGCGTATTTTCAGGAGAAGCCCTTTATGCCATACCTTGTCAAAGGCCTTGGATATATCAAGCGCTACTGCCCTAGCTTCTCCTGCCTTGTCAAGTGTATGATACATGCATTCAGAGATGACCGTTAGGATGTCCGCAGTAGATCGTGCTTGTCTAAATCCATACTGGCGGTCAGATAGAAGTTTAGCATTATCTAAGTGCCTTACTATCGCTAGATTGATTAAGGATTCAAAGATTTTAGCAAAGATCAGCAGCAGACTGATTGGGCGATAGTTGTGAGGATCGGTTCTATTCCCAGAACTCTTGTAGACTGGCATCACAGAGGCAATTTTCCAGCTGTCGGGGAAGCAAGATTCAGCTAGGCATTTATTGTAGAGTTTGGAGAAGACAGGGGCCAGTTCAGCAGAGCATTTCTTTATTACTATTACTGGTACTTGGACAATTTATACCGTTACAAGTTATATTGTCTTAACAATCTGAATAATAATTCTTATATATGATGCTGTGAATGATATTTCTTTGAAACTATTGTTTTAATACGTGAATATTCTGATCCTGGAAGTTTTACAAGAATTGAACAAAAATGAAATATTAACAAAAGTTTATTTAACAATTCTACTAATAAATCATAAGTCAATAAATTATACTCTTTATATACATGATTATCAATTAATTAGTTTCTCACCTGATGTTGTTGAAGTAGGTCCTGATGTTGTGGTGATTTTAGGTGTCACTGTTAGGTGAAAAAAAGGAAAGAGAAAATGTTATCATATGTTGTATTTGATAGAAAATAACTATTGATATAGAACTGGCATATTGGATATTCTATAGTGAATATTATATAGTGTATGTTACTAACATAAGACTGTGAATATGGTACAGTGTAGACTGTATTGTTGATATTATATAATGGATATTGCTGGTGTAAGAAAGTGGATATTGTAAATAATTGTATAGTGGATATTACTGATATAATAAATTGATGCAGTATAGAGCATACTGTATAGTTTATATGGTATCATGGATATCACACATATACGAAAGTTGATACTGTACACTGGATACAGCATATTCAAATTAATTACTGAGAGATGTGATACTGAATTGGGTACCAGTACAGAATGATGAGTCTGTTATCCATGGTCCTGTAGGATCCATAGCACTATTTTTACTAGGGATATTGGTAACCTTCACGTGGTCCCACCTGTGTACCTCATTCTATCAAGTAAACCAATGCAGCCAACATAGTATCAATCAAGTTAAAACTTGTAACTTTCTGATTCAAATTGCATTTGTATGCCCACTAATCATTTTGACAGGAAAGCCATGGAGCAGATATGAATTAAATTTATATATATATATATTATATATATATTATTTTATGTATGACATATAATATAATAAGGTGATATAATATATTGTGTATAGATTTTCAGTATTTACTTCAATAGTGCTCAATACATGAGTAGAGCTTAGTAGTAAAGTATGAAAATATATTTATGGCAATTAAGCTACATGAAGGCATCTGCGTTTCATCCTAGCAGAGAATCATTCGGCTAAGTGCCTTAACGATTCTCTGCAGGGATCAAACGTCGGCGTCTTTGTGTAGCTTAATTGCCATAAATATATTTTCATACTTTATTATTATTATTATTTATATATATATATATATATATATATATATATATATATATAGTATAGGTTGATTCTGTAGCAGGGTTTCGAACCTTGCAAAGCTTGAAACGCTGGCATATGTAGGTAAAATTAATTTAATATTATTTACTTAAAATTAATATTATATATATATATCAAATAAGAAAAACAGATCATTATAACTTGACTATCATTAACGAAACGTAGTTATCTCTATTTATATAAAGTTTGGTATATATTTATATATTTGTATGTACAGGAATTAATCCGAAATTAATTAACCAATCATTATGAATTTTGGAACAGAGCGGCTCGGTGTAAGGGTGGGTAATATGGAATATATTTAGTTTAATTTAGTTTCATGCAAAATGGGTAAAAGCTCTTTTGTGTAAATTCAGATATCTCCGATGTTTGTGAAATTATAACAATAGGTATAAGACATTAATTAATGAATATTCCCTCAAATTTCAGTTTCTTTGGATTATTTTAAAGGGGTTTAGAGGGTATAATATAGGCACAACCTTCCATTTTAAAATTCAAATATTTCAAATTTGCATGAAATTTAATTCATAGTTATTAGACATCAATTAAGCAAGATTTCCTAAATTTCAATTTCTTCTTAAGATCACTTAAGCTTCAACCTTAAATATTAGACATTTTCAAAAGTCAAAATCATGTAATGGATTTTCATCAAAATTGGAATACTGATTCTAGACATAAGGTTTCGCAACATTATATGTTGATTTTAATCTTTGTAAGGGGACATAACACCACTCAATAAGTTCCTAACTCATCAAATAACAAGTTTTAGGCAAATTTCGACTTTATTCATCAACATAGTCTCCTTCTATGGTGAAATACTGATTCCAATGCTTCTCTAACTATTTGATGCCTTTTTTTGTAGAACGATTTGCCTTTGCCCTCAAAATATGTCTCAGCTTCTGATATCACTTCTCCATTGGAGCCAAATCTCTTTCCCTGCAAACAGCCAGTAGTTTCTGGAGGCCAGATATGGATAATAGGGTGGGTGTGGAACCAATTCTAAGTGCAATTCATATAGTTTTGCATTGTTGCAACCAACTTCTTGACACGGTATATTGTCTTGATGAAACAGCGCTATTTCTTCTTCATTTATGGACGATTTTGACAATTTCTTATACATACGAATAATGCACCAATAATATTCGCTATTGATGATTCTTCCTTTCTCAGGATAATCCATGAACAAAATACCTTGTGCATTTCAAAATATGGAGGTCAAAACCTTGCCTACTGATGTTTGCATCTTTGTTTGCTTTGGACGGCTTTCACCTGTTGCTGTTCACTCAGCTAACTGCTGTTTTGACTCCGGAGTGAAGCGGTCGATCCATGTTTTATCCATTGTTACATATTGATACAAAACTCTATTCTGTTCTATTGAAACAGTTGCAAACAATGCTCTGAATCATTGACGTGTTGTTTTTGATCGGCTTTGAGCAAACGTGGCACCCACTTTGAACACAGCTTTCTCATTGATAAATGTTCATGCAAAATGGTGAATACACAGCTTTCTCATATCTTCACCTCCTCTGCTATCTTATGCAACTTCAATTTAGGATTGTCCAAAAGTAGTTTGATGACTTTTCTTATTTTTTCCGAGACAGCTGCTGAATTTGAGTGACTTGAGCATTCTTTATTATTTATGTCACCGTTTAAAGTCAGCATACCACCTCTTAACTGTTTTTTTTCCGATGGGGTAGAGCTGAATAACATTTATCAAGCCATTGTTCTGCTTGAACAGTATTTTTTCCCATCAGAAAGTAATGCTTTATCAACACACGAAATTCAGACTTTTCAATTGTTTTGAAAAATTGCAATAGTAGCTTCACTTAAATAACTGTAATTTGTAAACTAATAATCCGATTGGGCCCAAATTCTGACATGTGCCATATGAAGGTTCATACATTATAAAAACTATATGGACTTTTTATTAGTGGCGTCATCTATATGTCAGGTCTGGAACTTATTGAGTGATGTGTTAATAGTAGTGCAAAACTGTTTTGAGAATTAATTTTACCCGTCCTGGGACGAGTATTCTACTAGTAATATTATAAATCCAAAAATAACCTAATCTTATTCTAAATTACCGAATATTTCTAAAGGTAAGTAACTCTGCATATTTTACCTGTGGTAATCAATGGTGTTGATGTTGTTGTCGGAGTTCCTGTTGGAGTGGGTCCAGTGGTCGGTCCTGGTCCTACAAGGAAAATAGATTAATTTATTAGAATCGTTTAAAAGAATAACATATGTAAATGTGGAATGAATTGTCCCCAGTGAATAAAATAAAGAGAAGCCAGTCTTAAATTATAAAATAAAAAAATCTTGTGCATGAAATAAATACAACAATGTAAAAATAATGTGCTCATATATATATATTTGTTTTGTTATCAATATAATACTAAAACTCTGATAATCTAGCTTGCTTGCTTGCACATTGAATGTTTTAGACTGTGGAAGAGAAGAGGGCTGAGATGAGAGGTGGTGAGTGGAGGGGTAATGTTATAAATAATCAAATAGAGAATTTATTTTTCTTCATTATTTCCTTCATTTAACAATGTTTGACGATGAAGGTTACATGAAATAATCTATCTATTTATATTAGGGCTGAGAACAGAAGTACACAGAGGTCCCCATTCATACTTGGCAATGCCAGTGAGCATCTTAGTACTCTTTAATGTTCATATTATTGTTAAAGTGTTCGAATTTGAAGTCCACATAAAAACAGATGTTATATAAGTAAAGAAAATGCTTGACAAATTTCAAAGTGGCTGTAAGTTTAGAAAGTATGTCATTCACAAATGAGGCTTAATTTTGTGTTCAGTTTTAAAACTGATATCTAATAAATTTCAAAAAACATTTCAAGTGTTCTAGGGAAGCGAGAGATTAATCCTATTTAATATGCAGCTGTCATAAAGTGTTCTACTATTGAAATGAACATCGCATTGAAGCCACAATGACATCTGTGTTAATACTGCCCACTACAGAACCCAACCTAGATTTGGGGGCGACAAATAATTATAATATGTTTATATAGCAAATATATGCTCCCTCCGGTTGCATATTTTTGCTAGCTTGGGAGGATGACGACCCCCCCCCCCAAAAAAAAAGGAGGAGTTAATACCTGGGAAGATGATATCATGATAACAGAACAGATAGTACACTACCCCCACCCCACCCACAAAAAACGGAGAAGATAATCATGGAATGATGGTATCATGAGAAACGAACATATACTATACTACCTTAAAAAAGGAGGTAATACCTGGGAAGATCGCCATATAAAATGAGAAGATTATTCCTGTGAGTATGGTATTATTACAAGAGAACAGATACAGCACTACCCCTACCCACCACCCCCACGAAAAAGAGAAGGTAGTCCCTAGGAAGATGGTCTCATGACAACATAACGGAATTATATTATCTCCCCCAAAGGAGGTTGTAATATCTGGAAGGATTACCCCCACCCCCTTAAAAATGACAATCTTATGACAACAGAACCGATACTATACTACACACACCTATTAAAAGATAATACAATAATACATTCAATAATTTTTTTATTAATTCATTTAAAATTGCCTAGGCATAAAAACACTATTTTGATGGTTCCTTGGCCTTTTGACTAAAATCAAAATGTAATATCTGTTCTAAGCATCCCGGCAGCATCAGACATATCTGTTCTCAGCATCTAAGCGACACTATATTACAGAATATTAATTTATTTCGAGCTGTATAATATGCAAATTAAGAAGATCTAAAACTGTTTGTGGGTATTTGAAGTCTACTATATATTGTAATTCAAAATAATCAGAGACTTAAATAAGCACAACCTGTTTTGAGTTTAATATAGTAAGGATAGATGGAGGACAGTGAGAGGGAGTGAGAGAGCGGGATGAGGGGGTGAGCAGGAAGACAGTGGGACGAGGGAGAGGGGGAGACCACCGAGGAGGGGAAAAGAAAGGTTTTGCCTACGGAGGGTGGAGGGGGCAGGTAACGTCGGGTACCCCTGCTAATATTCCATAATGGACAATAAATGACAGGAAATAACACAAATTCAAGGTTTATTTTACCATCAATACATATTATTGATTGAACACCCATCGGAAAACTTTAAAAAGGTTATTTTTCATTTATGTTTTTTAACATTTTGTATCTAATCTGATTTTCTCATTAACTATTTAACAGAATAATTTTTCAAAAAATAAATCCAAAATTTATGTAGTGGTATTTGATTCTATAATTTTAGAAAAACAAAATTACATAAATCTTGAAAAAGTGTTCTTGGAAAATAATGAAAAAATATCCCATAATATAAATGTACTCACCTCCTGTGGTAGTTGTTTTTGTAAATGTTGTTGTTGAAGATGCTGAAAAATAAGATATAGTTAATATAGCAACATTATTGGAGAAATTTGTAATAAATAATTAACTAAGATCGCCGACACTGGGAATCGAAACAGCAAAACTGAGGCCTGCAGCCTTAGTCGTTACTGACTGAGCTAACTGACTGAAATTATGAAAGTTTTTCAAATTAACTCACTTAAACATTTCACTGAACCCGCTTGGTTGATTGTGGAACTCTTCAGTCACAGGTGGAAGAGACGCAGCAGCCTAGCTAAAATATCCTCCCTACGGTCGTATATTTTGGCTAGTCTTAATTATATAATATATAAATAAAATGCTAAATCTGCTCCTATATTACACTATAAGTATACACTATATATATATATATATAAGTTTTTTTTTTTTTTTTTTTTATATAGTTTTAATGGTTGAGTAACTTCCGAGACTATATATTGGGTATTTGGATATGCATGGTTAGGTTTCCTTCCTCTTATTTGAATACCTTTCTGGCACCAAAGGTGCTTAAGTTTTCATCCTGATAAAACATAATGTATAAAAATAATAGTATTAACTATTGTTACTAAAACGAGATTGCAAGCTAAGTCTGGGCAGCCCTCAGAACTAGTGAGTTCCCCTAGGGCTAATCCCCCAAGGAGGTCGGGCAGATTTCGACAGGGTAAAGCCGTTGTCATTAGAGACACTGAAGTAGGAGCTCCTTCTTTCGAAATGGCAAATGGGACTTGTCCGACCGATAATAATTTTAACATTGCTCCCTGTGGAGCTTCGTTATGCAAAACTTGTGATATTCTAATAACATCTAAAGAATATCAATCTAATGTAACTAAAAGAATCTATCCAGTCCTAAATCATTCGGGGGAAGATTTGTCGTGTAGGTCACAAAATTTAGTTTACTTATTATCTTGTAAAAATTGTAATTTACAATATGTAGGCGAAACAGTACTACCTTTAAATAGACGGATGAATTTGCATAGAACTAGTAATAAAGGCTGTGTCCATGTAGTAAACCACTTTAAAGAAAAAACCTGTGGAAAATCGTCTTTTTCAATACAGATTATTGAAAAATTTACAGATAATGGATATGATAGTTCTGGTAAGGTAGATAATAATACGCTTAAAATGCGTCTAAATAAAGAAGATGCAATAATTAAGAAAATGCGAGTAATTTATCCATATGGTCTAAATGTAAAAATAAAAAAAGATAATTTACAAGACGAATCAGAAAATGTAGGGCGATTGTATCCAGCTTTGCCTCGCTACGGTACTAGAGATAGAACACATGTAAATAGGAACAATAGAGAATCTGCCGTTTCATGCGAAGAATTTTTTAAGAAAACTAAAGAGATTATCATGAATAATATTTCCGAGTCTTTTAATTACATTAGAAAACTTCTTAATAAAACCAAGAAAAAGGTATTAAAAGACATAGCATCTAAGATATTATTAAACCCGGATATGATATATAGGATAGAAGAACTTCCTCAATGGTATGAGTATATCATGGATATAATCAATACAAAATTATACAAGCCACCTGCTGAGTGTATAAAAAATAAACCTCGAAATGTTTGTGTAGTCCTATATGAAAATAAAGGATTTGATGATATAAATCTGCCTAAAATATTTAATAATCCAGAAATCATTCAGTCACTGCCCAATGAACTTAAAAAAGAGGAACAGAAACCAATAGTAACATATAAACTAGGGCAAACTATCCGGAATAAGGTTTTTAACTATAAACAAACTGTAGAGAATTTAAATATTAATGATAATGATGAAATGTATATACCATCATGTGAATGTGAATCCTCCCCTTTATGTAATACTGACATAGGGCATATAATTACCGGTAATCTAGCGATAGTTAAAAATTCTAAATTAAGAAAACTCTTAAGTAAAGGCCCAAACTATAGAGAACCTAAATGTTTAAATTATGCGAAATGTGTTAAGGAAATAAATAAAGCGTTAGATAATTTCACTGCATCCATGGCTAAAAAACATAAACTATTACACTCTACATTTGACGCATGGAAAAATAATGTACTTAGATTCGTAAATAAAAAAGTAGAACGTTTAAAAGAATTTAAACACCCTAAAAGAACGAATCCCCTACTTAGAAATCCACAAATAACGACGGAGCTTGAAATGCTTCAAAATAGGTTTGTAATAGTTCCTATTGATAAGGCGACAAATAACATAGCTTTTATCTGTAAAAAGTATTATATACAACGCTTATTGCTAGAAGTAGGAATAATAGGTGAAGTTTCAGATACTTATAAATTAAGTAATAATAAAAGCGATAACATTATTATAAACAATACTGTTATTTGTGAAAAATTAGGATTAAAATTAGAAGAAAAATACAAAAAACTTCCATCTATGTATTGGATACCTAAAATGCATAAAACACCAGTTGGCGCCCGTTTCATTGTTGCCTCAAAAATGTGCATCACTAAACCTTTAAGTAAGGCTGTGTCTAAAATCTTTAAATTAATTATAAACCAAATAAATAATTTCCATAAAAAAAGTAAATTCTATAGTAATATAAACCTATTTTGGGTGGTAAATAATTCCGATCTAGTAAAAGAAAAATTAGATCGTATTAATTCTCGTAAACAGGCTAAATCAATCTCGACATACGATTTTAGTACATTATATACAAAAATACCCCATAAAGAACTTATTAAAGAATTAGGTAATACTGTAGATTTAGCTTTTGCAGGAGGAAAAGGTAAATACATAGACTTTGCAAAATCTAAAGCCTTTTGGTGTAAAAATAAAAATGGTAAGACGAGTGTATCCAAAACTGGTCTGATAATGCTTATAAGTCACCTTATAAAAGAGAGTTACTTTCAAATAGGGAATAAATTATTTATCCAAACAATAGGTATTCCAATGGGTTTGGATCCGTCTCCATTTTGGGCAGATCTATATTTACATAGACTGGAATATATATATATGTCATCACTAATAAAAAATGATATATCTAGAGCGTATAGTTATCATGGATGTAGGCGATATATTGACGACCTTGTTTGCATTAATGATAGCGAAGAGTTTGCAAATACTAAACATTTAATATATCCTAAAGAGTTAAAATTAAACTGTGAACATAAGGGAACACAAGCTACTTTTCTTGATTTGGATATAAAAATTGAAGATAAAATATTTATCTATAAACTGTTTGATAAAAGAAATTCATTCCCTTTTCGTATCGTGCGAATGCCATATAAAAATAGTACTAGCCCTGTGTATATATTTTACGGGAGTATTATGTCTGAATTTCTGAGAATTGCTCGTGTTACCTTAAAATTAGTAGATTTCATGCCCCCAATTTCTGATCTAATAATAAGAATGATTAACCAAGGTGGCGATCAAAATAAAATATTTGGACAATTAAATAAGGCAATTACTCGCCATCCTGATGCTTTTAAATCTTATCAAATTAATCAAAATAAACTGATAGAACAAATCATAGTATATATAAATAGAAATTATATAATATGAATAAACGTATATATAACACATCTGCTAATTATAATAAGAAAAACAATAAAAATACAGTAGAAAGAAAGAAAGAAATGTTAAAAAAGAAGAAGAAGAAGAAGAAGAAGAAGAAGAAAACCGTTCATAACTATGAACGCTGATTTTTAAACACCGGGAGTTGGTAAATAAGAAGAAGAAAAAGAGAACAAATTAACGGTTAACTTACAGACGCAGATTTGAAACAATGAGAAAAGAAAAAAGCCGACAGTTGTGAACGCAGATTAGAATAACTATAGTGAACAAGGAAAATTAATATTTATTTGCGGCTGACAACAACGGGGAGATGGACAACAAAGTAGGACGAGGAAGAAAAATAGGAACTAAAGGTATATATGTGTATGTGTGTATGTAATATATATATATATATATATATATATATATATATATGTATATACATATTTATTTATTTATCTTTTATTTTTTGATGTGTTGATGTTTTTTATATTTATAATATAAAACTAAAAATAATACATTAATCACTTAAATAATAGTGTCATGGATTCGTCCAAACACTTTAAAATGCAACAACATTTTTGTGAGTAACGGATAAATTTTATTAGACAGACGAACAGCGCAGGTAAAAAAATTTATTTTTTATTTTATTTATTTATATATTTTTTTTTGAATTCTTAAATAACTAATATAAGTAAGCAAAACATTTATATGGAACAAAACGTAGATTTAGTATAAGGAACGTTTATGTTTTTGTTTTTTAAGGGAAGTGGGGTCTGATCAACTCTGCTGGGAAGCCATGAAATTAAATACTGTCTTGTTTTTAAATTCCCGAAACAGTTTTTCATGGTAAACAACTGATGATCCCTTAAAATAGTGTTAGAAACTAACTAATATAATAACTGTAAAAAATAAATTGACTTACATGAGTGATTTTCCACTGGAAGACTTGAGACTATAAGTTTTTTTTTTTTTTTTTTTTTTTTATATAGTTTTAATGGTTGAGAAACTTCCGAGACTATATATATATATATATATATATATATATATATATATATATATATATATATATATATATATATGTATGTATGAACAGCTAGAATAAGTAAGAGAGTGAAGAAAAAAGCAATTGAGAAACCGGTTCAATTAAACTATTGAATCAGTAATACTAGTTTTACCTGGTTCAGCTGTTGATGATGGGAAAGTCCATTCAACAGTTTCCTCTGTTACAGGTAACACTTCCGTAAAGGGGGTAGTTGCTTTGGTTGTGTGTTTGCTACTAGCAATTGATGAAGTTGGAGATGCAGTTTGTGTGGAAGCTGGAAGAAATTTGAAAAGTAGTGAGTTGGATAAACAAATAAGATAACTTAATCTGAATAACAAAATTAATCGGAAAATATTGTTACTGAAATTTACTTGTATCTCTGTTTATAGATGAAACAAACATTTTTTTTATGCAAATCAGGGTGCAAATGCTTTCAATTAAAACAGTCTTATTTTAGGAGCTACAACAACATTTTCATGAACCATTTTCTACTAGTCAAGATTCTGCAAGTCAGTTTACAGAAAATGCTAGCAACTATTAGGCTGGACATTTTCTTATCTAAGTCATGAATTAATAATGTACAGAATGGTTAGTAAATGAAGGATACCTGGTTCTTTTATGCAACAAGTCTCTTCATAACAGTAATTATATTTCTATGTATAATTGGTAAAAAGAAATATGATTAACTACTTAATTAGATAATTTAAATATTTTTTAATTTTTTTTATTTAACCTGCATCAATCATTGAAGAGTTGGTTGTGTGATACAGTGTTTTTCAGCGGTATCCAATAATATAATAATTAGTTAATCTGTAGATATACCTTTGCGTATATATAGACATAGACTAGGAAAAGTACGATTAACTCTATCTTCATTAATGGATAGTATATTTAAATTTCTGAGAACATTTAAATATCTACATATTATCTTTTATAATTTGATATTATCCATAAAACATTGGAAAAACAATGTAAAATCTCAGTGCTTAGGGTTGATTGTCTAGATTGGAAATTGGACAACAGTGAGTTTAATAAAGAAATAAGGTAACTTAATCTGAATAATAAAAGTAATCTGAAAATATTGTTACTTAAAATTACTTGAATTCCTAATTATAGATGAAGCTGCTTAATTCTGTTGGATCGGTGTCCAAATGCTCACAATTTTAGGGGCTACACGATGTGTTTAGGAACCATTTTTAACTTGTTAGGATTCTGCAGGGTAGCTTGCAGGAAATGCTAGCAACTATTTGGCTGCACATAATTATAGGTATTTCTTAGCAAAGCCATATATTAATAACTAGCGGAACCCGTCGCCCGGCGTTGCACGAGAGAAAGTACTACCTATTGCATGACGTCGAATAAAAAAAGAAACGGCGTATTGTTTTTTCTTTCTCGTCTACCGTGTTGGCGAATGTTTTAAATTTAAAGAAAAAAAAAAATGGTAGAGCAGAATGGGATCGAACGCTAAAACTCACGATCATGAAACCTACCTTCTTACCGATTGCGCCACTGTTTTGAGTTACAAATACATGTGAAAATAGGCCAATTAACCTAAGCTTGATTATTGGCATGCGTGTTAAATTAATACCAGGCAAATAATAAATAAGAACCGGTGTTTTGTGAAAATTAAACTGTGTGTATTAGTTCCCGGTGTCGATGAGTAGAGTGACAGTACTGAATTGTTAGAGAGGAAAGTTTTTGCTACCACCTATATGGAGTTGGTTTTTCGGAGAGACGTGGATGGTGGGCCAAATGTAATATTTAGTGTTAGGTAGAAAAAAATAATAACAAATTTACTAAAACACGCTCGAGTGAATAAGTGTAGTATAGTGGTGAGTTTAGTAGCCTGTTTTGCATGTGGTTATTTTCCTATACTCCGAGAAGGTACAAGGGAAAAATCGTCTCTACTTTATATATAAGATGTACAAAATGTTTTACATATATATGTTTATACATATATTATACATATCTGTATAAAATTAGAAACCATTTTCTGTTTTCGAAAAGCATTTATGATTAGCAAATCAGACACAGCTTATGGGAAACTTCAGGGACACTATGAAGAAAACTACATGTTATATTCTGCGTGAAGTGCCAAGTTTAAACATTCGTTGTCTTGTCATGGAATACTGGAATACTGAGACGCTTTATTGCACTTAAATTCCAGAGAAAGCCAACTGCCATTATAAAAAAGAATTCAATGGTAAACGGTTGTTGCAAGAATGCAAAGTGATTTGCAACAGTTATTGAAATAAATGAAGGGTGCTGGACATCTGGGGAGACTTCTTATTGTAGTAATATGGTATGTGGATGTGTTAGTAAGTAGAAATTTCTCCATCAAAATTAGATCATGTAGAAAAGAGAAATTTTCCCTAGAAATAAAGTTAATATGTTCAAAAGAAAGGGACATCATAGGAAGTATTGAGTAAGATCTGACAAATAAGCTAGTCCAATATTATAATTCTTAATTAGTATAAATGCATATATATATAAATGCATATATATATATAAATGCATATATATATTTCGGTCAATGCAATGGCCGACCTTCTTGAGTTGCACCTATTGACGTATTGTGTGAATTCTTAAATTATCATTTAATTAGTTTCTCACCTGAGGTTGTTGAAGTAGGTCCTGATGTTGTTGAAGTAGGTTCTGATGTTGTGGTGATTTTAGGAGTCACTGTTAGAAAGAGAAAAGAATAGAAAAGTTACGTTAGATGTTAAATTTGTTTGAAGAGTTTTTTGCAGATCATTTTATAATAAATCACTACGGATCCAGAGGTGGCAGTGGTGAAATAGATACTGTATATTAAATAATGTATAGTGGATATTGTATAATGGATATTACTTATATGAGAAATGTTATACTGTGTAATGGATATTGAATAGTAGATATTACTGATATGAAATATTGATACCTTTCAGTGGATATTGTATAGTTGATATTACTGAGATGAGTAACTTGATATCATCGAGTGTCTAAATATAGCAGATATTATTGATATAAGAAAGTGAATATTGTACAGTGGGTATTGCATAGTGTATATTACTGATATTAGAAAGTGGTTACTATTTAGTGGATACTACTGATATGAGAAAGTGTTATATTTCATAGTGAATATTGCATTGTGGATATTACCTGTTGTAATCAATGGTGTTGATGTTATTGTAGGAGTTCCTGTTGAAGTGGAGCCAAAGGTAGGTCCAGGTCCTACAAAAAAAAAACAGATGAATATATCATAATCCTTTTTTTAATCAATATATCTTTTAATGTATTATTATTATTAATAATAACAATAATGATAATAACCATTATAATAATAATAATAATAATAATAATAATAATAATAATAATAAAAACATTTGCCATGAAGAAGGAAAAAGTAAAGCCTCTCACCTAAATATAGCTTTTATTGTGCAATAAATTATAATAATGATAATAATTAATGATAATTATGATGATAATAATAATCATCATTATAATAATGCAAATTATCTTTACACTTGCCATGAAGAAGAAAAAGTAAACCCTCACATTTCTCACCTTTCAATATTACTAAAAAAAAATTCATATTTTTGAAAAAAAACAACTTTTTTTAGTTCTTAATGTTTATTTTTCTGTCTTTCTGAAATTGTCATCAACACTTCGACAGAGTGTATATGATGTTAATGGGTACTTTTATTCTTTAACCAACCTTTAAATTGAATTTAATAAGAGAAATTTCATCTGAGATTCTAATTATTAACCTCTGCCTTAATAATATCTGCCTGGAGCTGATTGAAAACCAAATCAGACAAAAAGAGAAACCGAAATTCGAAATGGATATTTAGTTTATACTATCTTTCGTAGCTAATATAAAGTTTTATTTTGAGTTCAGTTTTTAAAAAATGATGTTTAGAGAAAATTTGGGGTATAAATACATCAAAAAAACAGTGTTTGTTAGAATAAAAGTAAAATATGTTCAAACATGAATCAACTTACCTGCTGTGGTAGTTTTCTCTGAAGATGATGTTATTGGAGATGCTAAAAATGAATATATATATTTTTAATAGCAACATTGGAGAAATTGTTCCAAACTTTATAATTTATTTGTAAATCTAAGCCAAAATACTACATGTATATTCCTGAGAATATTTAAACATCTCTATCTTTTGTGAGTAACTTTTGGTAATTTCGGTTATTTATCAAACAGTTTAAAATATGTAAAATATCAGTATTCAGGGTTGATTGGCTCAATTTGAATTTTGACACTAATAAATTGAATAAACAAATAAGAAAACTTGATCTGAATAAAGATAAATTATCTTGAAATAATTTTGCTGAAAATTACTTGTATAACTATATATAAATGTAACTTTTCTTTCCTGGCACATGAGTGTCCACATACTCATAATTAAAGCAGTCTATTTTTAGGAGGTACCATGATGTATTTAGAAACCATTGTCCAATTGTTAGAATTTTGTGGGCAACTTGTAGGAAATACTAGAAGCGATTAGCTATAATTATAGCTATTTTCTCATCTAAGTCATCTAATAATAATGTAAAATATGCTTAGTAAATGAAAGATACCTGGTTGTTTTACAACAAATCTGCTCATGAATGGAATAATATTCAGCATTGCTAATAAAAAGACGTTTTAGGAATAAAAAATGTCCTTACTTGACAAATGGAAACATGCTTCAACATCCAGCCATACTTTGTAGTCTGGATTCTGATCATCTTCTTTTTCTTCCAAAATCACCTTGATTGCAGTCACTTTGTCAAATGTGGTTGAGATGAATGGACCAGTGATTTTAGTGCCATCAGGAAGTTGTACAAAATCTTCTAAGCCTGGAAGTTGTACAAGAATTGTGATTTTCTCAGCATTACCGGTCACATCAACCTTGATCAGCTCTACCCCTTCAGGGTCATCGGTCAGTTTAACGGTGATGCTGGGTTTGGAGTCAGTAGATGTAGTCGGCGCTGGTACAATCCATCCAGGTCCATCAGGTCTGCCATCAGTTACTGGAGAGTTTGGTGTGTTTGGTGTCTCAATAATGAAGTCATCAGGTATAAGGGTTTTATCAGTCATACCCTTAGTAGACTCACATCGAACTTTAATTGGAACAAAAAAAAAGAATAATAAAAAATTCATTTAATAATTGTACATGAAAATAAACATCACTCAAATCTATGATCATATATCTCCAAAATTCAATTAAACATTTTTCAATGTTGGTACAATATTATAGAAAACAAAACAACAATGAAGAAAACGTGATTTCTTCAAGTTTTTTGTTTGAGATGAAGAAATAATCATTTGTATTATTTGTATAATTCGGATCACTATTCTCATCTTGGTTGTTATATCAACAACATTTCGGTCGATGTAATGGCCGACCTTCTTGAGTTGCACCTATTGACGTATTGTGTGAATTCTTAAATTATCATTTAATAAGTTTCTCACCAGATGTAGTTGAAGTAAGTCCTGATGTTGTTGAAGAAGGTCCTGATGTTGTTGAAGAAGGTCCTGATGTTGTGGAGATTTTAGGAGTCACTGTTAGAAAGAGAAAACGAAAGAAAAGTTTTGTTAGATGTTAAATTTTTTTGAAGAGTTTTCTGCAGATCATTTTATAATAAATCACTCCGGATCTGGAGGTGGCATTGATGAAGTAAATATTGTATATTAAATAATGTATAGTGGATATTGTATAATGGATATTACTTATATAAGAAATGTTATACTGTGTAATGGATATTGAATAGTAGATATTACTGATATGAAATATTGATACCTTTCAGTGGATATTGTATAGTTGATATTACTGAGATGAGTAACTTGATATCATCGAGTATCTAAATATAGCAGATATTATTGATATAAGAAAGTGAATATTGTACAGTGGGTATTGCATAGTGTATATTACTGATATTAGAAAGTGGTTACTGTTTAGTGGATACTACTGATATGAGAAAGTGTTATATTTCATAGTGAATATTGCATTGTGGATATTACCTGTTGTAATCAATGGTGTTGATGTTATTGTAGGAGTTCCTGTTGAAGTGGAGCCAAAGGTAGGTCCAGGTCCTACAAAAAAAAACCAGATGAATATATCATAATCCTTTTTTTAATCAATATATCTTTTAATGTATTATTATTATTAATAATAACAATAATAATAATAACCATTATAATAATAATAATAATAATAATAATAATAATAATAATAATAATAATAATAATAATAATAATAATAATAAAAACATTTGACATGAAGAAGGAAAAAGTAAAGCCTCTCACCTAAATATAGCTTTTATTGTGCAATAAATTATAATAATGATAATAATTAATGATAATTATGATGATAATAATAATCATCATTATAATAATGCAAATTATCTTTACACTTGCCATGAAGAAGAAAAAGTAAACCCTCACATTTCTCACCTTTCAATATTACTAAAAAAAAATTCTTATTTTTGAAAAAAACAAACTTTTTTTAGTTCTTAATGTTTATTTTTCTGTCTTTCTGAAATTGTCATCAACACTTCGACAGAGTGTATATGATGTTAATGGGTACTTTTATTCTTTAACCAACCTTTAAATTGAATTTAATAAGAGAAATTTCATCTGAGATTCTAATTATTAACCTCTGCCTTAATAATATCTGCCTGGAGCTGATTGAAAACCAAATCAGACAAAAAGAGAAACCAAAATTCGAAATGGATATTTAGTTTATACTATCTTTCGTAGCTAATATAAAGTTTTATTTTGAGTTCAGTTTTTAAAAAATGATGTTTAGAGAAAATTTGGGTTATAAATACACCAAAAAACAGTGTTTGTTAGAATAAAAGTAAAATATGTTCAAACATGAATCAACTTACCTGCTGTGGTAGTTTTCTCTGAAGATGATGCTATTGGAGATGCTAAAAATTAATATATATATTTTTAATAGCAACATTATTGGTGAAATTGTTCCAAACTTTATAATTTATTTGTAAATCTAAGCCAAAATACTACATGTATATTCCTGAGAATATTTAAACATCTCTATCTTTTGTGAGTAACTTTTGGTAATTTCGGTTATTTATCAAACAGTTTAAAATATGTAAAATTTCAGCATTCAGGGTTGATGGCTCAATTGGAATTTTGACACTAATAAATTGACTAAACAAATAAGAAAACTTGATTTGAATAAAGATAAATTATCTTGAAATAATTTTGCTGAAAATTACTTGTATAACTATATATAAATGTAACTTTTCTTTCCTGGCACATGAGTGTCCACATACTCATAATTAAAGCAGTCTATTTTTAGGAGGTACCATGATGTATTTAGAAACCATTGTCTAATTGTTAGAATTTTGTGGGCAACTTGTAGGAAATACTAGAAGCGATTAGCAATAATTATAGCTATTTTCTCATCTAAGTCATCTAATAATAATGTAAAATATGCTTAGTAAATGAAAGATACCTGGTTGTTTTACAACAAATCTGCTCATGAATGGAATAATATTTAGCATTGCTAATAAAAAGACGTTTTAGGAATAAAAAATGTCCTTACTTGACAAATGGAAACATGCTTCAACATCCAGCCATACTTTGTAGTCTGGATTCTGATCATCTTCTTTTTCTTCCAAAATCACCTTGATTGCCAACACCTTGTCAAATGTGGTTGAGATGAATGGACCAGTGATGTTAGTGCCATCAGGAAGTTGTACAAAATCTTCTAAGCCTGGAAGTTGTACAAAATCTTCTAAGCCTGGAAGTTGTACAAGAATTGTGATTTTCTCAGCATTACCGGTCACATCAACCTTGATCAGCTCTACCCCTTCAGGGTCATCGGTCAGTGTAACGGTGATGCTGGGTTTGGAGTCAGTAGATTTAGTCGGCGCTGGTACAATCCATCCAGGTCCATCAGGTCTGCCATCAGTTACTGGAGAGTTTGGTGTGTTTGGTGTCCCAATAATGAAGTCATCAGGTATAAGGGTTTTATCAGTCATACCCTTAGTAGACTCACATCGAACTTTAATTGGAACAAAAACAAAAGAATAATAAAAAGTTCATTTAATAATTGTACATGAAAATAAACATCACTCAAATCTATGATCAAATATCTCCAAAATTCAATTAAACATTTTTCAATGTTGGTACAATATTATAGAAAACAAAACAACAATGAAGAAAACGTGATTTCTTCAAGTTTTTGTTTGAGATGAAGAAATAATCATTTGTATTATTTGTATAATTCGGATCACTATTCTCATCTTGGTTGTTATATCAACAACATTTCGGTCGATGTAATGGCCGACCTTTTTGAGTTGCACCTATTGACGTATTGTGTGAATTCTTAAATTATCATTTAATAAGTTTCTCACCTGATGTAGTTGAAGTAAGTCTTGATGTTGTTGAAGAAGGTCCTGATGTTGTGGAGATTTTAGGAGTCACTGTTAGAAAGAGAAAACGAAAGAAAAGTTTTGTTAGATGTTAAATTTGTTTGAAGAGTTTTCTGCAGATCATTTTATAATAAATCACTCCGGATCTGGAGGTGGCAGTGATGAAGTAAATACTGTATATTAAATAATGTATAGTGGATATTGTATAATGGATATTACTTATATAACAAATGTTATACTGTGTAATGGATATTGAATAGTAGATATTACTGATATGAAATATTGATACCTTTCAGTGGATATTGTATAGTTGATATTACTGAGATGAGTAACTTGATATCATCGAGTGTCTAAATATAGCAGATATTATTGATATAAGAAAGTGAATATTGTACAGTGGGTATTGCATAGTGTATATTACTGATATTAGAAAGTGGTTACTGTTTAGTGGATACTACTGATATGAGAAAGTGTTATATTTCATAGTGAATATTGTATTGTGGATATTACCTGTTGTAATCAATGGTGTTGATGTTATTGTAGGAGTTCCTGTTGAAGTGGAGCCAAAGGTAGGTCCAGGTCCTACAAAAAAAAAACCAGATGAATATATCATAATCCTTTTTTTAATCAATATATCTTTTAATGTATTATTATTATTAATAATAACAATAATAATAATAACCATTATAATAATAATAATAATAATAATAATAATAATAATAATAATAATAATAATAATAAAAACATTTGCCATGAAGAAGGAAAAAGTAAAGCCTCTCACCTAAATATAGCTTTTATTGTGCAATAAATTATAATAATGATAATAATTAATGATAATTATGATGATAATAATAATCATCATTATAATAATGCAAATTATCTTTACACTTGCCATGAAGAAGAAAAAGTAAACCCTCACATTTCTCACCTTTCAATATTACTAAAAAAAAATTCTTATTTTTGAAAAAAAAAAACTTTTTTTAGTTCTTAATGTTTATTTTTCTGTCTTTCTGAAATTGTCATCAACACTTCGACAGAGTGTATATGATGTTAATGGGTACTTTTATTCTTTAACCAACCTTTAAATTGAATTTAATAAGAGAAATTTCATCTGAGATTCTAATTATTAACCTCTGCCTTAATAATATCTGCCTGGAGCTGATTGAAAACCAAATCAGACAAAAAGAGAAACCGAAATTCGAAATGGATATTTAGTTTATACTATCTTTCGTAGCTAATATAAAGTTTTATTTTGAGTTCAGTTTTTAAAAAATGATGTTTAGAGAAAATTTGGGTTATAAATACACCAAAAAACAGTGTTTGTTAGAATAAAAGTAAAATGTGTTCAAACATGAATCAACTTACCTGCTGTGGTAGTTTTCTCTGAAGATGATGTTATTGGAGATGCTAAAAATGAATATATATATTTTTAATAGCAACATTATTGGAGAAATTGTTCCAAACTTTATAATTTATTTGTAAATCTAAGCCAAAATACTACATGTATATTCCTGAGAATATTTAAACATCTCTATCTTTTGTGAGTAACTTTTGGTAATTTTGGTTATTTATCAAACAGTTTAAAGTATGTAAAATTTCAGCATTCAGGGTTGATTGGCTCAATTGGAATTTTGACACTAATAAATTGAATAAACAAATATGAAAACTTGATCTGAATAAAGATAAATTATCTTGAAATAATTTTGCTGAAAATTACTTGTATAACTATATATAAATGTAACTTTTCTTTCCTGGCACATGAGTGTCCACATACTCATAATTAAAGCAGTCTATTTTTAGGAGGTACCATGATGTATTTAGAAACCATTGTCTAATTGTTAGAATTTTGTGGGTAACTTGTAGGAAATACTAGAAGCGATTAGCTATAATTATAGCTATTTTCTCATCTAAGTCATCTAATAATAATGTAAAATATGCTTAGTAAATGAAAGATATCTGGTTGTTTTACAACAAATCTGCTCATGAATGGAATAATATTTAGCATTGCTAATAAAAAGACGTTTTAGGAATAAAAAATGTCCTTACTTGACAAATGGAAACATGCTTCAACATCCAGCCATACTTTGTAGTCTGGATTCTGATCAACTTCTTTTTCTTCCAAAATCACCTTGATTGCCAGCACCTTGTCAAATGTGGTTGAGATGAATGGACCAGTGATTTTAATGCCATCAGGATGTTGTACAAAATCTTCTAAGCCTGGAAGTTGTACAAGAATTGTGATTTTCTCAGCATTACCGGTCACATCAACCTTGATCAGCTCTACCCCTTCAGGGTCATCGGTCAGTTTAACGGTGATGCTGGGTTTGGAGTCAGTAGATGTAGTCGGCGCTGGTACAATCCATCCAGGTCCATCAGGTCTGCCATCAGTTACTGGAGAGTTTGGTGTGTTTGGTGTCCCAATAATGAAGTCATCAGGTATAAGGGTTTTATCAGTCATACCCTTAGTAGACTCACATCGAACTTTAATTGGAACAAAATAAAAGAATAATAAAAAATTCATTTAATAATTGTACATGAAAATAAACATCACTCAAATCTATGATCATATATCTCCAAAATTCAATTAAACATTTTTCAATGTTGGTACAATATTATAGAAAACAAAACAACAATGAAGAAAACGTGATTTCTTCAAGTTTTTGTTTGAGATGAAGAAATAATCATTTGTATTATTTGTATAATTCGGATCACTATTCTCATCTTGGTTGTTATATCAACAACATTTCGGTCGATGTAATGGCCGACCTTCTTGAGTTGCACCTATTGACGTATTGTGTGAATTCTTAAATTATCATTTAATAAGTTTCTCACCTGATGTAGTTGAAGTAAGTCCTGATGTTGTTGAAGAAGGTCCTGATGTTGTTGAAGAAGGTCCTGATGTTGTGGAGATTTTAGGAGTCACTGTTAGAAAGAGAAAACGAAAGAAAAGTTTTGTTAGATGTTAAATTTGTTTGAAGAGTTTTCTGCAGATCATTTTATAATAAATCACTCCGGATCTGGAGGTGGCCGTGATGCAGTAAATATTGTATATTAAATAATGTATAGTGGATATTGTATTATGGATATTACTTATATAACAAATGTTATACTGTGTAATGGATATTGAATAGTAGATATTACTGATATGAAATATTGATACCTTTCAGTGGATATTGTATAGTTGATATTACTGAGATGAGTAACTTGATATCATCGAGTGTCTAAATATAGCAGATATTATTGATATAAGAAAGTGAATATTGTACAGTGGGTATTGCATAGTGTATATTACTGATATTAGAAAGTGGTTACTGTTTAGTAGATACTACTGAAATGAGAAAGTGTTATATTTCATAGTGAATATTGCATTGTGGATATTACCTGTTGTAATCAATGGTGTTGATGTTATTGTAGGAGTTCCTGTTGAAGTGGAGCCAAAGGTAGGTCCAGGTCCTACAAAAAAAAACCAGATGAATATATCATAATCCTTTTTTTAATCAATATATCTTTTAATGTATTATTATTATTAATAATAACAATAATGATAATAACCATTATAATAATAATAATAATAATAATAATAATAATAATAATAATAATAATAAAAACATTTGCCATGAAGAAGGAAAAAGTAAAGCCTCTCACCTAAATATAGCTTTTATTGTGCAATAAATTATAATAATGATAATAATTAATGATAATTATGATGATAATAATAATCATCATTATAATAATGCAAATTATCTTTACACTTGCCATGAAGAAGAAAAAGTAAACCCTCACATTTCTCACCTTTCAATATTACTAAAAAAAAATTCTTATTTTTGAAAAAAACAAACTTTTTTTAGTTCTTAATGTTTATTTTTCTGTCTTTCTGAAATTGTCATCAACACTTCGACAGAGTGTATATGATGTTAATGGGTACTTTTATTCTTTAACCAACCTTTAAATTGAATTTAATAAGAGAAATTTCATCTGAGATTCTAATTATTAACCTCTGCCTTAATAATATCTGCCTGGAGCTGATTGAAAACCAAATCAGACAAAAAGAGAAACCGAAATTCGAAATGGATATTTAGTTTATACTATCTTTCGTAGCTAATATAAAGTTTTATTTTGAGTTCAGTTTTTAAAAAATGATGTTTAGAGAAAATTTGGGTTATAAATACACCAAAAAACAGTGTTTGTTAGAATAAAAGTAAAATATGTTCAAACATGAATCAACTTACCTGCTGTGGTAGTTTTCTCTGAAGATGATGTTATTGGAGATGCTAAAAATGAATATATATATTTTTAATAGCAACATTATTGGAGAAATTGTTCCAAACTTTATAATTTATTTGTAAATCTAAGCCAAAATACTACATGTATATTCCTGAGATAATTTAAACATCTCTATCTTTTGTGAGTAACTTTTGGTAATTTCGGTTATTTATCAAACAGTTTAAAATATGTAAAATTTCAGCATTCAGGGTTGATTGGCTCAATTGGAATTTTGACACTAATAAATTGAATAAACAAATAAGAAAACTTGATCTGAATAAAGATAAATTATCTTGAAATAATTTTGCTGAAAATTACTTGTATAACTATATATAAATGTAACTTTTCTTTCCTGGCACATGAGTGTCCACATACTCATAATTAAAGCAGTCTATTTCTAGGAGGTACCATGATGTATTTAGAAACCATTGTTTAATTGTTAGAATTTTGTGGGCAACTTGTAGGAAATACTAGAAGCGATTAGCTATAATTATAGCTATTTTCTCATCTAAGTCATCTAATAATAATGTAAAATATGCTTAGTAAATGAAAGATATCTGGTTGTTTTACAACAAATCTGCTCATGAATGGAATAATATTTAGCATTGCTAATAAAAAGACGTTTTAGGAATAAAAAATGTCCTTACTTGACAAATGGAAACATGCTTCAACATCCAGCCATACTTTGTAGTCTGGATTCTGATCAGCTTCTTTTTCTTCCAAAATCACCTTGATTGCCAACACTTTGTCAAATGTGGTTGAGATGAATGGACCAGTGATGTTAGTGCCATCAGGAAGTTGTACAAAATCTTCTAAGCCTGGAAGTTGTACAAAATCTTCTAAGCCTGGAAGTTGTACAAGAATTGTGATTTTCTCAGCATTACCGGTCACATCAACCTTGATCAGCTCTACCCCTTCAGGGTCATCGGTCAGTGTAACGGTGATGCTGGGTTTGGAGTCAGTAGATGTAGTCGGCGCTGGTACAATCCATCCAGGTCCATCAGGTCTGCCATCAGTTACTGGAGAGTTTGGTGTGTTTGGTGTCCCAACAATGAAGTCATCAGGTATGAGGGTTTTATCAGTCATGCCCTTAGTAGACTGACATCGAACTTTAATTGGAACAAAAACAAAAGAATAATAAAAAGTTCATTTAATAATTGTACATAAAAATAAACATCACTCAAATCTATGATCATATATCTCCAAAATTCAATTAAACATTTTTAAATGTTGGTACAATATTATAGAAAACAAAACAACAATGAAGAAAACGTGATTTCTTCAAGTTTTAGTTTGAGATGAAGAAATAATCATTTGTATTATTTGTATAATTCGGATCACTATTCTCATCTTAGTTGTTATATCAACAACATTTCGGTCGATGTAATGGCCGACCTTCTTGAGTTGCACCTATTGACGTATTGTGTGAATTCTTAAATTATCATTTAATAAGTTTCTCACCTGATGTAGTTGAAGTAAGTCCTGATGTTGTTGAAGAAGGTCCTGATGTTGTGGAGATTTTAGGAGTCACTGTTAGAAAGAGAAAACGAAAGAAAAGTTTTGTTAGATGTTAAATTTGTTTGAAGAGTTTTCTGCAGATCATTTTATAATAAATCACTCCGGATCTGGAGGTGGCAGTGATGCAGTAAATATTGTATATTAAATAATGTATAGTGGATATTGTATAATGGATATTACTTATATAAGAAATGTTATACTGTGTAATGGATATTGAATAGTAGATATTACTGATATGAAATATTGATACCTTTCAGTGGATATTGTATAGTTGATATTACTGAGATGAGTAACTTGATATCATCGAGTGTCTAAATATAGCAGATATTATTGATATAAGAAAGTGAATATTGTACAGTGGGTATTGCATAGTGTATATTACTGATATTAGAAAGTGGTTACTGTTTAGTGGATACTACTGATATGAGAAAGTGTTATATTTCATAGTGAATATTGCATTGTGGATATTACCTGTTGTAATCAATGGTGTTGATGTTATTGTAGGAGTTCCTGTTGAAGTGGAGCCAAAGGTAGGTCCAGGTCCTACAAAAAAAACAGATGAATATATCATAATCCTTTTTTTAATCAATATATCTTTTAATGTATTATTATTATTAATAATAACAATAATAATAATAACCATTATAATAATAATAATAATAATAATAAAAATAATAATAATAATAATAATAATAATAATAATAATAATAATAATAAAAACATTTGACATGAAGAAGGAAATAGTAAAGCCTCTCACCTAAATATAGCTTTTATTGTGCAATAAATTATAATAATGATAATAATTAATGATAATTATGATGATAATAATAATCATCATTATAATAATGCAAATTATCTTTACACTTGCCATGAAGAAGAAAAAGTAAACCCTCACATTTCTCACCTTTCAATATTACTAAAAAAAATTCTTATTTTTGAAAAAAACACCTTTTTTTAGTTCTTAATGTTTATTTTTCTGTCTTTCTGAAATTGTCATCAACACTTCGACAGAGTGTATATGATGTTAATGGGTACTTTTATTCTTTAACCAACCTTTAAATTGAATTTAATAAGAGAAATTTCATCTGAGATTCTAATTATTAACCTCTGCCTTAATAATATCTGCCTGGAGCTGATTGAAAACCAAATCAGACAAAAAGAGAAACCGAAATTCGAAATGGATATTTAGTTTATACTATCTTTCGTAGCTAATATAAAGTTTTATTTTGAGTTCAGTTTTTAAAAAATGATGTTTAGAGAAAATTTGGGTTATAAATACACCAAAAAACAGTGTTTGTTAGAATAAAAGTAAAATATGTTCAAACATGAATCAACTTACCTGCTGTGGTAGTTTTCTCTGAAGATGATGTTATTGGAGATGCTAAAAATGAATATATATATTTTTAATAGCAACATTATTGGAGAAATTGTTCCAAACTTTATAAATTATTTGTAAATCTAAGCCAAAATACTACATGTATATTTCTGAGAATATTTAGTCATCTCTATCTTTTGTGAGTAACTTTTGGTAATTTCGGTTATTTATCAAACAGTTTAAAATATGTAAAATTTCAGCATTCAGGGTTGATTGGCTCAATTGGAATTTTGACACTAATAAATTGAATAAACAAATAAGAAAAGTTGATCTGAATAAAGATAAATTATCTTGAAATAATTTTGCTGAAAATTACTTGTATAACTATATATAAATGTAACTTTTCTTTCCTGGCACATGAGTGTCCACATACTCATAATTAAAGCAGTCTATTTTTAGGAGGTACCATGATGTATTTAGAAACCATTGTCTAATTGTTAGAATTTTGTGGGCAACTTGTAGGAAATACTAGAAGCGATTAGCTATAATTATAGCTATTTTCTCATCTAAGTCATCTAATAATAATGTAAAATATGCTTAGTAAATGAAAGATACCTGGTTGTTTTACAACAAATCTGCTCATGAATGGAATAATATTTAGCATTGCTAATAAAAAGACGTTTTAGGAATAAAAAATGTCCTTACTTGACAAATGGAAACATGCTTCAACATCCAGCCATACTTTGTAGTCTGGATTCTGATCATCTTCTTTTTCTTCCAAAATCACCTTGATTGCCAGCACCTTGTCAAATGTGGTTGAGATGAATGGACCAGTGATTTTAATGCCATCAGGATGTTGTACAAAATCTTCTGATCCTGGAAGTTGTACAAGAATTGTGATTTTCTCAGCATTTCCGGTCACATCAACCTTGATCAGCTCTACCCCTTCAGGGTCATCGGTCAGTTTAACGGTGATGCTGGGTTTGGAGTCAGTAGATGTAGTCGGCGCTGGTACAATCCATCCAGGTCCATCAGGTCTGCCATCAGTTACTGGAGAGTTTGGTGTGTTTGGTGTCCCAATAATGAAGTCATCAGGTATAAGGGTTTTATCAGTCATACCCTTAGTAGACTCACATCGAACTTTAATTGGAACAAAAAAAAAGAATAATAAAAAATTCATTTAATAATTGTACATGAAAATAAACATCACTCAAATCTATGATCATATATCTCCAAAATTCAATTAAACATTTTTCAATGTTGGTACAATATTATAGAAAACAAAACAACAATGAAGAAAACGTGATTTCTTCAAGTTTTTGTTTGAGATGAAGAAATAATCATTTGTATTATTTGTATAATTCGGATCAGTATTCTCATCTTGGTTGTTATATCAACAACATTTCGGTCGATGTAATGGCCGACCTTCTTGAGTTGCACCTATTGACGTATTGTGTGAATTCTTAAATTATCATTTAATAAGTTTCTCACCTGATGTAGTTGAAGTAAGTCCTGATGTTGTTGAAGAAGGTCCTGATGTTGTTGAAGAAGGTCCTGATGTTGTGGAGATTTTAGGAGTCACTGTTAGAAAGAGAAAACGAAAGAAAAGTTTTGTTAGATGTTCAATTTGTTTGAAGAGTTTTCTGCAGATCATTTTATAATAAATCACTCCGGATCTGGAGGTGGCAGTGATGCAGTAAATATTGTATATTAAATAATGTATAGTGGATATTGTATAATGGATATTACTTATATAACAAATGTTATACTGTGTAATGGATATTGAATAGTAGATATTACTGATATGAAATATTGATACCTTTCAGTGGATATTGTATAGTTGATATTACTGAGATGAGTAACTTGATATCATCGAGTGTCTAAATATAGCAGATATTATTGATATAAGAAAGTGAATATTGTACAGTGGGTATTGCATAGTGTATATTACTGATATTAGAAAGTGGTTACTGTTTAGTGGATACTACTGATATGAGAAAGTGTTATATTTCATAGTGAATATTGCATTGTGGATATTACCTGTTGTAATCAATGGTGTTGATGTTATTGTAGGAGTTCCTGTTGAAGTGGAGCCAAAGGTAGGTCCAGGTCCTACAAAAAAAACAGATGAATATATCATAATCCTTTTTTTAATCAATATATCTTTTAATGTATTATTATTATTAATAATAACAATAATAATAATAACCATTATAATAATAATAATAATAATAATAAAAATAATAATAATAATAATAATAATAATAATAATAATAATAATAATAAAAACATTTGACATGAAGAAGGAAATAGTAAAGCCTCTCACCTAAATATAGCTTTTATTGTGCAATAAATTATAATAATGATAATAATTAATGATAATTATGATGATAATAATAATCATCATTATAATAATGCAAATTATCTTTACACTTGCCATGAAGAAGAAAAAGTAAACCCTCACATTTCTCACCTTTCAATATTACTAAAAAAAATTCTTATTTTTGAAAAAAACACCTTTTTTTAGTTCTTAATGTTTATTTTTCTGTCTTTCTGAAATTGTCATCAACACTTCGACAGAGTGTATATGATGTTAATGGGTACTTTTATTCTTTAACCAACCTTTAAATTGAATTTAATAAGAGAAATTTCATCTGAGATTCTAATTATTAACCTCTGCCTTAATAATATCTGCCTGGAGCTGATTGAAAACCAAATCAGACAAAAAGAGAAACCAAAATTCGAAATGGATATTTAGTTTATACTATCTTTCGTAGCTAATATAAAGTTTTATTTTGAGTTCAGTTTTTAAAAAATGATGTTTAGAGAAAATTTGGGTTATAAATACACCAAAAAACAGTGTTTGTTAGAATAAAAGTAAAATATGTTCAAACATGAATCAACTTACCTGCTGTGGTAGTTTTCTCTGAAGATGATGTTATTGGAGATGCTAAAAATGAATATATATATTTTTAATAGCAACATTATTGGAGAAATTGTTCCAAACTTTATAAATTATTTGTAAATCTAAGCCAAAATACTACATGTATATTTCTGAGAATATTTAGTCATCTCTATCTTTTGTGAGTAACTTTTGGTAATTTCGGTTATTTATCAAACAGTTTAAAATATGTAAAATTTCAGCATTCAGGGTTGATTGGCTCAATTGGAATTTTGACACTAATAAATTGAATAAACAAATAAGAAAAGTTGATCTGAATAAAGATAAATTATCTTGAAATAATTTTGCTGAAAATTACTTGTATAACTATATATAAATGTAACTTTTCTTTCCTGGCACATGAGTGTCCACATACTCATAATTAAAGCAGTCTATTTTTAGGAGGTACCATGATGTATTTAGAAACCATTGTCTAATTGTTAGAATTTTGTGGGCAACTTGTAGGAAATACTAGAAGCGATTAGCTATAATTATAGCTATTTTCTCATCTAAGTCATCTAATAATAATGTAAAATATGCTTAGTAAATGAAAGATACCTGGTTGTTTTACAACAAATCTGCTCATGAATGGAATAATATTTAGCATTGCTAATAAAAAGACGTTTTAGGAATAAAAAATGTCCTTACTTGACAAATGGAAACATGCTTCAACATCCAGCCATACTTTGTAGTCTGGATTCTGATCATCTTCTTTTTCTTCCAAAATCACCTTGATTGCCAGCACCTTGTCAAATGTGGTTGAGATGAATGGACCAGTGATTTTAATGCCATCAGGATGTTGTACAAAATCTTCTGATCCTGGAAGTTGTACAAGAATTGTGATTTTCTCAGCATTTCCGGTCACATCAACCTTGATCAGCTCTACCCCTTCAGGGTCATCGGTCAGTTTAACGGTGATGCTGGGTTTGGAGTCAGTAGATGTAGTCGGCGCTGGTACAATCCATCCAGGTCCATCAGGTCTGCCATCAGTTACTGGAGAGTTTGGTGTGTTTGGTGTCCCAATAATGAAGTCATCAGGTATAAGGGTTTTATCAGTCATACCCTTAGTAGACTCACATCGAACTTTAATTGGAACAAAAAAAAAGAATAATAAAAAATTCATTTAATAATTGTACATGAAAATAAACATCACTCAAATCTATGATCATATATCTCCAAAATTCAATTAAACATTTTTCAATGTTGGTACAATATTATAGAAAACAAAACAACAATGAAGAAAACGTGATTTCTTCAAGTTTTTGTTTGAGATGAAGAAATAATCATTTGTATTATTTGTATAATTCGGATCAGTATTCTCATCTTGGTTGTTATATCAACAACATTTCGGTCGATGTAATGGCCGACCTTCTTGAGTTGCACCTATTGACGTATTGTGTGAATTCTTAAATTATCATTTAATAAGTTTCTCACCTGATGTAGTTGAAGTAAGTCCTGATGTTGTTGAAGAAGGTCCTGATGTTGTTGAAGAAGGTCCTGATGTTGTGGAGATTTTAGGAGTCACTGTTAGAAAGAGAAAACGAAAGAAAAGTTTTGTTAGATGTTCAATTTGTTTGAAGAGTTTTCTGCAGATCATTTTATAATAAATCACTCCGGATCTGGAGGTGGCAGTGATGCAGTAAATATTGTATATTAAATAATGTATAGTGGATATTGTATAATGGATATTACTTATATAACAAATGTTATACTGTGTAATGGATATTGAATAGTAGATATTACTGATATGAAATATTGATACCTTTCAGTGGATATTGTATAGTTGATATTACTGAGATGAGTAACTTGATATCATCGAGTGTCTAAATATAGCAGATATTATTGATATAAGAAAGTGAATATTGTACAGTGGGTATTGCATAGTGTATATTACTGATATTAGAAAGTGGTTACTGTTTAGTGGATACTACTGATATGAGAAAGTGTTATATTTCATAGTGAATATTGCATTGTGGATATTACCTGTTGTAATCAATGGTGTTGATGTTATTGTAGGAGTTCCTGTTGAAGTGGAGCCAAAGGTAGGTCCAGGTCCTACAAAAAAAACAGATGAATATATCATAATCCTTTTTTTAATCAATATATCTTTTAATGTATTATTATTATTAATAATAACAATAATAATAATAACCATTATAATAATAATAATAATAATAAAAATAATAATAATAATAATAATAATAATAATAATAATAATAATAATAATAATAATAATAATAATAAAAACATTTGACATGAAGAAGGAAATAGTAAAGCCTCTCACCTAAATATAGCTTTTATTGTGCAATAAATTATAATAATGATAATAATTAATGATAATTATGATGATAATAATAATCATCATTATAATAATGCAAATTATCTTTACACTTGCCATGAAGAAGAAAAAGTAAATCCTCACATTTCTCACCTTTCAATATTACTAAAAAAAAATTCTTATTTTTTAAAATAAACAACTTTTTTTAGTTCTTAATGTTTATTTTTCTGCTTTTCTGAAATTGTCATCAACACTTCGACAGAGTGTATATGATGTTAATGGGTACTTTTATTCTTTAACCCACCGTTAAATTGAATTTAATAAGAGAAATTTCATCTGAGATTCTAATTATTAACCTCTGCCTTAATAATATCTGCCTGGAGCTGATTGAAAACCAAATCAGACAAAAAGAGAAACCGAAATTCGAAATGGATATTTAGTTTATACTATCTTTCGTAGCTAATATAAAGTTTTATTTTGAGTTCAGTTTTTAAAAAATGATGTTTAGAGAAAATTTGGGTTATAAATACACCAAAAAACAGTGTTTGTTAGAATAAAAGTAAAATATGTTCAAACATGAATCAACTTACCTGCTGTGGTAGTTTTCTCTGAAGATGATGTTATTGGAGATGCTAAAAATGAATATATATATTTTTAATAGCAACATTATTGGAGAAATTGTTCCAAACTTTATAAATTATTTGTAAATCTAAGCCAAAATACTACATGTATATTTCTGAGAATATTTAGTCATCTCTATCTTTTGTGAGTAACTTTTGGTAATTTCGGTTATTTATCAAACAGTTTAAAATATGTAAAATTTCAGCATTCAGGGTTGATTGGCTCAATTGGAATTTTGACACTAATAAATTGAATAAACAAATAAGAAAAGTTGATCTGAATAAAGATAAATTATCTTGAAATAATTTTGCTGAAAATTACTTGTATAACTATATATAAATGTAACTTTTCTTTCCTGGCACATGAGTGTCCACATACTCATAATTAAAGCAGTCTATTTTTAGGAGGTACCATGATGTATTTAGAAACCATTGTCTAATTGTTAGAATTTTGTGGGCAACTTGTAGGAAATACTAGAAGCGATTAGCTATAATTATAGCTATTTTCTCATCTAAGTCATCTAATAATAATGTAAAATATGCTTAGTAAATGAAAGATACCTGGTTGTTTTACAACAAATCTGCTCATGAATGGAATAATATTTAGCATTGCTAATAAAAAGACGTTTTAGGAATAAAAAATGTCCTTACTTGACAAATGGAAACATGCTTCAACATCCAGCCATACTTTGTAGTCTGGATTCTGATCATCTTCTTTTTCTTCCAAAATCACCTTGATTGCCAGCACCTTGTCAAATGTGGTTGAGATGAATGGACCAGTGATTTTAATGCCATCAGGATGTTGTACAAAATCTTCTGATCCTGGAAGTTGTACAAGAATTGTGATTTTCTCAGCATTTCCGGTCACATCAACCTTGATCAGCTCTACCCCTTCAGGGTCATCGGTCAGTTTAACGGTGATGCTGGGTTTGGAGTCAGTAGATGTAGTCGGCGCTGGTACAATCCATCCAGGTCCATCAGGTCTGCCATCAGTTACTGGAGAGTTTGGTGTGTTTGGTGTCCCAATAATAAAGTCATCAGGTATAAGGGTTTTATCAGTCATACCCTTAGTAGACTCACATCGAACTTTAATTGGAACAAAAAAAAAGAATAATAAAAAATTCATTTAATAATTGTACATGAAAATAAACATCACTCAAATCTATGATCATATATCTCCAAAATTCAATTAAACATTTTTCAATGTTGGTACAATATTATAGAAAACAAAACAACAATGAAGAAAACGTGATTTCTTCAAGTTTTTGTTTGAGATGAAGAAATAATCATTTGTATTATTTGTATAATTCGGATCACTATTCTCATCTTGGTTGTTATATCAACAACATTTCGGTCGATGTAATGGCCGACCTTCTTGAGTTGCACCTATTGACGTATTGTGTGAATTCTTAAATTATCATTTAATAAGTTTCTCACCTGATGTAGTTGAAGTAAGTCCTGATGTTGTTGAAGAAGGTCCTGATGTTGTTGAAGAAGGTCCTGATGTTGTGGAGATTTTAGGAGTCACTGTTAGAAAGAGAAAACGAAAGAAAAGTTTTGTTAGATGTTCAATTTGTTTGAAGAGTTTTCTGCAGATCATTTTATAATAAATCACTCCGGATCTGGAGGTGGCAGTGATGCAGTAAATATTGTATATTAAATAATGTATAGTGGATATTGTATAATGGATATTACTTATATAACAAATGTTATACTGTGTAATGGATATTGAATAGTAGATATTACTGATATGAAATATTGATACCTTTCAGTGGATATTGTATAGTTGATATTACTGAGATGAGTAACTTGATATCATCGAGTGTCTAAATATAGCAGATATTATTGATATAAAAAAGTGAATATTGTACAGTGGGTATTGCATAGTGTATATTACTGATATTAGAAAGTGGTTACTGTTTAGTGGATACTACTGATATGAGAAAGTGTTATATTTCATAGTGAATATTGCATTGTGGATATTACCTGTTGTAATCAATGGTGTTGATGTTATTGTAGGAGTTCCTGTTGAAGTGGAGCCAAAGGTAGGTCCAGGTCCTACAAAAAAAAACAGATGAATATATCATAATCCTTTTTTTAATCAATATATCTTTTAATGTATTATTATTATTAATAATAATAATAATAATAATAATAATAATAATAATAATAATAATAATAATAATAATAATAATAATAATAATAATAATAATAATAAAAACATTTGCCATGAAGAAGGAAAAAGTAAAGCCTCTCACCTAAATATAGCTTTTATTGTGCAATAAATTATAATAATGATAATAATTAATGATAATTATGATGATAATAATAATCATCATTATAATAATGCAAATTATCTTTACACTTGCCATGAAGAAGAAAAAGTAAACCCTCACATTTCTCACCTTTCAATATTACTAAAAAAAAATTCTTATTTTTGAAAAAACCAACTTTTTTTAGTTCTTAATGTTTATTTTTCTGTCTTTCTGAAATTGTCATCAACACTTCGACAGAGTGTATATGATGTTAATGGGTACTTTTATTCTTTAACCAACCTTTAAATTGAATTTAATAAGAGAAATTTCATCTGAGATTCTAATTATTAACCTCTGCCTTAATAATATCTGCCTGGAGCTGATTGAAAACCAAATCAGACAAAAAGAGAAACCGAAATTCGAAATGGATATTTAGTTTATACTATCTTTCGTAGCTAATATAAAGTTTTATTTTGAGTCCAGTTTTTAAAAAATGATGTTTAGAGAAAATTTGGGTTATAAATACACCAAAAAACAGTGTTTGTTAGAATAAAAGTAAAATATGTTCAAACATGAATCAACTTACCTGCTGTGGTAGTTTTCTCTGAAGATGATGTTATTGGAGATGCTAAAAATGAATATATATATTTTTAATAGAAACATTATTGGAGAAATTGTTCCAAACTTTATAATTTATTTGTAAATCTAAGCCAAAATACTACATGTATATTCCTGAGAATATTTAAACATCTCTATCTTTTGTGAGTAACTTTTGGTAATTTCGGTTATTTATCAAACAGTTTAAAATATTTAAAATTTCAGCATTCAGGGTTGATTGGCTCAATTGGAATTTTGACACTAATAAATTGAATAAACAAATAAGAAAACTTGATTTGAATAAAGATAAATTATCTTGAAATAATTTTGCTGAAAATTACTTGTATAACTATATATAAATGTAACTTTTCTTTCCTGGCACATGAGTGTCCACATACTCATAATTAAAGCAGTCTATTTTTAGGAGGTACCATGATGTATTTAGAAACCATTGTCTAATTGTTAGAATTCTGTGGGCAACTTGTAGGAAATACTAGAAGCGATTAGCTATAATTATAGCTATTTTCTCAGCTAGGTCATCTAATAATAATGTAAAATATGCTTAGTAAATGAAAGATACCTGGTTGTTTTACAACAAATCTGCTCATGAATGGAATAATATTTAGCATTGCTAATAAAAAGACGTTTTAGGAATAAAAAATGTCCTTACTTGACAAATGGAAACATGCTTCAACATCCAGCCATACTTTGTAGTCTGGATTCTGATCATCTTCTTTTTCTTCCAAAATCACCTTGATTGCCAGCACTTTGTCAAATGTGGTTGAGATGAATGGACTAGTAATTTTAATGCCATCAGGATGTTGTACAAAATCTTCTAAGCCTGGAAGTTGTACAAGAATTGTGATTTTCTCAGCATTACCGGTCACATCAACCTTGATCAGCTCTACCCCTTCAGGGTCATCGGTCAGTTTAACGGTGATGCTGGGTTTGGAGTCAGTAGATGTAGTCGGCGCTGGTACAATCCATCCAGGTCCATCAGGTCTGCCATCAGTTACTGGAGAGTTTGGTGTGTTTGGTGTCCCAATAATGAAGTCATCAGGTATAAGGGTTTTATCAGTCATACCCTTAGTAGACTCACATCGAACTTTAATTGGAACAAAAAAAAAAATAATAAAAAATTCATTTAATAATTGTACATGAAAATAAACATCACTCAAATCTATGATCATATATCTCCAAAATACAATTAAACATTTTTCAATGTTGGTACAATATTATAGAAAACAAAACAACAATGAAGAAAACGTGATTTCTTCAAGTTTTTGTTTGAGATGAAGAAATAATCATTTGTATTATTTGTATAATTCGGATCACTATTCTCATCTTGGTTGTTATATCAACAACATTTCGGTCGATGTAATGGCCAACCTTCTTGAGTTGCACCTATTGACGTATTGTGTGAATTCTTAAATTATCATTTAATAAGTTTCTCACCTGATGTAGTTGAAGTAAGTCCTGATGTTGTTGAAGAAGGTCCTGATGTTGTTGAAGAAGGTCCTGATGTTGTGGAGATTTTAGGAGTCACTGTTAGAAAGAGAAAACGAAAGAAAAGTTTTGTTAGATGTTAAATTTGTTTGAAGAGTTTTCTGCAGATCATTTTATAATAAATCACTCCGGATCTGGAGGTGGCAGTGATGCAGTAAATATTGTATATTAAATAATGTATAGTGGATATTGTATAATGGATATTACTTATATAAGAAATGTTATACTGTGTAATGGATATCGAATAGTAGATATTACTGATATGAAATATTGATACCTTTCAGTGGATATTGTATAGTTTATATTACTTAGATGAGTAACTTGATATCATCGAGTGTCTAAATATAGCAGATATTATTGATATAAGAAAGTGAATATTGTACAGTGGGTATTGCATAGTGTATATTACTGATATTAGAAAGTAGTTACTGTTTAGTGGATACTACTGATATGAGAAAGTGTTATATTTCATAGTGAATGTTGCATTGTGGATATTACCTGTTGTAATCAATGGTGTTGATGTTATTGTAGGAGTTCCTGTTGAAGTGGAGCCAAAGGTAGGTCCAGGTCCTACAAAAAAAAACGATGAATATATCATAATCCTTTTTTTTAATCAATATATCTTTTAATGTATTATTATTATTAATAATAACAATAATAATAACAACCATTATAATAATAATAATAATAATAATAATAATAGAAACATTTGCCATGAAGAAGGAAAAAGTAAAGCCTCTCACCTAAATATAACTTTCATTGTGCAATAAATTATAATAATGATAATAATTAATGATAATTATGATGATAATAATAATCATCATTATAATAATGCAAATTATCTTTACACTTGCCATGAAGAAGAAAAAGTAAACCCTCACATTTCTCACCTTTCAATATTACTAAAAAAAAATTCTTATTTTTGAAAAAAACACCTTTTTTTAGTTCTTAATGTTTATTTTTCTGTCTTTCTGAAATTGTCATCAACACTTCGACAGAGTGTATATGATGTTAATGGGTACTTTTATTCTTTAACCAACCTTTAAATTGAATTTAATAAGAGAAATTTCATCTGAGATTCTAATTATTAACCTCTGCCTTAATAATATCTGCCTGGAGCTGATTGAAAACCAAATCAGACAAAAAGAGAAACCGAAATTCGAAATGGATATTTAGTTTATACTATCTTTCGTAGCTAATATAAAGTTTTATTTTGAGTTCAGTTTTAAAAAAATGATGTTTAGAGAAAATTTGGGTTATAAATACACCAAAAAACAGTGTTTGTTAGAATAAAAGTAAAATATGTTCAAACATGAATCAACTTACCTGCTGTGGTAGTTTTCTCTGAAGATGATGTTATTGGAGATGCTAAAAATGAATATATATATTTTTAATAGCAACATTATTAGAGAAATTGTTCCAAACTTTATAATTTATTTGTAAATCTAAGCCAAAATACTACATGTATATTTCTGAGAATATTTAAACATCTCTATCTTTTGTGAGTAACTTTTGGTAATTTCGGTTATTTATCAAACAGTTTAAAATATGTAAAATATCAGCATTCAGGGTTGATTGGCTCAATTGGAATTTTGACACTAATAAATTGAATAAACAAATAAGATAACTTGATCTGAATAAAGATAAATTATCTTGAAATAATTTTGCTGAAAATTACTTGTATAACTATATATAAATTTAACTTTTCTTTCCTGGCACATGAGTGTCCACATACTCATAATTAAAGCAGTCTATTTTTAGGAGGTACCATGATGTATTTAGAAACCATTGTCTAATTGTTAGAATTTTGTGGGCAACTTGTAGGAAATACTAGAAGCGATTAGCTATAATTATAGCGATTTCCTCATCTAAGTCATCTAATAATAATGTAAAATATGCTTAGTAAATGAAAGATACCTGGTTGTTTTACAACAAATCTGCTCATGAATGGAATAATATTCAGCATTGCTAATAAAAAGACGTTTTAGGAATAAAAAATGTCCTTACTTGACAAATGGAAACATGCTTCAACATCCAGCCATACTTTGTAGTCTGGATTCTGATCATCTTCTTTTTCTTCCAAAATCACCTTGATTGCCAACACCTTGTCAAATGTGGTTGAGATGAATGGACTAGTGATTTTAGTGCCATCAGGAAGTTGTACAAAATCTTCTAAGCCTGGAAGTTGTACAAGAATTGTGATTTTCTCAGCATTACCGGTCACATCAACCTTGATCAGCTCTACCCCTTCAGGGTCATCGGTCAGTTTAACGGTGATGCTGGGTTTGGAGTCAGTAGATGTAGTCGGCGCTGGTACAATCCATCCAGGTCCATCAGGTCTGCCATCAGTTACTGGAGAGTTTGGTGTGTTTGGTGTCCCAATAATGAAGTCATCAGGTATAAGGGTTTTATCAGTCATACCCTTAGTAGACTCACATCGAACTTTAATTGTAACAAAAAAAAAGAATAATAAAAAATTCATTTAATAATTGTACATGAAAATAAACATCACTCAAATCTATGATCATATATCTCCAAAATTCAATTAAACATTTTTCAATGTTGGTACAATATTATAGAAAACAAAACAACAATGAAGAAAACGTGATTTCTTCAAGTTTTTGTTTGAGATGAAGAAATAATCATTTGTATTATTTGTATAATTCGGATCACTATTCTCATCTTGGTTGTTATATCAACAACATTTCGGTCGATGTAATGGCCGACCTTCTTGAGTTGCACCTATTGACGTATTGTGTGAATTCTTAAATTATCATTTAATAAGTTTCTCACCTGATGTAGTTGAAGTAAGTCCTGATGTTGTTGAAGAAGGTCCTGATGTTGTTGAAGAAGGTCCTGATGTTGTGGAGATTTTAGGAGTCACTGTTAGAAAGAGAAAACGTAAGAAAATTTTTGTTAGATGTTAAATTTGTTTGAAGAGTTTTCTGCAGATCATTTTATAATAAATCACTCCGGATCTGGAGGTGGCAGTGATGCAGTAAATATTGTATATTAAATAATGTATAGTGGATATTGTATAATGGATATTACTTATATAAGAAATGTTATACTGTGTAATGGATATTGAATAGTAGATATTACTGATATGAAATATTGATACCTTTCAGTGGATATTGTATAGTTGATATTACTGAGATGAGTAACTTGATATCATCGAGTGTCTAAATATAGCAGATATTATTGATATAAGAAAGTGAATATTGTACAGTGGGTATTGCATAGTGCATATTACTGATATTAGAAAGTGGTTACTGTTTAGTGGATACTACTGATATGAGAAAGTGTTATATTTCATAGTGAATATTGTATTGTGGATATTACCTGTTGTAATCAATGGTGTTGATGTTATTGTAGGAGTTCCTGTTGAAGTGGAGCCAAAGGTAGGTCCAGGTCCTACATAAAAAAAAACGATGAATATACCATAATCCTTTTATTTAATCAATATATCTTTTAATGTATTATTATTATTAATAATAACAATAAGATTAATAACCATTATAATAATAATAATAATAATAATAATAATAATAATAAAAACATTTGCCATGAAGAAGGAAAAAGTAAAGCCTCTCACCTAAATATAACTTTTATTGTGCAATAAATTATAATAATGATAATAATTAATGATAATTATGATGATAATAATAATCATCATTATAATAATGCAAATTATCTTTACACTTGCCATGAAGAAGAAAAAGTAAACCCTCACATTTCTCACCTTTCAATATTACTAAAAAAAAATTCTTATTTTTGAAAAAAAAAACTTTTTTTAGTTCTTAATGTTAATTTTTCTGTCTTTCTGAAATTGTCATCAACACTTCGACAGAGTGTATATGATGTTAATGGGTACTTTTATTCTTTAACCCACCTTTAAATTGAATTTAATAAGAGAAATTTCATCTGAGATTCTAATTATTAACCTCTGCCTTAATAATATCTGCCTGGAGCTGATTAAAAACCAAATCAGACAAAAAGAGAAACCGAAATTCGAAATGGATATTTAGTTTATACTATCTTTCGTAGCTAATATAAAGTTTTATTTTGAGTTCAGTTTTTAAAAAATGATGTTTAGAGAAAATTTGGGTTATAAATACACCAAAAAACAGTGTTTGTTAGAATAAAAGTAAAATATGTTCAAACATGAATCAACTTACCTGCTGTGGTAGTTTTCTCTGAAGATGATGTTATTGGAGATGCTAAAAATGAATATATATATTTTTAATAGCAACATTATTGGAGAAATTGTTCCAAACTTTATAATTTATTTGTAAATCTAAGCCAAAATACTACATGTATATTCCTGAGAATATTTAAACATCTCTATCTTTAGTGAGTAACTTTTGGTAATTTCGGTTATTTATCAAACAGTTTAAAATATGTAAAATATCAGTATTCAGGGTTGATTGGCTAAATTGGAATTTTGACACTAATAAATTGAATAAACAAATAAGAAAACTTGATCTGAATAAAGATAAATTATCTTGAAATAATTTTGCTGAAAATTACTTGTATAACTATATATAAATGTAACTTTTCTTTCCTGGCACATGAGTGTCCACATACTCATAATTAAAGCAGTCTATTTTTAGGAGGTACCATGATGTATTTAGAAACCATTGTCTAATTGTTAGAATTTTGTGGGCAACTTGTAGGAAATACTAGAAGCGATTAGCTATAATTATAGCTATTTTCTCATCTAAGTCATCTAATAATAATGTAAAATATGCTTAGTAAATGAAAGATACCTGGTTGTTTTACAACAAATCTGCTCATGAATGGAATAATATTTAGCATTGCTAATAAAAAGACGTTTTAGGAATAAAAAATGTCCTTACTTGACAAATGGAAACATGCTTCAACATCCAGCCATACTTTGTAGTCTGGATTCTGATCATCTTCTTTTTCTTCCAAAATCACCTTGATTGCCAGCACCTTGTCAAATGTGGTTGAGATGAATGGACCAGTGATTTTAATGCCATCAGGATGTTGTACAAAATCTTCTAAGCCTGGAAGTTGTACAAGAATTGTGATTTTCTCAGCATTACCGGTCACATCAACCTTGATCAGCTCTACCCCTTCAGGGTCATCGGTCAGTTTAACGGTGATGCTGGGTTTGGAGTCAGTAGATGTAGTCGGCGCTGGTACAATCCATCCAGGTCCATCAGGTCTGCCATCAGTTACTGGAGAGTTTGGTGTGTTTGGTGTCCCAATAATGAAGTCATCAGGTATAAGGGTTTTATCAGTCATACCCTTAGTAGACTCACATCGAACTTTAATTGGAACAAAAAAAAAGAATAATAAAAAATTCATTTAATAATTGTACATGAAAATAAACATCACTCAAATCTATGATGATATATCTCCAAAATTCAATTAAACATTTTTCAATGTTGGTACAATATTATAGAAAACAAAACAACAATGAAGAAAACGTGATTTCTTCAAGTTTTTGTTTGAGATGAAGAAATAATCATTTGTATTATTTGTATAATTCGGATCACTATTCTCATCTTGGTTGTTATATCAACAACATATCGGTCGATGTAATGGCCGACCTTCTTGAGTTGCACCTATTGACGTATTGTGTGAATTCTTAAATTATCATTTAATAAGTTACTCACCTGATGTAGTTGAAGTAAGTCCTGATGTTGTTGAAGAAGGTCCTGATGTTGTTGAAGAAGGTCCTGATGTTGTGGAGATTTTAGGAGTCACTGTTAGAAAGAGAAAACGTAAGAAAATTTTTGTTAGATGTTAAATTTGTTTGAAGAGTTTTCTGCAGATCATTTTATCATAAATCACTCCGGATCTGGAGGTGGCAGTGATGAAGTAAATATTGTATATTAAATAATGTATAGTGGATATTGTATAATGGATATTACTTATATAACAAATGTTATACTGTGTAATGGATATTGAATAGTAGATATTACTGATATGAAATATTGATACCTTTCAGTGGATATTGTATAGTTGATATTACTGAGATGAGTAACTTGATATCATCGAGTGTCTAAATGTAGCAGATATTATTGATATAAGAAAGTGAATATTGTACAGTGGGTATTGCATAGTGTATATTACTGATATTAGAAAGTGGTTACTGTTTAGTGGATACTACTGATATGAGAAAGTGTTATATTTAATAGTGAATATTGCATTGTGGATATTACCTGTTGTAATCAATGGTGTTGATGTTATTGTAGGAGTTCCTGTTGAAGTGGAGCCAAAGGTAGGTCCAGGTCCTACAAAAAAAAACAGATGAATATATCATAATCCTTTTTTTAATCAATATATCTTTTAATGTATTATTATTATTAATAATAACAATAATGATAATAACCATAATAATAATAATAATAATAATAATAATAATAATAATAATAATAATAATAATAATAATAATAATAATAAAAACATTTGCCATGAAGAAGGAAAAAGTAAAGCCTCTCACCTAAATATAGCTTGTATTGTGCAATAAATTATAATAATGATAATAATTAATGATAATTATGATGATAATAATAATCATCATTATAATAATGCAAATTATCTTTACACTTGCCATGAAGAAGAAAAAGTAAACCCTCACATTTCTCACCTTTCAATATTACTAAAAAAAAATTCTTATTTTTGAAAAAAACAACTTTTTTTAGTTCTTAATGTTTATTTTTCTGTCTTTCTGAAATTGTCATCAACACTTCGACAGAGTGTATATGATGTTAATGGGTACTTTTATTCTTTAACCCACCTTTAAATTGAATTTAATAAGAGAAATTTCATCTGAGATTCTAATTATTAACCTCTGCCTTAATAATATCTGCCTGGAGCTGATTGAAAACCAAATCAGACAAAAAGAGAAACCGAAATTCGAAATGGATATTTAGTTTATACTATCTTTCGTAGCTAATATAAAGTTTTATTTTGAGTTCAGTTTTTTAAAAATGATGTTTAGAGAAAATTTGGGGTATAAATACACCAAAAAACAGTGTTTGTTAGAATAAAAGTAAAATATGTTCAAACATGCATCAACTTACCTGCTGTGGTAGTTTTCTCTGAAGATGATGTTATTGGAGATGCTAAAAATGAATATATATATTTTTAATAGCAACATTATTGGAGAAATTGTTCCAAACTTTATAATTTATTTGTAAATCTAAGCCAAAATACTACATGTATATTTCTGAGAATATTTAATCATCTCTATCTTTTGTGAGTAACTTTTGGTAATTTCGGTTATTTATCAAACAGTTTAAAATATGTAAAATATCAGTATTCAGGGTTGATTTGCTCAATTTGAATTTTGACACTAATAAATTGAATAAACAAATAAGAAAACTTGATCTGAATAAAGATAAATTATCTTGAAATAATTTTGCTGAAAATTACTTGTATAACTATATATAAATGTAACTTTTCATTCCTGGCACATGAGTGTCTACATACTCATAATTAAAGCAGTCTATTTTTAGGAGGTACCATGATGTATTTAGAAACCATTGTCTAATTGTTAGAATTTTGTGGGCAACTTGTAGGAAATACTAGAAGCGATTAGCTATAATTATAGCTATTTTCTCATCTAAGTCATCTAATAATAATGTAAAATATGCTTAGTAAATGAAAGATACCTGGTTGTTTTACAACAAATCTGCTCATGAATGGAATAATATTTAGCATTGCTAATAAAAAGACGTTTTAGGAATAAAAAATGTCCTTACTTGACAAATGGAAACATGCTTCAACATCCAGCCATACTTTGTAGTCTGGATTCTGATCCTCTTTTTTTTCTTCCAAAATCACCTTGATTGCCAACACCTTGTCAAATGTGGTTGAGATGAATGGACCAGTGATGTTAGTGCCATCAGGAAGTTGTACAAAATCTTCTAAGCCTGGAAGTTGTACAAAATCTTCTAAGCCTGGAAGTTGTACAAGAATTGTGATTTTCTCAGCATTACCGGTCACATCAACCTTGATCAGCTCTACCCCTTCAGGGTCATCGGTCAGTGTAACGGTGATGCTGGGTTTGGAGTCAGTAGATTTAGTCGGCGCTGGTACAATCCATCCAGGTCCATCAGGTCTGCCATCAGTTACTGGAGAGTTTGGTGTGTTTGGTGTCCCAATAATGAAGTCATCAGGTATAAGGGTTTTATCAGTCATACCCTTAGTAGACTCACATCGAACTTTAATTGGAACAAAAACAAAAGAATAATAAAAAGTTCATTTAATAATTGTACATAAACATAAACATCACTCAAATCTATGATCATATATCTCCAAAATTCAATTAAACATTTTTCAATGTTGGTACAATATTATAGAAAACAAAACAACAATGAAGAAAACGTGATTTCTTCAAGTTTTTGTTTGAGATGAAGAAATAATCATTTGTATTATTTGTATAATTCGGATCACTATTCTCATCTTGGTTGTTATATCAACAACATTTCGGTCGATGTAATGGCCAACCTTCTTGAGTTGCACCTATTGACGTATTGTGTGAATTCTTAAATTATCATTTAATTAGTTTCTCACCTGATGTTGTTGAAGTAGGTCCTGATGTTGTTGAAGTAGGTTCTGATGCTGTAGTGATTTTAGGAGTCACTGTTAGAAAGAGAAAAGAATAGAAAAGTTACGTTAGATGTTAAATTTGTTTGAAGAGTTTTCTGCAGATCATTTTATAATAAATCACTACGGATCCAGAAGGGGCAGTGGTGAAATACATACTGTATATTGGATAATGTATAGTGGATATTGTATAATAGATATTACTGATATAAGAAATGGTATACTGTGTAATCGATATTGTATAGTAGATACTACTGATATGAAATATTGATACCTTTCAGTGGATATTGTATAGTTGATATTACTGAGATGAGTAACTTGATATCATCGAGTGTCTAAATATAGCAGATATTATTGATATAAGAAAGTGAATATTGTACAGTGGGTATTGCATAGTGTATATTACTGATATTAGAAAGTGGTTAGTGTTTAGTGGATACTACTGATATGAGAAAGTGTTATATTTCATAGTGAATATTGTATTGTGGATATTACCTGTTGTAATCAATGGTGTTGATGTTATTGTAGGAGTTTCTGTTGAAGTGGAGCCAAAGGTAGGTCCAGGTCCTACAAAAAAACAGATGAATATATCATAATCCTTTTTTTAATCAATATATCTTTTAATGTATTATTATTATTAATAATAACAATAATAATAATAACCATTATAATAATAATAATAATAATAATAATAATAATAAAAACATTTGCCATGAAGAAGGAAAAAGTAAAGCCTCTCACCTAAATATAGCTTTTATTGTGCAATAAATTATAATAATGATAATAATTAATGATAATTATGATGATAATAATAATCATCATTATAATAATGCAAATTATCTTTACATTTGCCATGAAGAAGAAAAAGTAAACCCTCACATTTCACACCTTTCAATATTACTAAAAAGAAATTCTTATTTTTGAAAAAACCCAACTTTTTTTAGTTCTTAATGTTTATGTTTCTGTCTTTCTGAAATTGTCATCAACACTTCGACAGAGTGTATATGATGTTAATGGGTACTTTTATTCTTTAACCAACCTTTAAATTGAATTTAATAAGAGAAATTTCATCTGAGATTCTAATTATTAACCTCTGCCTTAATAATATCTGCCTGGAGCTGATTGAAAACCAAATCAGACAAAAAGAGAAACCGAAATTCGAAATGGATATTTAGTTTATACTATCTTTCGTAGCTAATATAAAGTTTTATTTTGAGTTCAGTTTTTAAAAAATGATGTTTAGAGAAAATTTGGGTTATAAATACACCAAAAAACAGTGTTTGTTAGAATAAAAGTAAAATATGTTCAAACATGAATCAACTTACCTGCTGTGGTAGTTTTCTCTGAAGATGTTGTTATTGGAGATGCTAAAAATGAATATATATATTTTTAATAGCAACATTATTGGAGAAATTGTTCCAAACTTTATAATTTATTTGTAAATCTAAGCCAAAATACTACATGTATATTCCTGAGAATATTTAAACATCTCTATCTTTTGTGAGTAACTTTTGGTAATTTCGGTTATTTATCAAACAGTTTAAAATATGTAAAATTTCAGCATTCAGGGTTGATTGGCTCAATTTGAATTTTGACACTAATAAATTGAATAAACAAATAAGAAAACTTGATCTGAATAAAGATAAATTATCTTGAAATAATTTTGCTGAAAATTACTTGTATAACTATATATAAATGTAACTTTTCTTTCCTGGCACATGAGTGTCCACATACTCATAATTAAAGCAGTCTATTTTTAGGAGGTACCATGATGTATTTAGAAACCATTGTCTAATTGTTAGAATTTTGTGGGCAACTTGTAGGAAATACTAGAAGCGATTAGCTATAATTATAGCTATTTTCTCATCTAAGTCATCTAATAATAATGTAAAATATGCTTAGTAAATGAAAGATACCTGGTTGTTTTACAACAAATCTGCTCATGAATGGAATAATATTTAGCATTGCTAATAAAAAGACGTTTTAGGAATAAAAAATGTCCTTACTTGACAAATGGAAACATGCTTCAACATCCAGCCATACTTTGTAGTCTGGATTCTGATCATCTTCTTTTTCTTCCAAAATCACCTTGATTGCCAGCACCTTGTCAAATGTGGTTGAGATGAATGGACCAGTGATTTTAATGCCATCAGGATGTTGTACAAAATCTTCTAAGCCTGGAAGTTGTACAAGAATTGTGATTTTCTCAGCATTACCGGTCACATCAACCTTGATCAGCTCTACCCCTTCAGGGTCATCGGTCAGTGTAACGGTGATGCTGGGTTTGGAGTCAGTAGATGTAGTCGGCGCTGGTACAATCCATCCAGGTCCATCAGGTCTGCCATCAGTTACTGGAGAGTTTGGTGTGTTTGGTGTCCCAATAATGAAGTCATCAGGTATAAGGGTTTTATCAGTCATACCCTTAGTAGACTCACATCGAACTTTAATTGGAACAAAAAAAAAGAATAATAAAAAGTTCATTTAATAATTGTACATAAAGATAAACATCACTCAAATCTATGATCATATATCTCCAAAATTCAATTAAACATTTTTCAATGTTGGTACAATATTATAGAAAACAAAACAACAATGAAGAAAACGTGATTTCTTCAAGTTTTTGTTTGAGATAGAGAAATAATCATTTGTATTATTTGTATAATTCGGATCAGTATTCTCATTTTGGTTGTTATATCAACAACATTTCGGTCGATGTAATGGCCGACCTTCTTGAGTTGCACCTATTGACGTATTGTGTGAATTCTTAAATTATCATTTAATAAGTTTCTCACCTGATGTTGTTGAAGTAAGTCCTGATGTTGTTGAAGAAGGTCCTGATGTTGTTGAAGAAGGTCCTGATTTTGTTGAAGAAGGTCCTGATGTTGTGATGATTTTAGGTGTCACTGTTAGAAAGACAAAAGGATAGGAAAGTTTCGTTAGATTTTAAATTTGTTTGAAGAGTTTTCTGCAGATAATTTTATAATAAATCACTACGGATCCAGAGGTGGCAGTGGTGAAATAGATACTGTATATTGAATAATGTATAGTGGATGTTGTATAATGGATATTTCTGATACAATAAATGTTACACTGTGTAATGGATATTGTATAGTAGATATTACTGATATGAAATATTGATACACTACAGTGGATATTGTATAGTTGATATTATTGAGATGAGTAACTTGATATCATCGAGTGTCTAAATATAGCAGATATTATTGATATAAGAAAGAGAATATTGTACAGTGGGTATTGTATAGTGTATATTACTGATATTAGAAAGTGGTTACTGTTTAGTGGATACTATTGATATGAGAAAGTGTTATATTTCATAGTGAATATTGTATTGTGGATATTACTCATGTAAGATAATGGATACTGTACGGTGAATATTATATATTGAAAGTAATTACCATGAAGTGATTTTGCTGAATTGGATACCAATACAGACTGACAACTCTTTTCTGCAGTCCTGTCAGATCCATAGCACCACTTACACTCATGATGTTTGGGACCTTGACCTGATTCTATTTACTAATTGTATCAGGAAAGCAATGTCGTGAAAATAGTATAGAACAAATAAGAAACTAGTAACCTCTGATTTGCCTACTTATTAAACATGAGTGTATATATATCCAGCAAATACGAAAAAAACAGATCGTAATAACATGATTCTTATTAACACAATATGGTTATAATATTATAACTCAATAAATGAAGTAAGTTCTATCCTATTTTTAACATGTACAAAATGTGTCTTTTCATTAAATTACTGAAGATGTTGAAGTGACGTCACTCTGTATATTAAGTAATTTTTTGTTTATGAGTAGTTCCCATATTTTACCTGTTGTAATCAATGGTGTTGATGTTATTGTTGGAGTTCCTGTTGAAGTGGAGCCAAAGGTTGGTCCAGGACCTACAAAGAAAATAGATTAATATATCACAATCCTTATTTTTTAATAATAAAATAAGTCTGTGTTGAGTGAATTCTGCGCAGTGAATTAAATAAAAAAATAGAAATCAGTCTTCTAAAAAAGAGAATACAAATGTTTTATTTTCTGCACTATGTATATATATATATATATATATATATATGTCTGTATGTTTGTATATATATTAAAAAATGTCTGAAAATATAAATCCATTTACCTGCTGTGGTAGTTTTCTTTGTAAATGTTGTTCTTGGAGATTCTGAAAATGAAGACATAATTATAAGAGCAAAATTATTGGAAAAAATGTTAAAAATATTATTATTTATTAGTCTTTCTAAAAGAAATTCTACATCTTACTTCTTTATTTGATGTTTTTTTTAAGTAATTCTATGATAAAGATAAAATTAAATAATTTAAATAAATGTTTTACATGAGTTAAATGATATAGATTTATCTTGCTTATTTTATTACCATAATTATTATTTAGTACATATATTATTAGGATTATACTAACTATTATTATTTGGAATATGAATCTTCAATCTTAACCAATCAATAGATTTGATATGAGAAAAAACAAAATTCAAAATTGTTGTTCAGTTTAAAATAAATATTTTAATAAGGCTTGATTTTGAGTTCAGTTGACCATCTTTTAACAGTGTAAAAATCACTTCACTGGCGTCACTCCAAAAATAAAAATGAGACTTCTACCTTTTTCTAATTCTGGATGCCGTCCAGTTCAGACATGTAAAAGTACAGCAAATAAAACCATAAAGTTAAAATCACATGCTTTATCTCAATTCCCAACTTCATCCCCGTCTAAATATATTAAAGACTAAACAACAATTCAAGGACAATTTAGCATCAATGCATATTGTACATTGAGGCCCCGCTCTGAAAACTTTTAAAAGAAATTATTTTTGGCAATGCTTTTAAACATTTTATGTATAATCTGATTTTCTAATTATATGAAACAATATCCTAAAGGTATATTTTTAAACAAAATAATTAGTTAAAAAATTAAGAAAAAATTTATGTAGGGGTATTTCATTTGAAATTGGACAAATAATTATAAATAAATCATGAAATAATGCTTCAGAGACAATAATGAAAAACTGTCATCAAATATTTATCGACTTACCTGTTGTAGTAGATGCTTTTGTAAATGTTGTAGTTGAAGATCCTGTAAATGAACACATAATTACAATATACTTATTTTTGGAGAAATTGTTTAAAATGTCATAATTTATTAGTCATTCTAAGCCAAATAATAAGCCAAATAATACATTCTTCTTTTTGTTATTTCTATAAAGTCATCATCATATATTCATCATATTGGGTTTAACGTCCATTTTACATGCTAGCATGTGTTGGACGGCTTTAAGAAATTGATTTTCAAACTAAACTATCTCTGACCATGTTTTTATCCATCCCTCTTTCTCTCATCCATTTTTATCACTACCGCCCATGTTTTCCTTGCCTTTCTCTGTGAACTTGTTATGGTACCTACCTTCACAGACTACATAAATTCTTCTTCGTCACTATAAATACCGGAAGCACATGCATCTCAGTGTTTAAACTACCCCAGTCCAATACTGGCAGTCAGACAGACATTCAGCCACTCTCTTTATATGATGTATTTATATTTTCTTCAATATACTTTGTTTCACTTAATCTGAGTTTGTGTCTTCTTTTCCGGACCCCTTACAGGTCCACAACAGAACTGAACCTGCTACCTCAACTGTTCTATATCTACTAACCTAAGAACTGTCATTAATTCTTTCACGTTGCCATATGATCGAGTCTCTTGTTCAGCACAGATCTCCATATACTGCCCAGATTGATTCTCCCTCTAAAGTGATCAGATCTAAGCTTGTCTTTAAAACTCACATTACATATTCATTGTATCATTCTCATATAATTTCTCTCGATGCTATGCATGTCTTAAACCTTCACTGGCCAAGTTTCATTTTCATATATCATCACACTGCATACACATGCCTGATAGACTCTTCCTTGGTCGACAGCTGTAACACTCTGATTGTTAGTAATGGCAGAACTTACTCCATCCACTCCTAATTCTTGCAATCACACTAGCACCAGCTCCTCCCTGTGCTCCAATGGTATCACCAGAGTAACACAACTTTTGAACAATCTCAATAGCTTTGCCATCCAGATATACTTTCTTCACATATGAGTTTTCACCTCTCTCCATGTCTTACAATTCTTGCACATAAACTGGTTATCCTCTCTCAACCTACTAGTAATTGCACTGCACTTTTTATGTACCCAATGCTTACAGGTACCACAAAAAAGGTAATTGCACCGTACTCATTTTCCACAAATTGCAGAACTTTCCTTTATCTAGGCGCTTTTCAACACTACAACCACTAATACTTTGGTCTTGGTAACATTCACTCTGAAGTCTTTACTTTTCATAGCATGTCTTTAACTTAACAAGTACGTTTTCCATTGTTTCACAAACATATACTAAATCATCCTACAACATCTCTTCTGGAAAACCTATGGACAATACTTCAATAACACAAATGAAAAGCAACGGGCTCATTACAGAACCCTGATATACTCATATTTTAACATTAACGCTGTCACTAAATGTGCTGTTAATTCTAACACGACTTTGAGCAACCACTCACTTGTCCCTAGTTTATGCAAAGCCTACCAGACAACATCTCTTGACACTCTGTCAAAAGCTTTCTCCAGATCCACAAAAGAAAAATACAGGTACTACTTCTTACCAAGGTACTTCTCTTGCATTTGCCTCAGGATAAATATAGTACAGTGTTACTTTGCCCAAGTATAAGGCAAAACTGTATTTCATCTATGCTTTTCTGACTTCTTATTTGCTGCTCAATTATTCTCTCATTAACTTGTAAGACCTGATCCAACAAGCCTCTGTAATTACCTATATTTAGTGCTTCACCTTTGCAGTTGTAACAATTCACAATTGTACTAAGTTCCCAGTCTTTTAGAATAACCTCTTCTTTATGATCTGATTCATCAAGTCTGTGATCATCTCAATGCCTGTTTCACCTGTAGCCTTCAACATTTCTGCAACAAGGCCTGAAGGGCGCTCAGCCTTACTCTTCTTCATCTTACAGCTTCCCATAATATTTCTTTCTCAATTATTATAGCTGGACAAGATTCTGCTTCTGAAACTTCTAGATTTTCATTATGTTGCTTAGATGTAAGACTATCGAAGACAACCTGGATCTTTCTCTTGGATAATAAGGATCTGATTATGGCAAATATTCGTCCAGTAATACTGTATGTGTTAATTTTCATGAGAAACATGAGAAAACCTTTGTGCCACACTTTATCAAAGGCTTTTGATATATCAAGCCCTACCATCCTATCTTCACCAGCCATGTTCAATGTGTTGTGTATGCGTTCAGAGATTATATATATATATATATATATATATATATATATATATATATATATATATTTAAGCAAGCATTGTTGAATGGCACAGAATTTTTGCGTCTGTTGATTTTTTTAGTAATATTCTCAAGTGTCTTTAAAAATAAAAAACCTACTCCTGATGACGACCACGAAAGTCGAAAGCGTGGCTGCATTAAGAACACCCGGAGCCATATTATACCGGCTATCACCGGAGAGCAGAAAATATCACTAAAAAATCAACAAACGCAAAAATGTTGTGTCATTCAACAATGCTTGCTTAAATAATGACTTGCTGCCTAAATATGCACACACATACATACACACACACATACATACACACATACATATATCTCGAGTGTCTTTGGTCTCTCTGTGAAAGGGTTTGTCAGGAAAACCTGACATGAGGGTACTTTACCTTACAAGTAAACCCTGGCCAAATATTCAAAATAACATAGTATTCGAAGCCCAAATAAAATCTCCTCGGTTTGGCTACATGCCTGTATGAGAAATGGTGCATCTTCTCTTAGTGATGTTACCACAAGTAACAGCACTTAGCTGGATACTCCACCAGACCAGATGAATTCTTGTCCTGGAATCCAGTAAGACCAAGAGATCAAAAGAAATGTATACTCTAACATAATCAACTGGTAAATTGGAGAGAGGAAATTTAATGTTCTTAACTTCTTTACCAACTCAACGCTTGAGAGGTAAAAGAAGACTTTAATGAAACACTTGAATATTTATGTATCTCATATAGAGATCAAGTGTTAGCTCCAGAAAGGGGGCCCTTGATTTCTGAGAGCTTCAACTGAAGTAAAATGAAACAAAAAAGAGAATATATATATATATATATATATAAAATAAATAAAAATATATATATTAACGAAAAATACGTCCTATAAAGTTAAGGGCGACTAATAATGCAATTTTCTGCATCTTAATCACTTAGGCAGTGAGACAAGCGAAATAGTAGTAAGCAAAAAAACAATGAACGCTGCAATCACCAATAAAAATAATTACCTAAAAATACACTAAATATTTAGGTGATAAAAATCGTACTTATTTCTAGACAGGGCGTCTGGTCCGATGGTAAAACGCTGGACTATAGACATCAGTATCGAAGGTTCGATCCTTGCTAATGACGGCTGTGAGCCAGAAACACGTGTCTATGGATTACTTTTATGTGCGTATAAAATAAATAAAAATATATATATTAACGAAAAATACGTCCTATAAAGTTAAGGGCGACTAATAATGCAATTTTCTGCATCTTAATCAGTGAGACAAGCGAAATAGTAGTAAGCAAAAAAACAATGAACGCTGCAATCACCAATAAAAATAATTACATAAAAATACACTAAATATTTAGGTGATAAAAATCGTACATATTTCTAGACAAGGCGTCTGGTCCGATGGTATTATTACATATGATACTATACAGTAATATTTCAATTAGCTTTTGATAGTTTCAATTTCTGGAAGTATGAGAAGTCTTACTCTATTGATCAGTCAGTGGTCTACTCAGACATGTGATATTCTTTTCTAACCATGTGTGAGAAAAAGAATGAGAATATATATATATATCCTTGGTTGAACACTTTACGAAGGCTGACTGTGTTCATTTAATGAATATAGATATTTTTCCCTTTCTTCATCGTATTGCTGCCTCAGTGGCAGCGTGGGCAAAGATGTTGGATAGAAGTCAAACGTGACTTCAGTCCAGGGGTTCGAATCCTGCGATTGGTGGTCTTATACCAACTTAGACTGATGATTCTGGGTTAACATGAAGCATATATGTATGTGGATATTTAAAAATATCATATATATATATATATATATATATATATATATATATATATATATATGAACAACTGGAATAACAGAATGTGGACAAAAAGCAATTGGGAAGCAGGTTCAGTTGAATCAGTAGTACAAGTTTTACCTGGTTCAGCTGTTGATGATGGGAAAGTCCATTCAACAGTTTCCTCTGTCACAGGTAACACTTCCGTAAAGGGGGTAGTTGCTTTGGTTGTGTGTTTGCTACTAGCAATTGCTGAAGTTGGAGACGTAGTTTGTGTGGAACCTGGATGGAATTAAAACAATGGGATGAATAAATAAGATATATTAATTTGAATAACAAAAGTAATTTGAAAATATTGTTACTAAAAATTGCTTGTAAGTAACTCTATTTATTGATGAAACATACTTTTTCATCAAATGCTGACAATTAAGAATTGTACTTTAGGGGCTACAACAGTTTGTTAGGATTCTGCAGCTTCGAGAAAATGCCCCCAAATATTTGACTGGGCATAATTATATCAATTTCTTATTTTTTATTAAATACTGTACAAAAATGTTAGTAAATAAGCTGATTGTTTTTACAAATCTACCCATAACATGAATAATATAGGATAAATTATTATCAACCATTTTAGCCCAAATGCTGCATCTTTTGTTTTTAATTCCTGTTTCTGATAATTAGTTCTAGGATAAAGCTAAAATTAGATAATTTATATAATATTCTTTTTAGTTCAGCTGTATCCATCATTATAATTCTTATTTAGTATATCTGTTTGTGTATATATAGACATAAACTATGAAAAATAACATTAAATATATCTACATCGATTGAGGTTATATTTAACTTCTGAGAACAATTAATAAATATCTATATATTTTGTAATTAATTTTATAATAATTTCTATTATACCAAACATATTCTAAAAATATGTAAAATTTCAACACTAAGGTGACCATCCAGATTGAAATTTTGACAACAGTAAGTTGGATAAACAAATAAGATGATTTAATATGATAAAAAATAGTAATGTAAAATATATTCTTATAAAAAATTGTTGTTATTTCAATTTATAGGTGAAAATGCATATTTATGGTAGATCAAGGCCCAAATTAGCGAAATTAAGGCAGTTACACCTTAACAGGTATCACAACATATTTAAGTACCAGTTTTGTCTTGGTAAGATTGTACAAGGCAGCTTGTAGAAAATGTTGTCAACTATTTGACTGCATATAATTATAGTTATATTTTTTCTTATTTAAGTCATTAATAATGTACAAAACGTTTAGTAAATAAAGGATAGCTAGTTGTTTTTACAACAAATCTGCCCATGAAAGTAATAATATTCATGACTAATATTGGTAAATTATGGATGAAAATATAGGTTTAAGAAATATGAAATATGCATACTTGGCAAATTTTGTGGGCAACTTGTAGGAAATACTTGAAGCGATTAGCTATAATTATAGCTATTTTCTCATCTAAGTCATCTAATAATAATGTAAAATATGCTTAGTAAATGAAAGATACCTGGTTGTTTTACAACAAATCTGCTCATGAATGGAATAATATTCAGCATTGCTAATAAAAAGACGTTTTAGGAATAAAAAATGTCCTTACTTGACAAATGGAAACATGCTTCAACATCCAGCCATACTTTGTAGTCTGGATTCTGATCATCTTCTTTTTCTTCCAAAATCACCTTGATTGCCAACACCTTGTCAAATGTGGTTGAGATGAATGGACCAGTGATTTTAGTGCCATCAGGAAGTTGTACAAAATCTTCTAAGCCTGGAAGTTGTACAAGAATTGTGATTTTCTCAGCATTACCGGTCACATCAACCTTGATCAGCTCTACCCCTTCAGGGTCATCGGTCAGTTTAACGGTGATGCTGGGTTTGGGGTCAGTGGATGTAGTTGGTGCTGTCACAATCCATCCAGGTTCGCCAGGTCGTATATCATTGATAGGAGAAGTGGGTGTTTCTGGTGTTGCGCTAATAAATTCATCAGGAATGAGGCTTTTATCATCCATACCCTTAGAAGACTCACACCGAACTGCAAAAAAAAGTAAATCAATTTCACAAATTTCACAAATTTAAAGTTTTCTCGTTGTGAAAAATTAGATATAGATGAGGAAAGTAAAGATGGAGTCATTTTCATTATATTATTTTAACATATAATGATGAAAGCTACTCTTTAATTAAAAAAATCACAACTATTAAAATTAGCTTACATAGTATAAATCAAAAGACAAATCTTTTTCTTAGACAATCTTCAAATGTCAAGGACATATTAAAACAAATTAGAATAAAGCAATAAAAAGCATAACAACTTTCAAAATGTCTGTTCAGTTTCCAATATATGTCATTCTAAAATGAGTTTTGATTTGGGGTTCAGTTTCCAAAATATGTCATTCTAAAATGAGGTTTAATTTGGGGTCCAGTTTCCAATATATGTCATTCTAAAATGATTTTTGATTTGGGGTTCAGTTTAAAATATATGTCATTCTAAAATGATTTTTGATTTGGGATTCAGTTTAAAATATATGTCATTTTAAAATGATTTTTGATTTAGGGTTCAGTTTAAAATATATGTAATCCTAAAAAGTGGTTTGATTTGGGGTTCAGTTTACAATCTATGTCATTTTAAAATGAGGTTTGATTTGGGGTTCAGTTTCCAATATATGTCATTCTAAAATGAGTTTTGATTTGGGGTTCAGTTTACAATATATGCCATTCTAAAATGAGGTTTGATTTAGGGTTCAGTTTAAAATATATGTAATCCAAAAATGTGGTTTGATTTGGGGTTCAGTTTACAATATATGTCATTTTAAAATGAGGTTTGATTTGGGGTTCAGTTTCCAATATATGCCATTCTAAAATGAGGTTTGATTTGGGGTTCAGTTTAAAATATATGTCATTCTAAAATGATTTTTGATTTGAAGTTCAGTTTAATATATATGTAATCCTAAAATGTGGTTTGATTTGGGGTTCAGTTTACAATATATGTCATTGTAAAATGAGGTTTGATTTGGGGTTCAGTTTCCAATATATGTCATTCTAAAATGATTTTTGATTTGAGGTTCAGTTTAAAATATATGTAATCCTAAAATGTGGTTTGATTTGGGGTTCAGTTTACAATATATGTCATTCTAAAATGAGGTTTGATTTGGGGTACGGTTTATAAACTGACATTTAAACTAAATCTTTAAAATGAATAAAAATGAATGTTTTATTCCATAAAACAATAAATAATATAGAATATGTAATAGTTAGTTATAAGTTGTTTTTCTATTTTGAAATTCTTCATTGATATCACACCAGAAATAGAAATTAGACGTAAACATAATCATAAATGTTGCCCCATTCAGACATGTAAAAATGCAGCACAGTAAATCATGAAGTGCACACCATGTGTTTTATCTTAATTCTTGACTTCAGCCTTGTCTCAATATATTACAGAATGAACAACAATTCACGGTCTATTTTAGCAACAATACATGCTGCACATAGAACTCCATTCAGAATACTTTTTAAAAAAATTTCTTTTTGTTGACGTTTTTAAACATTTTGTGTATAATCTGATTTTTTTTAATTGTATAAAATAATATCATGAAAGTAGGTTTGTTTTTTTAACAAAATCGATATTTAAAAATATCAATAAAAAATCAATGTCAGGGTATTTGATTTGAAATTGTGCATAAACTATTGAATAAATTATGAAATAGCATTTTTGGAAAATAATTAAAATAATGTTTCAAAATATAAATCCACTTACTTGGTGTGGTAGTAGTCTTTTGGGTCGTTGTTGTTGTTGTTGTTGTTGGAGATACTGTAAATGAAGACATTACAATAGCAACATTATTTGAGAAACATTTTAAAATGTTATGATTTATAGATTAGTGATTCTTAGGAAAATATTATAACATTCTTCTTTTTCAATAGAGTAACAATATGATAAAGTTCAAATTAGATGGATTAAATAAAATTAATTCTTATTTAAGCTGCATCAGTCTCGGATATGTTGTAATTTTTTCGAATATTATAATTCTTAATTAATATATATATATATATATATATATATATATATATATATATATATATATATATATACATATATATATATATATATATGTAAATGAACCAATAAAGATAAATATTATATCTTTATATTATATCCTGTCGTGATGAGTCAATGCTCAATATACTAGAGAGTAATAATATAAGAAAATGAATGATGAAAATAAAACTAGATAAAATACAATATTTATTAATTCATCAAATATTCAAACAAGGATTATACAAAAAATATTTTCTTTTCCTCAATCCATTGATTTTAAAAAATAAGCGCTTTTCATCAGAGAAAAATCAGAAGAAAAATCAGCCAAAATTGTATCACTGTTTAGCAAATATTTGAAAATATGAAAAGTAGAAAGCAATAAAAAGCCATCTTCAATAGAAAATATATAAAAATAAAATTTGTTCATGTCAATATCCAAATGGTTGGATAGCAGAAGCAGCTATAAGGTGAACATTGGATTGTAATCAACATAGTCCAAACAGTAACAATTTTAAATCCCAAATATGAAAGGATTCAGAATACAAAATATAAGTCCGTTAGTAATAAAATGACTAACCAAATAAAATATATAAATATATATCTCTCCAGAAAGTTCATAAGTAATCAAAAAATAAATACATCTATACATATATATATATATGCGTGTGTGTTTGTGTACGTATATATGTAAACTATAAAGAAATAACATATCTTTCTTCGCTTGCTCCTAGTATATTTGGAATTCTGAGAACATCTATATATCTTCTACATATTCTGTAAGCATTTTTGTGATAATTTCTGTTATACAGCAAACATTTAAAAATATGCTGCAGGGGTGACAGGCTAAGTTAGAATTTGGAAAATAATGAGTTGGCTAAACAAATAAGATAACTTAATCTGAATAAGTAAAAAGTAATCTCCAAAATATTATTACTGAAAAATACTTGTATTCTTCCTATGGATTAAAATTTTAGGAGGTATAACCACATATTTATGAAACATTTTTTACTTGTAAGAACTACAGAGTGGATATTTGAAAGTGGTTACTGTTTAGTGAATATTACTGATATGATAAATTGGATATTTCATAATGAATATTGTATTATCGATATTACTCATGTATGAACATTGATAGTTTGCAGTGCATATCGTATTTTCAAAGTAATTACTGGGAAGTGGTTGTGCTAAATTGGATACTGGTACGGACTGACAACCCTTTCTGTAGTCCTCTCAGATACATAGCACCACTTACACTCATGGGATCTTGACAAGACTATTTATTTATTCCATCAGGAAATCAATGCTGTGAAAATAGTCAAACAAATCCAAAACTACTAATCGCTGGTTCAGACGAATTGCATCCTTATAAAACATGGGTGTATATATATATATATATATATATATATATATATATATATATATATCCATGAAGTAAGAAAATAGATCTTTATAACATGATTCTTATTAACACAATATGGTTATAATATTATGACTTGAAGAGTTAAGTAATTTCTAATCTCATTTGTAACATGTACAAGATGTGACTTTTCACTATATTACCAATGTTTTCAAAGTAATGTAACTCTGTATATTAAGTAGATTTTTGTTATTGAGTAGTCTCCCATATTTTACCTGTGGTAATCACTGGTGTTGATGTTATTGTCGGAGTTCCAGTTGAAGTTGATCCAATGGTCGGTCCAGGTCCTGCAAGGAAAATGAATTAATATAATAGAATAGCTTTTAAAAATAACACAAGTCAATGTGAAATAAATTCTTCCCAGTGAATAAAATAAAAGGCAATCAATCTTCTAAATGAATAAATACAAATCTTTTCTCATTCATCCAAACTACATTGATATCAAAATATTTAATTCAATGATACAACAAAATATTTAGAAATATTTTATACACAGTGAGCTCAAAACACCGAAACACAGGTATGCCTATGCTTCATTCGCATAAGTATTTTATGAAGTTTCTAATAAATTAATATACCGTAAGAGTCATTTGTAACTTTATTTTTCCATTTCTTATATATATGCAAGTAGTATAAGTAATAATAGTAGTAGTAGTAATGTGTTAAAGCGATTTAATTAAAAAGGGATAACATTCCAAATGAAAACTTCCATTTAGATTATTTTGAAATTCAAATAACATCCGGTTAATTTTCAACACAAATACCTATGCTGAGTCAATTTACACACACCAAAAACTTAGATTACTTTCGTAAAAGTTCTTTTAATAATAATCTTTGCATTGAACCGTTAAAAAATCTCTACATTTTAATAAAAGTAAAACTTTTTTGTCATTGCGACTAACAAAGTTTTACTATTATTAATTACACAGATACATTTATTTTTAAAACTTAATTTTTATTTAATACATGTTTGTTTTATTGTGTAATAATAAAAATAATAATAATAATAATAATAATAATAATAATAATAATAATAATAATAATAATAATAATAATAATAATCATGATAATAATAATAACTATTAAATTTGCCATTAATAAGAAAAAAGAAAAGCCCCTCTCCCTCTTTTTTCATCTTTCAAGATTACTAAAAAAAATATATTCACATTTAAAAAATTTTTTTTTTAATAAATGTTTAATCCTTATTTTTCGATCTGTAATAATAAAGGTAACAAAAACACAAAGTAACCATTTCAAATTACTCACGAATATATAATTGTTTTATTTAGCGAATTGACGTTCTGCCTTTTCGTTTATTCATTTCATTATATAACCATTTTTTAATAGGAATTTATTTTCATTTTTATGAAGATACATAATACAATCCCTCGACTTTGATTTTTTTCCTAATTAATAAAATATGATTATGTTCATAAATATTACATTTCCTCAAATCTGGAATATATCAAATAACACGATATAATAACAATTTTCTTGTAGTTGCTTTTTCCCAAATTACCAACATGTGAAATGTAGATTATTATTTGGTTTTCTGCTGAGAAGACTACAGCTAGATTAATTGCTGCCCGAAGAGGGGGTACTTATTTATTCATGAATTATAAAATCCAAATTGTACTTTTGTGCATGAAACAAATAAAATAATTTAAAGTATATGTGTTCACATAGAGTTCAGTTTCATAAACAATTGTTATGTTTAATTTTCTTATAGTTTATTTAATTCCATTTAAATTATCAGTCACGGCCGTATATTATTTAAATTAGTTGGCATAATATGAATGAAAGAGACATTATATTTACTTGTACTTATTGTTAAATCGTAGGTGTATGAAAAATTCAGTAGTTGTATGACACATCCTATTGACATATCCCTCTCATCAATTAAATAAAGAATCCATTTCCCATTTGTTGCAGCGATTATATTTAATGATTTCATATTTATTTAAAGATAGGCTATGAAATTTTAGAGACATGACTTTATGGAAAGTAAGCGAAAATCAGTTATTCCACATTTCCTGGATATCATCATCAATGTTCCTGTTCTCTTTGGAGTGGAAGCATGGAATATATTACCATACTGAAATTAAAAACTACATAGTTATATACTAAATTATCTCAGGATAATTATGAATATTGTCTGACAGACCAAGGTCAGTAATCAGGAAATACTGGAAGGTGCAGGCCTACAATCTGTGGTAGATATACTAATGCAGAATAATCTCCGATGGGAAGGACACCTGGAGTGAATGGGACCTGGATGACTACCAAGGCAATCGCTCTATTCCCAAGTGTGAAAGAAGGAGAAATCAAGGAAGACCTATACTAAGATTGAAGAGAAACTTTAAACGGAGGAATATTAACATCAGACTAGTGCTACCAGATCAGGCTGTCTGAAGATACCGGCTTTCTGACTTAAAATGCACCAAACATTGATGTTATGTTTTTTTCCGTTCCCTTCGGAAAACTCCATCATGTTCTGCAAATCGTGTATACTTCTCATGTGTCAGAAGTGTTCTAATGTATGGCTCCGGAACTTGGGCTGTCTCTGCTGACACACTAAAGAAACTGCACCGTAACGAGAAGGCAATGGTCAGATGGATCCTTTTGGTGAAGTCAACTTGAAAAGCCTCACGCACATCGTGCAGAAGAGCAGACTGCATTGTTTGGGGCACGTTAAGCGCAGCAATGGCTGGACTGCTAAAGTCCAACAGTTGAATCTGCCAAAGAAGAACACCACCACTGACAGACCCAAATCGACTTGAGAGGACATGGTCAAACGTTATAGGAAAGCCTTACCACAGACAAGAATGGAGACGAAAACTTAGATCAAGACTAGACAATAAAGCTCCACCCTCATCAGAGGATTACTTGCGGCCTGATTCAACAAATAAACCGGTTGTTGTTGTTGTTGTTGTTGTTGTTGTTGTTGTTGATGATGATGATGATGATGATGATGATGATGATGATGATGATGATCTCAAAAATATTTTAATAAAATAATTATTTATAAATTAAATAAAAATCTTATTTAGGTGCATTTGATTTGAAATAGTGCAAATAATATAAATAAATCATTAAACAGTGTTTGTTGAAAATTATTTTAAAATGTCCCCAAATATAAATCCACTTACCTGCTGTTGTAGTTTTCTTTGTAGATGTGGTTACTGGAGATGCTGAAAATGAATACATAGTTACAATAGAAACATTATTGGAGAAATTTTTCTAAACTTTATCATTTATTAGTCATTCTTAGCAAAATACATCTTTTTTTCTGAGAATATTTAAACACGTATATTTTTTGTGAGTAATTTCAGCATTCAGGGTTGACTTGCTGAATTGGAATTGGACAATACTGACTTGGATGAAAAAATAAGTTAACTTTATCTAAATAATAAAAGTCATCTGAAAATATTTTTTCCTGAAAATTGCTTGTATCACTATCTATAGATGAATCTGATTATACGAGGGGCATTCTATAAGTAATGCTCGTGACCCACTTCCAGTGGTCTGATCTAGATGAAATTTTACATGTGTAATGATTTATATCTGTATAGGTTATGTTGCAATAAACAGTTTAGAACTAATCGGTGTTTTTGATTTACAGGTGTTTGAACTAAGTCAGGTGTGAAATGGAGCCAGTTGAGTGTCGCACAGTGATCCGGTTTTTGTATTTGAAAAGACACACACCAAAGGAGACTTTTGATGAAATGAAAGAAACTCATGGTGATGATGCCCTATCATATGACCTTGTAAAACGCTGGCATCGTGAATTCAAACATGGCCGGAAGTCTGTGGAAACAGTTCCCAGACCTGGTCGTCCCTCTTCTGCCATTGATGAAGCATCTGTCCGTGAAGTTGAGGCTGCCATTTTAGAAGATCAATGCATTACCATCAGTCAAATAGCATAAGAGGTCAAGATTAATTAAGGCAGTCCAATTTTATGAGCTACCATGATGTATTTCGAAACCATTTTCTAATTGCTTAGATTCTGAAGAGCAACTTTCAAGAAATACTAGCAACTATTAGCGATAATTATAGCCTTTTTATTACCTTAGCCATATAATAATAATGTTAAATATGTTTAGTAAATTAAAAATACCTGGTTGTTTTACAACAAATCTGCCCATGACAAGAAAAATATTTATTGGTAGAATTGCTAATATAAAGATAACACACTAGGTTTAAGAAATATGAAATATCCTTACTGTGCAAATGGAAACATGCTTCAACATCCAGCCATACTATGTAGTTTGAACTCTGATCAACTTCTTTTTCTTCCAAAATCACTTGGATTGCCGTCACTTTGTCAAATGTGGTTGAGATATAGGGTCCAGTGATTTCAGTGCCATCAGGAATTGGTACGAAATTTACAGATCCTGGACGTTGTACAAGAATTGTGACTGTCTTAGCATTACCGCTTACATCAACCTTGATCAGCTCTACACCTTCAGGGCCATCGGTCAGTTTAACTGTGATGGTGGGTTTAGGATAAGTGGGGTCAGTTGGTGCTGGTACAATCAGTCCAGGTTGGCCAGGTCGTATATCACTGATGGGAGAGTTTGATGTTTCTGGTGTCACACTAATGAAGTCATCAGGAATGAGGTTTTTATCAGTCATACCCTTGGTAGACTCACAGGGAACTGCAAAAAAGTAAATCCATCTTACAAATTTGTAGTACAAGTGGTTAAGCACTTTGATAACTGATATAGCCAGCTACTATTAGCACAATGGAAAGCTTTTTTGTAAATAAACAAATGGAGCACTTTTTAGTAGTTGAAATGAAAGGATTAGGATGTCACTTCCCAGCATTGCACCCACCTTGACTCGTAGTTAAGTGGTTAGAATCTCTGACTATCACCTAGATAGTTGTAGGTTCAATCCTGACTTGAGGCAGGTGATAGTCTAACTGCACTGAAGAGTTGTAATACAATATATATATAAACAATTGGATCTTAAACAAATTTAGTTTTGTTTTTGGATGAGTAAAGCATTTTTTGTATTTTTTTAAAAGGTACATTGGTGACAGACGAATGTATTTTGATTCACATGGTAAAATCACTGATGGCATTGGTTTTTCAATAAATACAAGTATTGTTTAAAAGAAACTGATCTAAAGGAATGTTTTTTTAAAGTAAGTTGTTTGAGGACTTTCTTTTTCATGCTTATCTTTTTTTTTATGAATAATTGTTCTAGAAAATTCGAGGAATGCTTGGATATTTAGATTGTCTTGATTAATGAGAAAACAAACTATAATAAATGAATCTCATTACTGGAAAATAAAGGTATAGTCACTGGGATCTGCTTTTCTATTGTTTGTCTTTTAATATTTTGGAATTATAAATTAATATCTTTTGATCTTAAACTTTGAGAGTTTGAATGATATATATATATATATATGTGTGTGTATTTTTATGAAAATCGCTCAAAACAAGGCATGAAGCCACTTGATGTAAGGAGATAAAAAAAACGAAATATGATCATCACAAAGACAGGAAATGCCTATTGGCCTTACTCTTGAAAAGACCAAGGCTATAGGTAGGAGGAAAACATTCTTAAGTCAAGATTTAATGTAAAACTTTCTTAATCACTTTCAGCTCAATTTGGAAAGAGGAACACCATTTGCCCATAGGGATTAAAAAATCATAGATTATAGGATCACTTGGATAGCCGGTGGTGATGATGATACTTCTCCTGCTTGTTGCATTACCGTCTAATGCTGAACCGTCAGTGTAGATTGTGAAGGCAAAGGTGTTTCACCTCTGTTCTAGCTGTTGTATTGCCTACATGTTGTCAGTGGCCACGTCTCCGGTCTTCCTTCTGGCGTGCTCAAAGATATGGTCTCCAACTTGAGCCATGGTGGTAGTAGTGCAAATTAGATTTGGGCCTGCATCATTACAAAGATTGACACAGCCTGTTGCTGTGTTGTTATTGTTTTCAACTCAATCTGATTTCTGTATAGCCCACAAAGTTCGTACATCAAGATTTTCTGGTCTGCATGAAGTCCCCCTTCATTGTTCGTACCTATTCTCTATTCCAAGATTTCAGGTTCACCCATGACACCGAGAACAGCAAAGCACAGCAAAAAAATAATTTTGAAATTTCCCAAAACGCAAATCTACTTACCTGCTGGAGTAGTTGTCTTTGTGAATGCTGTTGTTGGAGATGCTGAAAATAAAGACAGAGTTACAATAGCAACATTATCAGAGAAATTGTTCAAAACTTTATTAAGTATTTGTCAGTCTAAGTTTAATATTTCATCTTTATTGCTTTTCTGCTGTTTCTCTAAAGTAATTATATGATGAAATTAAAAGTATAGAATTTAAATAAAAATCATTTTCATTTGAACTCCATCAATCATTGAAAAGTTGAGTGTTTGGACTTTTGTAGCTTTATCCAATAACGATTATCAGTCAGTATATATGTTTGTGCATATATAGACATGAGCTATGAAAACTATATATATATATATATGTGTGTGTGTGTGTGTGTGTGTGTGTACGTATATATGTAAACTATACAGAAATAACATATCTTTCTTCACTTGTTCCTAGTATATTTGAAATTCTGAGAACATCTATATATCTTCTACAGATTCTGTAAGCATTTTTGTGATAATTTCTGTTATACAGCAAACATTTAAAAAATATGCTGCAGGGGTGACAGGCTAAGTTAGAATTTTGTAAACAATGAGTTGGCTAAACAAATAAGATAAGTTTAATCTGAATAAGTAAAAAGTAATCTCCAAAATATTATTACTGAAAAATACTTGCATCCTTCCTATGGATTAAAATTTTAGGAGGTATAACCACATATTTATAGAACATGTTTTACTTGTAAGGCCTACAGGGTGAATATTTGAAAGTGGTTACTGTTTAGTGGATATTACTGATATTATAAATTGGATATTTCATAATGAATATTGTATTATGGATATTACTCATGTATGAACATTGATAGTCTACAGTGCATATCGTATTTTCAAAGTAATTACTGGGAAGTGGTTGTGCTAAATTAGATACCGGTACGGACTGACAACTCTTTTCTGTAGTCCTCTCAGATACATAGCACCACTTACACTCATGGGATCTTGACAAGACTATTTATTTATTCCATCAGGAAATCAATGCTGTGAAAATAGTATGAAACAAATCCAAAACTACTAATCGCTGGTTCAGACGAATTTCATCCTTATAAAACATAGGTATATATATACATATGTCCAGCAAGTAAGAAAACAGATCTTTATAAAATGATTCTTATTAACACAATAGTGTTATAATATTATAACTTGAAGAGTTAAGTAATTTCTAATCTCATTTGTACCATGTACAAGATGTGACTTTTCACTAAATTACCAATGTTTAAAACTCTGTATATTAAGTAGATTTGTAACTCTGTATATTAAGTAGATTTTTGTTATTGAGTAGTCTCCCATATTTTACCTGTGGTAATCACTGGTGTTGATGTTATTGTCGGAGTTCCAGTTGAAGTTGATCCAATGGTCGGTCCAGGTCCTGCAAGGAAAACAAAGTAATATATTAGAACAGCTTTTAAAAATAACACAAGTCAATGTGCAATAAATTCTGCCCAGTGAATAAAATAAAAGGAAATCAATCTTCTAAATGAATAAATACAAATGTTTTTCCCATTTCATTATATAACCATTTTTTAATAGGAATTTATTTTCATTTTTATGATAATACATAATACAATCCCTCGACTTTGATTTTTTTCCTAATTAATAAAATATGATTATGTTCATAAATATTACATTTCCTCAAATCTGGAATATATCAAATAACACGATATAATAACAATTTTTGTGTAGTTGCTTTTTCCCAAATTACCAACATGTGAAATGTAGATTATTATTTGGTTTTCTGCTAAGAAGACTACAGCTAGATTAATTGCTGCCCGAAGAGTGGGTACTTATTTATTCATGAATTATAAAATCCAAATTGTACTTTTGTGCATGAAACAAATAAAATAATTTAAAGTATATGTGTTCACATAGAGTTCAGTTTCATAAACAATTGTTATGTTTAATTTTCTTATAGTTTATTTAATTCCATTTAAATTATCAGTCACGGCCGTATATTATTTAAATTAGTTGGCATAATATGAATGAAAGAGACATTATATTTACTTGTACTTATTGTTCAATCGTAGGTGTATGAAAAATTCAGTAGTTGTATGACACATCCTATTGACATATCCCTCTCATCAATTAAATAAAGAATCCATTTCCAATTTGTTGCAGCGATTATATTTAATGATTTCATATTTATTTAAAGATAGGCTATGAAATTTTAGAGACATGACTTTATGGAAAGTAAGCGAAAATCAGTTATTCCACATTTCCTGGATATCATCATCAATGTTCCTGTTCTCTTTGGAGTGGAAGCATGGAATATATTACCATACTGAAATTAAAAACTACATAGTTATATACTAAATTATCTCAGGATAATTATGAATGTTGTCTGACAGGCCAAGGTCAGTAATCAGGAAATACTGGAAGGTGCAGGCCTACAATCTGTGGTAGATCTACTAATGCAGAATAATCTCCGATGGGAAGGACACCTTGAGTGAATGGGACCTGGATGACTACTAAGGCAATCGCTCTATTCCCAAGTGTGAAAGAAGGAGAAATAAAGGAAGATCTATACTAAGATTGAAGAGAAACTTTAAACGGAGGAATATTAACATCAGGCTAGTGCTACCAGATCAGGCTGTCTGAAGATACCGGCTTTCTGACTTAAAATGCACCAAACATTGATGTTATGTTTTTTCTGTTCCCTTCAGAAAACTCAATCATGTTCTGCAAATCGTGTATACTCCTCATGTGTCAGAAGTGTTCTAATGTATGGCTCCAGAACTTGGGCTGTCTCTGCTGGCACACTAAAGAAACTGCACCGTAACGAGAAGGCAATGGTCAGATGGATCCTTTTGGTGAAGTCAACTTGAAAAGCCTCACGCACATCGTGCAGAAGAGCAGACTGCATTGTTTGGGGCACGTTAAGCGCAGAAATGCCTGGACTGCTAAAGTCCAACAGTTGAATCTGCCAAAGAAGAAAACCACCACTGACAGACCCAAATTGTCTTGAGAGGACATGGTCAAACGTTATAGGAAAGCCTTATCAAAGACAAGAATGGAGAAAAAAACTTAGATCAAGACTAGACAATAAAGCTCCACCCTCATCAGAGGATTACTTGTGGCCTGATTCAACAAATAAACCGGTTGTTGTTGTTGTTGTTGTTGATGATGATGATGATGATGATGATGATGATGATGATGATGATGATGATGATGATCTCATATAAATTTTTTAATAAAATAATTATTTAAAAAATAAATAAAAATCTAATTTAGCTGCATTTGAATTGAAATTGTGCAAATAATATAAATAAATCATGAAACAGTGTTTGTTGGAAATTATTTTAAAATGTCCCCAAATATGAATCCACTTACCTGCTGTTGTAGTTTTCTTTGTAGATGTGGTTACTGGAGATGCTGAAAATCAATACATAGTTACAATAGAAACATTATTGGAGAAATTTTTCAAAACTTTATCATTTATTAGTCATTCTTAGCAAAATACATCTTTTTTTCTGAGGATATTTAAACACGTATATTTTTTATGAGTAATTTCAGCATTCAGGGTTGACTTGCTGAATTGGAATTGGACAATACTGACTTGGATAAAAAAATAAGTTAACTTAATCTAAATAATAAAAGTCATCTGAAAATATTTTTTTCTGAAAATTGCTTGTATCACTATATATAGATGAATCTGATTATACGAGGGGCATTCAATAAGTAATGCCCCTGACCCACTTCCAGTGGTCTGATCTAGATGAAATTTTACATGTGTAATGATTTATATCTGTATAGGTTATGTTGCAAAAAACAGTTTAGAACTAATCGGTGTTTTCGATTTACAGGTGTTTGAACTAAGTCAGGTGTGAAATGGAGCCAGTTGAGTGTTGCGCAGTGATCCGGTTTTTGTATTTGAAAAGACGCACACCAAAGGAGACTTTTGATGAAATGAAAGAAACTCATGGTGATGATGCCCTATCATATGACCTTGTAAAACGCTGGCATCGTGAATTCAAACATGGCCGGAAGTCTGTGGAAACAGTTCCCAGACCTGGTCGTCCCTCTTCTGCCATTGATGAAGCATCTGTCCGTGAAGTTGAGGCTGCCATTTTAGAAGATCAATGCATTACCATCAGTCAAATAGCATAAGAGGTCAAGATTAGTACAGGGTCTGTGGAAACTATAATTCATGACCATTTGCATATGCATAAAGTGTCTGCCAGATGGATTCGCAGGTTGCTCACACCTTTCCAGAAGCAAGAACGCGTTGAGTTCTCGAGGATGAATTATTCTGACAATTAAGGCAGTCCAATTTTATGAGCTACCATGATGTATTTCGAAACCATTTTCTAATTGCTTAGATTTTGCAGAGCAACTTTCAAGAAATACTAGCAACTATTAGCGATAATTATAGCCTTTTTATTACCTTAGCCATATAATAATAATGTTAAATATGTTTAGTAAATTAAAAATACCTGGTTGTTTTACAACAAATCTGCCCATGACAAGAAAAATATTTATAGGTAGAATTGCTAATATAAAGATAACACACTAGGTTTAAGAAATATGAAATATCCTTACTGTGCAAATGGAAACATGCTTCAACATCCAGCCATACTATGTAGTTTGAACTCTGATCAACTTCTTTTTCTTCCAAAATCACTTGGATTGCCGTCACTTTGTCAAATGTGGTTGAGATATAGGGTCCAGTGATTTCAGTGCCATCAGGAATTGGTACGAAATTTACAGATCCTGGACGTTGTACAAGAATTGTGACTGTCTTAGCATTACCGCTTACATCAACCTTGATCAGCTCTACACCTTCAGGGCCATCGGTCAGTTTAACTGTGATGGTGGGTTTAGGATAAGTGGGGTCAGTTGGTGCTGGTACAATCAGTCCAGGTTGGCCAGGTCGTATATCACTGATGGGAGAGTTTGATGTTTCTGGTGTCACACTAATGAAGTCATCAGGAATGAGGTTTTTATCAGTCATACCCTTGGTAGACTCACAGGGAACTGCAAAAAAGTAAATCCATCTTACAAATTTGTAGTACAAGTGGTTAAGCACTTTGATAACTGATATAGCCAGCTACTATTAGCACAATGGAAAGCTTTTTTGTAAATAAACAAATGGAGCACTTTTTAGTAGTTGAAATGAAAGGATTAGGATGTCACTTCCCAGCATTGCACCCACCTTGACTCGTAGTTAAGTGGTTAGAATCTCTGACTATCACCTAGATAGTTGTAGGTTCAATCCTGACTTGAGGCAGGTGATAGTCTAACTGCACTGAAGAGTTGTAATACAATATATATATAAACAATTGGATCTTAAACAAATTTAGTTTTGTTTTTGGATGAGTAAAGCATTTTTTGTATTTTTTTAAAAGGTACATTGGTGACAGACGAATGTATTTTGATTCACATGGTAAAATCACTGATGGCATTTGTTTTTCAATAAATACAAGTATTGTTTAAAAGAAACTGATCTAAAGGAATGTTTTTTTAAAGTAAGTTGTTTGAGGACTTTCTTTTTCATGCTTATCTTTTTTTTTATGAATAATTGTTCTAGAAAATTCGAGGAATGCTTGGATATTTAGATTGTCTTGATTAATGAGAAAACAAACTATAATAAATGAATCTCATTACTGGAAAATAAAGGTATAGTCACTGGGATCTGCTTTTCTATTGTTTGTCTTTTAATATTTTGGAATTATAAATTAATATCTTTTGATCTTAAACTTTGAGAGTTTGAATGATATATATATATATATATGTGTGTGTATTTTTATGAAAATCGCTCAAAACAAGGCATGAAGCCACTTGATGTAAGGAGATAAAAAAAACGAAATATGATCATCACAAAGACAGGAAATGCCTATTGGCCTTACTCTTGAAAAGACCAAGGCTATAGGTAGGAGGAAAACATTCTTAAGTCAAGATTTAATGTAAAACTTTCTTAATCACTTTCAGCTCAATTTGGAAAGAGGAACACCATTTGCCCATAGGGATTAAAAAATCATAGATTATAGGATCACTTGGATAGCCGGTGGTGATGATGATACTTCTCCTGCTTGTTGCATTACCGTCTAATGCTGAACCGTCAGTGTAGATTGTGAAGGCAAAGGTGTTTCACCTCTGTTCTAGCTGTTGTATTGCCTACATCTTGTCAGTGGCCACGTCTCCGGTCTTCCTTCTGGCGTGCTCAAAGATATGGTCTCCAACTTGAGCCATGGTGGTAGTAGTGCAAATTAGATTTGGGCCTGCATCATTACAAAGATTGACACAGCCTGTTGCTGTGTTGTTATTGTTTTCAACTCAATCTGATTTCTGTATAGCCCACAAAGTTCGTACATCAAGATTTTCTGGTCTGCATGAAGTCCCCCTTCATTGTTCGTACCTATTCTCTATTCCAAGATTTCAGGTTCACCCATGACACCGAGAACAGCAAGGCTCAGCAAAAAAATAATTTTGAAATTTCCCAAAACGCAAATCTACTTACCTGCTGGAGTAGTTGTCTTTGTGAATGCTGTTGTTGGAGATGCTGAAAATAAAGACAGAGTTACAATAGCAACATTATCAGAGAAATTGTTCAAAACTTTATTAAGTATTTGTCAGTCTAAGTTTAATATTTCATCTTTATTGCTTTTCTGCTGTTTCTCTAAAGTAATTATATGATGAAATTAAAAGTATAGAATTTAAATAAAAATCATTTTCATTTGAACTCCATCAATCATTGAAAAGTTGAGTGTTTGGACTTTTGTAGCTTTATCCAATAACGATTATCAGTCAGTATATATGTTTGTGCATATATAGACATGAGCTATGAAAACTATATATATATATATATGTGTGTGTGTGTGTGTGTGTGTGTGTACGTATATATGTAAACTATACAGAAATAACATATCTTTCTTCACTTGTTCCTAGTATATTTGAAATTCTGAGAACATCTATATATCTTCTACAGATTCTGTAAGCATTTTTGTGATAATTTCTGTTATACAGCAAACATTTAAAAAATATGCTGCAGGGGTGACAGGCTAAGTTAGAATTTTGTAAACAATGAGTTGGCTAAACAAATAAGATAAGTTTAATCTGAATAAGTAAAAAGTAATCTCCAAAATATTATTACTGAAAAATACTTGCATCCTTCCTATGGATTAAAATTTTAGGAGGTATAACCACATATTTATAGAACATGTTTTACTTGTAAGGCCTACAGGGTGAATATTTGAAAGTGGTTACTGTTTAGTGGATATTACTGATATTATAAATTGGATATTTCATAATGAATATTGTATTATGGATATTACTCATGTATGAACATTGATAGTCTACAGTGCATATCGTATTTTCAAAGTAATTACTGGGAAGTGGTTGTGCTAAATTAGATACCGGTACGGACTGACAACTCTTTTCTGTAGTCCTCTCAGATACATAGCACCACTTACACTCATGGGATCTTGACAAGACTATTTATTTATTCCATCAGGAAATCAATGCTGTGAAAATAGTATGAAACAAATCCAAAACTACTAATCGCTGGTTCAGACGAATTTCATCCTTATAAAACATAGGTATATATATACATATGTCCAGCAAGTAAGAAAACAGATCTTTATAAAATGATTCTTATTAACACAATAGTGTTATAATATTATAACTTGAAGAGTTAAGTAATTTCTAATCTCATTTGTAACATGTACAAGATGTGACTTTTCACTAAATTACCAATGTTTAAAACTCTGTATATTAAGTAGATTTGTAACTCTGTATATTAAGTAGATTTTTGTTATTGAGTAGTCTCCCATATTTTACCTGTGGTAATCACTGGTGTTGATGTTATTGTCGGAGTTCCAGTTGAAGTTGATCCAATGGTCGGTCCAGGTCCTGCAAGGAAAACAAAGTAATATATTAGAACAGCTTTTAAAAATAACACAAGTCAATGTGCAATAAATTCTGCCCAGTGAATAAAATAAAAGGAAATCAATCTTCTAAATGAATAAATACAAATGTTTTTCCCATTTCATTATATAACCATTTTTTAATAGGAATTTATTTTCATTTTTATGATAATACATAATACAATCCCTCGACTTTGATTTTTTTCCTAATTAATAAAATATGATTATGTTCATAAATATTACATTTCCTCAAATCTGGAATATATCAAATAACACGATATAATAACAATTTTTGTGTAGTTGCTTTTTCCCAAATTACCAACATGTGAAATGTAGATTATTATTTGGTTTTCTGCTAAGAAGACTACAGCTAGATTAATTGCTGCCCGAAGAGTGGGTACTTATTTATTCATGAATTATAAAATCCAAATTGTACTTTTGTGCATGAAACAAATAAAATAATTTAAAGTATATGTGTTCACATAGAGTTCAGTTTCATAAACAATTGTTATGTTTAATTTTCTTATAGTTTATTTAATTCCATTTAAATTATCAGTCACGGCCGTATATTATTTAAATTAGTTGGCATAATATGAATGAAAGAGACATTATATTTACTTGTACTTATTGTTCAATCGTAGGTGTATGAAAAATTCAGTAGTTGTATGACACATCCTATTGACATATCCCTCTCATCAATTAAATAAAGAATCCATTTCCAATTTGTTGCAGCGATTATATTTAATGATTTCATATTTATTTAAAGATAGGCTATGAAATTTTAGAGACATGACTTTATGGAAAGTAAGCGAAAATCAGTTATTCCACATTTCCTGGATATCATCATCAATGTTCCTGTTCTCTTTGGAGTGGAAGCATGGAATATATTACCATACTGAAATTAAAAACTACATAGTTATATACTAAATTATCTCAGGATAATTATGAATGTTGTCTGACAGGCCAAGGTCAGTAATCAGGAAATACTGGAAGGTGCAGGCCTACAATCTGTGGTAGATCTACTAATGCAGAATAATCTCCGATGGGAAGGACACCTTGAGTGAATGGGACCTGGATGACTACTAAGGCAATCGCTCTATTCCCAAGTGTGAAAGAAGGAGAAATAAAGGAAGATCTATACTAAGATTGAAGAGAAACTTTAAACGGAGGAATATGAACATCAGGCTAGTGCTACCAGATCAGGCTGTCTGAAGATACCGGCTTTCTGACTTAAAATGCACCAAACATTGATGTTATGTTTTTTCCGTTCCCTTCGGAAAACTCAATCATGTTCTGCAAATCGTGTATACTCCTCATGTGTCAGAAGTGTTCTAATGTATAGCTCCGGAACTTGGGCTGTCTCTGCTGGCACACTAAAGAAACTGCACCATAACGAGAAGGCAATGGTCAGATGGATCCTTTTGGTGAAGTCAACTTGAAAAGCCTCACGCACATCGTGCAGAAGAGCAGACTGCATTGTTTGGGGCACGTTAAGCGCAGAAATAGCTGGACTGCTAAAGTCCAACAGTTGAATCTGCCAACGAAGAAGACCACCACTGACAGACCCAAATTGTCTTGAGAGGACATGGTCAAACGTTATAGGAAAGCCTTACCAAAGACAAGAATGGAGAGGAAAACTTAGATAAAGACTAGACAATAAAGCTCCACCCTCATCAGAGGATTACTTGTGGCCTGATTCAACAAATAAACCGGTTGTTGTTGTTGTTGTTGTTGTTGATGATGATGATGATGATGATGATGATGATGATGATGATGATGATGATGATCTCATATAAATTTTTTAATAAAATAATTATTTAAAAAATAAATAAAAATCTAATTTAGGTGCATTTGATTTGAAATTGTGCAAACAATATAAATAAAACCATGAAACAGTGTTTGTTGGAAATTATTTTAAAATGTCCCCAAATATAAATCCACTTACCTGCGGTTGTAGTTTTCTTTGTAGATGTGGTTACTGGAGATGCTGAAAATGAATACATAGTTACAATAGAAACATTATTGGAGAAATTTTTCAAAACTTTATCATTTATTAGTCATTCTTAGAAAAATACATATTTTTTTCTGAGGATATTTTAACACGTATATTTTTTGTGAGTAATTTCAGCATTCAGGGTTGACTTGCTGAATTGGAATTGGACAATACTGACTTGGATAAAAAAATAAGTTAACTTAATCTAAATAATAAAAGTCACCTGAAAATATTTTTTTCTGAAAATTGCTTGTATCACTATATATAGATGAATCTGATTATACGAGGGCATTCAATAAGTAATGCCCCATGATCCACTTGCAGTGGTCTGATCTAGATGAAATTTTACATGTGTAATGATTTATATCTGTAAAGGTTATGTTGCAAAAAACAGTTCAGAACTAATCGGTGTTTTTGATTTACAGGTGTTTGAACTAAGTCAGGTGTGAAATGGAGCCAGTTGAGTGTTGCACAGTGATCCGGTTTTTGTATTTGAAAAGACGCACACCAAAGGAGACTTTTGATGAAATGAAAGAAACTCATGGTGATGATGCCCTATCATATGACCTTGTAAAACGCTGGCATCGTGAATTCAAACATGGCCGGAAGTCTGTGGAAACAGTTCCCAGACCTGGTCGTCCCTCTTCTTCCATTGCTGAGGCATCTGTCCGTGAAGTTGAGGCTACCATTTTGGAAGATCGATGCATTACTATTAGCCAAATAGCCCAAGAGGTCAAGTTTAGTACAGGGTCTGTGGAAACTATCATTCATGACCATTTGCATATGCATAAAGTGTCTGCCAGAAGGATTCGCAGGTTGCTCACACCTTTCCAGAAGCAAGAACGCGTTGAGTGCTCGAGGATGAATTATTCTGACAATTAAGGCAGTCCAATTTTATGAGCTACATGATGTATTTCGAAACCATTTTCTAATTGTTTAGATTCTGAAGAGCAACTTCCAAAAATACTAGCAACTATTAGCTATAATTATAGCCTTTTTATTACCTTAGCCATGTAATAATTATGTTAAATATGTTTAGTGAATTAAAAATACCTGGTTGTTTTACAACAAATCTGCCCATGACAAGAAAAATATTTATAGGTAGAATTGCTAATATAAAGATAACACACTAGGTTTAAGAAATATGAAATGTCCTTACTGTGCAAATGGAAACATGCTTCAACATCCAGCCATACTATGTAGTTTGAACTCTGATCAATTTCTTTTTCTTCCAAAATCACTTGGATTGCCGTCACTTTGTCAAATGTGGTTGAGATATAGGGTCCAGTGATTTCAGTGCCATCAGGAATTGGTACGAAATTTACAGATCCTGGACGTTGGACAAGAATTGTGACTGTCTTAGCATTACCGCTTACATCAACCTTGATCAGCTCTACACCTTCAGGGTCATCGGTCAGTTTAACTGTGATGGTGGGTTTAGGATAAGTGGGGTCAGTTGGTGCTGGTACAATCAGTCCAGGTTGGCCAGGTCGTATATCACTGATGGGAGAGTTTGATGTTTCTGGTGTCACACTAATGAAGTCATCAGGAATGAGGTTTTTATCAGTCATACCCTTGGTAGACTCACAGGGAACTGCAAAAAAGTAAATCGATCTTACAAATTTGTAGTACAAGTGGTTAAGCACTTTGATAACTGATATAGCCAGCTACTATTAGCACAATGGAAAGCTTTTTGTAAATAAACAAATAGAGCACTCTTTAGTAGTTGAAATGAAAGGATTAGGATGTCACTTCCCAGCATTGCACCCCCCTTGACTTGTAGTTAATTGGTTAGAATCTCTGACTATCACCTAGATAGTTGTAGGTTCAATCCTGACTTGAGGCAGGTGATAGTCTAACTGCACTGAAGAGTTGTAATACAATATATATATAAACAATTAGATCTTAAAAAAATTTGTTTTGTTTTTTGGATGAGTAAAGCATTTTTTGTATTTTTTTAAAAGGTACATTGGTGACAGACGAATGTATTTTGATTCACATGGTAAAATCACTGATAGCATTGGTTTTTCAATAAATACAAGTATTGTTTAAAAGAAACTGATCTAAAGGAATGTTTTTTAAAGTAAGTTGTTTGTGGACTTTCTTTTTTATGCTTATCTTGTCTTTTTTTATGAATAGTTGTTCTAGAAAATTCGAGGAATGCTGGAATACTAAGATTGTCTTGATTAATGAGAAAACAAACTATGATAAATGAAACTCATTACTGGAAAATAAAAGTTATAGTCACTGGGATCTGCTTTTCTATTGTTCGTCTTTTACTATTTTGAAATTATAAATTAATATCTTTTGATGTTAAACTTTGAGAGTTTGACTGATATATATATATATATATATATATATATATATATATATATATATATATATATATTTAAGTATTTTTATGAAAATCGTTCCAAACAAAGCATGAAGCCACTTGCTGGATGTAAGGAGATAACAAAACGAAATATGATTATCACAAAGACAGGAAATGCCTATTGGCCTTACTCTTGAAAAGACCAAGGCTATAGGTAGGAGGAAAACATTCTTCAGTCAGGATTTAATGTAAAACTTTCTTAATCACTTTCAGCTCAATTTGGAAAGAGGAACACCATTTGCCCATAGGGATTAAAAAATCGTAGATTATAGGATCACTTGGATAGTCGGTGGTGATGATGATACTTCTCCTGCTTGTTGCATTACCGTCTAATGCTGAACCGTCAGTGTAGATTGTGAAGGCAAAGGTGTTTCACCTCTGTTCTAGCTGTTGTATTGCCTACTTCTTTATCAGCTGCTACGTCTCCAGTCGTCCTTCTGGCTTGTTAAAGATATGGTCTCCAACTTGAGCCATGGTGTTAGTAGTGCAAATTAGATTTGGGGCTGCATCATTACAAAGATTGACACAGCCTGCTGCTGTGTTGTTATTGTTTTGAACTGAATCTGATTTCTGTATAGCCCACAAAGTTCGTACAGCAAGATTGTTTGGTCTGCATGAAGTCCCCCTTCATTGTTCGTACCTATTCTTTATTGCAAGATTTCAGGTTCACTCATGACACCGAGAGCAGCAAGGCTCAGCAAAAAAATAATAAAAAAATTTCCCAAAACGCAAATCTACTTACCTGCTGGAGTAGTTGTCTTTGTGAATGCTGTTGTTGGAGATGCTGAAAATAAAGACAGAGTTACAATAGCAACATTATTAGAGAAATTGTTCAAAACTTTATTAATTATTTGTCATTCTAAGTTTAATATTTCATCTTTATTGTTTTTCTGCTGTTTCTCTGAAATAATTATATGATCCAATTAAAATTATAGAATTTAAATAAAAATCATTTTCATTTTAACTCCATCAATCATTGAAAAGTTGAGTGTTTGGACTTTTGTAGCTTTATCCAATAGGATTATCAGTCAGTATATATGTTTGTGCATATATAGACATAAACTATGAAAACTATATATATATATATGTGTGTGTGTGTACGTATATATGTAAACTATACAGAAATAACATATCTTTCTTCACTTGTTCCCAGTATATTTGAAATTCTGAGAACATCTATATATCTTCTACAGATTCTGTAAGCATTTTTGTGATAATTTCTGTTATACAGCAAACATTTAAAAAATATGCTGCAGGGGTGACAGGCTAAGTTAGAATTTTGTAAACAATGAGTTGGCTAAACAAATAAGATAAGTTTAATCTGAATAAGTAAAAAGTAATCTCCAAAATATTATTACTGAAAAATACTTGCATCCTTCCTATGGATTAAAATTTTAGGAGGTATAACCACATATTTATAGAACATGTTTTACTTGTAAGGCCTACAGGGTGAATATTTGAAAGTGGTTACTGTTTAGTGGATATTACTGATATGATAAATTGGATATTTCATAATGAATATTGTATTATGGATATTACTCATGTATGAACATTGATAGTCTACAGTGCATATCGTATTTTCAAAGTAATTACTGGGAAGTGGTTGTGCTAAATTAGATACCGGTACAGACTGACAACTCTTTTCTGTAGTCCTCTAAAATACATAGCACCACTTACACTCATGGGATGTTGACAAGACTATTTATTTATTCCATCAGGAAATCAATGCTGGGAAAATAGTATGAAACAAATCCAAAACTACTAATCGCTGGTTCAGACGAATTGCATCCTTATAAAACATGGGTATATATATATATATATATATATATATATATATATATATATATATATATATATATATGTCCAGCAAGTAAGAAAACAGATCTTTATAATATGCTTCTTATTGACACACTATGGTTATAATATTATAACTTGAAGAGTTAAGTAATTTCTAATCTCATTTGTAACATGTACAAAATGTGACTTTTTACTAAATTACCAATGTTTTTAAAGTAATGTAACTCTGTATATTAAGTAGAGTTTTGTTATTGAGTAGTCTCCCATATTTTACCTGTGGTAATCACTGGTGTTGATGTTATTGTCGGAGTTCCAGTTGAAGTTGATCCAATGGTCGGTCCAGGTCCTGCAAGGAAAACAAAGTAATATATTAGAACAGCTTTTAAAAATAACACAAGTCAATGTGCAATAAATTCTGCCCAGTGAATAAAATAAAAGGAAATCAATCTTCTAAATGAATAAATACAAATGTTTTTCCCATTTCATTATATAACCATTTTTTAATAGGAATTTATTTTCATTTTTATGATAATACATAATACAATCCCTCGACTTTGATTTTTATCCTAATAAATAAAATATGATTATGTTCATAAATATTACATTTCCTCAAATCTGGAATATATCAAATAACACCATATAATAACAATTTTCTTGTAGTTGCTTTTTCCCAAATTATCAACATGTGAAATGTAGATTATTATTTGGTTTTCTGCTGAGAAGACTACAGCTAGATTAATTGCTGCCCGAAGAGTGGGTACTTATTTATTCATGAATTATAAAATCCAAATTGTACTTTTGTGCATGAAACAAATAAAATAATTTAAAGTATATGTGTTCACATAGAGTTCAGTTTCATAAACAATTGTTATGTTTAATTTTCTTATAGTTTATTTAATTCCATTTAAATTATCAGTCACGGCCGTATATTATTTAAATTAGTTGGCATAATATGAATGAAAGAGACATTATATTTACTTGTACTTATTGTTAAAAAGTAGGTGTATGAAAAATTCAGTAGTTGTATGACACATCCTATTGACATATCCCTCTCATCAATTAAATAAAGAATCCATTTCCAATTTGTTGCAGCGATTGTATTTAATGATTTCATATTTATTTAAAAATAGGCTATGAAATTTTAGAGACATGACTTTATGGAAAGTAAGCGAAAATCAGTTATTCCACATTTCCTGGATATCATCATCAATGTTCCTGTTCTCTTTGGAGTGGAAGCATGGAATATATTACCATACTGAAATTAAAAACTACATAGTTATATACTAAATTATCTCAGGAAGATTATGAATGTTGTCTGACAGGCCAAGGTCAGTAATCAGGAAATACTGGAAGGTGCAGGCCTACAATCTGTGGTAGATCTACTAATGCAGAATAATCTCCGATGGGAAGGACACCTGGAGTGAATGGGACCTGGATGACTACCAAGGCAATCGCTCTATTCCCAAGTGTGAAAGAAGGAGAAATAAAGGAAGACCTATACTAAGATTGAAGAGAAACTTTAAACGGAGGAATATTAACATCAGGCTAGTGCTACCAGATCAGGCTGTCTGAAGATACCGGCTTTCTGACTTAAAATGCACCAAACATTGATGTTATGTTTTTTTCCGTTCCCTTCGGAAAACTCAGTCATGTTCTGCAAATCGTTTATACTCCTCATGGGTCAGAAGTGTTCTAATGTATGGCTCCGGAACTTGGGCTGTCTCTGCTGGCACACTAAAGAAACTGCACCATAACGAGAAGGCAATGGTCAGATGGATCCTTTTGGTGAAGTCAACTTGAAAAGCCTCACGAACATCATGCAGAAGAGCAGACTGCATTGTTTGGGGCACGTTAAGCGCAGAAATGGCTGGACTGCTAAAGTCCAACAATTGAATCTGCCAAAGAAGAAAACCACCACTGACAGACCCAAATTGTCTTGAGAGGACATGGTCAAACGTTATAGGAAAGCCTTACCAAAGTAAAGAATGGAGAAAAAAACTTAGATCAAGACTAGACAATAAAGCTCCACCCTCATCAGAGGATTACTTGTTGCCTGATTCAACAAATAAACCGGTTGTTGTTGTTGTTGTTGATGATGATGATGATGATGATGATGATGATGATGATGATGATGATGATGATGATGATGATGATGATGATGATGATGATGATGATCTCATATGAATTTTTTAATAAAAAAATTATTTAAAAAATAAATAAAAATCTAATTTAGGTGCATTAGATTTGAAATTGTGCAAATAATATGAATAAATCATGAAACAGTGTTTGTTGGAAATTTTTTAAAAATGTCCCCAAATATAAATCCACTTACCTGCTGTTGTAGTTTTCTTTGTAGATGTGGTTACTGGAGATGCTGAAAATGAATACATAGTTACAATAGAAACATTATTGGAGAAATTTTTCAAAACTTTATTATTTATTAGTCATACTTAGCAAAATACATATTTTTTTCTGAGAATATTTAAACACGTATATTTTTTGTGGGTAATTTCAGCATTCAGGGTTGACTTGCTGAATTGGAATTAGACAATACTGACTTGGATGAAAAAATAAGTTAACTTAATCTAAATAATAAAAGTCATCTGAAAATATTTTTTTCTGAAAATTGCTTGTATCACTATCTATAGATGAATCTGATTATACGAGCGGCATTCAATAAGTAATGCCCCATGATCCACTTGCAGTGGTCTGATCTAGATGAAATTTTACATGTGTAATGATTTATATCTGTATAGGTTATGTTGCAATAAAAACCAGTTTAGAACTAATCGGTGTTTTTGATTTACAGGTGTTTGAACAAAGTCAGGTGTTAAATGGAGCCAGTTGAGTGTCGCGCAGTGATCCGGTTTTTGTATTTGAAAAGACGCACACCAAAGGAGACTTTTGATGAAATGAAAGAAACTCATGGTGATGATGCCCTATCATATGACATTGTAAAACGCTGGCATCGTGAATTCAAACATGGCCGGAAGTCTGTGGAAACAGTTCCCAGACCTGGTCGTCCCTCTTCTGCCATTGATGAGGCATCTGTCCGTGAAGTTGAGGCTGCCATTTTGAAAGATCGATGCATTACTATTAGCCAAATAGCCCAAGAGGTCAAGTTTAGTACAGGGTCTGTGGAAACTATCATTCATGACCATTTGCATATGCATAAGGTGTCTGTAAGATGGATTCGCAGGTTGCTCACACCTTTCCAGAAGCAAGAACGCGTTGAGTGCTCGAGGATAAATTGTACACACAATTAAGGCAGTCCAATTTTATGAGCTACCATGATGTATTTCGAAACCATTTTCTAATTGCTTAGATTTTGCAGAGCAACTTTCAAGAAACACTAGCAACTATTAGCGATAATTATAGCCTTTTTATTACTTTAGCCATATAATAAGAATGTTAAATATGTTTAGTGAATTAAAAATACCTGGTTGTTTTACAACAAATCTGCCCATGACAAGAAAAATATTTATAGGTAGAATTGCTAATATAAAGATAACACACTAGGTTTAAGAAATATGAAATGTCCTTACTGTGCAAATGGAAACATGCTTCAACATCCAGCGATACTATGTAGTTTGAACTCTGATCAACTTCTTTTTCTTCCAAAATCACTTGGATTGCCGTCACTTTGTCAAATGTGGTTGAGATATAGGGTCCAGTTATTTCAGTGCCATCAGGAATTGGTACGAAATTTACAGATCCTGGACGTTGTACAAGAATTGTGACTGTCTTAGCATTACCGCTTACATCAACCTTGATCAGCTCTACACCTTCAGGGTCATCGGTCAGTTTAACTGTGATGGTGGGTTTAGGATAAGTGGGGTCAGTTGGTGCTGGTACAATCAGTCCAGGTTGGCCAGGTCGTATATCACTGATGGGAGAGTTTGATGTTTCTGGTGTCACACTAATGAAGTTATCAGGAATGAGGTTTTTATCAGTCATACCCTTGGTAGACTCACAGGGAACTGCAAAAAAGTAAATCCATCTTACAAATTTGTAGTACAAGTGGTTAAGCACTTTGATAACTGATATAGCCAGCTACTATTAGCACAATGGAAAGCTTTTTGTAAATAAACAAATAGAGCACTCTTTAGTAGTTGAAATGAAAGGATTAGGATGTCACTTCCCAGCATTGCACCCCCCTTGACTTGTAGTTAAGTGGTTAGAATCTCTGACTATCACCTAGATAGTTGTAGGTTCAATCCTGACTTGAAGCAGGTGATAGTCTAACTGCACTGAAGAGTTGTAATACAATATATATATAAACAATTAGATCTTAAACAAATTTAGTTTTGTTTTTTGGATGAGTAAAGCATTTTTTGTATTTTTTTAAAAGGTACATTGGTGACAGACGAATGTATTTTGATTCACATGGTAAAATCACTGATGGCATTGGTTTTTCAATAAATACAAGTATTGTTTAAAAGAAACTGATCTAAAGGAATGTTTTTTAAAGTAAGTTGTTTGGGGGCTTTCTTTTTTATGCTTATCTTGTCTTTTTTTTATGAATAATTGTTCTAGAAAATTCGAGGAATGCTTGAATACTTAGATTGTCTTGATTAATGAGAAAACAAACTATAATAAATGAATCTCATTACTGGAAAATAAAGGTATAGTCACTGGGATTTGCTTTTCTATTGTTCGTCTTTTAATATTTTGGAATTATAAATTAATATATTTTGATCTTAAACTTTGACAGTTTGACTGATATATATATATGTGTGTATTTTTATGGAACTTGCTCAAAACAAGGCATGAAGCCACTTGATGTAAGGAGATAAAAAAACGAAATATGATTATCACAAAGACAGGAAATGCCTATTGGCCTTACTCTTGAAAAGACCAAGGCTATAGGTAGGAGGAAAACATTCTTCAGTCAGGATTTAATGTAAAACTTTCTTAATCACTTTCAGCTCAATTTGGAAAGAGGAACACCATTTGCCCATAGGGATTAAAAAATCTTAGATTATAGGATCACTTGGATAGCCGGTGGTGATGATAATACTTCTCCTGCTTGTTGCATTACCGTCTAATGCTGAACCGTCAGTGTAGATTGTGAAGCCAAAGGTGTTCACCTCTGTTCTAGTTTTTGTATTGCCTACTTCTTTATCAGCTGCTACGTCTCCAGTCGTCCTTCTGGCTTGTTAAAGATATGGTCTCCAACTTGAGCACAGGTGGTAGTAGTGCAAATTAGATTTGGGGCTGCATCATTACAAAGATTGACACAGCCTGCTGCTGTGTTGTTATTGATTTCAACTGAATCTGATTTCTGTATAGCCCACAAAGTTCGTACAGCAAGATTGTTTGGTCTGCATGAAGGCCCCACTTCATTGTTCGTACCTATTCTTTATTGCGAGATTTCAGGTTCACCCATGACACCGAGAGCAGCAAGGCTCAGCAAAAAAATAATTTTGAAATTTCCCAAAACGCAAATCTACTTACCTGCTGGAGTAGTTGTCTTTGTGAATGCTGTTGTTGGAGATGCTGAAAATAAAGACAGAGTTACAATAGCAACATTATTAGAGAAATTGTTCAAAACTTTATTAATTATTTGCCATTCTAAGTTTAATATTTCATCGTTATTGTTTTTCTGCTGTTTCTCTGAAATAATTAAATGATCCAATTAAAATTATAGAATTTAAATAAAAATCATTTTCATTTTAACTCCATCAATCATTGAAAAGTTGAGTGTTTGGACTTTTGTAGCTTTATCCAATAGGATTATCAGTCAGTATATATGTTTGTGCATATATAGACATGAACTATGAAAACTATATATATATATATATATATATATATATATATATATATATATATATATATATATATATATATATATATATATATATATATATGTGTGTGTGTGAATGTGTACGTAGATATGTAAACTATACAGAAATAACATATCTTTCTTCACTTGTTCCCAGTATATTTTAAATTCTGAGAACATCTATATATCTTCTACATATTCTGTAAGCATTTTTGTGATAATTTCTGTTATACAGCAAACATTTAAAAAATATGCTGCAGGGGTGACAGGCTAAGTTAGAATTTGGAAAACAATGAGTTGGCTAAACAAATAAGATAAGTTTAATCTAAATAAGTAAAAAGTAATCTCTAAAATATTATTACTGAAAAATACTTGTATTCTTCCTATGGATTAAAATTTTAGGAGGTATAACCACATATTTATAGAACATGTTTTACTTGTAAGGCCTACAGGGTGAATATTTGAAAGTGGTTACTGTTTAGTGGATATTACTGATATTATAAATTGGATATTTCATAATGAATATTGTATTATGGATATTACTCATGTATGAACATTGATAGTCTACAGTGCATATCGTATTTTCAAAGTAATTACTGGGAAGTGGTTGTGCTAAATTAGATACCGGTACGAACTGACAACTCTTTTCTGTAGTCCTCTCAGATACATAGAACCACTTACACTCATGGGATCTTGACAAGACTATTGATTTATTCCATCAGGAAATCAATGCTGTGAAAATAGTATGAAACAAATCCAAAACTACTAATCGCCGGTTCAGACGAATTGCATCCTTATAAAACATGGGTATATATATATATATGTCCAGCAAGTAAGCAAACAGATCTTAATAACATGATTCTTATTAAAACAATATGGTTATAATATTATAACTTGAAGAGTTAAGTAATTTCTAATCTCATTTGTAACATGTACAAGATGTGTTTTCACTAAATTACCAATGTTTAAAACTCTGTATATTAAGTAGATTTGTAACTCTGTATATTAAGTAGATTTTTGTTATTGAGTAGTCTCCCATATTTTACCTGTGGTAATCACTGGTGTTGATGTTATTGTCGGAGTTCCAGTTGAAGTTGATCCAATGGTCGGTCCAGGTCCTGCAAGGAAAACAAAGTAATATATTAGAACAGCTTTTAAAAATAACACAAGTCAATGTGCAATAAATTCTACCCAGTGAATAAAATAAAAGGAAATCAATCTTCTAAATGAATAAATACAAATGTTTTTCCCATTTCATTATATAACCATTTTTTAATAGGAATTTATTTTCATTTTTATGATAATACATAATACAATCCCTCGACTTTGATTTTTTTCCTAATTAATAAAATATGATTATGTTCATAAATATTACATTTCCTCAAATCTGGAATATATCAAATAACACCATATAATAACAATTTTCTTGTAGTTGCTTTTTCCCAAATTACCAACATGTGAAATGTAGATTATTATTTGGTTTTCTGCTGAGAAGACTACAGCTAGATTAATTGCTGCCCGAAGAGTGGGTACTTATTTATTCATGAATTATAAAATCCAAATTGTACTTTTGTGCATGAAACAAATAAAATAATTTAAAGTATATGTGTTCACATAGAGTTCAGTTTCATAAACAATTGTTATGTTTAATTTTCTTATAGTTTATTTAATTCCATTTAAATTATCAGTCACGGCCGTATATTATTTAAATTAGTTGGCATAATAGGAATGAAAGAGACATTATATTTACTTGTACTTATTGTTAAATCGTAGGTGTATGAAAAATTCAGTAGTTGTATGACACATCCTATTGACATATCCCTCTCATCAATTAAATAAAGAATCCATTTCCAATTTGTTGCAGCGATTATATTTAATGATTTCATATTTATTTAAAGATAGGTTATGAAATTTTAGAGACATGACTTTATGGAAAGTAAGCGAAAATCAGTTATTCCACATTTCCTGGATATCATCATCAATGTTCCTGTTCTCTTTGGAGTGGAAGCATGGAATATATTACCATACTGAAATTAAAAACTACATAGTTATATACTAAATTATCTCACGAAGATTATGAATGTTGTCTGACAGGTCAAGGTCAGTAATCAGGAAATACTGGAAGGTGCAGGCCTACAATTTGTGGTAGATCTACTAATGCAGAATAATCTCTGATGGGAAGGACACCTTGAGTGAATGGGACCTGGATGACTACCAAGGCAATCGCTTTATTCCCAAGTGTGAAAGAAGGAGAAATAAAGGAAGATCTATACGAAGATTGAAGAGAAACTTTAAACGGAGGAATATTAACATCAGGCTAGTGCTACCAGATCAGGCTGTCTGAAGATACCGGCTTTCTGACTTAAAATGCACAAAACATTGATGTGATGTTTTTTCTGTTCCCTTTGGAAAACTCAATCATGTTCTGCAAATCGTGTATACTCCTCATGTGTCAGAAGTGTCCTAATGTATGGCTCCGGAACTTGGGCTGTCTCTGCTGGCACACTAAAGAAACTGCACCATAACGAGAAGGCAATGGTCAGATGGATCCTTTTGGTGAAGTCAACTTGAAAAGCCTCAAGCACATCGTGCAGAAGAGCAGACTGCATTGTTTGGGGCACGTTAAGCGCAGAAATGGCTAGACTGCTAAAGTCCAACAGTTGAATCTGCCAAAGAAGAAAACCACCACTGACAGACCAACATTGTCTTGAGAGGACATGGTCAAACGTTATAGGAAAGCCTTACCAAAGACAAGAATGGAGAGGAAAACTTAGATCAAGACTAGACAATAAAGCTCCACCCTCATCAGAGGATTACTTGTGGCCTGATTCAACAAATGAACCGGTTGGTGGTGTTGTTGTTGTTGTTGTTGTTGATGATGATGATGATGATGATGATGATGATCTCATATAAATTTTTTAATAAAATAATTATTTAAAAAATAAATTAAAATCTAATTTAGGTGCATTTGATTTGAAATTGTGCAAATAATATTAATAAATCATGAAACAGTGTTTGTTGGAAATTATTTTAAAATGTCCCCAAATATAAATCCACTTACCTGCTGTTGTAGTTTTCTTTGTAGATGTGGTTACTGGAGATGCTGAAAATGAATACATAGTTACAATAGAAACATTATTGGAGAAATTGTTCAAAACTTTATCATTTATTAGTCATTCTTAGCAAAATACATCTTTTTTTCTGAGAATATTTAAAGACGTATATTTTTTGTGAGTAATTTCAGCATTCAGGGTTGACTTGCTGAATTGGAATTGGACAATACTGACTTGGATAAAAAAATAAGTTTACTTTATCTAAATAATATAAGTCATATGAAAATATTTTTTTTCTGAAAATTGCTTGTATCCCTATCTATAGATGAATCTGATTATACGAGGGGCATTCAATAAGTAATGCCCCTGACCCACTTCCAGTTGTCTGATCTAGATGAAATTTTACATGTGTAATGATTTATATCTGCATAGGTTATGTTGCAAAAAACAGTTCAGAACTAATCGGTGTTTTCGATTTACAGGTGTTTGAACTAAGTCAGGTGTGAAATGGAGCCAGTTTAGTGTCGCGCAGTGATCCGGTTTTTGTATTTGAAAAGACGCACACCAAAGGAGACTTTTGATGAAATGAAAGAAACTCATGGTGATGATGCCCTATCATATGACATTGTAAAACGCTGGCATCGTGAATTCAAACATGGCCGGAAGTTTGTGGAAACAGTTCCCAGACCTGGTCGTCCCTCTTCTGCCATTGATCAGGCATCTGTCCGTGAAGTTGAGGCTGCCATTTTGAAAGATCGATGCATTACTATTAGCCAAATAGCCCAAGAGGTCAAGATTAGTACAGGGTCTGTGGTAACTATCATTCATGACCATTTGCATATGCATAAAGTGTCTGCCAAAAGGATTCGCAGGTTGCTCACACCTTTCCCGAAGCAAGAACGCGTTGAGTGCTCAGGGATGAATTATTCTGACAATTAAGGCAGTCCAATTTTATCAGCTACCATGATGTATTTCGAAACCATTTTCTAATTGCTTAGATTTTGCAGAGCAACTTTCAAGAAATACTAGCAACTATTAGCAATAATTATAGCCTTTTTATTACATTAGCCATATAAAAATAATGTTAAATATGTTTAGTAAATTAAAAATACCTAGTTGTTTTACAACAAATCTGCCCATGACAAGAAAAATATTTATAGGTAGAATTGCTAATATAAAGATAACACACTAGGTTTAAGAAATATGAAATGTCCTTACTGTGCAAATGGAAACATGCTTCAACATCAAGCCATACTATGTAGTTTGAACTCTGATCAACTTCTTTTTCTTCCAAAATCACTTGGATTGCCGTCACTTTGTCAAATGTGGTTGAGATATAGGGTCCAGTGATTTCAGTGCCATCAGGAATTGGTACGAAATTTACAGATCCTGGACGTTGTACAAGAATTGTGACTGTCTTAGCATTACCGCTTACATCAACCTTGATCAGCTCTACACCTTCAGGGTCATCGGTCAGTTTAACTGTGATGGTGGGTTTAGGATAAGTGGGGTCAGTTGGTGCTGGTACAATCAGTCCAGGTTGGCCAGGTCGTATATCACTGATGGGAGAGTTTGATGTTTCTGGTGTCACACTAATGAAGTCATCAGGAATGAGGTTTTTATCAGTCATACCCTTGGTAGACTCACAGGGAACTGCAAAAAAGTAAATCCATCTTACAAATTTGTAGTACAAGTGGTTAAGTACTTTGATAACTGATATAGCCAGCTACTATTAGCACAATGGAAAGCTTTTTGTAAATAAACAAATAGAGCACTCTTTAGTAGTTGAAATGAAAGGATTAGGATGTCACTTCCCAGCATTGCACCCCCTTTGACTTGTAGTTAAGTGGTTAGAATCTCTGACTATCACCTAGATAGTTGTAGGTTCAATCCTGACTTGAGGCAGGTGATAGTCTAACTGCACTGAAGAGTTGTAATACAATATATATATAAACAATTAGATCTTAAACAAATTTGTTTTGTTTTTTGGATGAGTAAAGCCTTTTTTGTATTTTTTTAAAAGGTACATTGGTGACAGACGAATATATTTTGATTCACATGGTAAAATCACTGATGGCATTGGTTTTTCAATAAATACAAGTATTGTTCAAAAGAAACTGATCTAAAAGAATGTTTTTTAAAGTAAGTTGTTTGGGGACTTTCTTTTTTATGCTTATCTTGTCTTTTTTTTATGAATAGTTGTTCTAGAAAATTCGAGGAATGCTTGAATACTTAGATTGTCTTGATTAATGAGAAAACAAACTATGATTAATGAATCTCATTACTGGAAAATAAAGGTATAGTCACTGGGATCTGCTTTTCTATTGTTCGTCTTTTAATATTTTGGAATTATAAATTAATATCTTTTGATCTTAAACTTTGAGAGTTGTAATGATGTATATATATATATATATATATATATATATATATATATATATATATATATATATATATATGTATATTTAAGTATTTTTATTAAAATCGCTCCAAACAAAGCATGAAGCCACTTGCTCTATGTAAGGAGATAACAAAACGAAATATGATTATCACAAAGACAGGAAATGCCTATTGGCCTTACTCTTGAAAAGACCAAGGCTATAGGTAGGAGGAAAACATTTTTCAGTCAGGATTTAATGTAAAACTTTCTTAATCACTTTCAGCTCAAATTGAAAAGAGGAACACCATTTGCCCATAGGGATTAAAAAATCGTAGATTCTAGGATCACTTGGATAGCCGGTGGTGATGATGATACTTCTCCTGCTTGTTGCATTACTGTCTAATGCTGAACAATCAGTGTAGATTGTGAAGGCAAAGGTGTTTCACCTCTATTCTAGCTGTTGTATTGCCTTATTCTTTATCAGCTGCTACGTCTCCAGTCGTCCTTCTGGCTTGTTAAAGATATGGTCTCCAACTTGAGCCATGGTGGTAGTAGTGCAAATTAGATTTGGGGCTGCATCATTACAAAGATTGACACAGTCTGCTGCTGTGTTGTTATTGTTTTGAACTGAATCTGATTTCTGTATAGCCCACAAAGTTCGCACAGCAAGATTGTTTGGTCTGCATGAAGTCCCCCTTCATTGTTCGTACCTATTCTTTATTGCAAGATTTCAGGTTCACCCATGACACCGAGAGCAGCAAGGCTCAGCAAGAAAATAATTAAAAAATTTCCCAAAACACAAATCTACTTACCTGCTGGAGTAGTTGTCTTTGTGAATGCTGTTGTTGGAGATGCTGAAAATAAAGACAGAGTTACAATAGCAACATTATTAGAGAAATTGTTCAAAACTTTATTAATTATTTGTCATTCTAAGTTTAATATTTCATCTTTATTGTTTTTCTGCATTTTCTCTGAAATAATTATATGATCCAATTAAAATTATAGAATTTAAATAAAAATCATTTTCATTTTAACTCCATCAATCATTGAAAAGTTGAGTGTTTGGATTTTTGTAGCTTTATCCAATAACGATTATCAGTCAGTATATATGTTTGTGCATATATAGACATGAACTAGTAAAACTATATATATATATATATATATATATATATATATATATATATATATATATATATATATATATATATATATATATGTGTGTGTGTGTGTGTGTGTACGTATATATGTAAACTATACAGAAATAACATATCTTTTTTCACTTGTTCTTAGTGTATTTGAAATTCTGAGAACATCTATATATCTTCTACATATTCTGTAAGCATTTTTGTGATAATTTCTGTTATACAGCAAACATTTAAAAAATATGCTGCAGGGGTGACAGGCTAAGTTAGAATTTTGAAAACAATGAGTTGGCTAAACAAATAAGATAAGTTTAATCTGAATAAGTAAAAAGTAATCTCCAAAATATTATTACTGAAAAATACTTGCATCCTTCCTATGGATTAAAATTTTAGGAGGTATAACCACATATTTATAGAACATGTTTTACTTGTAAGGCCTACAGGTTGAATATTTGAAAGTGGTTACTGTTTAGTGGATATTACTGATATTATAAATTGGATATTTCATAATGAATATTGTATTATGGATATTACTCATGTATGAACATTGATAGTCTACAGTGCATATCGTATTTTCAAAGTAATTACTGGGAAGTGGTTGTGCTAAATTAGATACCAGTACGAACTGACAACTCTTTTCTGTAGTCCTCTCAGATACATAGCACCACTTACACTCATGGGATCTTGACAAGACTATTTATTTATTCCATCAGGAAATCAATGCTGTGAAAATAGTATGAAACAAATCCAAAACTACTAATCGCTGGTTCAGACGAATTGCATCCTTATAAAACATAGGTATATATATATATATATATATATATATATATATATATATATATATATATATATATATATCCAGCAAGTAAGAAAACAGATCTTTATAGCATGATTCTTATTAAAACAATATGGTTATAATATTATAACTTGAAGAGTTAAGTAATTTCTAATCTCATTTGTAACATGTACAAGATGTGACTTTTCACTAAATTACCAATGTTTAAAACTCTGTATATTAAGTAGATTTTTGTTATTGAGTAGTCTCCCATATTTTACCTGTGGTAATCACTGGTGTTGATGTTATTGTCGGAGTTCCAGTTGAAGTTGATCCAATGGTCGGTCCAGGTCCTGCAAGGAAAACAAAGTAATATATTAGAACAGCTTTTAAAAATAACACAAGTCAATGTGCAATAAATTCTGCCCAGTGAATAAAATAAAAGGAAATCAATCTTCTAAATGAATAAATACAAATGTTTTTCCCATTTCATTATATAACCATTTTTTAATAGGAATTTATTTTCATTTTTATGATAAGATATAATACAATCCCTCGACTTTGATTTTTTTCCTAATTAATAAAATATGATTATGTTCATAAATATTACATTTCCTCAAATCTGGAATATATCAAATAACACCATATAATAACAATTTTCTTGTAGTTGCTTTTTCCCAAATTACCAACATGTGAAATGTAGATTATTATTTGGTTTTCTGCTGAGAAGACTACAGCTAGATTAATTGCTGCCCGAAGAGTGGGTACTTATTTATTCATGAATTATAAAATCCAAATTGTACTTTTGTGCATGAAACAAATAAAATAATTTAAAGTATATGTGTTCACATAGAGTTCAGTTTCATAAACAATTGTTATGTTTAATTTTCTTATAGTTTATTTAATTCCATTTAAATTATCAGTCACGGCCGTATATTATTTAAATTAGTCGGCATAATATGAATGAAAGAGACATTATATTTACTTGTACTTATTGTTAGATCGTAGGTGTATGAAAAATTCAGTAGTTGTATGACACATCCTATTGACATATCCCTCTCATCAATTAAATAAAGAATCCATTTCCAATTTGTTTCAGCGATATTTAATAATTTCATATTTATTTAAAGAGAGTCTATGAAATTTTAGAGACATGACTTTATGGAAAGTAAACGAAAAACGTTTATTCCACATTTCCTGGATATCATCATCATGTTAACTGTTCTCTTTCGAGTGGAAGCATGGAATATATTACCATACTGAAATTAAAAACTACATGTTTATATACTAAATTATCTCAGGAAGATTATGAAAATTGTCTGACAGACCAAGGTCAGTAATCAGGAAATACTGGAAGGTGCAGGCCTACAATCTGTGGTAGATATACTAATGCAGAATAATCTCCGATGGGAAGGACACCTGGAGTGAATGGGACCTGGATGACTACCAAGGCAATCGCTCTATTCCCAAGTGTAAAAGAAGGAGAAATAAAGGAAGACCTATACTAAGATTGAAGAGAAACTTTAAACGGAGGAATATTAACATCAGGCTAGTGCTACCAGATCAGGCTGTCTAAAGATACCGGCTTTCTGACTTAAAATGCATCAAACATTGATGTTATGTTATTTACCGTTCCCTTCAGAAAACTCAATCATGTTCTGCAAATTGTGTGTACTCCTCATGTGTCAGAAGTGTTCTAATGTATGGCTCCGGAACTTGTGCTATCTCTGCTGACACACTAAAGAAACTGCACCGTAACGAGAAGGCAATGGTCAGATGGATCCTTTTGGTGAAGTCAACTTTAAAAGCCTCACGGACATCATGCAGAAAGGCAGACTGCATTGTTTGGGGCACGTTAAGCACGCAGAAATGGCTGGACTGATAAAGCCAACAGTTGAATCTGCCAACGAAGCAGACCACCACTGACAGATACAAATTGTCTTGAGAGGACATGGTCAAACGTTATAGGAAAGCCTTACCAAAGACAAGAATGGAGAGGAAAACTTAGATCAAGACTAAACAATAAAGCTCCACCCTGATCAGAGGATTACTTGTGGCTTGATTCAACAAATAAACCGGTTGTTGTTGTTGTTGTTGTTGTTGTTGTTGATGATGATGATGATGATGATGATGATGATGATGATGATGATGATCTCATATAAATTTTTTCATAAAAGAATTATTTAAAAAATAAATAAAAATCTAATTTAGGTGCATTTGATTTGAAATTGTGCAAATAATATAAATAAATCATGAAACAGTGTTTGGAAATTTAAAAAAAATGTCCCCAAATATAAATCCACTTACCTGCTGTTGTAGTTTTCTTTGTAGATGTGGTTATTGGAGATGCTGAAAATGAATACATAGTTACAATAGAAACATTATTGGAGAAATTGTTCAAAACTTTATTATTTATTAGTCATTCTTAGCAAAATACATTTTTTTTCTGAGAATATTTAAACACGTATATTTTTTGTGAGTAATTTCAGCATTCAGGGTTGACTTGCTGAATTGGAAGTGGACAATAATGACTTAGATAAAAAAATAAGTTTACTTAATCTAAATAATAAAAGTCATCTGAAAATATTTTTTTCTGAAAATTGCTTGTATCACTATCTATAGATGAATCTGATTATACGAGGGGCATTCAATAAGTAATGCCCCTGACCCACTTCCAGTTGTCTGATCTAGATGAAATTTTACATGTGTAATGATTTATATCTGTATAGTTTATGTTGCAAAAAACAGTTTAGAACTAATCGGTGTTTTTGATTTACAGGTGTTTGAACTAAGTCAGGTGTGAAATGGAGCCAGTTGAGTGTCGCGCAGTGATCCGGTTTTTGTATTTGAAAAGACGCACACCAAAGGAGAATTTGATGAAATTAAAGAAACTCATGGTGATGATGCCCTATCATATGACCTTGTAAAACGTTGGCATCGTGAATTCAAACATGGCCGGAAGTCTGTGGAAACAGTTCCCAGACCTGGTCGTCCCTCTTCTGCCATTGATGAGGCATCTGTCCGTGAAGTTGAGGCTGCCATTTTGAAAGATCGATGCATTACTATTAGCCAAATAGCACAAGAGGTCAAGATTAGTACAGGGTCTGTGGAAACTATCATTCATGACCATTTGCATATGCATAAAGTGTCTGCCAGAAGGATTTGCAGGTTGCTCACACCTTTCCAGAAGCAAGAACGCGTTGAGTGCTCGAGGATGAATTATACTCACAATAAAGGAAGTCTAATTTTATGAGCTACAATAATGTATTTCGAAACCATTTTCTAATTGCTTAGATTTTGCAGAGCAACTTTCAAGAAACACTAGCAACTATTAGCGATAATTATAGCCTTTTTATTACATTAGCCATATAATAATAATGTCAAATATGTTTAGTAAATTAAAAATACCTGGTTGTTTTACAACAAATCTGCCCATGACAAGAACAATATTTATAGGTAGAATTGCTAATATAAAGATAACACACTAGGTTTAAGAAATATGAAATGTCCTTACTGTGCAAATGGAAACATGCTTCAACATCCAGCCATACTATGTAGTTTGAACTCTGATCAACTTCTTTTTCTTCCAAAATCACTTGGATTGCCGTCACTTTGTCAAATGTGGTTGAGATATAGGGTCCAGTTATTTCAGTGCCATCAGGAATTGGTACGAAATTTACAGATCCTGGACGTTGTACAAGAATTGTGACTGTCTTAGCATTACCGCTTACATCAACCTTGATCAGCTCTACACCTTCAGGGCCATCGGTCAGTTTAACTGTGATGGTGGGTTTAGGATAAGTGGGGTCAGTTGGTGCTGGTACAATCAGTCCAGGTTGGCCAGGTCGTATATCACTGATGGGAGAGTTTGATGTTTCTGGTGTTACACTAATGAAGTCATCAGGAATGAGGTTTTTATCAGTCATACCCTTGGTAGACTCACAGGGAACTGCAAAAAAGTGAATCAATCTTAGAAATATGTAGTACAAGTGGTTAAGCACTTTGATAACTGATATAGCCATCTACTATTAGCACAATGGAAAGCTTTTTGTAAATAAACAAATGGAGCACTCTTTAGTAGTTGAAATGAAAGGATTAGGATGTCACTTCCCAGCATTGCGCCTCCCTTGACTCGTAGTTAAGTGGTTAGAATCTCTGACTATCACCGAGATAGTTTTAGGTTCAATCCTGACTTCAGGCAGGTGGTAGTCTAACTGCACTGAAGAGTTGTAATACAATATATATATATAAACAATTAGATCTTTAAAAAAATTAGTTTTGTTTTTAGGATGAGTAAAGTATTTTTTGTATTTTTTAAAAAGGTACATTGGTGACAGACGAATGTATTTTGATTCACATGGTAAAATCACTGATGGCATTGGGTTTTCAATAAATACAAGTATTGTTCAAAAGAAACTGATCTAAAGGAATGTTTTTTAAAGTAAGTTGTTTGGGGACTTTCTTTTTAATGTTTATCTTGTCTTTTTTTATGAATAATTGTTCTAGAAAATAGAGGAATGCTTGAATACTACGATTGTCTTAATTAATGAGAAAACAAACTATAATAAATGAATCTCATTACTGGAAAATAAAGGTATAGTAACTGGGATCTGCTTTTCTATTGTTTGTCTTTTAATATTTTGGAATTATAAATTAATATATTTTGATCTTAAACTTTGACAGTTTGACTGATATATATATATATATATATATATATATATATGTGTGTATTTTTATGGAAATTGCTCACAACAAGGCATGAAGCCACTTGATGTAAGGAGATAAAAAAAACGAAATATGATTATCACAAAGACAGGAAATGCCTATTGGCCTTACTCTTGAAAAGACCAATGCTATAGGTAGGAGGAAAACATTCTTCAGTCAGGATTTAATGTAAAACTTTCTTAATCACTTTCAGCTCAATTTGAAAAGAGGAACACCATTTGCCCATAGGGATTAAAAAATCGTAGATTATAGGATCACTTGGATAGACGGTGGTGATGATGATACTTTTCTTGCTTGTTGCATTACTGTCTAATGCTGAATAATCAGTGTAGATTGTGAAGGCAAAGGTGTTTCACCTCCGTTCTAGTTTTTGTATTGCCTACTTCTTTATCAGCTGCTACGTCTCCAGTCGTCCTTCTGGCTTGTTAAAGATATGGTCTCCAACTTGAGCCATGGTGGTAGTAGTGCAAATTAGATTTGGGGCTGCATCATTACAAAGATTGACACAGCCTGCTGCTGTGTTGTTATTGATTTCAACTGAATCTGATTTCTGTATAGCCCACAAAGTTCGTACAGCAAGATTGTTTGGTCTGCATGAAGGCCCCCCTTCATTGTTCGTACCTATTCTTTATTGCAAGATTTCAGGTTCACCCATGACACCGAGAGCAGCAAGGCTCAGCAAAAAAATAATTAAAAAATTTCCCAAAACGCAAATCTACTTACCTGCTGGAGTAGTTGTCTTTGTGAATGCTGTTGTTGGAGATGCTGAAAATAAAGACAGAGTTACAATAGCAACATTATTAGAGAAATTGTTCAAAACTTTATTAATTATTTGTCATTCTAAGTTTAATATTTCATCTTTATTGTTTTTCTGCTGTTTCTCTGAAATAATTAAATGATCCAATTAAAATTATAGAATTTAAATAAAAATCATTTTCATTTGAACTCCATCAATCATTGAAAAGTTGAGTGTTTGGACTTTTGTAGCTTTATCCAATAACGATTATCAGTCAGTATATATGTTTGTGCATATATAGACATAAACTATGAAAACTATATATATATATATATATATATATATATATATATATATATGTGTGTGTGTGTGTGTGTACGTATATATGTAAATTATACAGAAATAACATATCTTTCTTCACTTGTTCCCAGTATATTTTAAATTCTGAGAACATCTATATATCTTCTACATATTCTGTAAGCATTTTTGTGATAATTTCTGTTATACAGCAAACATTTAAAAAATATGCTGCAGGGGTGACAGGCTAAGTTAGAATTTTGAAAACAATGAGTTGGCTAAACAAATAAGATAAGTTTAATCTGAATAAGTAAAAAGTAATCTCCAAAATATTATTACTGAAAAATACTTGCATCCTTCCTATGGATTAAAATTTTAGGAGGTATAACCACATATTTATAGAACATGTTTTACTTGTAAGGCCTACAGGGTGAATATTTGAAAGTGGTTACTGTTTAGTGGATATTACTGATATTATCAATTGGATATTTCATAATGAATATTGTATTATGGATATTACTCATGTATGAACATTGATAGTCTACAGTGCATATCGTATTTTTAAAGTAATTACTGGGAAGTGGTTGTGCTAAATTAGATACCGGTACGAACTGACAACTCTTTTCTGTAGTCCTCTCAGATACATAGCACCACTTACACTCATGGGATCTTGACATACTATTTATTTATTCCATCAGGAAATCAATGCTGTGAAAATAGTATGAAACAAATCCAAAACTACTAATCGCTGGTTCAGACGAATTGCATCCTTATAAAACATGGGTATATATATATATGTCCAGCAAGTAAGAAAACAGATCTTAATAACATGATTCTTATAAAACAATATGGTTATAATATTATAACTTGAAGAGTTAAGTAATTTCTAATCTCATTTGTAACATGTACAAGATGTGAGTTTTCACTAAATTACCGATGTTTAAAACTCTGTATATTAAGTAGATTTGTAACTCTGTATATTAAGTAGATTTTTGTTATTGAGTAGTCTCCCATATTTTACCTGTGGTAATCACTGGTGTTGATGTTATTGTCGGAGTTCCAGTTGAAGTTGATCCAATGGTCGGTCCAGGTCCTGCAAGGAAAAAAAAGTAATATATTAGAACAGCTTTTAAAAATAACACAAGTCAATGTGCAATAAATTCTGCCCAGTGAATAAAATAAAAGGAAATCAATCTTCTAAATGAATAAATACAAATGTTTTTCCCATTTCGTTATCTAACCATTTTTTAATAGGAATTTATTTTCATTTTTATGATAATACATAATACAATCCCTCGACTTTGATTTTTTTCCTAATAAATAAAATATGATTACGTTCATAAATATTACATTTCCTCAAATCTGGAATATATCAAATAACACGATATAATAACAATTTTCTTGTAGTTGCTTTTTCCCAAATTACCAACATGTGAAATGTAGATTATTATTTGGTTTTCTGCTGAGAAGACTACAGCTAGATTAATTGCTGCCCGAAGAGTAGGTACTTATTTATTCATGAATTATAAAATCCAAATTGTACTTTTGGGCATGAAACAAATAAAATAATTTAAAGTATATGTGTTCACATAGAGTTCAGTTTCATAAACAATTGTTATGTTTAATTTTCTTATAGTTTATTTAATTCCATTTAAATTATCAGTCACGGCCGTATATTATTTAAATTAGTTGGCATAATATGAATGAAAGAGACATTATATTTACTTGTACTCATTGTTAAATCGTAGGTATATGAAAAATTCAGTAGTTGTATGACACATCCTATTGACATATCCCTCTCATCAATTAAATAAAGAATCCATTTCCAATTTGTTGCAGCGATTATACTTAATGATTTCATATTTATTTAAAGATAGGCTATGAAATTTTAGAGACATGACTTTATGGAAAGTAAGCGAAAATCAGTTATTCCACATTTCCTGGATATCATCATCATGTTAACTGTTCTCTTTGGAGTGGAAGCATGGAATATATTACCATACTGAAATTAAAAACTACATAGTTATATACTAAATTATCTCAGGAAGATTATGAATATTGTTTGACAGACCAAGGTCAGTAATCAGGAAATACTGGAAGGTGCAGGCCTACAATCTGTGGTAGATCTACTAATGCAGAATAATCTCCGATGGGAAGGACACCTGGAGTGAATGAGACCTGGATGACTACCAAGGCAATCGCTCTATTCCCAAGTGTGAAAGAAGGAGAAATAAAGGAAGATCTATACTAAGATTGAAGAGAAACTTTAAACGAAGGAATATTAACATCAGACTAGTTCTACCAGATCAGGCTGTCTGAAGATACCGGCTTTCTGACTTAAAATGCACCAAACATTGATGTTATGTTATTTACCGTTCCCTTCGGAAAACTCAATCGTGTTCTGCAAATCGTGTATACTCCTCATGTGTCAGAAGTGTTCTAATGTATGGCTCCGGAACTTGGGCTTTCTCTGCTGGCACACTAAAGAAACTGCACCGTAACGAGAAGGCAATAGTCAGATGGATCTTTTTGGTGAATTAACTTGAATAGCCTCACAGACAGCATGTAGAAGAGCAGACTGCATTGTTTGGGGCACATTAAGCACAGAAATGGCTGGACTGCTAAAGTCCAACACTTAAATCGGCCAACGAAGAAAACCACCACTGACAGACCCAAATTGTCTTGAGAGGATATGGTCAAACGTTATAGGAAAGACTTACCACAGACAAGAATGGAGAAAAAAACTTAGATCAAGACTAGACAATAAAGCTCCACCCTCATCAGAGGATTACTTGTGGCCTGATTCAACAAATAAACCGGTTGTTGATGATGATGATGATGATGATGATGATGATGATGATGATGATGATCTCATATAAATTTTTTAATAAAATAATTATTTAAAAAATAAATAAAAATCTAATTTAGGTGCATTTGATTTGAAATTGTGCAAATAATATAAATAAATCATGAAACAGTGTTTGTTGGAAATTATTTTAAAATGTCCCCAAATATAAATCCACTTACCTGCTGTTGTAGTTTTCTTTGTAGATGTGGTTACTGGAGATGCTGAAAATGAATACATAGTTACAATAGAAACATTATTGGAGAAATTTTTCTAAACTTTATCATTTATTAGTCATTCTTAGCAAAATACATCTTTTTTTCTTAGAATATTTAAACACGTATATTTTTTGTGAGTAATTTCAGCATTCAGGGTTGACTTGCTTAATTGGAATTGGACAATACTGACTTGGATAAAAAAATAAGTTAACTTAATCTAAATAATAAAAGTCATCTGAAAATATTTTTTTCTGAAAATTGCTTGTATCACTATCTATAGATGAATCTGATTATATGAGGGGCATTTAATAAGTAATTCCCCTGATCCACTTCCAGTGGTCTGATCTAGATGAAATTTTACATGTGTAATGATTTATATCTGTATAGGTTATGTTGCAAAAAACAGTTTAGAACTAATCGGTGTTTTCGATTTACAGGTGTTTGAACTAAGTCAGGTGTGAAATGGAGCCAGTTGAGTGTTGCGCAGTGATCCGGTTTTTGTATTTGAAAAGACACACACCAAAGGAGACTTTTGATGAAATGAAAGAAACTCATGGTGATGATGCCCTATCATATGACCTTGTAAAATGCTGGCATCGTGAATTCAAACATGGCCGGAAGTCTGTGGAAACAGTTCCAAGACCTGGTCGTCCCTCTTCTGCCATTGATGAAGCATCTGTCCGTGAAGTTGAGGCTGCCATTTTGGAAGATCAATGCATTACCATTAGCCAAATAGCATAAGAGGTCAAGATTAGTACAGGGTCTGTGGAAACTATCATTCATGACCATTTGCATATGCATAAAGTGTCTGCCAGAAGGATTCGCAGGTTGCTCACACCTTTCCAGAAGCAAGAACGCGTTGAGTGCTCGAGGATGAATTATTCTGACAATTAAGGCAGTCCAATTTTATGAGCTACCATGATGTATTTCGAAACCATTTTCTAATTGCTTAGATTTTGCAGAGCAACTTTCAAAAAATACTAGCAACTATTAGCGATAATTATAGCCTTTTTATTACTTTAGCAATATAATAATAATGTTAAATATGTTTAGTAAATTAAAAATACCTGGTTGTTTTACAACAAACTTGCCCATGACAAGAAAAATATTTATAGGTAGAATTGCTAATATAAAGATCACACACTAGGTTTAAGAAATATGAAATGTCCTTACTGTGCAAATGGAAACATGCTTCAACATCCAGCGATACTATGTAGTTTGAACTCTGATCAATTTCTTTTTCTTCCAAAATCACTTGGATTGCCGTCACTTTGTCAAATGTGGTTGAGATATAGGGTCCAGTGATTTCAGTGCCATCAGGAATTGGTACGAAATTTACAGATCCTGGACGTTGTACAAGAATTGTGACTGTCTTAGCATTACCGCTTACATCAACCTTGATCAGCTCTACACCTTCAGGGCCATCGGTCAGTTTAACTGTGATGGTGGGTTTAGGATAAGTGGGGTCAGTTGGTGCTGGTACAATCAGTCCAGGTTGGCCAGGTCGTATATCACTGATGGGAGAGTTTGATGTTTCTGGTGTCACACTAATGAAGTCATCAGGAATGAGGTTTTTATCAGTCATACCCTTGGTAGACTCACAGGGAACTGCAAAAAAGTAAATCCATCTTACAAATTTGTAGTACAAGTGGTTAAGCACTTTGATAACTGATATAGCCAGCTACTATTAGCACAATGGAAAGCTTTTTGTAAATAAACAAATGGAGCACTCTTTAGTAGTTGAAATGAAAGGATTAGGATGTCACTTCCCAGCATTGCGCCCCCCTTGACTCGTAGTTCAGTGGTACGAATCTCTTACTATCACCTAGATAGTTGTAGGTTCAATCCTGACTTGAGGCAGGTGATAGTCTAACTGCACTGAAGAGTTGTAATACAATATATATATAAACAATTAGATCTTAAAAAAATTTGTTTTGTTTTTTGGATGAGTAAAGCATTTTTTGTATTTTTTTAAAAGGTACATTAGTGACAGACGAATGTATTTTGATTCACATGGTAAAATCACTGATGGCATTGGTTTTTTAATAAATACAAGTATTGTTCAAAAGAAACTGATCTAAAGGAATGTTTTTTAAAGTAAGTTGTTTGGGGACTTTCTTTTTTATGCTTTCTTGTCTTTTTTTTATGAATAATTGTTCGCGAAAATTCGAGGAATGCTTGAATACTTAGATTGTCTTGATTAATGAGAAAACAAACTATAATAAATGAATCTCATTACTGGAAAATAAAGGTATAGTCACTGGGATTTGCTTTCCTATTGTTTGTCTTTTAATATTTTGGAATTATAAATTAATATCTTTTGATCTTAAACTTTGAGAGTTTGACTGATATATATATATATATGTGTGTATTTTTATGGAAATTGCTCAAAACAAGGCATGAAGCCACTTGATGTAAGGAGATAAAAAAAACGAAATATAATTATCACAAAGACAGGAAATGCCTATTAGTTTTACTCTTGAAAAGACCAAGGCTATAGGTAGGAGGAAAACATTCTTAAGTCAAGATTTAATGTAAAACTTTCTTAATCACTTTCAGCTCAATTTGGAAAGAGGAACACCATTTGCCCATAGGGATTAAAAAATCGTAGATTCTAGGATCACTTGGATAGCCGGTAGTGATGATGATACTTCTCCTGCTTGTTGCATTACCGTCTAATGCTGGACTGTCAGTGTAGATTGTGAAGGCAAAGGTGTTTCACCTCTGTTCTAGCTGTTGTATTGCCTACATCTTGTCAGCGGCCACGTCTCCGGTCTTCCTTCTGGCTAGCTCAAAGATATGGTCTCCAACTTGAGCCATGGTAGTAGTAGTGCAAATTAGAATTGGGGCTGCATCATTACAAAGATTGACACAGCCTGCTGCTGTGTTGTTATTGATTTCAACTGAATCTGATTTCTGTATAGCCCACAAAGTTCGTACAGCAAGATTGTTTGGTCAGCATGAAGGCCCCACTTCATTGTTCGTACCTATTCTTTATTGCAAGATTTCAGGTTCACCCATGACACCGAGAGCAGCAAGGCTCAGCAAAAAAATAATTAAAAAATTTCCCAAAACGCAAATCTACTTACCTGCTGGAGTAGTTGTCTTTGTGAATGCTGTTGTTGGAGATGCTGAAAATAAAGACAGAGTTACAATAGCAACATTATTAGAGAAATTGTTCAAAACTTTATTTATTATTTGTCATTCTAAGTTTAATATTTCATCTTTATTGTTTTTCTGCTGTTTCTCTGAAATAATTAAATGATCCAATTAAAATTATAGAATTTAAATCAAAATCATTTTCATTTTAACTCCATCAAACATTGAAAAGTTGAGTGTTTGGACTTTTGTAGCTTTATCCAATAACGATTATCAGTCAGTATATATGTTTGTGCATATATAGACATAAACTATAAAAATTATATATATATATATATATATATATATATATATATATATATGTGTGTGTGTGTGTGTACGTATATATGTAAACTATACAGAAATAACATATCTTTCTTCACTTGTTCCTAGCATATTTGAAATTCTGAGAACATCTATATATCTTCTACATATTCTGTAAGCATTTTTGTGATAATTTCTGTTATACAGCAAACATTGAAAAAATATGCTGCAGGGGTGACAGGCTAAGTTAGAATTTTGAAAACAATGAGTTGGCTAAACAAATAAGATAAGTTTAATCTAAATAAGTAAAAAGTAATCTCCAAAATATTATTACTGAAAAATACTTGCATCCTTCCTATGGATTAAAATTTTAGGCGGTATAACCACATATTTATAGAACATGTTTTACTTGTAAGGCCTACAGGGTGAATATTTGAAAGTGGTTACTGTTTAGTGGATATTACTGATATTATAAATTGGATATTTCATAATGAATATTGTATTATGGATATTACTCATGTATGAACATTGATAGTCTACAGTGCATATCGTATTTTCAAAGTAATTACTGGGAAGTGGTTGTGCTAAATTAGATACCGGTACGAACTGACAACTCTTTTCTGTAGTCCTCTCAGATACATAGCACCACTTACACTCATGGGATCTTGACAAGACTATTTATTTATTCCATCAGGAAATCAATGCTGTGAAAATAGTATGAAACAAATCCAAAACTACTAATCGCTGGTTCAGACGAATTGCATCCTTATAAAACATAGGTATATATATATATGTCCAGCAAGTAAGAAAACAGATCTTAATAACATGATTCTTATAAAAACAATATGGTTATAATATTATAACTTGAAGAGTTAAGTAATTTCTAATCTCATTTGTAACATGTACAAGATGTGAGTTTTCACTAAATTACCAATGTTTAAAACTCTGTATATTAAGTAGATTTGTAACTCTGTATATTAAGTAGATTTTTGTTATTGAGTAGTCTCCCATATTTTACCTGTGGTAATCACTGGTGTTGATGTTATTGTCGGAGTTCCAGTTGAAGTTGATCCAATGGTCGGTCCAGGTCCTGCAAGGAAAACAAAGTAATATATTAGAACAGCTTTTAAAAATAACACAAGTCAATTTGCAATAAATTCTGCCCAGTGAATAAAATAAAAGGAAAACAATCTTCTAAATGAATAAATACATTTTTTTTCCCATTTCATTATATAACCATTTTTTAATAGGAATTTATTTTCATTTTTATGATAATACATAATACAATCCCTCGACTTTGATTTTTTTCCTAATTAATAAAATATGATTATGTTCATAAATATAACATTTCCTCAAATCTGGAATATATCAAATAACACCATATAATAACAATTTTCTTGTAGTTGCTTTTTCCCAAATTACCAACATGTGAAATGTAGATTATTATTTTGTTTTTCTGCTGAGAAGACTACAGCTAGATTAATTGCTGCTCGAAGAGTGGGTACTTATTTATTCATGAATTATAAAATCCAAATTGTACTTTTGTGCATGAAACAAATAAAATAATTTAAAGTATATGTGTTCACATAGAGTTCAGTTTCATAAACAATTGTTATGTTTAATTTTCTTATAGTTTATTTAATTCCATTTAAATTATCAGTCACGGCCGTATATTATTGAAATTAGTTGGCATAATATAAATAAAAGAGACATTATATTTACTTGTACTTATTGTTAAATCGTAGGTGTATGAAAAATTCAGTAGTTGTATGACACATCCTATTGACATATCCCTCTCATCAATTAAATAAAGAATCCATTTCCAATTTGTTGCAGCGATTATTTTTAATGAATTCATATTTATTTAAAAATAGGCTATGAAATTTTAGAGACATGACTTTATGGAAAGTAAGCGAAAATCAGTTATTCCACATTTCCTGGATATCATCATCAATGTTCCTGTTCTCTTTGGAGTGGAAGCATGGAATATATTACCATACTGAAATTAAAAACTACATAGTTATATACTAAATTATCTCAGGAAGATTATGAATGTTGTCTGACAGGCCAAGGTCAGTAATCAGGAAATACTGGAAGGTGCAGGCCTACAATCTGTGGTAGATATACTAATGCAGAATAATCTCTGATGGGAAGAACACCTGGAGTGAATGGGACCTGGATGACAACCAAGGCAATCGCTCTATTTCCAAGTGTGAAAGAAGGAGAAATAAAGGAAGATCTATACTAAGATTGAAGAGAAACTTTAAACGGAGGAATATTAACATCGGGCTAGTGCTACCAGATCAGGCTGTCTGAAGATACCGGCTTTCTGACTTAAAATGCACCAAACATTGATGTTATGTTTTTTCCGTTCCCTTCGGAAAACTCAATCATGTTCTGCAAATCGTGTATACTCCTCATGTGTCAGAAGTGTTCTAATGTATAGCTCCGGAACTTGGGCTGTCTCTGCTGGCACACTAAAGAAACTGCACCATAACGAGAAGGCAATGGTCAGATGGATCCTTTTGGTGAAGTCAACTTGAAAAGCCTCACGCACATCGTGCAGAAGAGCAGACTGCATTGTTTGGGGCACGTTAAGCGCAGAAATGGCTGGACTGCTAAAGTCCAACAGTTGAATCTGCCAAAGAAGAAAACCACCACTGACAGACCCAAATTGTCTTGAGAGGACATGGTCAAACGTTATAGGAAAGCCTTACTACAGACAAGAATGGAGACGAAAACTTAGATCAAGACTAGACAATAAAGCTCATCAGAGGATTACTTGTGGCATGATTCAACAAATAAACCGGTTGTTGTTGTTGTTGTTGATGATGATGATGATGATGATGATGATCTCATATAAATTTTTTAATAAAATAATTATTTAAAAATTAAATAAAAATCTAATTTAGGTGCATTTGATTTGAAATTGTGCAAATAATATAAATAAATCATGAAACAGTGTTTGTTGAAAATTATTTTAAAATGTCCCCAAATATAAATCCACTTACCTGCTGTTGTAGTTTTCTTTGTAGATGTGGTTACTGGAGATGCTGAAAATGAATACATAGTTACAATAGAAACATTATTGGAGAAATTTTTCAAAACTTTATCATTTATTAGTCATTCTTAGCAAAATACATCTTTTTTTCTGAGAATATTTAAACACGTATATTTTTTGTGAGTAATTTCAGCATTCAGGGTTGACTTGCTGGATTGGAATTGGACAATACTGACTTGGATAAAAAAATAAGTTAACTTAATCTAAATAATAAAAGTCATCTGAAAATATTTTTTTCTGAAAATTGCTTGTATCACTATCTTTAGATGAATCTGATTATACGAGGGGCATTCAATAAGTAATTCCCCTGACCCACTTCCAGTGGTCTGATCTAGATGAAATTTTACATGTGTAATGATTTATATCTGTATAGGTTATGTTGCAAAAAACAGTTTAGAACTAATCGGTGTTTTTGATTTACAGGTGTTTGAACTAAGTCAGGTGTGAAATGGAGCCAGTTTAGTTTCGCGCAGTGATTCGGTTTTTGTATTTGAAAAGACACACACCAAAGGAGACTTTTGATGAAATGAAAGAAACTCATGGTGATGATGCCCTATCATATGACCTTGTAAAACGCTGGCATCGTGAATTCAAACATGGCCGGAAGTCTGTGGAAACAGTTCCCAGACCTGGTCGTCCCTCTTCCGCCATTGATGAAGCATCTGTCCGTGAAGTTGAGGCTTCCATTTTGGAAGATCAATGCATTACCATTAGACAAATAGCATAAGAGGTCAAGATTAGTACAGGGTCTGTGGAAACTATCATTCATGACCATTTGCATATGCATAAGGTGTCTGCCAGATGGATTCGCAGGTTGCTCACACCTTTCCAGAAGCAAGAACGCGTTGAGTGCTCAGGGATAAATTGTACACACAATTAAGGCAGTCCAATTTTATGAGCTACCATGATGTATTTCGAAACCATTTTCTAATTGCTTAGATTTTGCAGAGCAACTTTCAAAAAATACTAGCAACTATTAGAGATAATTATAGCCTTTTTATTACTTTAGCCATATAATAATAATGTTAAATATGTTTAGTGAATTAAAAATACCTGGTTGTTTTACAACAAATCTGCCCATGACAAGAAAAATATTTATAGGTAGAATTGCTAATATAAAGATAACACACTAGGTTTAAGAAATATGAAATGTCCTTACTGTGCAAATGGAAACATGCTTCAACATCCAGCGATACTATGTAGTTTGAACTCTGATCAACTTCTTTTTCTTCCAAAATCACTTGGATTGCCGTCACTTTGTCAAATGTGGTTGAGATATAGGGTCCAGTGATTTCAGTGCCATCAGGAATTGGTACGAAATTTACAGATCCTGGACGTTGTACAAGAATTGTGACTGTCTTAGCATTACCGCTTAAATCAACCTTGATCAGCTCTACACCTTCAGGGCCATCGGTCAGTTTAACTGTGATGGTGGGTTTAGGATAAGTGGGGTCAGTTGGTGCTGGTATAATCAGTCCAGGTTGGCCAGGTCGTATATCACTGATGGGAGAGTTTGATGTTTCTGGTGTCACACTAATGAAGTCATCAGGAATGAGGTTTTTATCAGTCATACCCTTGGTAGACTCACAGGGAACTGCAAAAAAGTAAATCCATCTTACAAATTTGTAGTACAAGTGGTTAAGCACTTTGATAACTGATATAGCCAGCTACTATTAGCACAATGGAAAGCTGTTTTGTAAATAAACAAATAGACCACTCTTTAGTAGTTTAAATGAAAGGATTAGGATGTCACTTCCCAGCATTGCACCCCTTGACTCGTAGTTCAGTGGTACGAATCTCTGACTATCACCTAGATAGTTGTAGATTCAATCCTGACTTGAGGCAGGTGATAGTCTAACTGCACTGAAGAGTTGTAATACAATATATATATAAACAATTAGATCTTAAACAAATTTAGTTTTGTTTTTGGATGAGTAAAGCATTTTTTGTATTTTTTTAAAAGGTACATTGGTGACAGACGAATGTATTTTGATTCACATGGTAAAATCACTGATGGCATTGGTTTTTCAATAAATACAAGTATTGTTTAAAAGAAACTGATCTAAAGGAAGGTTTTTTAAAGTAAGTTGTTTGTGGACTTTCTTTTTTATGCCTATCTTGTATTTTTTTAATGAATAGTTGTTCTATAAAATTCAGAGAATGCTTGAATACTTAGATTGTCTTTATTAATGAGAAAACAAACTATGATTAATGAATCTCATTACTGGAAAATAAAGGTATAGTCACTGAGATCTGCTTTTCTATTGTTCGTCTTTTAATATTTTGGAATTATAAATTAATATCTTTTGATCTTAAACTTTGAGAGTTTGACTGATATATATATATATATATATATATATATATATATATATATATATTTAAGTATTTTTATGAAAATCGCTCCGAACAAGGCATGAAGCCACTTGCTGGATGTAAGGAGATAACAAAACGAAATATGATTATCACAAAGACAGGAAATGCCTATTGGCCTTAATCTTGAAAAGACCAAGGCTATAGGTAGGAGGAAAACATTCTTCAGTCAGGATTTAATGTAAAACTTTCTTCATCACTTTCAGCTCAATTTGGAAAGAGGAACACCATTTTCCCATAGGGATTAAAAAATCGTAGATTATAGGATCACTTGGGTAGCCGGTGGTGATGATGATACTTCTCCTGCTTGTTGCATTACCGTCTAATGCTGAACAATCAGTGTAGATTGTGAAGGCAAAGGTGTTTCACCTCTATTCTAGCTGTTGTATTGCCTACTTCTTTATCAGCTGCTACGTCTCCAGTCGTCCTTCTGGCTTGTTAAAGATATGGTCTCCCACTTGAGCCATGGTGGTAGTAGTGCAAATTAGATTTGGGGCTGCATCATTACAAAGATTGACACAGCCTGCTGCTGTGTTGTTATTGATTTCAACTGAATCTGATTTCTGTATAGCCCACAAAGTTCGTACAGCAAGATTGTTTGGTCTGCATGAAGGCCCCACTTCATTGTTCGTACCTATTCTCTATTCCAAGATTTCAGGTTCACCCATGACACCGAAAACAGCAGGGCTCAGCAAGAAAATAATTTTGAAATTTCCCAAAACACAAATCTACTTACCTGCTGGAGTAGTTGTCTTTGTGAATGCTGTTGTTGGAGATGCTGAAAATAAAGACAGAGTTACAATAGCAACATTATTAGAGAAATTGTTCAAAACTTTATTAATTATTTGTCATTCTAAGTTTAATATTTCATCTTTATTGTTTTTCTGCTGTTTCTCTGAAATAATTATATGATCCAATTAAAATTATAGAATTTAAATAAAAATCATTTTCATTTTAACTCCATCAATCATTGAAAAGTTGAGTGTTTGGACTTTTGTAGCTTTATCCAATAACGATTATCAGTCAGTATATATGTTTGTGCATATATAGACATGAACTAGTAAAACTATATATATATATATATATATATATATATATATATATATATATATATATATGTGTGTGTGTGTGTGTACGTATATATGTAAACTATACAGAAATAACATATCTTTCTTCACTTGTTCCTAGTATATTTGAAATTCTGAGAACATCTATATATCTTCTACATATTCTGTAAGCATTTTTGTGATAATTTCTGTTATACAGCAAACCATTAAAAAATATGCTGCAGGGGTGACAGGCTAAGTTAGAATTTGGAAAATAATGAGTTGGCTAAACAAATAAGATAAGTTTAATCTAAATAAGTAAAAAGTAATCTCCAAAATATTATTACTGAAAAATACTTGTATTCTTCCTATGGATTAAAATTTTAGGAGGTATAACCACATATTTATGAAACATGTTTTACTTGTAAGGCCTACAGGGTGAATATTTGAAAGTGGTTACTGTTTAGTGGATATTACTGATATTATAAATTGGATATTTCATAATGAATATTGTATTATGGATATTACTCATGTATGAACATTGATAGTCTACAGTGCATATCGTATTTTCAAAGTAATTACTGGGAAGTGGTTGTGCTAAATTAGATACTGGTACGGACTGACAACTCTTTCCTGTAGTCCTCTCAGATACATAGCACCACTTACACTCATGGGATGTTGACATGCCTATTTATTTATTCCATCAGGAAATCAATGCTGTGAAAATAGTATGAAAAAAATCCAAAACTATTAATCGCTGGTTCAGACGAATTGCATCCTTATAAAACATGGGTATATATATATATGTCCAGCAAGTAAGAACACAGATCTTAATAACATGATTCTTATTAAAACAATATGGTTATAATATTATAACTTGAAGAGTTAAGTAATTTCTAATCTCATTTGTAACATGTACAAAATGTGACTTTTTACTAAATTACCAATGTTTTTAAAGTAATGTAACTCTGTATATTAAGTAGAGTTTTGTTATTGAGTAGTCTCCCATATTTTACCTGTGGTAATCACTGGTGTTGATGTTATTGTCGGAGTTCCAGTTGAAGTTGATCCAATGGTCGGTCCAGGTCCTGGAAAATAAAGTAATATATTAGAACAGCTTTTAAAAATAACACAAGTCAATGTGCAATAAATTCTGCCCAGTGAATAAAATAAAAGGAAATCAATCTTCTAAATGAATAAATACAAATGTTTTTCCCATTTCATTATATAACCAGTTTTTAATAGGAATTTATTTTCATTTTTATGATAATACATAATACAATCCCTCGACTTTGATTTTTTTCCTAATTAATAAAATATGATTATGTTCATAAATATTACATTTCCTCAAATCTGGAATATATCAAATAACACGATATAATAACAATTTTCGTGTAGTTGTTTTTTCCCAAATTAGCAACAAGTGAAATGTAGATTGTTATTTTGTTTGGCTGCTAAGAAGACTACAGCTAGATTAATTGCTGCCTGAAGAGTGGGTACTTATTTATTCATGAATTATAAAATCCAAATTGTACTTTTGTGCATGAAACAAATAAAATAATTTAAAGTATATGTGTTCACATAGAGTTCAGTTTCATAAACAATTGTTATGTTTAATTTTCTTATAGTTTATTTAATTCCATTTAAATTATGAGTCACGGCCGTATATTATTTAAATTAGTTGGCATAATATGAATGAAAGAGACATTATATTTACTTGTACTTATTGTTAAATCGCAGGTGTATGAAAAATTCAGTAGTTGTATGACACATCCTATTGACATATCCCTCTCATCAATTAAATAAAGAATCCATTTCCAATTTGTTGCAGCGATTATATTTAATGATTTCATATTTATTTAAAGATAGGCTATGAAATTTTAGAGACATGACTTTATGGATAGTAAGTGAAAAACTATTATTCCACATTTCCTGGATATCATCATCATGTTAACTGTTCTCTTTCAGGTGGAAGCATGGAATATATTACCATACTGAAATCAAAAACTACATGTTTATATACTAAATTATCTCAGGAAGATTATGAATGTTGTCTGACAGACCAAGGTCAGTAATCAGGAAATACTGGAAGGTGCAGGCCTACAATCTGTGGTAGATATACTAATGCAGAATAATATCCGATGGGAAGGACACCTGCAGTGAATGGGACCTGGATGACTACCAAGGAAATCGCTCTATTCCCAAGTGTGAAAGAAGGAGAAATCAAGGAAGACCTATACTAAGATTGAAGAGAAATGTTAAAGGAGGAATATTAACATCGGGCTAGTGCTACCAGATCAGGCTGTCTGAAGATACCGGCTTTCTGACTTAAAATGCACCAAACATTGATGTTATGTTTTTTCCGTTCCCTTCGGAAAACTCAATCGTGTTCTGCAAATCGTGTATACTCCTCATGTGTCAGAAGTGTTCTAATGTATGGCTCCGGAACTTGGGCTGTCTCTGCTGGCACACTAAAGAAACTGCACCATAACGAGAAGGCAATGGTCAGATGGATCCTTTTGGTGAAGTCAACTTGAAAAGCCTCACGCACATCGTGCAGAAGAGCAGACTGCATTGTTTGGGGCACGTTAAGCGCAGAAATGGCTGGACTGCTAAAGTCCAACAGTTGAATCTGCCAAAGAAGAAGACCACCACTGACAGACCCAAATTGTCTTGAGAGGACATGGTCAAACGTTATAGGAAAGCCTTACCAAAGACAAGAATGGAGAGGAAAACTTAGATCAAGACTAGACAATAAAGCTCCACCCTAATCAGAGGATTACTTGTGGCCTGATTCAACAAATAAACCGGTTGTTGTTGTTGTTGTTGTTGTTGTTTATGATGATGATGATGATGATGATGATGATGATGATGATGATCTCATATAAATTTTTTAATAAAATAATTATTTAAAAAATAAATAAAAATCTAATTTAGGTGCATTTGATTTGAAATTGTGCAAATAATATAAATAATTCATGAAATAGTGTTTGTTGGAAATTACTTTAAAATGTCCCCAAATATAAATCCACTTACCTGCTGTTGTAGTTTTCTTTGTAGATGTGGTTACTGGAGATGCTGAAAATGAATACATAGTTACAATAGAAACATTATTGGAGAAATTTTTCAAAACTTTATCATTTATTAGTCATTCTTAGCAAAATACATCTTTTTTTCTGAGAATATTTAAAGACGTATATTTTTTGTGAGTAATTTCAGCATTCAGGGTTGACTTGCTGAATTGGAATTGGACAATACTGACTTGGATAAAAAAATAAGTTAACTTAATCTAAATAATAAAAGTCATCTGAAAATATTTTTTTCTGAAAATTGCTTGTATCACTATCTACAGATGAATTTGATTATACGAGGGGCATTCAATAAGTAATGCTCCTGACCCACTTCCAGTTGTCTGATCTAGATGAAATTTTACATGTGTAATGATTTATATCTGTATAGGTTATGTTGCAAAAAACAGTTTTGAACTAATCGGTGTTTTCGATTTATAGGTGTTTGAACTAAATCAGGTGTGAAATGGAGCCAGTTGAGTGTCGCACAGTGATCCGGTTTTTGTATTTGAAAAGATGCACACCAAAGGAGACTTCTGATGAAATGAAAGAAACTCATGGTGATGATGCCCTATCATATGACCTTGTAAAACGCTGGCATCGTGAATTCAAACATGGCCGGAAGTTTTTGGAAACAGTTCCCAGACCTGGTCGTCCCTCTTTTGCCATTGATGAGGCATCTGTCAGTGGAGTTGAGGCTGCCATTTTGAAAGATCGATGCATTACTATTAGCCAAATAGCATAAGAGGTCAAGATTAGTACAGGGTCTGTGGAAACTATCATTCATGAGAATTTGCATATGCATAAAGTGTCTGCCAGAAGGATTCGCAGGTTGCTCACACCTTTCCAGAAGCAAGAACGCGTTGAGTGCTCGAGGATTAATTATTCTGACAATTAAGGCAGTCCAATTTTATGAGCTACCATGATGTATTTCGAAACCATTTTCTAATTGCTTAGATTTTGCAGAGCAACTTTCAAGAAATACTAGCAACTATTAGCGATAATTATAGCCTTTTTATTACCTTAGCCATATAATAATAATGTCAGATATGTTTAGTAAATTAAAAATACCTGGTTGTTTTACAACAAATCTGCCCATGACAAGAAAAATATTTATAGGTAGAATTGCTAATATAAAGATAACACACTAGGTTTAAGAAATATGAAATGTCCTTACTGTGCAAATGGAAACATGCTTCAACATCCAGCGATACTATGTAGTTTGAACTCTGATCAATTTCTTTTTCTTCCAAAATCACTTGGATTGCCGTCACTTTGTCAAATGTGGTTGAGATATAGGGCCCAGTGATTTCAGTGCCATCAGGAATTGGTACGAAATTTACAGATCCTGGACGTTGTACAAGAATTGTGACTGTCTTAGCATTACCGCTTAAATCAACCTTGATCAGCTCTACACCTTCAGGGCCATCGGTCAGTTTAACTGTGATGGTGGGTTTAGGATAAGTGAGGTCAGTTGGTGCTGGTACAATCAGTCCAGGTTGGCCAGGTCGTATATCACTGATGGGAGAGTTTGATGTTTCTGGTGTCACACTAATGAAGTCATCAGGAATGAGGTTTTTATCAGTCATACCCTTGGTAGACTCACAGGGAACTGCAAAAAAGTAAATCCATCTTACAAATTTGTAGTACAAGTGGTTAAGCACTTTGATAACTGATATAGCCAGCTACTATTAGCACAATGGAAAGCTTTTTGTAAATAAACAAATGGAGCACTCTTTAGTAGTTTAAATGAAATGATTAGGATGTCACTTCCCAGCATTGCGCCCCCCTTGACTCGTAGTTCAGTGGTACGAATCTCTTACTATCACCTAGATAGTTGTGGGTTCAATCCTGACTTGAGGCAGGTGATAGTCTAACTGCACTGAAGAGTTGTAATACAATATATATATAAACAATTAGATCTTAAAAAAATTTAGTTTTGTTTTTTGGATGAGTAAAGCATTTTTTGTATTTTTTTAAAAGGTACATTAGTGACAGACGAATGTATTTTGATTCACATGGTAAAATCACTGATGGCATTGGTTTTTCAATAAATACAAGTATTGTTCAAAAGAAACTGATCTAAAGGAATGTTTTTTAAAGTAAGTTGTTTGGGGACTTTCTTTTTTATGCTTATCTTGTCTTTTTTTTATGAATAATTGTTCGCTAAACTTCGAGGAATGCTTGAATACTTAGATTGTCTTGATTAATAAGAAAACAAACTATGATTAATGAATCTCATTACTGGAAAATAAAGGTATAGTCACTGGGATCTGCTTTTCTATTGTTCGTCTTTTAATATTTTGGAATTATAAATTAATATATTTTGATCTTAAACTTTGACAGTTTGACTGATATATATATATATATATATATATATATATATATATATATATATATATATATATATATATGTGTGTATTTTTATGGAAATCGCTCAAAACAAGGCATGAAGCCACTTGATGTAAGGAGATAAAAAAAACGAAATATGATTATCACAAAGACAGGAAATGCCTATTGGCCTTACTCTTTAAAAGACCAAGGCTATAGGTAGGAGGAAAACATTCTTCAGTCAGGATTTAATGTAAAACTTTCTTAATCACTTTTAGCTCAATTTGGAAAGAGGAACACCATTTGCCTATAGGGATTAAAAAATCTTAGATCATAGGATCACTAGGCTAACCGGTGGTGATGATGATACTTCTCCTGCTTGTTGCATTACCGTCTAATGCTGAACCGTCAGTGTAGATTGTGAAGGCAAAGGTGTTTCACCTCTGTTCTAGCTGTTGTATTACCTACATCTTGTCAGCGGCCATGTCTCCGGCCTTCGTTCTGGCTAGCTCAAAGATATGGTCTCCAACTTGAGCCATGGTGGTAGTAGTGCAAATTAGATTTGGGGCTGCATCATTACAAAGATTGACACAGCCTGCTGCTGTGTTGTTATTGTTTTCAACTCAATCTGATTTCTGTATAGCCCACAAAGTTCGTACAGCAAGATTTTTTGGTCTGCATGAAGGCCCCACTTCATTGTTCGTACCTATTCTCTATTCCAAGATTTCAGATTCACCCATGACACCGAGAACAGCAAAGCACAGCAAGAAAATAATTTTGAAATTTCCCAAACCACAAATCTACTTACCTGCTGGAGTAGTTGTCTTTGTGAATGCTGTTGTTGGAGATGCTGAAAATAAAGACAGAGTTACAATAGCAACATATTAGAGAAATTGTTCAAAACTTTATTAATTATTTGTCATTCTAAGTTTAATATTTCATCTTCATTGTTTTTTTGCTCTTTCTCTGAAGTGATTATATGATCCAATTAAAATTATATAATTTAAATAAAAATCATTTTCATTTTAACTCCATCAATCATTGAAAAGTTGAGTGTTTGAACTTTTGTAGCTCTATCCAATAACAATTATTATTCAGTATATATGTTTGTGTATATATAGACATAAACTATGAAAAATAACATCAAATCTAGCTTGATTATAGTATTTAAAATTTCAATTATGTCATAAAATTTAAAATCTACCGAATTATAATATATATATATCATCATCATCATCATCATCATCATCATCATCATCATCATCATCATCATCATCAACTTTTTTATTTGTTGAATCAGGCCATGATGAGGGTGGGGCCTGATTGTCTAGTCTCGAAATCTTAGTCTTCCTCTCAACTCCTTTCTTTGGCAAGGCTTGATGGAATCCATACCCATGGCCTTCCTATCACTTTTGACTACGTCCTCCCAAGTCAACTTGGGTCTGCCAGTGGTGATGTTCTCTGCTGGCACATTCAACTGTCGGACTTTAGCAATCCAGCCATCGCTACACTCAATGTGACCCAACCAACGCAGTCTGTTCTTTCACATGATGTCCGCAAGGCTTTTCAAGTCGACCTGTGAGAGCAGGGATTCAAAAGAAACGTACTGTTCAGGCCTCACCAAACAGATCCATCTGACCATTGCCCTGTCATTACGGTGCAGCTTCCTTAGTATGCCAGCAGAGACATCCCAAGTTTCTGAGCCATACAACAGCACACTTCTGACACATGAGGAGTATACACGCCCTCTCGTAGTTGTTGGCAGGTGTTTGTTTGTCCGGATTGGTAGCAGCTCTCTAAACTTTTTCCAGGCACACTTGCAACGTGTAGCTGCCGCAGTTCACAGCCTCCACCTGATGACAGCACATCTCCAAGATAACAAAAGTCTGTCACTACTTTCAGCTTGTTGTCACCAGTATCCATCTCCGTCAGATATATATATATATATATGTATGTATATGTATATATATATATATATAGGACCCTCTTCACTTTAAGATTAGGAGGCATGACTTTGCCACCGCTATGTTGTTGGTTTTGTTTTGGATTTGTTTTCTTATCTACATATTGTCTGAATTTATTTTCATAATTATTTTTGAATCTATGGAGGTAGTCTTAGCGAAGCTACAAAAGTTTATAAAAACATATATATACGTATATATCAACATCAACTAATAAAAACAGATCATCATAACAAGACTACTATTAACCAAATGTAGTTATAATGTTATAAATCCAAACATAACCTCATCTTGAATTACTGACTTTTTCTAAAGGGAAGTAACTCTGCATATTAAGTAGATTTTTGTTATTGAGTAGTCTCCCATATTTTACCTGTTGTAACCAATGGTGTTGATGTTATTGTTGGAGTTCCCATTGAAGTGGATCCAATGGTCGGTCCTGGTCCTACAAGGAAAATAGATTAATATATTAGAATAGTTTAAAAATATAATATATGTCAATGTGCAATAAATTCTTCCCAGTGAATAAAATAAAAGGAAATCTATCTTCTAAATGAATAAATACAAACGTTTTTCCCATTTATCCAAACTACATTGATATCAAAATACTGCAGGCTTTTTTAATTCAATGATACAACAAAATATTTAAAATAATTTATACACAGTGTAATAAAAACTGGACGCCGAATATAACTTAAGGATAAGCTTTATTTAACCATTTGTTGCTTAGCTAGACAAATAGTGTTTAACATTCACTCTTTAATATACACGAATGTAGAACATTCCATTATTACTCCAAGGGGGAGACAGGCATCAATTATCTTTGTTACTACATTCTCCCCCATCTATCTTCTTATTCGTAGGGAACAAAATCATCCCATCGACCTGGCCTCCTGCGGGTTCTTTGAGGGCGTCTTGGTTGTTCGTGCCCGACATCCATTTCTAATCTAGGCTCCTCGGGACCTGACGACGTTTCGGGACTGTCTTGTGTGGCTGGTTTAGGGCTAAAATATCTTGCTCCAAATCGCTCTCGTTTTCTACGGCGCTTCGGTCGCTTGGTGTCTGAAGATTGAGTATCTGTCTCAGATATTGGGTGAAACCGCTTTCGTGGTACCCATCTGTCGTCCGAACTAGAGTCAGAGACGACTCTGTTAGTATATTCAGATTCGTTTTGTTGGGACTCTGAACTTGACGTATCTGGCACACGATCACCTAAGAGGGTCGGACTTGTTCCACGAACCGGAGCTCTATATCCATCTGAAGCAGTTCTACGTTCATATACATTTCCTGCTGGGGCTAGATCCCTTAAGGAGACAGTAGATTGCCTTCCTTCTGAATTTCTGACCAGTGCATACTGAGGGTTCGCTTCGATTAATTGTACCTCGCTTACCAATGGGTCATGTTTACTATGACGAACATGACGTTTTAATAAAACTGTGCCAGGTTGTGCAAGCCACGAGGGAAGTGATGTGCCTGCTGAGCTTCGTCGTGGGAACGAGAAGAATCTCTCATGTGGGGTAGCGTTTGTCGCTGTACATAATAGAGTCCTAATAGCGTATAAGGCCATGGGGATGAGACTTTCCCAATCGGAGATCGGACTATTGCGATTTGCTGCCGCCAACTGTACTGTCTTCCATATTATGCCATTGTATCTTTCGCACTGTCCGTTTCCTTGAGGATTGTGAGGAGTTGTTCTACTTACAGCTACCCTTCGTTCATGCAGAAACTGCTTGAGTTCGTCCGACATAAAAGCAGACCCACGATCTGAATGTATATATGCAGGCACTCCAAAAACGGCAAAAATGGAGCAGAGGCCTTGAATTACTGTTGCAGCCGTTACGTCTGGGCAGGGGATGACGAACGGAAATCTTGAGTACTCGTCTATTATTGTGAGCATGTATTTATTTTTAGTTTTAGAGGGTAAAGGGCCCTTAAAATCCAGGTTAAGTCTTTCAAAAGGCTGTGTGGCCTTAATGAGTGTTGCTGGAGGAGGTTTGTAGAACCTGGGCTTATTTTCTGCGCATATCCGACAAGAGTTCGTAATTCTTTTTACGTCTTCAACAGAATATGGCAAGTTTCTGCTCCTGACTACGTGAATCATTCTTGTGATACCTGGGTGACACAATTCCCTGTGTATATACTGAAGATCATCTGAGCCAGTTACCAGGCCACACACCCTTGAAAGCGCGTCGACCGCGGCATTCTCCTTACCAGGGCGGTAAGTGACGTCAAAGGAGTAGCAAGAAAGCTCCATTCTCCATCTCGCTATTTTCTCGTTTTTTATTTTACTCGTTGTTTTTGGGTTAAACATAAACGAGACCGACTTTTGGTCAGTGATTAATTCAAAATGTCGGCCGATTAAGTAATGCCTCCATTTTCGTAATGCCTCAACTATGGCGTACGCTTCTTTTTCTATTGCAGAGTGTCGTCGCTCGGATTTCGAAAGTGTTCTTGAAAAAAAAGCTACAGGACGACCGGATTGTCTCAGTGAGGCAGCTATCGCACAGTCGGAGGCATCCGTCTCAACTAATAGAGGGATAAAAGGATCCACAGCAGAAATGGCAGACTGAGCAATGTTCCTTTTCATGTTTTGAAATGCTCTGATGGCGGAACAGGACAACGGAAAAGTAGATACTTGTGTCAATGGGTGTATTTTTTCTGAAAAAGACGCAACCCATTGGGAGTAGTGAGCAAACATACCGAGGGCTCGTCGTAAAGAGGGCATGTTTCCAGGGATTGGTAATTCCATTAGCGGTTTCAGTCGCTCGGGATCCGGCGTCATGGTGCCATTTTTGACAATGTATCCCAATAATTTGATGCTTTTCAAGTTGTAGGAACATTTTTCACTGTTTAAAGTCAGATTATATTTCTTGACGGCAGCCATGAATCGTTTAAGGTTGTGGTCATGTTCAGCTTGGTTATGTCCGCATACTGTGACATTGTCTATATATGCAACAGTACCCTTCAATTTTTCATTGGAGATTATTTCATCTATTACCCTCTGGAAGCTAGCCACACCATTTGTTATCCCAAAAGGAATTCGGCAGAACTGATATAGGCGACCGCAGGCCTCGAATGCCGTGTAGGGCTTATCCTCTGGCTTGATAGGTACCTGATGGTAGGCACTTCTGAGATCTAAAGTACTGAAAGTGTGATATTTTGCAATATTAGAAATCATTTCGTCAATACGAGGCAGTGGATAGGCATCGAGTAATGTGTATCTGTTGATGGTCTGGGAATAGTCAATGACCATCCTTTTCTTGTGATTTTCAGTGGCTGTTACGAGGACCTGTGCTCGCCATGGAGATTCACTTGGCTCTATAATTCCTTCCTTAAGTAGTTTTGTTACTTCTGCTGCTATGAACTGTTTGTCCGTTTCTGAATAGCGTCTTGATTTTATTGCTATTGGTTTGCAGTCAGGAGTTAAGTTTGTAAAAAGTGACGGGTGCCGCACTTTGACAGCTGCTAGTCCACATACGCTTAGGACTGGCTTGGGGCCACCAAAAGGAATTTCAACGCATGAATGTTGTTTTAGAAAATTGTGACCCAAAATCACTTCGCAGCAGAGGTTTTTCATTACTGATAATTTGATCCCTTGATAGGAGTTTCCTTTTAGTTTCAGGTTAACCATGCAATATCCAATTACATGGGACGATAAAGATGAATTTGCCATTGATATTTGGTTGGAACAAGGAAATATTTCCCATTTATTTGCTTTTACAATACTGGCATTAATAAAACTTTCGGAACTGCCTGTATCAATAAGCGCATGAATAGTCAATCCATTGATTTTTACCCTCACGATTGTTTTTGAGAGGCAGCCGGGGAATGCAGCTGATATTGTAATTGGTGCTACAGTAGCAAGAGTAGCCGAACGTTTTTTTTGAGAAGCTGACCGGCAAACTTTCGAAAAATGTCCCTGCTTATCACACTTGTGGCATCTAACATCTCGAGCCGGGCAGGACGAACGAGCATGTATACGAAGGCCACAAAAGTAGCATGTGGATCCAGCTGAGGCGGCAGTGATAAGTTGTTCGTGATTGTTAGAAAGGGGGGTGGCAGCATCTTGGACAATGGAAGAATTTTGAACATGCAGAGGAGGGGCTACGATAGCAGCTCCCAAAATATCGGGTTGTAAATAGAAGACAGACTGCTTCTGTGCCATGTCCAACGTTAGAGCTTGTTCATAAGCTGTTGGTAAGTCTAGGTTTTTATTCTCTAGTAGTCTTTGTCTTATTTGGTTGGACTGTATTCCATTAATAAATGCGTCCCTGATAAAAACATCTCTCGCTTGGTTCGCAGTTAAGGCTGTAAATTCACACTCGCGACTTAACGTCTTTAGAATCTGAAGGTATTGTTCAAGGCTTTCTTCTGGTTGTTGACGCCGGGTAGCAAGTAAATGTCTAGCAAAAATAGTATTTTTTTTCTTGACAAACATGGCTTCTAAAATGTCCACCGCAGTTTCATAATTTTCACATTCAGATAAATTTCTATAAATAGCAGTAGAGACATGATGTAAAAGAAGGGTATATTTCTCAGTACCTGTTAAAGCCGCGTTTGAAGATAACTGTAGAGCTGTAAGGAATCCTTCGAACATTTTTCTCCAATGCCGCCATTTGTCAGTAGATTCCGAGTCGGCCGTATCAAGGTCTAGACGATCGGGTTTCAAGTAACGTTCCATAACGAATGGTTAAATAAATTGTAATAAAAACTGGACGCCGAATATAACTTAAGGATAAGCTTTATTTAACCATTTGTTGCTTAGCTAGACAAATAGTGTTTAACATTCACTCTTTAATATACACGAATGTAGAACATTCCATTATTACTCCAAGGGGGAGACAGGCATCAATTATCTTTGTTACTACACACAGTGAGCTCAAAACACCGAAACACAGGTATGCCTATGCTTTATTCACATACGTATTTTATAAAGTTTCTAATAAATTAATATACTGTAAGAGTCATTTGTAACTTTATTTTTCCATTTCTTATATATATGCAAGTAGTATAAGTAGTAATAGTAGTAGTAGTAGTAGTAGTAATGTGTTAAAGCGATTTAATGAAAAAGGGATAACATTCCAAATGAAAACTTTCATTATTTGAAATTCAAATAATATCCGGTTAATTTTCAACACTAATACCTATGTTGAGTAAATTTACACACACCAAAAACTTACATTACTTTCGTATAAGTTCTTTTAAAAATAATCTTTGCATTGAACCGTTAAAATAATCTCTGCATTTTAATAAAAGTAAAACTTTTTTGTCATTGCGATTAACAAAGTTTTACTATTATTAATTACACGGATACATTTATTTTTAAAACTTTTTTTTTATTTAATACATATTTGTTTTATTGTGTAATAATAATAATAAAAATAATAATAATAATAATAATAACTATTCAATTTACCATGAATAAGAAAAAAGAAAAGCCCCTCTCCCTCTCTTTCCATCTTTCGAAATTACTAAAAAAAATATATTCAGATTAAAAAAATTTTTTTTAATAAGTGTTTAATCCTCATTTTTCAGTCTGTAATAATAAAGGTAACAAAACACAAAGTAACCATTTCAAATTACTCACGAATATATAATTGTTTTATTTAGCGAATTGACGTTCTATCTTTTCGTTTATTCATTTCATTATATAACCATTTTTTAATAGGAATTTATTTTCATTTTTATGAAGATACAAAACACAATCCCTCGACTTTGATTTTTTTCCTAATAAATAAAATATGATTATGTTCATGAATATTACATTTCCTCAAATCTGGAATATATCAAATAACACCATATAATAACAATTTTCTTGTAGTTGCTTTTTCCCAAATTACCAACATGTGAAATGTAGATTATTATTTGCTTTTCTGCTGAGAAGACTACAGCTAGATTAATTGCTGCCCGAAGAGTGGGTACTTATTTATTCATGAATTATAAAATCCAAATTGTACTTTTGTGCATGAAACAAATAAAATAATTTAAAGTATATGTGTTCACATAGAGTTCAGTTTCATAAACAATTGTTATGTTTAATTTTCTTATAGTTTATTTAATTTTATTAAAATTATCAGTCACGGCCGTATATTATTTAAATTAGTTGGCATAATATGAATGAAAGAGACATTATATTTACTTGTACTTATTGTTAAATCGTAGGTGTATGAAAAATTCAGTAGTTATATGACACATCCTATTGACATATCCCTCTCATCAATTAAATAAAGAATCCATTTCCAATTTGTTGCAGCGATTATATTTAATGATTTCATATTTATTTAAAGATAGGCTATGAAATTTTAGAGACATGACTTTATGGAAAGTAAGTGAAAAACTGTTATTCCACATTTCCTGGATATCATCATCAATGTTCCTGTTCTATTTGGAGTGGAAGCATGGAATATATTACCATACTGAAATTAAAAACTACATAGTTATATACTAAATTATCTCAGGAAGATTATGAATATTGTCTGACAGGCCAAGGTCAGTAATCAGGAAATACTGGAAGGTGCAGGCCTACAATCTGTGGTAGATCTACTAATGCAGAATAATTTCCGATGGGAAGGACACCTGGAGTGAATGGGACCTGGATGACTACCAAGGCAATCGCTCTATTCCCAAGTGTGAAAGAAGGTGAAATCAAGGAAGACCTATACTAAGATTGAAAAGAAACTTTAAACGGAGGAATATTAACATCAGACTAGTGCTACCAGATCAGGCTGTCTGAAGATACCGGCTTTCTGACTTAAAATGCACCAAACTTTGATGTTATGTTTTTTTCCGTTCTCTTCGGAAAACTCAATCATGTTCTGCAAATCGTGTATACTTCTCATGTGTCAGAAGTGTTCTAATGTATGGCTCCAGAACTTGAGCTTTCTCTGCTGGCACACTAAAGAAACTGCACCGTTACGAGAAGGCAATGGTCAGATGGATCCTTTTGGTGAAGTCAACTTGAAAAGCCTCATGCACATCGTGCAGAAGAGCAGACTGCATTGTTTGGGGCACATTAAGCGCAGAAATGGCTGGACTGCTAAAGTCCAACAGTTGCATCTGCCAACGAAGAAGACCACCACTGACAGACCCAAATTGTCTTGAGAGGACATGGTCAAACGTTATAGGAAAGCCTTACCAAAGACAAGAATGGAGAGGAAAACTTAGATCAAGACTAGACAATAAAGCTCCACCCTCATCAGAGGATTACTTGTGGCCTGATTCAACAAATAAACCGGTTGTTGTTGTTGTTGTTGTTGATGATGATGATGATGATGATGATGATGATGATGATGATGATGATGATCTCATATAAATTTTTTCATAAAATAATTATTTAAAAAATAAATAAACATCTTATTTGGGTGCATTAAATTTGAAATTATGCAAATAATATAAATAAATCATGAAACAGTGTTTGTTGGAAATTATTTTAAAATGTCCCCAAATATAAATCCACTTACCTGCTGTTGTAGTTTTCTTTGTAGATGTGGTTATTGGAGATGCTGAAAATGAATACATAGTTACAATAGAAACATTATCGGAGAAATTGTTCAAAACTTTATTATTTATTAGTCATTCTTAGCAAAATACATCTTTTTTTCTGAGAATATTTTAACACGTATATTTTTGTGAGTAATTTCAGCATTCAGGGTTGACTTGCTGAATTGGAATTGGACAATAATGACTTGGATAAAAAAATAAGTTAACTTAATCTAAATAATAAAAGTCATCTGAAAATATTTTTTTCTGAAAATTGCTTGTATCACTATCTATAGATGAACTTGATTATACGAGGGGCATTCAATAAGTAATTCCCCTGACCCACTTCCAGTGGTCTGATCTAGATGAAATTTTACATGTGTAATGATTTATATCTGTATAGGTTATGTTGCAAAAAACAGTTTAGAACTAATCGGTGTTTTTGATTTACAGGTGTTTGAACTAAGTCAGGTGTGAAATGGAGCCAGTTGAGTGTCGCACAGTGATTCGGTTTTTGTATTTGAAAAGATGCACACCAAAGGAGACTTCTGATGAAATGAAAGAAACTCATGGTGATGATGCCCTATCATATGACCTTGTAAAACGCTGGCATCGTGAATTCAAACATGGCCGGAAGTTTTTGGAAACAGTTCCCAGACCTGGTCGTCCCTCTTTTGCCATTGATGAGGCATCTGTCAGTGGAGTTGAGGCTGCCATTTTGAAAGATCGATGCATTACTATTAGCCAAATAGCATAAGAGGTCAAGATTAGTACAGGGTCTGTGGAAACTATCATTCATGAGAATTTGCATATGCATAAAGTGTCTGCCAGAAGGATTCGCAGGTTGCTCACACCTTTCCAGAAGCAAGAACGCGTTGAGTGCTCGAGGATTAATTATTTTGACAATTAAGGCAGTCCAATTTTATGAGCTACCATGATGTATTTCGAAACCATTTTCTAATTGCTTAGATTTTGCAGAGCAACTTTCAAGAAATACTAGCAACTATTAGCGATAATTATAGCCTTTTTATTACCTTAGCCATATAATAATAATGTCAGATATGTTTAGTAAATTAAAAATACCTGGTTGTTTTACAACAAATCTGCCCATGACAAGAAAAATATTTATAGGTAGAATTGCTAATATAAAGATAACACACTAGGTTTAAGAAATATGAAATATCCTTACTGTGCAAATGGAAACATGCTTCAACATCCAGCGATACTATGTAGTTTGAACTCTGATCAATTTCTTTTTCTTCCAAAATCACTTGGATTGCCGTCACTTTGTCAAATGTGGTTGAGATATAGGGCCCAGTGATTTCAGTGCCATCAGGAATTGGTACGAAATTTACAGATCCTGGACGTTGTACAAGAATTGTGACTGTCTTAGCATTACCGCTTACATCAACCTTGATCAGCTCTACACCTTCAGGGCCATCGGTCAGTTTAACTGTGATGCTGGGTTTAGGATAAGTGAGGTCAGTTGGTGCTGGTACAATCAGTCCAGGTTGGCCAGGTCGTATATCACTGATGGGAGAGTTTGATGTTTCTGGTGTCACACTAATGAAGTCATCAGGAATGAGGTTTTTATCAGTCATACCCTTGGTAGACTCACAGGGAACTGCAAAAAAGTAAATCCATCTTACAAATTTGTAGTACAAGTGGTTAAGCACTTTGATAACTGATATAGCCAGCTACTATTAGCACAATGGAAAGCTTTTTTGTAAATAAACAAATGGAGCACTATTTAGTAGTTGAAATGAAAGGATTAGGATGTCACTTCCCAGCATTGCGCCCACCTTGACTCGTAGTTAAGTGGTTAGAATCTCTGACTATCACCTAGATAGTTGTAGGTTCAATCCTGACTTGAGGCAGGTGATAGTCTAACTGCACTGAAGAGTTGTAATACAATATATATATAAACAATTCGATCTTAAACAAATTTAGTTTTGTTTTTTGGATGAGTAAAGCATTTTTTGTATTTTTTTAAAAGGTACATTGGTGACAGACGAATGTATTTTGATTCACATGGTAAAATCACTGATGGCATTGGTTTTTCAATAAATACAAGTATTGTTCAAAAGAAACTGATCTAAAGGAATGTTTTTTAAAGTAAGTTGTTTGAGGACTTTCTTTTTCATGCTTATCTTTTTTTTTATGAATAATTGTTCGTGAAAATTCGAGGAATGCTTGAATATTTAGATTGTCTTGATTAATGAGAAAACAAACTATAATAAATGAATCTCATTACTGGAAAATACAGGTATAGTCACTGCGATCTGCTTTTCTATTGTTTGTCTTTTAATATTTTGGAATTATAAATTAATATATTTTGATCTTAAACTTTGACAGTTTGACTGATATATATATATATATATATATATATGTGTGTGTATTTTTATGGAAATCGCTCAAAACAAGGCATGAAGCCACTTGATGTAAGGAGATAAAAAAACGAAATATGATCATCACAAAGACAGGAAATGCCTATTGGCCTTACTCTTGAAAAGACCAAGGCTATAGGTAGGAGGAAATCATTCTTCAGTCAGGATTTAATGTAAAACTTTCTTAATCATTTTCAGCTCAATTTGGAAAGAGGAACATCATTTGCCCATAGGGATTAAAAAATCGTAGATTATAGGATCACTAGGATAGCCGGTGGTGATGATGATATTTCTCTTGCTTGTTGCATTACCGTCTAATGCTGAACCGTCAGTGTAGATTGTGAAGGCAAAGGTGTTTCACCTCTGTTCTAGCTGTTGTATTGCCTACATCTTGTCAGCAGCCACGTCTCCGGTCTTCCTTCTGGCTAGCTCAAAGATATGGTCTCCAACTTGAGCCATGGTGGTAGTAGTGCAAATTAGATTTGGGGTTGCATCATTACAAAGATTGACACAGCCTGTTGTATTCAACTGAATCTGATTTCTGTATAGCCCACAAAGTTCGTACCTCAAGATTTTTTGGTCTGCATAAAGTCCCCCTTCATTGTTCGTACCTATTCTTTATTGCAAGATTTCAGGTTCACCCATGACACCGAGAGCAGCAAGGCTCAGCAAAAAAATAATTTTGAAATTTCCCAAAACGCAAATCTACTTACCTGCTGGAGTAGTTGTCTTTGTGAATGCTGTTGTTGGAGATGCTGAAAATAAAGACAGAGTTACAATAGCAACATTATTAGAGAAATTGTTCAAAACTTTATTAATTATTTGTCATTCTAAGTTTAATATTTCATCTTTATTGTTTTTCTGCTGTTTCTCTGAAATAATTATATGATCCAATTAAAATTATAGAATTTAAATAAAAATCATTTTCATTTTAATTCCATCAATCATTGAAAAGTTAAGTGTTTGGACTTTTGTAGCTCTATCAAATAACAATTATTATTCAGTATATATGTTTGTATATATATAGACATAAACTATGAAAAATAACATCAAATCTATCTTCATTGTTTGATGGTGATTTTAATTTTCTGAGAACATTTAAATAACTACACATTTTGTAAGTATTTTTTAAATAATTTGATGTGATACAAGAAACATTTTTAAAATATGTAAAATATGTGTGTGTGTGTTTGTGTGTATGTATGTGTGTTTGTATGTATATATGCTGATGTAATTTAATGCACACACATATGAATAAACATGATTGTTTGAGTGCTGATTTTCAGAGTTTGATTATAATATTTAAAATTTTAATTATGTCATAAAATTTAAAATCTACCGAATTATAATATATATATATATATATATATATATATATATATATATATATATATATATATATATATATATATATATATAATTAACTTGTTACCAATATCCAGGTGGTATGAATCCGAAGGAAGTTGAAACCGGGTTTATGAGAGTGCTCAATGAAAATTCAGAGCAAAATATATTTTTTGTTGATGATTTTATTCCATTACTTGCTGCGACAAAACATATTCTGTTTCGTTAACACTTGCAAATAGCGTCAACATCGTCAGGCGACAAATGGAATCAAAGGGCCATTTGATTGCATTTGTCGCCCGACGATGTTGACGCTATTTGCAAGTGTTAACGAAACAGAATATGTTTTGTCGCAAGTAATGGAATAAAATCATCAACAAATATATATATATATATATATATATATATATATATATATATATATATATATATATATATATATATGTATATATATATATATTGGACCCTCTTCACTTTAGGATTAGGAGGCATGACTTCGCCACCACTATGTTGTTGGTTTTGTTTTGGATTTGTTTTCTTATCTACCTATTTTCTGAATTTATTTTCATAATTATTTTTGGATTCATGGAGGTAGTCTTAGTGAAGCTACAAAAGTTTATAAACATATATACGTATATATCAACATCAAATAAGGAAAACAGATCATCATAACAAGACTACTATCAACCAAATGTGGTTATAATGTTATAAATCCAAACATAACCTCATCTTGAATTACTGACTGTTTCTAAAGGGAAGTAACTCTGCATATTAAGTAGATTTTTGTTATTGAGTAGTCTCCCATATTTTACCTGTGGTAATCAATGGTGTTGATGTTATTGTTGGAGTTCCTGTTGAAGTGGATCCAATGGTCGGTCCTGGTCCTACAAGGAAAATAGATTAATATATTAGAATACTTTAAAAATATAATATATGTCAATGTGCAATAAATTCTTCCCAGTGAATAAAATAAAGAAAAATCAGTCTTGAATTATAAAATCTAAAATTGTACTCTTGTGCATGAAATAAATACAATCTAAAAATAAATGTGTTCACATATAATTTATTTTTGTAAACTGTTATCTATATAATACAAAAAAGCTGATAATCTTGCTTGTTTGCACATTGAATATTTTAGACTGTGGAAGGAAGGAGGGATGAGATAAGAACTGGTGAGAGGAGGGAAATGATGTCACAATCAAATAGAAAATTTATTTTTCTTCATTATTTGCATCATTTAATTATGTTTGATAATACAGGTCCCCTGAGATAACATATATATTTGTATTAGAGCAGAGATCAAGAGTACACAGAGGTACTCTATTCACTCCCGGGCAATACTGGTGCACATTTTAGTACTCTTTAATATTCATATTATTGCAAAATGTTCAAATTTGAAGTCCACATAAAAAGTGAGTTTATATAAGTAAAGAAAATACTTGACAAATTTCAAAATGTATCAATTTACAAATTACTTTGGGTACTAGTGAAACTGGGCATAATTTTAACAAATATATGAACTCCACTCTTTTTGCATTGTTTCATATCCTAAATTGAACCTTCATCTGAAATCTTAAAGAAAGCTGCTTTTTTAAAAATTTTCTTTTAAAATTATTTGAGCATAATCTGATTATATTCGTTTTATAAAAAAAGTTATTTTTATTTAAGTAATTATTAATGAAATGAATTAAAAAAAGTATGAATACATTATTAAGATTTTTCCCTAAATATACATCCACTTACCTGCTGTGGTAGTTTTCTTTGTGAATGTTGTTCTTGGAGATGCTGAAAATGAAGACATAATTACAATAGCAAAATTATTGGAGAAAAGGTGAAAATGTTATTATTTATTCGTCATTCTAAGTCAAATTCTACATCAAATCTAGATTCATTCGTTAAGACCGTTGTTATGATGTTCAAATCACAGTATTGTATCAGTCAAATAAACCACATTACATGTATATTTATAAGATCTGAAAAAATTAAAATAACTACATCTTTCGGAAGCAATGTCTTCATAACTTTTGTTATACATGAAATATTTCTAAAATATTTAAAACCTCAATGCTCAGAGTGTGATTGGCTTGATAGGAATTTAGACAATAGTGAGTTGGATAAACAAATGAGGTAACTTAATCTGAATAAAAAAAGTAATCTGAAAATATTGTTACTGAAAATGGCTTGTATCTTTATTCATAGATGAAACTTCGTTTTTCATGAAGATCAAACTCGAATTCTCAGAATTAAGGCATTCTTCTTTTACAGGTTATGACAATGTATTTATGAACCATTTTCTACTTGTTAGAATTCTGCAGGGAAACTGGCAGGAAATACTAGCAAATTATTAGCTATAATTATAGTTATTTTCTTATCTAAGCAATCTATAAATGATGCATGGTAAATGAGAGATATTTGGTTGTTTTTATGTTCTTTCATAACACAAATAATATTTATGTGAAATAGGGAGAAAACACTTGGTCTAAGGAATATGAAATATCCTTACTTGGCAAATGGAAACATGCTTCAATATCCAGCCATACTTTGTAGTCTGGATTTTGATCAACTTCTTTTTCTTCCAAAATCACTTTGATTGCCGTCACTTTATCAAATGTGGTTGAGATGAATGGTCCAGTGATCTTTGCAGCATCAGGAATTTGCTGGAAATAGTCTAACCCTGGAAGTTTAGCAAGAATTGTTACTTTCTTAGCATTGCCGCTTACATCAACCTTGATCAGCTCAACCCCTTCAGGGTCATCGGTCAATTTAACTGTGATGATAGGTCTTGGGCTAGTAGGTTCAGTTGGTGCTGCTACAATCCATCCAGGTTCATCACGTCGGATATCACTTATAGGAGAATCGGGTGTGTCTGGTGTCGCGCTAATGAAGTCATCGGGGATGCGACTTTTATCATCCATACCGTTAGTAGACTCACAACGAACTGCAATTTGAACAAAAATAAAATAATAATTAGCTTCAAAATATAAATCAATTTTACAAATTAGTAAAATATATTTGTATATATATATATATATATATATATATATATATATATATATATATATATATATATATATGGTCACACAAAATCAAATGCCGATTTAAAAAGTAAAGATGGAATCATTATTATATTATTTTAATGTGTAACGAAAAAGTCTAGTATTGAATTATACATTCTAAAACTATTGAAATTAGCTTACATTATATGAATCAAAGAGAAATATTCAGTCTCAACCAATCTTCAAAGGTTAAGGTCACAGGATAACAGATTTGATATAAGTAAAACAATATCTTGACAAATTGCAAAATCTCTGTTTAGTTCTAAAATAAAGCCCCATTTTGAGTACAATTTACAAAGTTAAAGTTTAAGAAAATCTTTTATACATAGATAAAAAAAGTATATTACATAAAAGGACAATAAATGACAAGGAATTAACAAAAATTCAAGGTTTATTTTACCATCAATACATATTATTGATTGAACACCTGTTGGATAAATATTTTCATTTATGTTTTTTTTTAACATTTTCTCTCTAAGCTGGTTTTCTCATTTTTATTAAGCAATAACATAAATTTATCTATTTAACAAAATAATTATTTAAAAAAATTAATCCAAAATTTTTGTCATGGTATTTGATTAAAAAAAATTTGCCTCCCAAAAAGATAAATAAATTTTGAAGTAGTGTTTTTGGATAATAATTAAAGAATATCCTAAAATATAAATCCACTCACCTCCTGTGGTAGTTGTCTTTGTATATGTTGTTGCTGGAGATGCTGAAAAAGACGATATTGTTAATTTAGCAGCATTATTGGAGAAATTGTCTAAAACTTTATTATTTATTAGTCATTCTAACCAAAACACTGCATTTTTTATCTTTTCTGTTTCTGAAAATGAATTCTATGATAAAATAAATTTAGATAATTTATATAATTTTCGTTTTAGTGTAGCTGTATCCATCATGGAAGATTCGGTGTGCAGTCTGGTGTTACATAGCTGTAATCAATATTATAATTCTTATCTAGTATATCTGTTGGGAGGTGACAGTGGTTAAGTGGATAACGACATGGACTGAAGACCTGGATGTTCCAAGTTCGAATCCAGTCGGTTCCACAGGGATGTTGGCAACCTTCTCGTGGTCCTTCCCGTAAGTACCCAATGTCTTTCCAGAAAAATTTCTAACTAGAAAAACATCAGGGAAACTAATACTAACACCAGAATCATCTGATTCACACGGAAGAAGAAGTATATCTGTTTGTGTATATATAGACATAAACTATGAAAAATAACATTAAATCTATCTTCATCGGTTGAGGGTATTTTTAAACTTGTGAGAACAATTAAATACCTATATATTTTGTAAGTAATTTCATAATAATTTCTGTTATAACTAAAATATTCTAAAAATATGTCAAATTTCAGCATCAAGGTGACTGACCAGATTGGAATTTGAACAATAGTAAGTTGGATAAACAAATAACATAATTTAATATGAATAATAATAAAAAATAATATTCTCTTTAAAAATCACTTGTATCATTATTTCTAGGTGAAAATGCTTATTTTAGGTAGATAAAGGCCCAAATGCTAAAGATTAAAGCATTTCCACTTCAACCTTTTCAGTGACTACTACAAATAGAAAAGTTGTCATAAATTATCATCAATTTTGATTTGACCAGTTATATTTGTTTTTGTAAAAGTCAGACATCGCGGAATATGATATATATAAGATATATTTGTCTAAATATTACTTGGACAATTTATACCATTGCCAATTATATTGCCTAAACAATTTGAAAATAATTCTTACATAGAATGCTGTGAATAATATTTATTTAAAACTATTGTCTTGATATGTGAATCCTTAAATTATCAATTAATTAGTTTCTCACCTGATATTGTTGAAGTGCGTCCTGATGCTGTGGTGGTTTCAGGTATTAATTCTAAGTAGAAAAAAATTAAAGTAAAATTTTATTAGATATTGGATGTGTTTTAAAGATTCTCTGCATATGATATCATAGAAAAAGCTATCAATTAGGAGGTGGTAGTGGTGAAGTAGATACTCTATTAAACATGTAAGTTTAAAAAAGCATTTGACGATGGTGATATTTTTATGGGGTGTGTGTCACATGTAATAATTCTTGAAAAATTACGAAATGAGAAAAAATTCTTGCTCTTATTATTAATAGTACTAAAAAGTAACATCGGTCTCTCTCTCTCTCTCTCTTTCTCTCTTTCTGTATATATATATATATATATATATGTATGTGTGTGTGTATGAAAAAGGAAAGCCAAAAACTATATTATTTATTTATTCATCAACGTTTTATCTTTATTGTGAGACTTACTCAGGATGAAGAAAAATTCAGAAAAAATAATCATACAATTATCAAATTTGATCTGCCTGAGGGCAGCGAGACTGAGTGAAAAGAAATTAAAAAATTGAGACAGGCAAAATTGGTTGTGTATTATCAGCGCAGCAGTTAACAAAGTTTTAGGGTGGAGGAGGATGGGTTGGTTGGATATGAGTTTATTATCTTTAGCCTTGAAAGAAAGATATTGTCTGAGTCACTGTGTCCAAACGAGCATTTGGGGTTGGGGGTGGATGGGAGGGGCGGAATTCTGAATTCATTGTCCCCGTTTATATATATATATGTGTGTGTGTGTGTGAAAAACGAACGGAAAAACAAATTTAAATACAGGAAAAAATTATCAAGAAACGAGAAAAAGTGAAGATTTAACATTTATTCGATAACGGTAAAAACATAGGAGAGAAAAGAAAGCACAACGCGATGTTATTATTATTTAACGATTTGAAAAAAAGAAAGAATAATAAAACGCATGTGGAGAGACGTTAAAATGGAAAGGGAGGAGAAAAAAGAAGGAAAAGAAATGGAAAATATGGATGAATTAGTATGTAATCTATTAAATAAATTTGAATAGCATAATTTTGTTTATGAAAAACTCAGACTGAAAAATACAGTAATTCTCTGAATATGCAGAATTAAATGGGGCTCTATTAGATGCAAAGCTATTTAGGTCTGATAACGAAAATCTAACTGACTTTTCCTTATATGTTAGAAGAGAAAGAGTAGAGGAGAAGAATATATATATATATATATATATATATATATATATATATATATATATATATATATATATATATATATATATATATATAAAGAGAGAGAGGTGTGTGAACATATGTTTAAGCATATACTTTCTTTTCTTTATGTATACTAACCTCTTTAGAGTGGAAGCTAGATGATTGTTATCATGTAACAACAGAGCATATATAAATAAACAGCATTTTATTACATTCTAAAAACAAAGATTTTATTCATCTTACAAATCATTATTTGATCAATTTTTCTGATGAGTCTATGGAAGAAAGACCCGATATTGAGATACAAATGTAGGTTGCTCTTCTGCTGAACGAAACATGTCCGTAAATATTGTATCAAAGGCTGTTGTTTTGAAAAAATGATTCATAAGATGAATAAATCTTGATCTTTGGAATGTAACAAAATGTTGTTTATATATATATATATATATAGCTATATATGAAGAACAGATCATTATAATAATACTATCATTAACACAATATGGTTATAGTATTATAACTCGAAGTGTAACTTACTATCTGTACAAAATGTATCCGTATTTACTTGCCTCCACACGAGGGCAGTTTTTATTGTGGGGAAAATCCAACCCCCCAAAAAGGGGCACTCTGGACTGGGATAAAAATAAAAATTACTTCAATCGAGACGGATTTCTTTTTCACTGACACAGGACAGAAAAGATGAAGTGTAGTATATGTTCTGATGCTACACTTTGCTCCTAGACAAAAGATCAAAGAGTAGGTGTATTTCCCCTGATTCTAAAGTGACGTTACTCTGTATATTAAGTAGGTCTTTCATTATTGAGTAGTTTCCCGTATTTTACCTGTAGTAATCAATAGTGTTGATGTTATTGTTGGGGTTCCAGTTGAAGTTGATCCAATGGTCGGTCCAGGTCCTACAAGGAAAATAAAGTAATATATTAGAATAGGTTTAAAATGTCAATATGTTATGAATTCTTGTATTTATATACTTTTATAATATTTGTTTTTTTTCTATGAATCAGATCTTAAAATTCTTCTATATTGGCCCATTTCTTTTAAGAAGAATATTATAACATCTAATTAATTTCCTTCAAACAGTTCTTTCTCATTGCTTATGAAATTTTATATGGACACCATCCAATGCAGTTTCATGTCATCACAGTACAGGTTCTATTTATCACATTGAAGTTACCCTGACAGTTACTAACACTACTAGTAGTAATGGTTTCTAATGGGTGAAGCCACATTCCCGAAAATTCCATATTTGGATCTCACAATTGGGTGTAGTTTCATGTCATACACACCACCGGTTCTATTTAACCCATATAATGCACATTTATAGGTACTGCAATTATGGGTAAATTTAAACCTAGTGACTCAACATTACTTTAATTTCCCAAGTTCTGGTTTTCACCAGATGGTCTTATTTTTGTATAGATTGATATTTTAAATTGAACCTTTACTTGAAAACTTAAAGAACAAGGCTTTTAAAACAAAGTTTTTAAAACATTTTCATTATAGTCTGACTTTCTTCTTTTTGTAAAAGAAAGTTATTTTTTAACAAAATAATTATTTTAGAAAATGAATAAAAAACATTTATAAATACATGATTAAGAATCCACTTACCTGCTGTGGTAGTTTTCTTTGTCAATGTTGTTATTGGAGATGCTGAAAATAAATACATAATTACAATAGTTACATTATTGAAGTAATTGTTCAAAACTTTATTATTTATTATTAGCCAAATACTACATCATTTTTCTGAGAATATTTAAACATCTATTTCTATTTTCAGTAACGTTTCGTAATTTCGGTTATATGTGAAACATTTTTAAAATATGTAAAATTTCAGCATTTGGGGGTAAATTGGAATGTTGACGATAAATAGTTGGATAAACAAAATAGGATAACTCTATCTGAATAAAAAGTTATCTGAAAATAATTTTGCTTAACATTGCTTGTATCACCATCTATAGATGAACCTGCTTATTTCAGGAAGGCCAGAGTCTAAATGCTCATAATTAAGGCAGTCCACTTTTAAGAGCTACAATAATGTATTTAGTAACCACTTTGTTCCTAGTTAGGATTTTGCATTTTATTATTTATTAGTCATTCTAGGTAAAATTCTACACAATACTTCTTCTTTTTGCTGTTTTTGTAAAATGATTCTCAGATAAGTTATGTAAGCTGCATCTATCATGGAACAATTGGGTTTGCTGTTATTTGTATTTGTCAACTATTATAATTCTTAGTTAGTATATGTTGGTGTATATAGACATAAACTATTAAAAATAGCATCAACTTCTCTTGGCCAAAGATATTTCTGAGAAAATATAATATCCACATATTTTGCAAGTAATTTTCGCATAATTTTCAGAATAGTTAGAATTTCAGCACTCATGGAGAGGGGGGGGGTGATAGGTTAGATTGAAATTTGAACAGTAGTGAATTGGATAAATAAAGATAACACTATGTGAAGAAAACATTTGAAAATATTCTTACTAAAAATTCTTTGTCAGATTCATAAATAAAACTGCTTCTTTTAATGAAGATTAGGCCCAAATGCTCTCAATAAAGGGAGTTCCATATCAGGGGCTACCACAGCGTATTTAGGAACCATTTTTACCATGTTAGGATTCTGCCGGGTAGCTTGCATGAAATGATAGCAACTATTAAGCCGGGCATAATTATAGGTATTTTCTTATTTAGGTCATAGATTAATAGTGTCCGAAATGATTAGTAAATGAAGGATGCCTGTTTTCATTACAACAAGTCTGCTCATAACAGAAATCATATTTATATGTAGAATTTGTAAAATATAAATAAAACACATGGTCTAAGAAATATAGAATGTCCTTACTTGGCAAATGGAAACATGCTTCAATATCCAGCCATACTTTGTAGTCTGGATTCTGATCAGCTTCTTTTTCTTCCAAAATCACCTTGATTGCCAACACTTTGTCAAATGTGGTTGAGGTGAATGGTCCAGTGATTTCAGTGCCATCAGGAATTTCTACGAAATCTTCTGTTTCTGGAAGTTGTACAAGAATTGTGATTTTCTCAACATTACCGGTCACATCAACCTTGATCAGCTCTACCCCTTCAGGGTCATCGGTCAGTTTAACTATGATGCTAGGTTTGGGGTCAGTAGATGTAGTTGGCGCTGGTACAATCCATCCAGGTCCATCAGGTCTGCCATCACTTACTGGAGAGTTTGGTGTGTTTGGTGTTCCAGTAATGAAGTCATCAGGAATGAGCCTTTCATCATTCATACCCTGAGTAGACTCACATCGAACTGCAATTTGAACAAAAATAAAGTAAAGAATAATAAAAAGTTCATTTACCAATTGTAAATGGAAATAAAATATACTCAATAAATAAATCAAAATAAATCCGTGATCATATACAGGGTGTTCGAAATAATTTTGACACTTTAAAACGAAGAAAAAAGTCATATTTTGATCAATAATTGATGTATTCTCAAAATTCAAAGTGAATCTCTTAGAGGACATTTTTGCCAAATACAGCTCACTTGAAGAAGCTCCCTTTAGCCATGGACGGCGGCACCGGGGGGGGGGGGCAGGGGGGACTCAAGCCCCCCCCCCCACTTTTTGACTTGGCCCCCCCCACTTTACGGTCATCAATAATGAAGTTATATATGCATGTGTTTAACCGGGCCCCCCACTTTTTAGAAGAGCCCCCCTACTTTTATAACTGTGTCGCCGGTCCTGTTAGCTACGAACATGTTGTTTTCATGGTGTTGTCTGAGAGATGCCTAAACATCAGTTTGATCCCGACAATCAGCCCGTCTTTAGTGTTGAACAAGTTTGGGGTTGCAATAAGGTGAGTTGGGAAGCAAGACGTTGGGACTAATGAAGTCATGAAAGTCCTCAAAGAACCACTTCTTGGTTTTCCCAGAGGTGTGACATGAAGCTGATTTCTGCTGCCACACGTATGCCATTCTGACAGCCATTTTCTCTACCCAGCACTTGACAACAGTGGACAGCAACTCAATATAGCCATCTAAATTGAGTCTGAGTCCACTAGTTGAAGATGTGGGGTGGCATGAAATAGCTTTTACTAGAAACATACCCAAAGATTATCATAGTTCGAAGGAACTTGATCTTCATGACATGTGAGACTTTGTGCGGACTGTATGTAGCTACTTGTTTTTCTGTGTGTTGTGCAACTAGTCCTGGCAAGTTCTTCTTATCTGAGAAGAATCAGAGTATCACCAGCTCGACTGGGTATTTGACCTTGTTGAAGAGTTTCATGGCTTTAGTAAGGCGGTTCTCTTGGCCCTTGGTAGTGAGTAGTTAGCCCCTTTATCTTATATATGAGTATTGATTTACTCCTCTCCAGGAGTTAGGCACAAGGCCAGTTTTTATCTTACTCCCACAAGTAAGATGTGACCCAAGGTCGGGTCGGGAAAGTGGGGTTTAAAAATTGCCTGGGTAGCCCCGTCGGCATTCTCCGGTAGGGGAGCCTCAGGCAGTAAGCAATAAACTTACTCCTCCCCAAAGAGGGGAGGCGAAGCCTGGGAGGGTGGACCTCCTCAAACTGCACAGGACAGACCCATAGACAGGCATAAATCAAGCCCCGAAGGCCAAGACAATACCAGTCTATGGGGTGCAGTATCAATCGGAACAGATACTACACTTTGATCTTAGCCAAAAGGCCAAGAACAGAGTCACAGATCCCCATTCAGCACTTTCTTCATAGTCACCACTCTGATACTCATCGCTCTTGCCAAGGTCGGCATTGCCATGCTGGGATATTGCTGCAATTTTTTGCAGCTTCTCCATGAATTTCATTGTGTGGATACAGTCAGACCACCTTCTATGATCCTTGCTGCTAGTCACTACTTCCACATCTTCATCGCAATTCTCCAGCTAACATCTCCTTCAAGGTATTCAAGTAACACTGATCTCCAGCTAAGATTTCCGAATTTCTTTAATCCAGCATGAATTATCATGATGCGAGTCATACTATTTCAGTGCTTTCCAGTAGTCCATGGTCTCAAACCCGTCAATAGTACACAGAAACAGCTACCTAGTTCACTTTACTACTATTAAATACTTCAAATGGTTCTTAAATGAAAGAATATAAAAAGTGATCAAATTTGTCTTAAACACTCAGTATATATTTAAAATGTTTTCTGATGTTGCAAAATTAAATATAGATTGAGAAAGTAAAGATGAAGTCATTTTCATTACATTATTTTAATATGTAATGAAACCTAGTCTTCAATTATAAAATAAAAAATATTGAAATTAGCTTACATAATATGAATCAAAGAAATAATTTTCAATCTTGACAACTCTTCAAATGTGAGAGATATATTCAAATAGATTCACTATAAGTAAAGGTAAAACCCTTAACACATTTCAAAATGGTTGTTCAGGTAAAACTATATATATTTTTTTCTTTTCTTAACTAAAAATATTTCTATGTATGGGGGAGGGTAAAAAAAATTGGGGGGGGGGGTAAAAAAAATTTTTTTAACTAAAAATATTTCTATTTATGGGGAGGGTAAAAAAAATTGGGGTGGGGGTCGAAATTTTAAAAAAATTTATTTTTAAACAAAAATACTCTTGGTTGGAAACAAAGAAAATCAATGTCTAACCACCTAAGAAATATGACTGGGGCTTCATCGTTTTACGGGTGAGCGTTCATTTCTGACGTGGCAGCCTAGCAAAAATATGCGACCGGAGGGAGCATATATTTGCTAGTATATATAATGGTAAAATAAGGCTTGATTTTGGGTTCACTTTACAATCTTTTAATAATGAATAAAAATTAAGTTTTTATTCCATAAAAAGGACACTAACTGACATGGAATATGTAATAGTCAGTTATAAGTTATCTTCCTTTATTAGAATCCTTTACCGACATCACTCCAGAAATAGAAACAACATTTCATCCTCTTTCTAATCATTGGCGTCGTTCAGTTCAGATATATAAAAACAAAGCTAATAAAAGCATGAAGTGAGCATCACATCTTTTATCTTAATTCCTTATTGTCTAAATATATTGCAGAATAAGCAACTGGTATAAGGAGATATGCGCAGAACAGGAAACTTCGATTATATGGCCACATTGAAAGAATGGATGAAAGTTCTTGGGTTAGTAGATGTAGAACAATTGAAGTAGCAAGGTCAGGTAGAAGGCCAAGGGAAACATGGGAGGAAGTGATAAGGATGGACTTGAGAGAAAGAGAGATAAATAAAATCCTGGTCAGAGATAGGTTAGCTTGGAAGTCAATTTCTAAAAGCCATCCAACACATGCCATCATGTAAAACGAACGTTAAACCGAATATTATGATGATAATGAATAAACAACAATTCAAAGACAATTTAACATCAATGCATAATTGTACATTAAAACCCCATCTGAAAACTTTTAAAAGAAGTTGTTTTGGGCAATGTTTTGAAACATTTTAGGTATAATCTGATTTTCTAATTATATTAAACAATATCCTGAAAGTATATTTTAAACAAAATAATTATTTAAAAAACAAAAACAAATAGAAAATTTATGTATGTGTATTTGATGTGAAATTGTGCGAAACAATATGAGTAAATTACAAAATAGTTTTTTTGGGGATAATAGTGAAACAAATGTCATAAAATATGAATACACTTACCTTTTGTGGTTGTTTTTGTAAATGTTGTGGTTGAAAATCCTGTAAATGAAGACATAATTACAATATCAATATTTTTGGAGAAATTGTTTGAAATGTCATGATTTATTAGTCAGTTTAAATCAAATAATATAACATGTTTCTTTTTGCTGTTGTTATAAATTGATTATATGGTTAACTAATTAATTAGATAATTTAAATAAAAAGCAGTTTTTATTTAACCTGCATCAATCAGTGAAGAGTTGGTTGTGTGTTGGGTGTTTTGTAGCTGTATCCAATAATATAATTATTAGTTTATATATATATTTGTGTATATGTAGACATAGACTATGAAAAATAACATTAAATCTGTCTTCTTTGTTTGATCGTATATTTAAACTGCTGATAACATTCAAACCTACATCTTTTCCAAGTGAAATTTGAGAATTTCTGTTATGCATAAAACATTTTTAACACATGTAAAACTTCAACACTCGGGTGGTCACTGTTTAGATTAGAATTTGGACTAGTGAGTTGAATAAACAAATAAGATGACTTAATTAGAATAGGCAAAAGTTATCTGAAAATATTGTTACTAAGTAAATGCTTATATATCTATATATTAAACTGCTTAATTTTGGCAAAAAACAGATTCGCTATAATAAAGGTAATTAACTTAACAAATTTTAAAATATATGTAATACTAAAATAATCATGATTTTGGATCCAGTTGACAATCTTTTAATAATGAAAATATCTCCCTTACTAATCACGTGTTTTATCTTAATTCCTCATTCTGCCTTGTCTAAATATAAATATATTATAGAGAGGACAACAATTCCAGGACAATTTAACATCAATGCATATTGTATATTGAACTCGCTTTTGCATGCTTTTATAAGTTGGTTAAAATTATGTAGGTGTATTTGATTTGAAATTGTGCTAAACACCATGAATAAATCATGAAATAGTGTTTTTTGGAAAATAATGAACAAAATTCTGTCAAAAATAAAACTACTTACCTTTTGTTGTAGTAGATGCTTTTGTAAATGTTGTTGTTGAAGATCCTGTAAATGAAGACATAATTACAATATACTTATTTTTGGAGAAATTGTTTAAAATGTCATGATTTGTTAGTCATTCTAAGCCAAATAATGCAACATTATTCTTTTGCGGTTTCTATAAAGTTATTATACGATTAACTAATTAATTAGATAATTTAATTAAAAAGCAGTTTTTATTTAACCTACATCAATCAGTGAAGAGTTGGTTGTGTTATATGATGTTTTGTAGCTATATCAAATAATGTAGCTATTAGTATATATGTTGTGAAGTGTAAGGTTGGCCTTGTTAGTGGCTAGTCAAGTTTTCATCTAACCCTCTTCTTAGGGAGAGAAGTATATATAGTTTCTTTCCTACTCTTATGCTAATTAGACAAATTGAATAGCCAGTATACCTACATCTCCCTAAAACGTAAAGATTTTATGCTCCGCGTAGGTCTTGTACTTCTTCTGATGGTTTCATCTTTGGGATTATCTTTCTCTCCTTCTCTTTTTCCCGTATTTCTTTCTCTGGGAGATCTAGATCTATTTCGCTCTATGCTGTAACCAGAGTTGTCTCCTTGCATTATTTGATCTTCATCCGAATTTTCTAACACATTCTGGCCGCTTGATCATGCATTATTTCGTCTTCTGATATTTCATTCTGTAGAGGCCATTTTAATAATTCAGTACCGGAAGGAATCATAAAGATTTCTTAATCCTTTTGCTCTTGATATTCGCCTTGGGGCCTTATTTGATCTGCATGGGTTAATAAACTGTCCCCCTTTTCTCTATTTAATATAGATGTATCGTGGACTTTTTGCATGATAAATTCTGCCCTTTCTGGATTTGATTCTTTTTTTCTTTTGGTATCACATTTTTTCACTTGTGGAATAGAACATCGTTAGCTGAGCTCTAGTCTGCCTTCCCATTAAAGCTGATGGACTTTCTAGTCTTCCGGGATGTGGTATTGTGCGATACCTTAAATACAACCTTGATAGAAAAACTCTTTTTTTTTCTTTTTACTGAGAACATGATTTTAGACCCGTTTTTACGTTCTGCACCAATCTCTCTGCTAACCCATTCAATTGATGGTGATATGTCAGCGTCTTATACAATTTGCACCCTGTTTTTTTTCAACAATAAACTAAGATCTTCATCACAAAACTCTGCTGCATTATCATATATCACGGATTTTTGGTATGCTGTTTCTGGAAAATATAACCCTTAGCATCTGTTTTATCTTAAAAAAGTTTTGTTTGGCACACGGATTACTCCAGGCCAGTCTGAAAAAGTGTTTACTTGTATGAATAAAAGTCGTAGGAATATATGAATATATATATATATATATATATATATATATATATATATATATATATATATATATGTGTGTGTGTGTGTGTGCGTGTGTGTGTGCGTGTGTATGTGTACAGCTGCAATAAAAGAAAGACAAAAAGCAATTGAGAAACACGTTCATTTAAACCAGTAATATTAGTTTTACCTGGTTCAGCTGTTGATGATGGGAAAGTCCATTCAACAGTTTCCTCTGTTACAGGTAACACTTCGGTAAAAGCAGTTGTTGTCTGCTTGCTGCTAGTAGTTGCTGAAGTAGGTATTGATTTTGGTATTGATACATATGTAACTTCTTCGCTTGGGATAATTTCTTCAGTTGTTACATACTCAGATGTTGTCGAACTAGGCTCTGAAACGTCAAAATAAAAGTTTTTTTTAATTATAGCTTTTAAGCAGATTCTATTTAACTAAAATACAATCCCTCAATTCGTAAACTGAAATCTATAGATTTATTGGTAGAACATCAGGATCTGGATATTTTATGAAAATATTCTAGCTGGAAGGTGATTTATGGAAAATCTGGAAATGTATATTTTCTAACGATATTTAGCTAGAAGTTGATTTGAGGAAAATCCGGATGTTGATATTTTCTTAATATATTTTCTAGATAGTTATGTTTTGTTTTAATGTCTTTTCAAAAATTGGTCAGATATTTATGCGTCATACTGTCTAATCAGTTGTATTTAGATAGTTGTGTTCTGTTTTTATATCTTTTCAAAAATGGTGCAGATTTTTACTTGCCATACTGTATAATCAGTCTTATTTAGATAATTGTGTTTTGTTTTCATCTATTTAAAAAATGGAGCAGATATTTATGTATAATCAGTTTTATTTAGACAGTTGTGTCCTGTTTTTATCTCTTTTATACAATGGCACAGATATTTATATGTCATACTGTATAATCAGTTTTATTTAGATAGTTGTGTTTTTATTTTGATCATTTTCAAAAATGGCGCAGATATTTATACGTCACACTGTATAATCAGTTTTATTCAGATAGTAGTGTTTTTTCATATACACTAAAAATTCCCCACCCTGTATAAAAAATGGAGAACGAAATTCTTTTTGAATGACCATTGAATTACTTCTCTTTCTAGGATCTTTCCTTTTGTATATCTGAAATATAAGAAAATAACAAAAACAGACAAATATACCCTCCTAAATACTACAGTAAGGAGAAATATTTGTGGTAACTTTATTTCAAAATCTTGTAAAAATTTTCCAAAAGATACTTATATTTGGACTTACCTGTTGAACTAATCCTTGTAGAAAAGGTGCCTACAACAAAGATGTTTTTATTTTAATAACATGAATTAAGAAACTTAAAGTTATTGCAATACTAAACAACTTTAGAATTATATTTTCTGAACTTTTAGATACGTATTGATAATTTGTATCATTGGATTATTTGGACTACCTATTCTCATTTTGGATGTTATTCTCACACGTTTCTGCCAATGTAACTTTCTTTGTGAGCATTTTTCGAACTTGGAAATCAATACGGAATTTTGAACTAAACATCTTTATTTAATTTATGGATGTAGATTGTTCTTATTCCGTCAACCATAACAAGGTAAAAGTGTTAATTTATTTTATGCTTAGCGTGATGTTATTGAGCAAGTATGTTGTAGGTGTTTTCTTATTTATAACCTCATTACAGAATCAAAGGAAAGATGAAGACAAACTTTTACTGCTACATCTTCACTACGACTATGATAGTGGCTTAATAACAACGAAAAAGAAGAGAAATAAAGATAGAGACACCACTACCTACTGAGCCAACTACTTACGTGTCAGAAATATAACAGATTCTAATATTACGCACAGCTTATTAGTTGTAGCTGACAGAGCCTATCTCCTCAACGTAAACGACATAGTATTGCCTGTGTTGTGCATAACGACTACACTCACTGTGATAAAACCAGGCCATGAAAATAACTACGGTTGAAAGAAGACTTGAAAACGACAACAGTTGAAAGAGTTGTACTTATATGTATCTCATATTAGTGCTAATAAGTTACAACCTGCTCATTGGTGCTGTGTAATGTTATGTGGAACTAAAAAGCAATTTGTACCGTTAGAATGCAATATTGCTATAATGTTGTAACAATGCTGGGGATGAGCGGTCAGTTGGGCACAGGAAAATAGTTTATTGTAATGTTACAATAACGTTGCAACAATGTCAAATTATTGTAATGTTACAGTAACGTCATAACAATGTCGAATGATTATAAAATTACAGTAAGATCGCAATAATGTCAAATTATTGTAACATTATAGTAACATTGCAAAAATGTTCAATTATTGTAATGTTACAATAACGTTGCAACAATGTCGAATTATTGTAATGTTACAGTAACGTCATAACAATGTCGAATGATTATAAAATTACAGTAAGATCGCAATAATGTCAAATTATTGTAACATTATAGTAACATTGCAAAAATGTTCAATTATTGTAATGTTACAATAACGTTGCAGCAATGTCAAATTATTGTAATGTTACAGTAACGTCATAACAATGTCGAATGATTATAAAATTACAGTAAGATCGCAATAATGTCAAATTATTGTAACATTATCGTAACATTGCAAAAATGTTCAATTATTGTAATGTTACAATAATGTTGTAGCAATGTCAAATTATTGTAATGTTACAGTAACGTCATAATAATGTCGAATGATTATAAAATTACAGTAAGATTGCAATAATGTCAAATTAGTGTAACATTATAGTAACATTGCAAAAATGTTCAATTATTGTAATGTTACAATAACGTTGCAACATAGTCAAATTATTGTAATGTTACAGTAACGTCATAACAATGTCGAATGATTATAAAATTACAGTAAGATCGCAATAATGTCAAATTAGTGTAACATTATAGTAACATTGCAAAAATGTTCAATTATTGTAATGTTACAATAACGCTGCAACAATATTGAATATCCCACAATGAAAATACAATGGAGTTGATAATTTGTATGATTTTTGTTCAGTTCTGAGATTACCTTAATAGAAAGTAAAATGCACTTACCTGAAGTTTCAAAACATGCTTTGATGCTGACCCACACCTTGTACATTTCATTATTCGGCTTAACAGATTCAAGGATAATCTTGACCACTTGGACATTTGCATAATCTTTGCTACGATAAGTTCCTGAGATATTATCTGCTTTTCTCTGAAATGGAGGCAACTTGCTGTTCCATGTTTCAACAGAAAAGCTCTCAGAATTTCCATATACTGTAACTTCTACGAGAGGTAAACCCTCTGCTTTGTCTGTGATTGAGATTAATAGATACGGTTTTGTTTGATTTTGGTTTAGTGGAACAGGTACAACCCAACCTGGCCCAGCTGGACGTGAATCGCTTGCTGAGCTGTCATCGGATTTAGGCGACCCATCGATGAAAAGGTCAGGGATCAGCCATGGTTTTGACATGCCTTCACTAACATCACAAGGAACTAAAAAATAAAACAAATATAGATAAAGAAGGAATAATAAAAATAAATATGCATATTTATTCTTCATTTCACATGCCACTGTACTTTAATATATTTCAAATGTTAACTACCGAATCTGGCCACATGATCAAACTATGAATGGGTTTCTACCACTTCACAGTTATTTTGGTTAAAATTTTAATCCAAGAAAATAAATGAATAATAACAATGAAAACACACACATTTATTTTTTTCTCTACATGCTACCATACTTTAATCTATTTTTAATACAACTGTTTGGCTATTCCATGCTTTCAAAATAATTTAAAAAATAACGAATAAACAAATAAACAAATTAACACAAATAATAAATAAATAAAATAAATAAATTAATAAACTAAAACTAAAAATGAAAACAAAAAATATAAGAAAAAATAAACATTTGTATGAATGACAAAGTTACCTCCTTTCAAAGTTATCTATCTCTGGAAGAGTGGAGTTTTGAGGCCAAAGTTGTGCCCCTGGGAAAACAGGTCAAGAGAGACCCCAGACTCCATGAGATTATAAGACATCATTGCGAGTTCCGAGAGTTAGACCAGTTTAATTTCTTTACTTACTCACTTGTCACCGAACTAAACATTTCTACCGAGTTTCCGCCTGATCTCTACAGACCATCTACAACACGAACATGAAGATACTGTAAGTTATTTCTTGTGTGATTCGCATGACTGCCGTACCTTATTATTACAACTATGTGCACTCAATTGTGTTTAGGACTAGTGTTAATTATATGTATTATATTATTTGTATGTCTTCTTCATGTTGTGTTATAGTTTGTTCAGACAAACTATTAATACATGTATATTCCTTTAATCAGACCTTTTTTATTATCTTTTGTTGCAGAACCATGCATACTAGCACTAATGTGTTTAGGGAGATTTTCTTGTACAGTAAAACCCCTACACTATAGACTTTTGATCTGTTCATAGTGTAGGATTGGCCATAGTATAGGATAAATTAGATGAGCTCCAAAAATTTTTCTGCATTAAAAGATATAGAAAATGAGTATAGGTTTGACCAAGTATAGTAATATTTCATGGGGATAATTAAAGAAACTATATGTAAACAAAATGGATTTATTAGGAAAAATGACTATTGATCAACGCAAATAGATATTAAATGTCTAAATATTAAAAAAAAATATTAATATATTTGTTGAACTGGACTGCTCCACCAGTGTGTTAACTTGGCAAGTTCATCTGCTGAGAACACACATTCACCAAGCTGGCTTCACCGTGACTCTGGTAAGCTGGGTAACATGCTTTGCGAGAGGCAACCCATGATTTTGTCTGGTACTGCTGGTGATGGCAGTTGTAATCTCTACATAGAACACCTGGTATTCCAAAATTGTCACCCATCTAATACTGACAAAGCTCAACGTCACTTAACTTTGATGATCTAATGAAAACCAGTGTGTCAACATGGTTGTGGTGTATACTATTTCTTATACAAGCAAGTATTGTTGAATATAAGAGACAACTCATGTCTAGATATCCTTTGGTAGATCCTCGGAGAATGAAGTTAATCAGGTATAGACCATGTGTTAGTATTTATAGAAGGTTTTTGGCGGGAATTATGCACTTAGTATGAAACTATATTTGAAGCTATAAATATACCTGATTAACCTCATTCCCCCGAAGATGGACCCAGATGGGTCCGAAAGTACTTGGCAGATAAATCCAAACTATGGCAAATTCATCAGCCAATTCCCCTCCGAAACTAAGATCCTGATTTGGACTATTGAAAGGTTCTACGAAAGGATATCTAGACATGAGTTGTCTCTTATATTCAACAATACTTGCTTGCAAGAGAAGATTCTGCCTAGATATACATATTTCTTATACATATATACTTTTTTACAATTTGTAATTAAATCTGATGAAGATGAAATATTAGGTAAGTACATGAGTTTAATTTGATTGTATTTGGGCGGGCGGTAATCAACTTTTTCCACTTATTTCTCAAACTTTTAGATCCAATTATTTCCTTCATATTTATTAGTCTACTTTTGTTCATTAAAAATAACTAATTCGGTGTTATAGTTATTGTCTGTTGTTTTGCAAGTGAAGTGTTTTCCATGAGTTATTTGAATTATTGAACTTATTCTTTGTGTTGCTTACAATTATATTATAATACACTAGCTGTACCTACCCGGTGTTGCCCAGGATGCAGTGAAGTTATTTTAGTTTTTAAAATTTCATACCTTGAGATGTTGTAGTTACTGGTGTAGAAACTGATGGTTGTACTGTTGAAGCAGATGTACTTCTACTTGGAATGACTGAAATATAAAAATATATCGATGTAAACTTCTTAAGAAATAAATTGCTAACATATCATTATTGACATCAATCTTTAACCTTTTCTCTGGTTAATTGTTGTAGAGGAAGGAATGGTGCTTCTGCTGTTTAGGCATGACATGAAAATATTTAAATGTATAAACTTTGTTATGTACTTACGTGTTAGCTGAAAATAAGATTGTACAGAAAAAAATATGCAAATTCATCCAGTATTTATTAAATTATAAGAAAAACAAACAAAACAAAAAACGATTTTACATATTATTAGACATTTTGCAACAGGGGAGATAACTAATTTTCTTTTTATCAATTTAAAATCGAGCGATTGAAATATACAAGATGGCGGACCTGCTAAAAATCGTTTTTTTATTTTTTATTTAATAAATACTGGATGAATTTAAATAATTTATCTTCTATTAAGCTACCACATAAGTAGATAACAAAGTTTATACATTTCTTTAGCTATTTTTAAAAAATACATGTCATGCCTAAACAGCAGAAGCACTGAAGGAATTGATATGAATTAAATAAATTAACAACGTAATTCATACAAATAAATGATATGCTTTTTATTTAACAAATATCAGAAGGCATAGTAAAAAAATTGTGCAACAGTGAATTTTTTGATAAAGGAATGAGTTTCTGATAATATTGTGTACTTTCTCATATAGTGTGGGGATCGGCTCCTAGTGGTTAGTGTCAAATCTTTAACAGTTTCTTTTATTGCTTTTAGTGAAGATATTTTTAGCTTTTCTTATTAACTGAAAAAAAACATTTTTCTTCTATTTATTTTATTTGAATTTGGAGATGATTTTTTACTAAAATATGCAACTACTTTTGTATTAATATTCATAATTTCTCTCTCTTTCTACTCGCCCTCTCTCCCACCCCATACGAGACATATGGGGAAGAGAAAGTGGGAAAGAGAGAGGAAGAAAAAAGAATAAGTGAGGAGTTGAAAGCAGAACAGAAAAATGAGTAAATAAACTATAAACTGTAACCATTAAAGCAAGAAAAGCCGTAGCATTCCAGCTAATATGGCATCAAGATGCCCCACTGGAAATTATTGCATTGTCCAGACTGCATTCACCAAATGGCAATGCAGATAGGACAGTCTCCTTGAGAGTTACTCCAAGGTTTGGATCCTTTGATTATCAGAGGGATAACATCATCCTAGTTAAAAGGTTGCTGAGTTTATAATTATTTGTTAACTCAAAGTGAGTAAAAACTGACAAAAAAACAACTCCATCACTCTTCACTACGAGAGCTATAAAACTTTCGAGGCAGCACATGTGTGTATCAGAATGATGTGTTACCTGTCCATTTTGTAAAATAGGTAATTTCTTGAACTAATGGGGTTGGTGTGTATCCAGATATGTACCTAGATTGAGTATTTTGAATGAGATTGTAAATGTATTGAAATAGAAGAAAGATAATATCTAACAAGCTTTTTAAAATATTTTTTTAATCTATACTTATACCCCTTGATAAAAAGTAGATTAGAGCTATTCCTCATTGAATGGCTTCTGGTTTTTGGATTACAACTGTCAGAATTTGCTGTCTTTTATTCCTTTCTTCTGGATTAAGAAAATATACATTTTAACGTGAAATTAATTCAACATCTTACCAAGGTATTTGACAATGGATCTATTCTTGTGATTTTTGCTTTGTTTTTGGTGGAAATTAAACTTTTGTGGACATTGTATTTGCGGTCTTATGCATAGCAGGATCGCCCTCTCACCCAATTTTTTGTGCTAGGCTCTACAGACTATACATTTTTTCCACAAGATCAATCCTAGATCAACAGGCAGCGATGACTTTATGTCTTTAAAAATATTTGCTTATATGTTCTTAAAAAATACTACTTTGTCCGGAAGTGGGTGATCATTTTACATTAAATTAATATGTGAAAGTGATCCGTCACTTTAAAGTCAAAAATAGTGCTTCATTTTGTTTTTGTTTTTGTTTTTGTTTTTGTTTTTAAAATTTCTTTTTACCACCTACTTTTTCAGTCGGTTTACATGTAATCGCCTAAAAATGTAGAATCTTATTTTTTATTTTCGGTGAATTAGCATAGAGTGCTCTAGTTTTACCAAAGTATATGACTAGCAGCGATAATAAATAAACATGGCATTGAGCTGCCTAGACCAAATTTCAACAACATAAAAAATGTTCCTTTTTTTCTTACTCTGTTTTCTTTCTCTTTCTTTTCTCTTTGTCTTTCTTTTTTTTACTTGTTTTTTCTTAACCATTATTCAAGCACTTTGTGCTGTGCGTTCAAAAACATTCAGATTACTAACCTGCAGTTGTTGGTGTTGTCTTGGAAACTGCAGGGGTTGTATATTCTATGAAAGACAAATAAAAATATGTAAAAAAAAGGCAAAGTAAATGTAGAAAATATATTTGATAAATTATAAGATCTTTTTGTTATTTATCAACCTCCCCACGAGGGCTAAATGTGATGCAAGGTCGAGCTTAATGTAGGATGTGGTCATTTCTAAATGCCACAATAATGTTGATGGCCGGCAACAATCTCTATTTATATAAAGTTAGGTATGTGTATATGTTTATATATTTATATATACAGGATTCATTCTTAAACTAATTAACCGATCATTATGAATTTTGGAACATAGCTGCTAGGTATAAGGGTGGATAATGTGGGCAGTATTTTCAATTTAATTTAATTTTATACAAAGGGGCAAAGAAGGGCTGGAATCTCGGATACTTCTGATTTTTGTGAAATTTTACCAATAAGTATTAGATATAAATTAATAAATATTTTCCAAATTTCAGTTTCTATGGAGTATTTTAAAGGGTTTTTAGGGGACATAATGTGGGAACAACAATCATCTGAAAATTCAAATATTTTAGATCTGCATTAAATTTGATCCATAGTCATTAGATACCAATTAAACAGGATTCCCTGAATTTCAATTTTTTCTTAAAACTCCTTAAGCTTAAGGCTTAAATTTTAGATATTTTCTAGAATCAAAACCATGTAATGGACTTTGAGCAAACTTTGAATAAGGATTCTAGACATAAGGTTAAATAGCATTATATATTGATCTTAATCTTCGTAAGTGGACATAAAAGTGGTGCAAAACTGTCCTATTCCGGGAATTAATTTTACCCGTCTTTGGATGAGTATTCTTCTGATTACCTATAAAATCACCTGGTCAGAGCCAACAACATTTCATGGTAACACTTTTCTGTGGAACCAATCGATGTTGGTGCCACCGCTCTTTCTTTTTTTTCCCCTAATTTTGTGGTGGTCAAGTTATGGGATTTTTTGTACATATCTACCCTCGCAGTTTTAGTTCCCTTGGATTTATTACTACTACTACTACTACTACTACTACTACTACTACTACTACTAAAATTATTCACTCACTAGGAGTTTTCACACTAGTCATTATCAGCGATTTCTCACTGACAATAACAAGTGATGCTCTCTGGAGTCTGAGTGACAATAAGTCTTCTCAGATTTCCAGCACTCTTTGTCTCTTTCGATAACCACTGCAAATGATTTTGCGTTATTGCAACAGCTGTTTACTATTGGTTTCTTGCTGATAACGACCGTTGGTCTTCTCTGAAATTTGAGTGGCAATAAGCCTCTCCAAGTTCCATTATTCTCTGAACTTTTTCAGTGGAGGTCTAGTTGGTGCTCTTTCTATTTGTATTTACGGTGTCTCCCTACTTGGTTTTTACATCCTCTTTGCCCCTTCACGAGCATTTTGTGTGGTGCCAGCCGAGTTGATGTCACAACCTGTGTGTGTGGGGGTTTTATTTTTAATTAAAATAAATAGGGGAGGAGGAGGTAAATGTAAGTTTATGTGATTTCTGGTAGTTTCAGTTCCCTTCGGCTTGTGTGATGTTCTTTCTATATTTTATTATTAGTAGTAGTACTACTACTGGGAGGTGACAGTGATGAAGTGGATATCAATGAGCTCTAGACTCAGTATGCCATGTTTGAGTCCTGTTGGATCCATTTAACCACTGTGGTCCCTTCTGTGAGTACCCAATTAAAAGAATAAAACTTAAATCAGAGAAGTCAACAAATTGAAAAATGAATTGTTTTATTATTACTACACTATTTAAAAAAATATTGAGCCGTCTATTTTTACTACAAGTAAAAAAACAATTCTAACTCGCTACTAAATAATAAAAGGTTCGTTTTCGTCTGTTTTACGGCATATCAACCATTTTGTGCCTGTTTTAATGCTGAAATCAGCACATTTGCCATAATAGATGGAAGACAGGTGTTCGATCCTCGGTCGAGTCATATAAAAGACTAAAGAATGGTACTTCATACATTATCATTATCATAGTCGGTTTAATTTCTGGTTTACATGCTGGTATATGTTGAACGGCTTTTATAATTTGACTTCCAAAATAATCCATCTCTAGCCAGGTTTTTATTTATCCCTCTTGCTCTCAAATCTATTCTTATCACTTTCTCTCATGTTTTTCTTGGCCTTCCTCTGCCAACTGACCCTGATACCTCAACTGTTTTACATCTCCAATAACTCTCATCCATTCTTTTAATGTGACCAAACCAACACAAAGTCTCTTGTTTTGCACACATCTCCCTATACTGTCTAGACTTAATCTTCTTCTGAGGCCATTAAATCTATACCTGTCTTTAAGATTCACATTACACATCCATTGTATCACTGTCATATAATTTCTCTCCATGCAACACATGTCCTCAACCTTCACTGAACAGGTTTCACTTCCATACATTATCCCACTCCATACACATGCCTGATAGACTCTTCCGTTAGTCGATAGTGGTAATGCTCTGCTGGTTAGTAATGACAGAAATTTTTTGAAATTACTCCTTGCTAAACATTCAGCCTCCTTGCTAAATATTCAGCATTATAATGTGAGGTCAAAGGGTAAGTAGACTAATCCAGAGAAAGGATTGGCCCCCTTCTCTACATCTCGGTGTAGTAGCCAATGAAAGGGACCACTACACTATAATCGATCCATTGATTTTTTTTTCATAATGTGGAAATAATACCTATTGTAAATGATTAATCGTATACGATTTATTGAACATAAGTTGCTCTTTTATTCATAATAAGAAAGTGCAATAGAAATATTTTTAATGAGCAGGAAAGAATTAATGAGAATAAATATTCTTACCTGGTACGAAGCAAGCAATAACTGAAACCTTGACATTAAACTCTGTAGGGTATACGTTAACATCAGTAGGTTTTACAGATTTTAGAATGATACGGACTGTTGTGACCTTCAACATGATCGATGGTTTGTAAGATGATATCCCATTCGTGAAAGTTCCGATAGATTCGTATACAATCGTTCTTGGATGTTGCAATTGGACAATGTAGTTATTAACGTTTCCGTGGAGAATCACTTCTGCCAATAGAATTCCATCTGGATTATTGGTCAATGTGATCGTGATGGTGGGGTCATATCCAAATTGACTTGGCACTGGCACTTTCCATCCACTTCGGTCTGGACGCATGTCGAGCCTTGTAGATGAGCTTTCAATCGGTGTGACCGTTATGTGGTGATCAGGAATAAGAACTTCACTTTTCATTCCTTCGGTCAAAGTACAAGGAGCTGAAAATAGAGTTATCGTTGTGAGACATGTGTATTATCTTGACAGGAAAGCAGACTTCAAAAGAAAACGGTAGCACTAAATGCGATGAGGAAGCATGAACATATATTCACATCTAAACATACTGGAAATAAAATGAAAATAAAGAACTTTCAACATGTATGTTGGTAGTATATACTTGTACAACCCTGAAATATGGGTGGTAAACAAGACACTTACTGACAAGATAGACATAAACAAGACGCTTACTAACAAGATAGACATAAACAAGACACTTACTAACAAGATAGACATAAACAAGACGCTTACTAACAAGATAGACATAAACAAGACACTTACTAACAAGATAGACATAAACAAGACACTTACTAACAAGATAGACATAAACAAGACACTTACTGACAAGATAGACATAAACAAGACACTTACTGACAAGATAGACATAAACAAGACACTTACTAACAAGATAGACATAAACAAGACACTTACTAACAAGATAGACATAAACAAGACACTTACTAACAAGATAGACATAAACAAGACACTTACTAACAAGATAGACATAAACAAGACACTTACTAACAAGATAGACATAAACAAGACACTTACTAACAAGATAGACATAAACAAGACACTTACTAACAAGATAGACATAAACAAGACACTTACTGACAAGATAGACATAAACAAGACACTTACTGACAAGATAGACATAAACAAGACACTTACTAACAAGATAGACATAAACAAGACACTTACTAACAAGATAGACATAAACAAGACACTTACTGACAAGATAGACATAAACAAGACACTTACTGACAAGATAGACATAAACAAGACACTTACTGACAAGATAGACATAAACAAGACACTTACTAACAAGATAGACATAAACAAGACACTTACTGACAAGATAGACATAAACAAGACACTTACTGACAAGATAGACATAAACAAGACACTTACTAACAAGATAGACATAAACAAGACACTTACTAACAAGATAGACATAAACAAGACACTTACTAACAAGATAGACATAAACAAGACACTTACTAACAAGATAGACATAAACAAGACACTTACTAACAAGATAGACATAAACAAGACACTTACTAACAAGATAGACATAAACAAGACACTTACTAACAAGATAGACATAAACAAGACACTTACTAACAAGATAGACATAAACAAGACACTTACTGACAAGATAGACATAAACAAGACACTTACTAACAAGATAGACATAAACAAGACACTTACTGACAAGATAGACATAACATAAACAAGACACTTACTAACAAGATAGACATAAACAAGACACTTACTAACAAGATAGACATAAACAAGACACTTACTAACAAGATAGACATAAACAAGACACTTACTAACAAGATAGACATAAACAAGACACTTACTAACAAGATAGACATAAACAAGACACTTACTGACAAGATAGACATAACATAAACAAGACACTTACTGACAAGATAGACATAAACAAGACACTTACTAACAAGATAGACATAAACAAGACACTTACTGACAAGATAGACATAAACAAGACACTTACTGACAAGATAGACATAAACAAGACACTTACTAACAAGATAGACATAAACAAGACAATTACTAACAAGATAGACATAAACAAGACACTTACTAACAAGATAGACATAAACAAGACACTTACTAACAAGATAGACATAAACAAGACACTTACTAACAAGATAGACATAAACAAGACACTTACTAACAAGATAGACATAAACAAGACACTTACTAACAAGATAGACATAAACAAGACACTTACTAACAAGATAGACATAAACAAGACACTTACTGACAAGATAGACATAAACAAGACACTTACTAACAAGATAGACATAAACAAGACACTTACTGACAAGATAGACATAACATAAACAAGACACTTACTAACAAGATAGACATAAACAAGACACTTACTAACAAGATAGACATAAACAAGACACTTACTAACAAGATAGACATAAACAAGACACTTACTGACAAGATAGACATAACATAAACAAGACACTTACTAACAAGATAGACATAAACAAGACACTTACTAACAAGATAGACATAAACAAGACACTTACTAACAAGATAGACATAAACAAGACACTTACTAACAAGATAGACATAAACAAGACACTTACTAACAAGATAGACATAAACAAGACACTTACTAACAAGATAGACATAAACAAGACACTTACTAACAAGATAGACATAAACAAGACACTTACTGACAAGATAGACATAAACAAGACACTTACTGACAAGATAGACATAAACAAGACACTTACTAACAAGATAGACATAAACAAGACAATTACTAACAAGATAGACATAAACAAGACACTTACTAACAAGATAGACATAAACAAGACACTTACTAACAAGATAGACATAAACAAGACACTTACTAACAAGATAGACATAAACAAGACACTTACTAACAAGATAGACATAAACAAGACACTTACTAACAAGATAGACATAAACAAGACACTTACTAACAAGATAGACATAAACAAGACACTTACTGACAAGATAGACATAACATAAACAAGACACTTACTAACAAGATAGACATAAACAAGACACTTACTAACAAGATAGACATAAACAAGACACTTACTAACAAGATAGACATAAACAAGACACTTACTAACAAGATAGACATAAACAAGACACTTACTAACAAGATAGACATAAACAAGACACTTACTAACAAGATAGACATAAACAAGACACTTACTGACAAGATAGACATAAACAAGACACTTACTAACAAGATAGACATAAACAAGACACTTACTGACAAGATAGACATAACATAAACAAGACACTTACTAACAAGATAGACATAAACAAGACACTTACTAACAAGATAGACATAAACAAGACACTTACTAACAAGATAGACATAAACAAGACACTTACTGACAAGATAGACATAACATAAACAAGACACTTACTAACAAGATAGACATAAACAAGACACTTACTAACAAGATAGACATAAACAAGACACTTACTAACAAGATAGACATAAACAAGACACTTACTAACAAGATAGACATAAACAAGACACTTACTAACAAGATAGACATAAACAAGACACTTACTAACAAGATAGACATAAACAAGACACTTACTGACAAGATAGACATAAACAAGACACTTACTAACAAGATAGACATAAACAAGACACTTACTGACAAGATAGACATAACATAAACAAGACACTTACTAACAAGATAGACATAAACAAGACACTTACTAACAAGATAGACATAAACAAGACACTTACTAACAAGATAGACATAAACAAGACACTTACTGACAAGATAGACATAACATAAACAAGACACTTACTAACAAGATAGACATAAACAAGACACTTACTAACAAGATAGACATAAACAAGACACTTACTAACAAGATAGACATAAACAAGACACTTACTAACAAGATAGACATAAACAAGACACTTACTGACAAGATAGACATAACATAAACAAGACACTTACTAACAAGATAGACATAAACAAGACACTTACTAACAAGATAGACATAAACAAGACACTTACTAACAAGATAGACATAAACAAGACACTTACTAACAAGATAGACATAAACAAGACACTTACTAACAAGATAGACATAAACAAGACACTTACTAACAAGATAGACATAACATAAACAAGACACTTACTAACAAGATAGACATAAACAAGACACTTACTAACAAGATAGACATAAACAAGACACTTACTAACAAGATAGACATAAACAAGACACTTACTAACAAGATAGACATAAACAAGACACTTACTAACAAGATAGACATAAACAAGACACTTACTAACAAGATAGACATAAACAAGACACTTACTAACAAGATAGACATAAACAAGACACTTACTGACAAGATAGACATAAACAAGACACTTACTAACAAGATAGACATAAACAAGACACTTACTGACAAGATAGACATAACATAAACAAGACACTTACTAACAAGATAGACATAAACAAGACACTTACTAACAAGATAGACATAAACAAGACACTTACTAACAAGATAGACATAAACAAGACACTTACTGACAAGATAGACATAACATAAACAAGACACTTACTAACAAGATAGACATAAACAAGACACTTACTAACAAGATAGACATAAACAAGACACTTACTAACAAGATAGACATAAACAAGACACTTACTAACAAGATAGACATAAACAAGACACTTACTAACAAGATAGACATAAACAAGACACTTACTAACAAGATAGACATAAACAAGACACTTACTAACAAGATAGACATAAACAAGACACTTACTGACAAGATAGACATAAACAAGACACTTACTGACAAGATAGACATAAACAAGACACTTACTGACAAGACAGACAGCTTGCAAAAGAGACTATTAAGATATGGGATAAACTTCAGGTGGCCAACTAAGCATGAAAAAGGAAGTAAAACCATCAAGAGAAGATGTTTAAATTTTGTGGCACATGTCATGAGACTGAGTGAAGATATGCCAGTACGAAATGCCCTAAAAGAAGCTCGAACTCCAACTGATATGAAAAGAGGTCGACCAAATTTTACATGGATTAAAACGCTTTGCCAAACATTCTGAGGAAACGATCCACACACTAGAAAGCATCACAGAAGACTTTGTAGTAACACAGTGACGACACTAATACAATAGTGAATTGTGAAAGAGGAAAGATATATATGTATCATACAATTGAAGAGAATCAAAATTTATTATTTAAATTATTGTAACCTTTGTAACCAATTATTATTTGTTTGTTTTGAGGGGTCTTCCTTTCTTAAATATACTTAGAAGGCATTATAACCAAATGATAATGATATCTTAAGGGTTGAATTATAGAACACATATTCTGCAATTTTATTAATATAGAACAAGTTTTGAAATAATGGCAACGGGATATTTTTAGGATCTCTAAAAGTTTGAAAAACAAAAATGTTTATTCTAATAAGTCACTATTTAGTTGCTTCTACACAAGAGCAATTTTTTTGTTTTCTTCAAGATTTAAACATTGCGGGATGACATCATAATGGATATGACATTGCCCTGGATGATAGCTAAAGAGCTGTGCTGCAACATGCAAGCAGTCTCTTGAGGCTCATTCCTGCAAGTGGCTGTCATCCATCCAATGTCTTGTATTATTTGTGAAGTATTAGAACCTAGGACACCTAACGTTTTGACTGAGATAGATTGAAAAATTAAACAGTTCATTGCTGGATTTGTCGTTTTTTTCTGGTTTCAGCAAATTGAGCTGTGGTGGTGAGTTTGACAACAGATTCTACAATTCTTGACATAATGAAAAAATCAGAGCAAGTGGTGTTCAATATAAGTGGCTTTTCAGCTCAAAAAGCAAAATGTCATGCTGTTGGGTTGTAATTATTGCCGACTGGTTCGAGAATTGATGTGAACCCAGCAGAATCGAGACCTCATTTGACTACGTCATTGCGTGTGGAGTGACAAGGCAGACGATCGGTGCAGAATCTGCAGGAGAGAAGGTGCAGAGCAAACTCACAACAGTTTGGTCACAGTTGACTTGTGAAGATAGTTACAAGATTAAGCTGCCCAAAGAGGAATAACCTCGATATCAACAGCTTTAGGCCTACTTTAGTTTGCCCAATTGTCAAGGTTCTTGCAACCTGATGAAAGTTCTCGTACAACCTTGTTATTTTACTTAATTCACATAACTAATGTCTTTGGTTTCTTCAGTAGAATTTCAAACTCATAAAATATTAGTTGCTAAATTAAACTACATTGCACATTTACCTTTGTGGCTTTCACGTTGCACACTGAGTGAAGCAATTAACAATCTGTCAGTGCACCAACTTAAATGTATTTATTTACTGTTTGAATTGAATACAATATGAAGCGTTTTTACTTATAGTAGATAAGAAAGTAAATATTTTATGGTGGAATGCAAACCTAAGATTTAGGAGTGAAAACGTATGAATGACAATATATGTCCTTTTAGCAACTACTACTACTAGGGTGTGTGGAAAAGTAACTCTCTATTATTAAGTGCTCGTAATTTATTACTGAAATATAATTCTTACAAGAAATGAATATGACAAGTAAATCTATAGCATAGGGTTTTATTTAGAATTCAATATGAACACCAGCATTATCTACCAGCTTTTCAAACCACTTGAGAACTGATTTCACATGAACTGATTTCACAAGTAACTAATTTCAAGGATAAGGGTTAATGAGATGGACTGATTCAGAATTAAAAATGGAAATTCTTTCCATTTTGTCAGAAACATCGCTCATGGAATGAGAAGACTTCATGTTTTTTGGCTCGGCTGTTTTTTTAAAAAAATCTTCTCTTAGTATTGATCGCTTTTGCATATGCTAAACCTTCAAATCACTCTTTTATTATCATTGTTTACAATACACTCATCTAACTATATGATTAAATATATTTCTTATAGAATATTTGTCTAAATTATTACAATACAATGCAAGACAAATTATGATGAAAGAGGATACTAATAAATTAACAATGAACCTAAAATATATTTATTGCATTTTATATAAATAAAATGTATTTTACCTGTTGTTGATGATGTAGTTGTAGAACCTGATAAAAAATAAAATTTGATGGTTATTTATTGTATAATTCAAAGATTTCATATTTGATACATTCCCAAAACAATTTGGCACATAAACAATAATTATATTAATCAATTACTTGATTAATTAATTGATTTGTAATAATATGGTATGTTAGAAAAAAGAAAAGGAAATTTCCACATTAAAAATTGGATTACATAGAAATAGGAAATTTTCACTAGAAATTAAGTTAACATGTTCAAAAGTAGTGACGTCATAGGAAGTCTTGAGTGACATATGACAAATAAGCTAGTCTGATCTTTCTCTTTTGAGCGGACATGTTTTCGGGGCATGTTAATACAGTAATTAGCCAGGATTTATTGCCTGTAAATAGCCGATATACAATAATCTGGCACCAATCTTAGCATGCTGCTATATGAAGAACGCACTTTGAGGATCATAATAAAATGGCATCACTGATAGGATCGGATCCTTGTATTATTTCGATTATTCGGACTACTGTTCCCATCTTGGATGTTATTCTCACGATGTAACCTTCAACCCTCTTGTCGAACTCAGGATCTGTATGGAATTTTGAACCAAACCTTTTATTTAATCCACAGGGGTAGCTTGCTCTCCTTCCATCAGTCAGAAGCCTTAAGTAATTTGTAATTGTATTCTTAGTATTGCCCGTACTGAGGATTGAACCTTCAACCTCCAGAAGACTGTCACTTAGAACTGATTATTTCTTTAACACTTTTAGCCGTTGCAGACAATTCTAGTATGAATTTTCAGGAGACTTGAACCTATTCTTGTTCTAGTTAACCCAATATGTGAACCATTAATTATAAATAATAGATTAGAACACCATTAAAAAAAATATAGTAATAAGTAATAAGATTACACATTTAGGAAATACAGATAGGAGCCTTGTTGAATATTGAAAAACCTGAACTAGCAGAAGTTTGAATATAATGCTTTGAAGCATACGCTAGAACAAAGAAGTTATGAGACAACCAGAAATCACCAACTTATTTTTGGTTATTGTGGAATGTGAAGCTATAAGGAAGATTTCACTAATGACTTATCATAGCAGCAGATGCAGTTTCATGTCATACCAGGAACAGATTCTATTTAACCCATAGATGATATCCTACAGTATCACTCTAGAATGTAATGGAAACTATAGGATAACTCCATTTTCCAAAGTTCCCAAATTCGTGTCTCACAACCGGATGTAGTTTCATGTTATACTCAGGACAGATTTTATGTAACCCCTATGGCAGCTACTACTATCTCGGATCAGTCGACCTGAGAAGAATTGTAACTATGAGATAACGCCACTCTCCAAAGATCTTAAATGGAGGTCTCACCACAGAACAAAGTTTAATATCATACCCAGAACAATACAGTTGTAGATAATAATGTAACACTATAGTGGACGAATTCATTGATTCTAGCAGATTATCCAGACAGCAGCTCATCATGTAAACAGCTCGAGTCATGTTGTGAAGATGACACGTAGCAGTAATTCATTCTCTTCCTTCTTCTTTCCCATTGCTGTCTTCATCTTTTTAATAACATCGGTTGTAAAAGTTATTAATAAAGACAGCACATGATCATTTGTGTTTTAACAATATTTTCAGAGTTTTCATTTTTCTTTTACAGTATACATACATAATACCCCCAACCAATCCTCCATAGGGGGCAGTAGCAGCTGTCTCATCCTGAACCTCTCTCTCTCAGTTCAGAAATAAAGAGAGAGATTTTCTCAGCTTATTCATTACATGTCTCTAGCAACTTCCTGTCTATGACTCAATATCTTGACAGATAACCCCAATTCTAATCTGTTTACTTCTAATGGAATTTTCCTCCTTCTCTGTACTTTAGCCTTATGTGAAAAATTCTGTTTTTAACATTATATTTACACACCCGAAACCATCTTGTTAAAATAACACATATAACAATTTATTTAAGATCAGCTTTGTAATATATTTCTTTCAAATTAATTTGTTTATTTTTACTTAGAAATGGATCCTGGTAAAATCTTTATTATAATGTAAATCAGAAAACATTTTTAATTTAAGGTTCTTCATTTTCAATTACTTTTAGATAAAAGTTATACATCATGGATACCATGAAAAGGTTGAAATACTATACACCTTTTGGATGGCCTACAAAAAAGGCATGAATACATTTTTTCCATCGATTATTTTTGATGATTATGTGCATACTCTGGAGAACTTCGCCACATGCTTGAGAACAAAATTCAGAACCTTATCATGGTCTTGGGCCAGATTTTTAACTTGTACTATCAACCCTTTTCTTGTGGCCCCATTTCTTGGTGGTTGTACTTTTTATTTTTATTCAATGAAATCTTTAATATCAACTCGGAAACTTATACAAAATTCTAAACTGAAACTATTATTTAATCCATGAGAGTAGATTATTCTTATTCTATCAGCCATGACCGGGTAGAAGTGTTAATTTTTATGTTATTCTTAGTTATTATCACCTGTAGTAAGGATTGAACCTACAACCCCCAGAAGACTGTAACTTAGAACTGATTGTTAATCAATGCCTTTAACCGTTATGCCATGGAATAGCTGTTTGCTTATTACTGTAGAATTTGGTATAGTGAGTGCGGTATGTTTTTTGGTATATTGTTTTTTCGTGTGGGGAGGCTGGTTTGAAGTTAAAGTGCATACTGGAGAGATAGTTTTTTACCTCTTAGGATTAAAGGTGATTCATTGGCTTCTGTATATTAACTTTACATGGGTTTCGAATCTCAGCTTGAAACAGTCACCATGTCTAGTCACACTAAGGAGCTGTGATACATGAGTTTGTGCTAGCTGAGTACTTATCATTTTAAGGCGAACAAAATTATAACAGATTAGCGAGACCCCATAGAAATTCCACGGTGCTTTCTACATCAATCTATCTAATTTACTGTTAATAATATTCCTTTTGAAATAATAAATGTCTATCAGGGTCAATACTATTAAGAAAAAAAAAACTCTTCTTCCGTCAAAATAATTGTCATTGTCAGCTAAATATTCTTCAAATCAATTAAAACAAATGTCACTTTTTGAAATGTATTTATTTTAAATTGTATTGTTTTAGTCAACAGGGCGACATAATTTAATTTTGGAATAATTCATTTTAAAATGGGTAAAGTCGGAATCGTTCACTTTAACGACATCATATTGATCAGCAATCACCCACCAACTGTGCTGATCAGACAATCTCATTTTTTAATGTGTGTGAAAGGTGATAATGTACATACGAACATAATATGTCTTAGCATATTATTATATAGATAACACAAAAGATATTTTTAAGGTATAAAAAGCTCTCACCTTCACATCCCGCTGGTTCCTTAATACAGGCACCATCCCTAAATGTGAACCCATCAATACAAGTGCATACTACATTGCATTCTGCAGAAACTGAGCAATCGCTGTCGCATGTTTGCAATAGGCAGTAACACTTTTCCGCACAAACTGAAACACAAGTAAAACAGAAAATAAATATCATCTCCTGAAAACACACTTCAAAACCTGGTTATGGTTATCCATAGAATTGTTCATGTAATCTCACTTGTCTATATTATTATTTGTTTGTTATACCTATTCGTGCATCTGCAATTTTAACTACTTTCTTAATTCAACCCTTCAAACAAATACACAAAACATTTACATTATTAATACAATATCAATATACAAATTAAATTTTGTTTAATATTACATCCAATAGTCCCCTAAAATGCCTTTTTAATTCCTTTATTTCTGAATTCATCTAATTCCATCTCAAAATGTTCTATGCTATTGCTAATCTTAATCTGATCTGGCAACTTGTTCTAATGATTTATTACTCTATTAGTCAAAAGAATTAAATCTATATAATGAAGTAAAGTCCATTTTTCTATTTGCATTCAGTTCAGACATTATATTTCTGTAAACACAAGTGATATATAGAATTCGACTATGCTCATGCTCTAGGCTGATTCTTGATGTGTTTTTATGGAAAATATGCGCCCATTTCGTTAGCTTTCAGTAATTTCTACATTTTTCTGACTCGCCTGTCTCCTAAAATAGTCATACATACAGAAAGTCAGAGTAAATTTTACTCCCATGCAACTTTTACTCCCACCACCTTACACCGGGAAATAATCTTTATAGGATACTTTTTCTGTGACACCACTGTCATTATTTAATTTTTTCTGACTTACTATTGATGCTTTCTTGCTATACATTTACGACCTAAATGCTTTTGCAGTGATTTGATTGGCTATTCCAGAGATTTTTTATACATTCAAGAATTGACCAAATAAAAACAGAATAACCTGATTGTTGATTATCGGCCACATTCATTATTCATTACTGTTTGCATACATTTTATTACTTTCTTTCCTATTTTTTCTCCCCGTACAATTTCTGTAACAACATAACCTTTCTTTCCCGGTTACTTACGTTTGTGTTTTCATATTTCCATTTGCGTTTATTCACACACTTTCCCCGTCATATATACTTTCCTATTCTAGAATACAAGAATACGATTAACGAACAGAAACATATAAATGGTGGCTACATATTTTCTTTCTTTGTCCTTCTTTTTTCCTTTACTATTCTTTATCTTATCTTTCACAACACATGACACCTTTGCCTTTTAGTAATTTTTATGTTACAACTAAACCTATCTTTTCTGGCTCCCGCCAGGTACATTCGGTTACTTCCGTTTGTCTTCTTAGTCGTCATATCTTTATTTGTGGTCAGTTACACTATTTCGCCATCATACCTAATTTTCTGTTCTTGGATAATCGAATGCTATTTAAGATCGCAGACAAAAACAAAAACAAATACTTCTACTTCTACCATGGCAATGAAGACTTTTTCGTATTTTCTTTTTTTGGGTGGGGGGCCATATTCACGACTGTTTAAAAAGTTTTATTATTATTGAACAAAAATTCATTTTAACTTTTTGAAAAGGAAATACACTTAGAATATTAGTCAAAAACAATTTCTTGCTTTAACTGCCAACAACAACAAAGTCGCTGTCAACATTTGTAATAAATAATGTTTGCTTTTATTATCTGTTTCTTACAAAACATACTCTCCCTTAAACCGACCGTTAGCCCTAAGCCCGTGTGACAAAAAAACAAAACAAAACAACACCCTTCCAACGAACCGAGAAGAAAAGAGAGTTGTTTCCACCAGGACTTACAGTTAGTGGTGGGATTAAAATAGTTTTTTTTGCCTGACAAACGCTAATCTTTACTCATAATTCCTGATATTTTCATAATAAATATGAAAAATAAAAAAACAACTGTAAAAAATAAAAAAAAACAAATTATTTGCTAACTAATCCGCATTAAACAAATTAGTGTTACAGATATGATTTTTTAAAAGGAAATACACTTGGGATATTAGTCAAAAACAATTTTTTGCTTTACCTATCTATTTGTGACCTATTTGTGGGACACGGGTCAGCTAGTTAGTTAATATATCTATTTTTGAACTTGCCCTTATTAGTTAGAAATGTCATTAATTATTATTGGATTTTTGTTTATTCCATATTGTTTATTGCCTTTTTATGAAATATATGCTTGATTTTTATTCATTTTGAAAATATTTTATTTAAATGTGAGTTTTTAAACTATACCCAAAATTAAGCCTCATTTTAAAATGATATATATTGTAAACTAAACGAACATTTTAAAATTAGTCAAGTTTTTTTTTCAAACTTATATCAAATCTGTTTCCTTGTGACTTTTGAAAATTGGTCGAAATTAATAATTTGTTCTTTGATTCATATTTATTATATAAGCTACTTTCAATAGTTTTGGATTTTATATTATCATTATTAAAAAAATGTTCACCATTAATTATTATTTTGAAGATTTTAATTAAAACAATCCTCATTTTTCTTAATCCCATTTTATTTTCAATCTCTGTGACTAGTCTTTTACTCTTGTATTAGTTTTGTCACTGTTGTCGGTTTTATTTTCATAAATATTTACTGTTCCTGATTTATCTCTCTGAATACTGTTATATATTCATGACTGAAACTTGGTGAACAAGTCAGGCATAAAAGGAAGTTTATTTATACCAAATATTGTTGAATTGCAGAAAAGATTTTGAACTTTAATCATGATTCCATGAGTGGCATATTTTGGGGGTCAGCATGTATTAAGATTTATTAAAAAATTGTTTTGCCATATGCAAACAACAACTACAACAGTAATTATACTGAAAACTGAATCACTCATGTGTAAGCAACTAACATGAAACATAGTGCAGAATGTTTATGAAGTTTGAGTTGAAAAAAAGAATATATGGACCGTTTTATTATGTGTATTCTAAGAATGTCGTGGGAAGAATATTTTGGGTGTTTTTGTAATATGAAAACGTAATTTTAAAAAGTTTTTTATCAGCTATGTAACTTTTGCATGAAGTGAACGAACGCACAGTGTAATATGAAATGGTGACTCTAATTAGATTTATTCCAAATTACTTTACGATATGATGGATTGAAGGATGAGGACTTAGGACTGTGGGGCATGTTAGGGTTAGTCACTCCTATCCCCAGCTGAAATTAATTAAAGACAAAATGGCTGATCGGATTTAATATAAAAATCAATGAATTTGAAAGAACTAAACAAAATTATATTTAACATGTACCAATAATTGGTCTTACTTGTTGATGAAGCAGATTTTTATGTGTAGTGTTGGGTTAGAAAGCTATACACCTTCAATAATACAGGGAAAAATCTAATTCTACTTTATATATAAGATAATATAGGCGTGGGTGATGCAAGAATACATAAAAAATCATGAATTTGATTAAACTTTAAATAAATAAACTGATGGTAAAACAGGAATCTTTAACTTACCAGAAGGAGTAGAAACAGGCACTGGAGTTGTGGCTGAAAATTAGAACAAAGAATTTTCAATATTTTAATATTAGTCAATGTGAGTTAATCAATGTTTGTTTCGCTCAGGCTTTTTTTCTATATACTTTAATAACACAAAATACATACTAAAATATTCCTTAGTTCTAGAATTGAGTTATGTTTTAAAAGAAATCTGTTTTAATTGTTCTGATTAGCCATAATTTATAATAAACTGAACAAGTCACCCATCTCTCTCTTAGCTATCAATGTATTTCTATTGATTCTTCTCACTCTATATTGACTCAACCACTCCTTAATTTTTTTTAATGTCTCTAAACCTTTTTTCCATTCCATCATTTCAACTTTTCTTTGATACACTTCTCAGCTTTCTTATTCCAACATCATGTCATGCTATATCTTGGAGGACCTTTTGTCCACCTTCAAAAGTGTATTCTTTAACTACTTCCACTGTTCTTCTGAAGTGGATCTGGTAAATGAATACTCATACATTTGGTTTCTAAACTCGAATTTCATGTGCCCCCCCCCCCCCCCCCCGCAGATGAATTTTCTTCACAAACGTTTGTTCTTAATTTTTACCAACTTTGTGTAGAATAAAATATTGACACACAACTTTTTGCTTTATGTTTCAGAATTTTTGAGATGAGGACTGATACTTTGTATTATTCGTCTTGGATATTATTCTCACAATGTTTTGGTCGATGTAACCTCTGACTTTCTTTGGGTACATCTTGCCAAACTCAGGAATATTTATGTCGAACTCGGGAATCTGTATGGAATTTCAGAATTGAATCCTTTATTTAAACTACAGGGTAGATCGTTCTCGTTCTGTCAGCCATCACCGGGTAAAAGTCTTAAGTAAATCTTAATTATATTCTTAGTATGGCCTGTACTGAGGATTGGACCTTCAATCTCCAGAAGGCTGTCCCTTAGAACTCATTATTACTTAGCATTTCATCCGTTGCGCTATGGGTTCATGTTCGAAATTTCGTACAGATTCCTGAGTTTAGCATACATATTCTCGAGTTGGACAAGATGCACAAGAAGAAGATCGAAGGTTACATTGGCCGAAACATTGTCAGAATAACATGCAAGATGAGAATAGTAGTCCAAATAATATAAATTTCTGCATTGTTTCTTTATTATTAAAAAAAGAATGAATGTAAGAGTTGAAGAAAACTGATAAAATAAGTAATCTTAGATATTATACAAATATACAAAACTTCTTAATAATGTGAATTAATTGTTGACATAGTGAATTGCAATCTTACTTGCATAAGGAACACATGAAAGACAACAGGATCCAGCAAGGCGTTGAGGCATGTAACCCTGAAACGAAAGCGTATTCATGATCAGAACCAACGGTTTTCATTGGTAGGAATATTATGTATAACAGTGTATCTTTATTCATAACTAGCAGGGTTACCTGGAGTTGCTTGTGTCCTAATTTCCGTAAATGATGTAGATTACAGGAAAAATCAAAGTAAAACTAATCAATCTTAATATTGTAATTTTAAATGTTCATTTTGGTACAAAATCAAAGTAAATATAATTATGCCCTGGTGAAGTTTGACTCACAAACGCTAAATAAGGCGTGATAACTGACTGACTCATGGGGAAAAGTGTGAAATTGCACATAAACCAGACTGTCTTTCATTTCTTCTTCCCTTCCCCCTCTCTCTCTAGAATTTAATATCAGTCAGCAATGGAAGAAAGAGGAGAAATAATCGAAAAGGACAAATCAAGACTCTCTTTCCTTCTTTTTTACCAGTGAATATCGAAAAAATTATCTATTAATAACCGGTGATTTGGGTAGCAGTATTAGGACTTCTGATTGTGAGGATAAGATATTTTCTGCCTTCCTTTATGACTAATAAAAAACAAAATATTCACTAGGATTAAATATAAAAATCTATAAAATCGATAGAAAATTAAAAATTGTGTTTTTAACAACACGAACCAATATTAGCCATAATTCACTAATGAAAGAATTTTGATGTATATTATAGTAAAAAAGCTATTAATCACAAAAATATGAAGGAGGAGGGTCGACTTTACTTCATATACACCATTTTGTGTTCAAGATTAAACATTGAAACAAAAAACATTCATATACGATACTTAATACTATCCTTAAGTGTAAATATAGGGGAAGCAATTTTTACGATCACAGAATCGAGGACAGAACTGGGGTATCATGAATTTGAAGCAGAATCTGTCTTTTTAAATAAAAAAATTAATTATTTAATTTTTTCCATCGTTTTTGTAATTTGTTCAAAATCGAATAAATTGAAGTCTGCGATTTTGTAACAAAAAGCTAGAAGAATACCTGTCCGTGGATGAGTAAAATGAATTCCCCTGAATAGAACAGTTTTCATTACTTTTATGCCTCCTTACAAAGAGTAAAATCAACATATAATGTTACTAAACCTTATGTATAGAATCTTTATACAAAATCTATCACATGATTCTAGAAAATGTCTCAAATTGGAATTCAGGGAATCTTACTTAATTGATGTCTAATGATTATGGATGAAATTTAATGCAAATTTGAAATATTGAAATTTCCAAGTGCCCATATTATATCCCCTAAAAACCTTTTTAAATACTTTAAAGAAACTGAAATTTGAGGAATATTTATTAATTGATACCTTACAATAAGATTACATAAGAGGAATTGATTATCTAAGAGGACCGCTCAAGATGTATTTATTCACATTATACTTGAAGATAACTATGCTGTAGTCGGTTGGGAAGCAGGCTTGTGGTATCTTGTTCCACAGATAGGGATGTTCTATGAAAGAAACTCTGTTCATGGAAGTTTCGTTTGGTTTTTGGTAAAGAAAGAAAAAGAAAGGAAAGTTTATTGCTGTGGTTGTAGCTAGACGAGTTTTTGTTGTCAATGTTTTACAATAAGGTACCAGAAATTGGAGCTCAGGCGAACACCTACCATGAACATAACGATACAGTAGAGAGAGGTTAACAACATCTCTTCTGTATGAAAGAGGCTGTAGGGACGAGAAAAGATCATCCCCCACGAGATTGGAAAGTCGATTTTGTACTCTGTCAAGACAAGAAAGAGTGCTCTGAGCAGCACCTTCCCAGATATGACATCTTAAGACGTATCTGGCTCTTATATAGATAGAGGATTGCATCAGGGGTGAGGTACATTCTGGAACGGTAAAATGATTCAACCATTTTTCCAGTAACCTTAGCAACAGATTTGAAGTAAGTCTTCCATTTCAGGTCTGGGATGAAAGTCAGTCCTAGAAGCTTATCACTTATCACTCGAAGAGAGAACCATTCATTTTGACTGGGGAGAAGTGAGGATCCGAGCATTGGTGGTGAAAAGAAAGAAGCTTGGTTTTAGAGGCATGAAAACTCTATGCATGCAAAACATATACTCAACCAGCACACTTTAATAACATCATAATTTATTGCAGATTTCTCATGAACTACTCTAAAAATTGAACGAAAAACAGAATTAACCAAATGTCAAAGACAAAGATATAATGATCAGAAAGAAACTAATTTTGTCTTTTGCCTTTTTATTTAAAAAAATTTAACTGGCTTTTCAAACTATTTTTTCCTGATTCAAACAATTTTACCCAAGCTCAATGGATGACGACACGATTCACATTTTTTTCTAATAAAAAGATATCATAATCGGATAAAATGACTCCAGTGGTAAATAACAAAAAAACAGGCTGATGTTTTGCAAGAGAGTGTAAAAACTGTCTTGTATGAATCTTTTCTTTCTTTCTTGTAAGATTTCGATAGAAAATGGTTCTTTTTACTTACTTCTATACAGAGAATCACTGGACAATTTGCTGATTGGTTCCTGTTTACAATAGTATTGTCTACGCAGGATTGTGTCGTACATTCGGCATCATTTGGATGTGGCCATGACTCATCCGGCTGAAAAAGAAAAACAGCAAAAAAGACATATATATATTTATATTTCAGATTCTTCTCTTCAGTGATCTTATTTTGACGTTGGAGGATCAATAAATTGTATAAATCGATTTTAGCTGAGTCCAAATTCAAAGGAATTTTTATCATGCAATAAATACATATGATCATAATTGGATAAACAATGGGGGACAAAAAATAACATTTTTATGCCTTGACTATTCAGGTAACAGAAATACATCCCTTAAATCAGAATAACCAAACATCATTTTGTGGACAGACATCATCGAAATAATTTGTGGACAGATATCATTGAAATAATTTATGTGCAGGCATTGTGTTAATAATTTATGAACAGACATGATTGAAATAATTTATGGATAGACATGATTTAAATAATTTATGTATAGACATGATTTTAAATAATTTATGGCCAGACATGATTGAAATAATTTATGAAAAGACATCATTGAAATAAATTATGGACATACATCACTGACATAATTTATGAAGAGACATCATTGAAATAAATTATAAACATAAATCATTAAAATAACTTTTGAAGAGACATCATGGATATAATTTGTGGACAGATATCATTGAAATAATTTGTGGACAGACATCATTGAAATAATTTATGGACAGACAAATAAGGGAAAGAGAGAATAAAGGTTTAAAAGCAACACACCTGATGGACTACACCATTAGAATCAATGCATTCACATTCGCGTAGATCAATGCACTCGGTTCCATTAAAAGCTGTTCCTCCGTAACATTCACAGCATTCTTGGTTATTCTTTTGGAAACATAATCCCTGCGTACTGTGGCACACTTTAGAACGACAACCATTACATGGGTCTTCTCGACGTTCAAATTCATCTTCATTACACGAGGCTGATAAAAGAAAAAAGTATGCAATTTCAATGACACGAGAGTAAAGTTATTTTTATCAAGTTTTGCTAGTGATACGTGTGGCTGCCGGCACATTCTTTTTCATTGGGTCAAATGGGGCATTTGTTTGGGCTTTTTACCAGTGAATATTTTAGTATGCCAGAAACCAAACAACGCCCTACCAAATTAGTGACCATACTTTCTTTAAAGCATAATTTATTATGATGTTCAGAAAATACTGGTCGATTTCTCGACCCTTTCAGAACATTGATTTGGGTTGGTATTTTGTAGTGTTTTATACAAAAGTTTAGTTCCAAGTTTGTTATAGCTACGTGTGGCAATAACGACATGTTTTCATTGTCTATTAAATGCTCCTCACAGTGCGGCTCTTCAACAGCCTCTGACAAAAAAAAGTGTCACTCCCAGCCTGCTCGTGTGGCTGAGATATAAGCCTGACGAACTGCTACTGCTGATAAAAAAGTGTCAAGGCGAGTTATCTAGTGCTTGAATACCAGTGCTTTGGGGCTCATCAGTCTAGAAAGACAACTCATCTAAGAGAAGGAAAAGTCTTATCTCAAACTTCCACTGCTTTACAGTTATACCCACTAATACGAAATTTTCTGAGAGTCAACTCTGAAGAAAATTGGAGCCAGAATTTCCAAGGCTGTCAAAGGCTGTATGGCAACGTTCTGGAAACTCCTGCGATGAACCTAGAACTACTTGTATCGGCACTTGCCTTTCCAATGAACCATTCCAGTAATGTGGAGAGTGGGGTTGCTATAAGTTAGACAATAAAGAGTTTTTATGAATTAAACTGTATTATTAGATATAATAAAGACTACATAATTTTGTGTAACTGTCTTGGGCAATAACAACAGACCGGCCACAAAAAATCCCTAGCTGTAGCAGTTCAGTCGTAATTCTTTAAACTGTGTGTATCTAGCAGAGAAATATCATTGACACATATGTCATATTCTCTCTCCTTTTGTTTGTAGTAACCATAGTACGGGTCATCACGAGTATAGAGTTGTCTGAGTTGCAGCTGTGTGTAGATTGTAGCAACAGAAATAGAAAGAACAACACACATTTATTTGGTAATAATTCTGTGTTATTTTATTTTGTATATTTTTCGATACAGTATACAGTAATATTACATTATTTACAGTACACATCGACATCTTCCCTTGCATCCATCCCTCATGGGGAGGGAGGGGGAGAAAATGTCAAATACGTCTGTTCAATTAAGTAGTCCAAACCCAAGAGACTGACTCTAGCTTCCCAACTGCCACATCTCCCATCTTGACTTCCTGTTTTCTTACATCATTTCCTTTGACGCATTAAATTAATTTCTAACCATAACTTCAAAGCAGAAATATCCTTCCTACATCATGTTTATGACTTTTTTTCAATCTTTGTTCTCAACTCCGGCTCTAATCATTTTCTTACTGTTATATAACCCAACATATCCCACGAATAATCATGTATTCATATATTTCTATTTAGTCTCTCTAATAACTCATGCCTTTTTGTATTGTCATGGAACTTTGTATTTCTTGTTTAGGATTCAGTTTTCCTAATTGCCTTCTTTGTATACCTTTCATGCATTTACATGATCTTAACCTACCTAGAATGTCCAGTCAGCGTTTCTAATATACACCAACAAATAAAGAATCTCCACCAGACAAGAAGTCTCGACAAACTGAAGAATTGGTGGACGACGAAAAACGGGCAAAAAAAGGAAGAAATCATCAAACCAAATCATCCAACAAGTTTAATGCACTGTACCTTTCGTTACGACATACAAAATGTTTTTTTCTTAATTCTGAAATATTGCCAACTAATGAATACGTTACCATTTTGGAACCGCTGACTTACTTTGGTCTGTAAGGAAAAGAAAAGAGAACAAAATTGTTAGAAAACCGTTGCAGGCAAAACAATATTTAATCATAACATAAATTTAATATACAGGATGACCTAAAAAATACCACCCATGAAATCGTTAATAAAAGTCACAAACCTTTCTGCAATTCAATCATATTTGGTACAAATAAACTTCATTCTCTTTCTCACTTGTTCCCCACGTTCCAGTCATGACTATGTAATAGTCTTTTTTATCGCAGTTCTATGATCGATGTGCAATATTGTAAATAACTCTGACACACTTCTCTCTCGGTATTGCCCTGCTCTTGTCTGTGATAGCCCGTTTCATTTCAGGAATAGTCTGGGGGTTGTTCCTTTTACTAGCCTCATCTACTTTTCAATTAAAAATATTTTGTCTTTGAATAAATATGGAAGAAAAAAAACACTTACTGCATCCAACTTTTTCATCAGAACAGAGAGGACAGTCACATTTTCCATCACATTCGAAGGCTTTGGTACAAGGTATCTCTGTAAAAGTATAAATAAATTATTAAATTGTATTGAATCAGTATAAATTGGATCTTTTTGCAGCAGATTCCCACAACTAATGAAGAAATAAGTTTTGTTAAAAGAATAGTCTCACCAGTCATGTATAGTGACCTATGGGGCTGGGAATAAACAAAGAAATCCATAGGTGAGAAATGAGATTATGTTTACTTTCAGAATACAATTAATAACGAAAATGAAAAGAGAATATATAAACTCGATTACAAAACAGCTGCTAGTATCAACAGAGCATGGAGAGAAACGTCCACAAGTGAGTGAACAGTAGGAAGCTGGTTTCAGAAAGTCTGTAGTTATAATGAGAGCTTTGAAAATGAAGAAGTTTTCAATCACATCCACTTTTAAAATTTATTTATTTATTCATTTTTACTTTTGTTTATCCCAAAACCACTCAAAATCTATATTTTCCAGCATTTTCTATCTACCTTATTTCCCCACCATTTCAACTATTCAAGCTCTCTTTACTTTAAACCATCCTTGGTACGGCCATGACAACGATGGAAGTAGTAGTAGGCCTCCGTCAATCAGAGTCGACCATAGGTGATGCATCCTTAGCCTATTTGTTGTTTGTCTACTCGGCTGGAGCAACGTTGTTTATGGCTAAAGAGACGAATCGTAGTCTTTGTCGCAAAGGTCACTGACGTGTGTGATCTCTGGACTGTTGGTATTGGTGCTCTACTTTCTGTGTGCATGATTTTCTGCAGCAATGTTCGTCAGATTCTCCTCCCCTACTTTCAGATATTGGTTCAGAGTTCTTTTCCACTTGAGCGGTCATCTGCAATGCTCTCCGAAGACCCAATGTCGATGGCGATCACCTTCATGAATAGAAGTATGCAGTATATAACATAAATATTACACAGATCGTCCGATCTTGTCTCTCATACTAATGTAAATTGACAGCCGACGACGTGATATAGATGATGACAATGGTAAAAGATAAATATAATCCACTATGACCATCTGAATTCATAAAGGATTATTCTTAAATTTCACGTTCCTAAGTTTAGTACCTAAAACTAGATAGTGAACATGGACAGATGTCTCTCATATTAAAATAGACTGACAGCTTATGGAGTAATATTGGTATATAGATTTTTTTTTTATTTACCTAATCTCCAGGAGGTTAGACACAAGGTCAGATGTGGATTTTTGATGAAAGTGTTTCGGTGGACCAAACTGGATTCGAACCCGGCCACGCCCCTCATAAACTAAACTTATTTAAGAATATAGTAAAGGACAGCCATGCAGTCTTGAAAATAAATGCTTGAAAGCAATTGTTTAACAAAACCCACATCAAAGTGTCAGAGCAATGTCTTAGGCATTTGGTGTCAGTATTTTAATGGTGTACGACCATCTGAAGCAAATTGGTAAAATGAGACAGCGATAAATGGATCTCACATGAACTCAATGAATAAATGTTTGTTTCTGAAATCGTTCATTATTTTTTCAGCAATCTAATAATAACATTATTTAATTAACATGAGTCTATAATCATTTTTTCGTTATATCACCAAAGTCAAGAAAATTTTGAGCCTGGACAGTATCAAAAAGGTGATTATTGAAGAATACCAAGTGCTGTATGTGGAAGAATGGCGAAACCTCCCTGCAAATAACATTCAGCTCTAATGATGCATTTAGCAAGTACTTCAGTATAACGTGTTAATGCACACATGTTAACACAATGGAACAACCGCCCTCTGGGTGGAAATTCTGTTCTCAAACATGTGGTGATGCTTCTCGGAAAAGTATGCAATTCATTTTTTTTAACTAGTAAAATAACAAAGTTGCACTTACCACAGACATTACAGCATTCTCCATCAACAGGTACCTCGACATGGGGATATTTGCACTCCACCTTGCAAACCTCTGTTTCACAATTGATACTATTTGGTGCCACACAGGTGCAGTTTTTGCAAGGATCGACTTGCCATGTTTCATTCACCTAAATGAAATTAATTAAATTAGAAAAATGATTTGCTTTCGCAATGAATCTTCATCAATCATCTTACAGTTTTCTGGTATCAGTTTAATGTTGTCCCAGGTTTCCTGAAACAACACTAAATTTCCCCTGATACCCTTGGGCAAGGTATTCATTCCAAACCACCCAAAATCTATATTTTCCAGCCTTTTCTATCTACCTTATTTCCCAACCATTTCAACTATTCAAGCTCTCTTTACTTTAACAATCCTAGGCACAGCAGAAAACTGTAACGTCCAAATAAAAAGTGTTTTAAAATTATCCATACGCAGGTGGTTCCATGCAGAATTTCTAATAAAATCAATAGATACAAAAATGTTTAACTTTAACCCAATCAAAAATGTCTCTGCTTAAATACAGAGTTGTGTTCATGAGTTGCTGATATGTATGCCAAGATTATAAAAAAGGATAAAATCTTTGAATAAAACTATTAGAATCTCGAGGTCAGAGTCTGTTTCCATATTTCATGGTGCTTCACTTCAGACTCTCACAGGGTGCGAACCACCAATCTTCATCTCCTCACCTTACTGACCTCACGTGTCTCTCTTAACTATAATGTCTTCTCTTTCTCTTTGATCACACATATGTTGAACTCTTTTCACAGTGAATACTACTAAGCCTTTCACACTTACATACTACTATGGACAGTCACACGCACGTCCTACTATAGACAGGCGCACTAACATCTTGCTATAGACAACAACACCTGCATATCACAGCCACCACAGTAAACTTAACACCAAACTTTTATCATCGTAAAGATTTCACCCTAGAAGAATATTTTCCTACTTTCTTCCACAATTGTATATGGATGTTTTATATTAGAACATATATATATATATATATATATATATATATATATATATATATATATATATATATATATAAACTTAAACTTAAACTTAGGTTTAGTATACGGAACGTTTATGTTTTTGTCTTTTAAGGGAAGTGGGGTCTGATCAACTCTGCTGGGAAGCCATAAAATTAAATACTGTCTTGTTTTTAAATTCCCGAAACAGTTTTTCATGGTAAACAACTGATGATCCCTTAAATAATGTTAGAAGCAAACTAATATAATAACTGTAAAAATTAAATTGACTTACAGGAGTGATTTTCCACTGAACGACTTGGGACTTAAGGTTTTTAAAAATTTTTTTATATAGTTTTAATGGTTGAGAAACTTCCGAGACTATATATATATATATATATATATATATATATATATATATAACCGTTGTTATTTCGTATTTCTTTATTTCTTTTGTATGTAATTAACGTTGAGAGTGATTATCTCTGCATGGCCATACACCTGAACGATTCCCCTCATTTGGTGACTCCTTATCTACCGGGTTAGAAAACTTCTCACACCTGACAGTATCCTATACCGCTATAAAGCCACCATTCGCCCATGCATGGAATATTGTTGCCACATCAGGGCTGGTGCACCAACAACTAGCCTCTCCCACTTGCACAGGGTGCAAAACACGAATTTCTAACCTACACTGATTGCTACGATCCACTCCTGGTCACACTGCTGCAGTGTTGCATCCCTGTGTTTGTTTTACAAATACTTCTACATAATGTGCTCCGATAAACTTGCTGCACTTGTACCCTCCTCAGCGTAAATACCCCAACCCACCCGACTAGCAGTAAAATCACACCCTTCACTGTAGAGGTCCTAAGATGCTGGAAGATTTTCTACTCTCACAGCTTTTTCCTCAAATCGCCTGTCTTTAAAATTCCCTCCCTGCTCTCTGTTTCCCTAACCGTGCAGAAAATTAAATGTAATGTGAACAAACATCTTGCTGCCCAATTAACTACCCAGGTTGCATCCTATAAATCTAGCTCTTACCACAGTAGCGTTTTATGTGTAAGTGGCAGTATGCCTTGTTCGGAGCGAACAAAAGTAAAAAACAATTTTTTTTTTAATTAAAAAAAAAGTACCTCTACCACACGGACATGCACGAAAACTTCCATAACACCTATTTTTTAACTAATAATAAATTAAGCATTACTTTCAGAAATATATATTATTTATATTTACCGCCTTGCATTCCAAGAGACTTTCAACCAAGCAGCCATCGTAGCATGGAGGAACTGTTCGATTAGCAAAAGTGGTGGTTCCGAATGTATACGTGCCACTGGTTGAAAACAACGATGTTCCTGCAACGCTCGTTCCCATTGAGGATATAGTTGTGGAAATTTGTGTTTGGGTCGTTGCTGTTGAACTAATAAAAGAAAAAAAACACAAATATATGAGATTTCTTTGCATCTCGTCAGTGACGTCATGGCGAAGGTTGAAGAAAAAATGGTTGACGTTTTTACCAGCAGTGAGTATCTGAGACAGAAGTTTATTTGGGCTCGTCGGGCACAAAAATTTCTTTGCACAAAATGCTAGATTTTCAAATAGAATTTTTTGAATATTTGTTGTATAAGTAAAAAGGAGGGGGAAACGATCTCGTCAGTGACGTCATGGCGAAGGTTGAAGAAATAATGGTTGACGTTTTTACCAGCGGAAGTTTATTTGGGCTCGTCTCGCTCAGTCTTCCGTCTTTCCAAAAGCCAGCTTAAGCAAGGAGATTGAAGATGCTTTAACAAGTACGATTTTGTTATATTCTGGCAGAGAGATATAGCATCAATAAATCTATGAACTATAACAAACGTGTGTTGTGTCTTCTTGATAAGATTTTATGTCAGTTCATGCACGTGCGTTTCTATAAATTTGATGGAGTTATTTAGCAGTGGGGATGCCTCGTGTTATGACAAGACACAGATGAAGAAAGACAACTTCCTGCTTTTCTGAGAGACAAGATTAGAAAGTAGCATTTTGCTATCCATGCTATGTAACATGTTGACGGTATCGTAACTTGTGGGAGATTAATTATAAAACTAACTGTAAAAATAACACACACTTTGTACAGCAAACAAAAGAAAACGTTCCTGGCACATTTGTTAAATCAATACAATACTTGTAAGTAATCTGTTGCAACTTTTCAATTTTGACTGCCATACGATCTATACATGAGGTGATCTAAATTTAGGATGTCAACCGCCATCTCTGTCTGAATTATGAGGCAAAAACTAAGTATAGGCATTCTCAACTGACAACTCGTACTTAGGGTTAGTGTTGGCGTTAATGAAAAGCATATGTATAAATAATGATTTGATAAATTGTAAATTTGTAAAAATGGAGACAACTGTATTTATGAAAAAAGTTTGGAATTTAAATTAAAGCCACATAAATTCAGTTTATCTTATCCTGTAAACATCGTATTACGCTGCTTTGTACGTACACATTTTGTAAAAATATTCTCTTGCTAAATGTTATTTAAAATTCAATCTTACAACACACAAGAATGCATAATCTTAACATTCTCATCCAATGTATTTTTATAGTTAATCTTTAAATACACAGACTGCTCAGCCAATGGCAGAGTATAATGAAACACATTCTGTTGAAAAGTGTTCTCTTTTACTAATTAAATATTAATTGGTTTATTATGTAAGATGTTTGAAAAATATTAATTTGGTCATAATTAATATTAGAGTAATGAAAATGGTAATATTTTACAATTATGAGTTAAATGCCTTAAAAGTAAGGACAAGAATTAAAATAAACAGTTATTATGATAATCATGTTAAAGCCTTAAGGCCATATCTAAGGTCAGTGGCAGATTATAAACCTGTTGAGAAACAGACAAGGAAACAGAGAGAGAGAGAGAGAGAGAGAGACAGAGACAGAGACAGAGACAGAGACAAAGAGAGAGAGAGAGAGAGAGAGTCTCTTTTCCACTACTGAAAGTTCATGCCAAGAGCACCAACTCCCTCACGAATCAAGGGTGACTAAAATGAGGGAGACTTTCTACCGTCAGCTGACTTCTTCTCATTCAGTGACTTTTCCTGTGTCGTATTATCATCTGTTATATGTAGAAAGGTGTTCTATTTTACTAATTAAGTATTGATTAATTTATTATGTAAACAGTGTTTGAAAGATTAATTTGATTATGATTAGTATTAATTAGGGTAATGAAAATGATAATATTTTACAAATATAAATGCCTTAGAAAAAAGGGCTTAGATTCAAAATACATACTGAGCTGTTGTGACAATCATGTTTAGGTCTTAAGGTCATATCTAAGGTCAGTGATCGATTATGACCCTGTTAAACAGACAAGGAGACAGACTGAGAGACAGTCTTATTATTAGATCTATAAATCAGGTTGTGGTTAATGTTATACATATATAGATTAGGCTCTTTTTGTTATGATTGGTTATAATTAAACGAAAGAATAAACATATTTTACCAGTCTCCCTCTATACAGGTGATATTTCCAAAGAGACACGTGCAAGTGACACATGGAATAGCATTGCCGTTACCATCAGTTTTATCGAAGACACTTCCATGCTGAAAAAGAAAACAATATTCATTTATTTATTCATCCATCCATGTGAATCTCGGTAAAAACGTTATGCAAAAATAACCTCAGTAAAAAGAAAACCGATGTTTATTGGAGTGAGTGATCAAATTGCTTACCCTCTTTAAAATATTTAAACAAATTGTCCCTAGTTGTTATGTTCGTTTAAAATTTTGAAAGATTCCATTAGAATACTCCGGATTCTGCAGTCTATATAACTGAAATTGCTCATCTGTATAATAATATGCATGCAACTTCGTTTGTACATACATTATCACCTTCCACATCCGTTCCGATCGTGAGCGATAAGATGCAAAATGTAATTAATGATTATCTGATGTTGCCAAGTGCCAAATATTAAAGCCTTTTTCCATTTCAATATGAATTGTTTCAAAATAGAATAGGACGTTATGAATATAATTTTGTCGTCGTGTTGTTTGGAAAATACTAGCTAATTTTTTTTTACTAACTTTTAAAAAGTTCATTTAGATTGCTATTTTTGCAGTGTTTCATACAAGATTTTACATGCTTAATAACCGATGTGTACTCTTTAATAATTTTTCAATAATTTCTTTCAGATTAAAATTTTGAAGTATATGAGCCCTTAGTAATGAATAGAGAAAAAGAAGAAATGCATATATTTTTGTTGCATGAATTCAAACTTGGTAATAATCTTTCCCAAACAGTTGCAAATATCAACAGAGCATGGGGAAACAATTCACAAACGATTGGACAATAGGAAGATGGTTTCCGAAATTTTGTAGTGGTGATGAGAGCCTTGAAGATGAAGAAGTTAGAAGACGACTATGCACTCTTGATAATCAAGACTAAAAACAATTTCGTCACTTTTCAACAAATTCAAGATCTTTTTCACACAATTGGAAGTGCATACCAAGAAAAATAACTTACTCTGTTGAGTCACAAGTAACCATAAAATTATGTCAACTTTCTATTGTCAGTTGACTTATTCTCATCCACTAACTTCTCTCATGTGTCTATATTATCATACATTATCTGTAGCAATCAAATATATCTTCTTTTTAATTGACTTTCTTGTGAAATGAAATTTATTTTTTCTCTTAACTTTCACCACAAGCATATATGGTTCTACTTGAACTACTTGGATAGTGTTGTCAATTTTATTGCTTCCCAAGGTTCATTTTTAATGTCTCCCCAACTGTGTAAAACCTTCAACATTTTTATGTCCAAGAGCACTGGATTGCCTATCAGCTCAAAAGAGAACTTGTTTAATCTATCCACTTGAAACTACATTAAGTTTAACATAAGTCCGGTGGTCTATGGGAGAAAGGTGACATATCTTTGGATATCAATCAAGGTGGTTTCTCCTAGGGGCAATCCTGTAGTATCATAGACGAGTCGATTCCAGAAAAGCCTTTTTATGTGAACATTCAAAGTAAATACTAAAAAGGTAAAAGAAACACATCTCAACTTACCGGGTATTTGGTACCATTATGGAAGCAGTATTTACATGGACTATTTTTAACACACAACTTGAAATCACCCATCGAGAATTCCTTCGTATAACCAGGTCCACATTCACAATCATTAGTCTTTATAATGTTACTACTATTATGTTCTTGGCTGATATATTCATAGCATGACATTGGCTGAAGCTCACATGGTATGTCACATATAAGTTCGTTGCATTCAGCTAAAAGAAAAAAATGAAAACAAGAAAGTTTATAGGTATCAGTGAGCACAGATAATATTAACTACACTAGAGAATTTAAAGTAGGACATGCAACCTTAATATACGAGGGGGAGGGCGTTCATAAAAACAACACAGGAAACCTGTTCATGGAAGTGTACAAATAACCATGAAAGTAATAGAAATTATGTTTGGATATTTTAAAATTGCATTACCCACCGTCGAGAGTGCTCAATTCTTTTTACAAAGAGCTATGCTTTATGCATTGTGCCAGCCTCTAACATAAATCTTCTTATCTCTCTCTTTCTCTCTTTTGGCATAATGGTTAAAGTGTTTGCTAATGAATTGGGAGACTGGAGGTCAATCCTTGGTTGAGTCATACTAAAGACTCAAAAAATGGTACTTGATGCCCCCTTGCAAAACACTGAGAATTATAAGATGAGGATCAAGGGTGAATGGAACAATCCATGGAAAAGAGTGAAACCCTTCCCTACATCTCAGTGTAGTAGCCAACGAAAAGGGAGGCTTTGTGTTATCTTCAACTATGATTGATCCATTATATATATATATATATATATATATATATATATATATATATATATATATATATATTTGTGTTATAATGGAATAATTCCAGGAGGAGATCCGGGTATGAGAGCTCAATGTTATGAAGCTTGTGTAATTATACTTCATTTTATATATATATATATATATATATATATATATATATATATATATATATATATATATATATAACATTTAATGAATGAAAACATTATTTTACTGTTCCAAGAATTACAACATCAAGTCCATTATGGCATACGATCGTTTCCAAAACAGTTTGGAAATACTTTATTTTATTTTATAATTTTATAAAGTTGGTTCAAAACGTCGCTTCATCAGCGCCTATAGCAACACGTCTTACAAAAAATTAAAATAACTTAGTTCTAGACTGTGATTAGGAGCAGTCAGACATTTTACCCCTATGCTATTATGCTCACCCGAAAGTATAGGAAATTATAATGTTTGTATATTTTTTAATTTGCATTACCAACTACCAAGAGTGCTCAATTTGCCTTACACTAAGTGACAAACCTTTATTCCCTTACTAAAGATATCAACTCACGAGCAGAAAGCAAAGAAGAATATTTGTGTTCTAGGCTGTATGTATATATTTGTATAAAGAAATCCCAAAAAGTATAATTTAGTAGCTTGTGTTTCATTTTTTCGGCTGCAGGATGATGCCAAGATTAGGCAGGACCAATGATGTAGTATTTTGTTATCGTGATCCAGTTGGACTAAACTCACTCTTGGTGAGATAAATTTACAACCATCAGGGTAGGTTAGATTGTTAGATTACTGGCCGTTTTAGGGAGTGGGGTTCTAAAAAGTAGTTGATTGTCATCCACATTTTTGTTCATTTATTTTTCATATTTTTGCATCAATATTTCTTATGTATTAAAAAACCATCAAGTGATGATTTTGATTTTGATTTATTTTTATTATTTACTAATGAGTCACCACTTATCAAGGCTAAAGGCCACTCGAGCATGAAAGTTAATGAAATGGATAGTCAGTTGAATGATGATGCATATTATGAGAGAACTGAAAATGATGAATGTAATGGACAAAAGTTGATTACGTATGAGGACCGTTTATGATAAGTATTTGCTGACATTGGATTTTAAGATAACCAAGTTGCAGATGGAAAGTTCTTGGAAAGGAACTATTTATGATACTTCCATTTGATGTTCTTTGCAGTTGTGGTAGGAAGACGAATTCTTGCTGTGAATATCTTATAAGGATGGACCAAAGATTGAAGCAAAGTCAATCACCTTCTATGAAAATAACGATAGAGTAGAGAAAGACTAGCAACGTCTCTTCTGTGAGAAAGAGGCTGTAGAAAACAGAAAAGATCATCACTTACTAGATTTTAAACTGTGTCAAAAAAAAAGAGTGCCCTGTGCGACACTTCGCCAGATGTACTCCATCTTAGGCCATATCTGATTCTTATATAGATAGAGGATTGCATGAAGAGTCAAGTACTTTCTGGAGCGGTAGAATGATTCAACCATTTTTCCAGCAACTTTAGCAACAGATTGAATATAAGTTTTCGATTTTAGACCTGGAGTGAAAGTCAGTTCTAGGAGCTTATCAAAACACGAGATTTCTCCAAGAAGACCGCCATTTATTTCGAGTAAGGTAAAACAAAGTGGTGAAAGAAGAGAATCTTGGTTTTAGAGGTGTTAAAAGTAACAAGCCACTTTTTCCCCATTACATAACATGCTCCAGGTCAGAAAAAAGAGAATCAGAAAGATCTTGATCACCAATGCTCTTCAAAGTTCTGCCATAGACAGTTGTGTCATCTGCATAGATGTCAACAAATGATCTCAGAATATGATTTGGAAAATCATTAATGAAAATTAGGAAGAGTTCGACGCAGAATAGATCCTTGAGACATGCTGGTGTTGATACTATGTGCTTCAGGTTTCTGCCTATCAACAACTACTTTTGTATACCTATCAGAAAGAAACGATTTCATGGTGAGAAGACATTGCCAGATATTCCATAGTTGACAAGTTTGTGAACCAATACTTTATACCAGACTCTATCAAAGGCTTTTTATATATCGAGAGCTATGGCCCTAGAAACAAAGCTCTCATCAATATTAGTCAGCAGTTGATCTTGAAGTACGAAATCGATATTGCTTATCAATAAGTATATTGCTTTGACTGAGGTGATTGACAACTTCTTGATTTATTTTAAATTAATGAACACTCGTACCTAGTGTGATATCTGCTTGATTATATTGTGCATAAAACAATTTGATTTATGTAAGTAAATATGAATAACATGACTTACTTCCGTTTCGCTCTTGGCAATCACAGCAACCATCTTGTTCTAGCGTTGGGATAGTATTCTAAAAGACATTGGAAATTTTTTTAATGTTACATTGAAAAATTATATACTAGATTTTTTATTATCTGGTAAAACAGATTCCATTAGAATTTCCCTTTTTTTCATTAGAATTCATTACAAAATCTGTTGATCAAAATTAAAATTATACATTAGCTCTTTAATTATATCCATTTTGTGAAACAGATTAAATTTAATTACAAAATTTGTTGATCAAAATTTGCACTAACTCTTACAATCAGACAAAATTATGAAACAAAAATTATTAAACATTTATACTAAAACTTTTCATTAACCTTTTACTATTCTTTTAATAAAATTTATTATTAAAATATTTTTTTAAAAATTCTATTAAACATTTCTAGGCAAATCATGAAAATATCAAAAGTTTCATTAAAATTTTAATTGATATTATTAAAGCATAAATTTAAATATTTTGATAAAACATTTATTAAAAATCAGTAAGAATTGTATGATAACTTTTTATATGTTTTTATAAAAAAATATTCATTATTTTTTTTAAATTAACATCTTCATTATACATTTTCATTTTTAATTAAATTTTATTATTTAATATTTTAATGAAATGTTTCATTAAAGTTTTTATAAAAACTTATTAAACACTAGCTGTACCTATCCAGCATTGCTTGTTAGTGTATTTACTTAAGCAATTTGTTTTGCTTTTTTAAAAAATCTATACAAGTTCTTTTTTCAAAAATATTATATTTTGTTTCAATCAAAGTGACGTCTATAGTAATGAATACAGAGTTACACCCATTTTTGTTAAGATAGTGGCAATTTGAAAATTATTCCGACTCGGACAAAGTATTTTCTGGAAGGAATAAAATCGAATTACATTTTATTCTTCTTAACAACATGCTGTAACGATCCACAAGAAAAACTGTTGAAGCAGAATCGAATATTGATTTTGTGGGAAGAAAGCTATCGATGACAAAAAAAAATGATAAAAAGACTGACTTTACTTTATATATTAGATTTCCATAAAATTGAATAAAAATATTTGTTCCTGAAGAATTGTGTATTTATTTTTTACTAGTTGTATTTACTCAGCATTGCCCTGATGGAGAAAATGTTGCGGGGTAACTTAGAGAAGAAATAATTCATAATATAGTCATGTTTAGTTTTTGTTAAAAATCAAATTTAAAGAAATTCGTTTTGGTTCTTCCATATTTTATTTTTGCTGTTAATAAATATTTGATTAATCGTAAATAAAAGAATCAGAATTCAGTTTATTTTTATTTTACTTACGTTTGGGCATTTGTTACATGAATTCGGTTCACGTGAGACACATTTCCAGTTTCCTTGAAGACAAACACATACCATATCAGTACCATTGCAACCGACAGTATTTAGGACTTCCCCGTTGACGCAGGTTGTTGAAGGCGTGGACATCACTTCAGTATGGCAGACATCTTTCACTTTTATCACAGTGTTATTAAAGCAAGTGTATTCGAAACATCCATTTGTCCAAACATCTCCAGGCTGTAAAAAAAGTGGTTTTAGTATTCATTATTAAATATATAGAGTTTGAATTATCTACTAGACACCATCTTCGAGTGTCTTCGGTCTCTCTGTACAAGGGTTTGCCAGGACAACCTGACATGAGGATACTTCAATACAAGTAAACCCTGACCAAATATTCAAAATAACATAGTATTCGAAACCCAAATAAGATCCCTTCGACACGACTATACACTTGCTCATACGAGGAATGGTGCACCTTCTCTAAGTAATGTTACCTCAAGTAACTCCACCAGACTAGATGAATTCTTATCCTGGAATTCGGTAAGACCAAGAGACCACAAGAAAGATATACTATAACATAGTTAACTGGTCAATTGGTGGGAGGAAAATTAATGTTCTTCACTTCTTTACTAAATCAACGTTTAACAGGTAAAGGAGAACTTTAATGGAACATTTGAATATCTATGTATCTCATATAGAGATCAAGTGTTAGCCCCAGGAAGGGGCCCCTTAATTTCTGAGAACTTCGAATGAAGTAAAATGAAACAAGATATATATATTTAACTTGAGCATTTTTGTCTGTTTGTGTGTCAGTCAAATATAGTGCCTAAAACTACTTGACTGAGTTGTAGCAAATGTGGCATGAAGTACTCTTTGCAATTGCAGAGATGTCATGGGAGATCAGAATTATACTACTACTACTACTACTACTAATACTACTACTACTACTAATAATAATAATAATAATCGAACAGAATTGAATTCAATTTATTATGAAGATCTTTGGTATGTTAAGTGTCATAAGGCGTCATTTTTTATTTAATTTTTTTCTTATTAATAAGTCAGCACTTATCAAGGCTAACAAACTCTCGAGAATAATAGTTAGTGAGATGAATAGATTAATTGAATACTATAAGGAGATTGAAAATCTCTACATAGCACCACAGCCAACCCAGAAAACAGCAATTCTCTGCCCTTTGTCAGAAACATCACTCATGAAATGTGAGGAATAAAGAACAAAATAGAGAAAAATTGCGAGTTATGAGACTGCCGAAAGTAAAATCATAGTCCATCATGAAGATGACAATAAAAAAAAAACATTAATAGCAATACCACTACAGATAATAATTATAAATACTTATAGGTTGTAAAACTATTGGTTAGAATTGCATCAATTGTGGTTTAGTTGATATTTAAAAGAGGTAAACTATAGCAGAAGCAACATCTGAACATTGTCTCTTAGAGACATTAAACCCGATGTAATGTTTGCAATTGTGTGTTGCAACCATAAAAAGAATTTAGAATATAAATATAATAGTGAAGTGACCCCCCCACTCCCTCATTCAATATATGGATATAAATATTTTTTCATAATCTTATTTCGATTAACATTAGGTCGGAATGTAGATGCAGCATCGTTTTGCGGTGATTTCCCAACCCAAAAAATGCTGCATCTATTCGGAAATTTTTTCTGGAGATTTTCTGACACATGGTTTTTGTGAGGAATATAATGATGTTTTTTCTTATTGCTTTCTTTTGTGCAGTGCCCTTTCAATGCGACTCTATTAAAATGCTTTACATGTTCTGTCGGATCAGTATATTCAGGAGTTATTTCCCTTGAACCATATCCCAGTTATCTCCCCTAAATTATACTCGCCGACAGAAGAATGAACTCTTCTATTCTGAAGTACAAAACGATCCGCACCACGCATTTGCAGGATTCAAAACAAAGTTTTTCTTTTTTCTAGCATTGGAGTTGATGATAGCTCTACATTTGTACATGGTTTTCATACCGCTGACACTGTTTTGTCAGATGTCATTTCTGATCACAGTTTAGACAGAATTCCTAGACAGCTAGCCATTTCAGCATGGCTCTTTTCTGCTAGTTGCAGAATTTGTTTCCAGAATAATTGCCAGATAAGTTTTGTTTACTTTACATACATCTCTATAAATTGTTTGACCTGGTAATTTGTGTTTATTTCAATTGTGTTTATGGTCTTTTTAAAGTGGATTCTTTTCTTAGTAAATACGTCTGTGATTTCCACTTCTTTTTATGTGTCATGTTTTATTATGTCTCTCTTACGTTTGTCTTTGATAAAAACCTTCTCTTTGGGAAATAAATGTATATATTTGTTTCAGCAATGGTTTCTTTATTATTACCCTTTCTTTATCATTGTCTTTTTCCCTTTATGATCCGACCTAATGTTATTCACAATAACACAACATATTCAATATTGCAATCACATGTTGGAGAAATGGCTCCAACATGTGTGCCACTGTGATATTCTAATTTATACAAGTAAATCTTAGACACCTTTACAATGATAAATTGTCTGATTCTCACCAAAATCTTCACATTTCGACCTTGTGTCATACTATGCTACACTTAGTAACTATCATAAAATGGCTGTGCTATACATATATTAAATACATATCCAATATATATATATCGAGCTGTGTCAAAATTCAGTCTTATTTTTTTGCAATTAAAAAAAAAACTGAATTGAATTTAAATTAAACACAAAAATATACCAAAATATACAAATAGTCAAGTCAAATAAATAAATATATCATTTACAAGTTTTAGGCCCCACAAATAAAACCCAAAACATAAATAATGCATATAATGCTTCTTTGATGAAAAGAAATGAAGATCACAATAAGATTTATATGCACATTGATAATAATGTTATTTCAATGAGTGCAAAATGATGTACTTTGATTTATTTTTGTTGTTTTTGTGTCTCAATTTACTCTCACAATGAGGGCAAAGTTAGACATGGTTGGTTTTAAATGTGATGAAAGCTAGCTCCCCAAAAATGGGAACTCTGGATGGGAACAAAAGTATTCTGGATATTCCTGTCCTGGTTCAGCACACATCTTGGCAGGTTGAGACAGCATCCTCCAAAGGAGGAAGTTTCTAGGGAATATTATATTCACAAGCAGTTCCCAGTCGCATGTGTATCCCACTCAAGCAAGATGATTTTAACAACGTTAGTTTTTTTGCAGGAAGGTGTAACTGTCTTCTTACATACAGTGCCTGGTATTCCCAAATAGTTACCCATCTCGTACTGAACAGGCTCAACATCGCTCAACTTTAGTGATCTAATGAGAACGAGTGTGTCAACGTGATTATACAATGTGATTATGCTATATTGTTGGCACTCCCTCATTTGCCAAGCATTAACCCCATCTCCTCTAAAAAGAGGAAGTAAAACCTGCAAGGATGACCTCCTGAGACAGGACACATACTACACTTTTGTCCTATCCTGAAGGTCAGATATTTGTGTCTGTTTCAAATATGTGTATGTTGGTCGGATTATTGACAACAGGATAACAGTTTGCTGACTACGTCCTGTCTTGACTGAATTCTGTCTCTCTGTGTATTGGAAACATATTTCCCACATATTCCTAAAGATCGACTTCTGATCAGTATACCTAAATCCGAGTGGGAATGGTTTAGTAATTCAAAACCCCAATCTATTGCAAGGTCATTTGGAATTCATCCATGCAAATGGAGATGAAAGCAGTTATCTAACCGATCCAATCATTTTCAAGATTCTCTTATCTTCCCTGGAGCTTATGTCTTCACAAAAATATAATAATTTTTGTAAGTAGTGAATTTATCAAGATTTTATTTTTGGAAGTGTGTCTTAAATGTTTGGCTCTAAAAACCGGTTCTAAACTATAGGATTTAAATCCTGTATATGTGACAATGTTGATTTGAAAAATTCAAAATTCAAGGAAGATTTCAGAAACTAGATCTAATAACCAATTAATATTTTTTTACTACTAATAATATAGATTTTTTAGAATAAGTTGCCAGTTCAGATCAAGAACTGTAATAGCATAGAACATTTTACAGGGTGGCCGCAAAAAAATGCCAGCCATGGAATCGTTAATAAAATTCACAATCCTTTCTGGAATCCAATCATATTTAGTACAAATAAACAGCAGTCTATGTCTGACTTGCCCAGAAAGTTTCAGTCACGAATGTCCCAAAATCTTTGTTTTATTATTGTTCAATGATATGTGGGGACACTTTGGTGATCATCTCATCAGTAAGAGATGTGATCCTGAATAGACTTCACATTCACTGGACCGTAACCCCCAGATTTTTATCTGTGACTTTATCTCAAAGATAATGTTTACCACAACATCCCCAGACTTTCTGAACTGAAGAAGGTCATCACAGCTAAAATTAGAATAGTGTCAAGAGAGGAGTGTGTCAGAGGTATTAACAATTTTTCACGTCGTATTCAGGTGTGCTTGTAAAGCAGGGATGCACATTGAATGGTGATAAAAAAAAGATTGATGAACATCCATAGACTGAAGTTTATTTGTACTACAAAATTGTGAATTTTATTAACGATTCCATGGGTGATATTTTTGGTGGGTCACCTTGAAATATGGAATTAAAGGCATTCGACAATACTGGTAAATAAAGGATTTAAGGGTGTATTTTTGGAAACTATCGAATGAAATATTTGACAGAATTTGATCTGTATATTGATGTTATATTAATAGTATGTGCAATTTTTTAAGAGTTAAATTGAGATTTTAGTTAAAAAGGGAAATGTCCTAATAGGCACAACAAACAAATTAATAGTAAATTGCATAAGTGCAGTACTTACCCTTCTGATAATGCCTTCGGCAATGCAAAGACAAGAACCAGGGTAGACGCAGTCTGTTCCATTGAAAACGAAATGTTCGGGACAGTCACATCCTCCCTTGCATACGAATGCACCATTTTCTACACAGTTGGGTTCAAGATAGTGACACAGGCTGCATTCTTTCATACAATCGGTTTTTTCCAATGGTGCTTCACAAACTAAAAAGAAGGACATTGTTGTAATGTTTGTCTATCTTAGAACCAATCATAATAAAACACGTTGTGTCTCTGTTTCAGTCTCTGTATGTATGTTGGTATAGATAGGAATAAGGTAATAAGCAAAGAATAAACTAAATAGAAAAGGAAAAATTAACATAAATTCTATTGAATCGATATTTCGTTTCAGTTACAAAACTTTGTCATAGAATAATGACAAAATTCCGTAATTGAAACGAAATATCGAATCAATAGAAGTATGATTATGTGTTATTTTTTCCTATTCTATTTAGTTTGTTCTTTAATTATTACTTTATTTCTATCTATACCAATACATTCTGTCGAATATTTATTCCTTTAAACAAATTTTAACATATCTCTATATATATATATATGTTATGTATTAAGCTGCATTTTTTATGCTATTATTTGCACGAGTAATAATACTAAAGACGCGATTATTTTGTCCACGGGGCTGGATATAAACAAACAATGAAACAAAATGAAAAATAAAACCCGTTTTGTGGTATTGTTTGATGATATCCAGCCCCACAGACTAAATAATCGCTTGATTGAAAATATTACCCATGCAAATAATAACATCAACATAAAAAGCAGCTTAATACATAACATACTGTATACTGTCAGAAATAAATTTCCAATATCAAAAAAATATAGAAACATCTATATATCTATAAATATTTATTCCTTTTTGTGTAAAACTAAGGGGGGTAATTCATTCTATGATGCAAACATCATGAGCAACTGACTCGAAATATTAGTACAACAGCTGTTAAACAAGAAGACAACTATTTGTTTTCAAGTGAATCAACCTTAATTTGAGTATATATATAAGTAGTGTCTGCTAGTGTTGAACTAAAGAGGGCGTATCAGAACCTGAGCTTCCTTAATGGGGTCGACTTGGTGATAGGGATTATGATGCTGAAAATTAATTCACATCAATGATGACTCACTTTAACCCTTTAGTTAGGAGAGTATATTCAGAAGTGTGTATTATATCGTTGCATGGGTGTGTTTCTGCAACATCACACAGTTTAGTTAGTTTCCTGTATGGATAATTAAAGGGTAGGTAGGTCACCCACAACACCCCTCTTCCGAAACTCATTCCCCCGGAATCTCAACGTATATCTTTTTCCTAGGATTCACCTCGAAACTCCCGGTTAATTTACGTTTTCTTGATGAACGTCTCTGTTCGGGAGGTGTTTTTGGTGTTGGCAGTGCTAGTGCCTAAATGTGCCTCCAAATGTTCTCCCGGCAAAACCGGTATTTATGGTAGCCGGTTGCTACCATTTAATTATTATTAAAGGGTAGGTAGGTCACCTACAAAAATAATATTATTTTTTTGTAAGTTACCATTAAGAAGAGTTTTTTTAAATTCCGTTTTGAATAATACTCCCGGGCAACGGCAGATCGGGACAGCTTGTGAATAATAAAAAATGAGAATTTTTTTGTGACGGTCAATGTAAAGTAGTAACTAACAACCATTGTGAAAAGACTAATTTTGCTGAAGATGATTTAAATACTAAGTTTGTATGATGTCTTAAAATAATTGGATCATGTGGAAGTTCTGCCGCATTTGCCCTATAGTTCGGATGTTGCCTAACTATGGTCTATTCCAATAAATGCAGCATATCTTTAAAAGTTCATTTTACTATAGTAAAAGTACATTTTTAGGTTTACACATTTTTCTTCTACAAAGTTTGGTTAATAAATTTCCTAGTTTTCTTTTTGTAATTGAATTAACTTGAAAAATCAATTATCTGCCTCTTATTTACATATACAAAGAAAGCTGTATGAGTATTGAGTTTAGATGAATTATATTCATTTGATTTAAAAGCAGTATTTTATAAAATATTTTGAGCCACATATGGTAAACTTTAATATTCTCTGACTACTGCAATCAGCCATTTCATATCAAAAGATCATAGCCCAAAGTGATTATAATAAGTAACAGGAAATAAAATTTAAAGCCACTTTGAGAGCTATATTGTAGGTAAAAGAAAAAGAAAACTTACTTTTTGTTGTTGTACTGTAAGTGAATCCGCTTGTAGTCATTATTGGCATTGTAGTTTTAGTAAAAACTAAAATCATAAAGGAAATATATTTATTGAATTAATAAAGCCATCAGAAATTTACTAAAGTATTATGAGTAGATAATGTATATAGGTGAGTAAATACGGAAAGGAACAAAATCTCTACTGTCAAGGCAAGAAAGCTTGCTCAGAGTAGCACTTCCTTAGATGTGAGAGTAGTACTTCATCTTAGGATGTATCTGACCCTTATATACGTAGAGGATTGCATCAGGAGTCAGATACTTTCTGGAGCAGTAGAATGATCCAACCATTATTTCATAACTTTAACAACAGAATAGATATAAGTCTTCTATTTTACATCTGGAGTGAAAGTCAGTCCTAGGAGTTTCTCAAAACAAAGGGCTTCCTAACGAAAGAGCCATTTATTTTAACAGAAGCAAAACAAAAATCTGAAGTTGGTGGTGAAAGAAAAGAAGCTTGGTTTTAGAGGTATTAAAATTGGCAATCCACGTTTTCACCATTGCACCATGTGCTGCAGATCAGAAGAGAGAGAACCAGTGAGATCTTGATCACTAATCCTCTTAGAAGTGCTGGCATAGACAGTTGTATCGCCTGTCAACATATAATATCAGAATATGATTTGGAAGATCAGTAATAAAAATCAGGAAGAAGCTTGGACCTAGAATAGATCCTTGAGGCATGCCAATGTTGAGACTATGTGCTTAAGAATTTTGCACATAAACAACTATTTTATAGACCTATCAGAAAGAAAGGATTTGATGGTTGAGAAGATATTGCAAGATTTCCATAGTTAACAAGTTTTTGAATCAACTGTTTGTGCCAGATTCTAGCAAAAGCTTTTGTGTTGTATAATATTGAAGTATTTAATTTAGTTGTATATATACAATTCGACAAAGTCTAAGTTAATTCATTTCTGGAACCATATAACATTTGTGTAATCTCTATACTGATTTCATTTTACAAAAATAATTTCGACAATGTTAATCGCAAATATATATACAAAAATTACTTACGCGAAGTTGTTTGTTCTCTGGAACTTGTGATTGGTGTACCTTGAAGGATAAAACATCAAATGCATGATTAACACAATAGTATTTATAGATAATGTAATAAAATTCATAATTACTTATTACCATTGTATATCGGTCATAATGTATATATATATATATATATATATATATATATATATATATATATTTAAAGAAGGAAAGATGAAGATAAAAAATTGCATAAAATTACATAAAATTGATACAAATTTTATTACATCAACGTATTGAGCTTTACTTTATCACGATAGATCACTTTAACGATACTTCACTTATCGTTAATTCTATTATTATTATATATATATATATATATATATATATATATATATATATATATATATATATATATGTATTATATTTGTTTCTATAGATGTTAATCCAATGAAACTCCAGTGTTTATAAAAAATGCTCAATAATAAATAGAGCTGTTTTTTTTGTATAAGCTTTTATTCATACAAACATTTTTGGTTACACAGTGCATACATGTTTCAGCTGCACTCTCTTTCGAGAGCCAACTTCCTCACACCTTTAGAACGATCTTTGATTTGATTTTCATATATATATATATATATATAGTCTGACTTTTTATTTATGCAAACATTTTGGCTACATATATGCATACCTGTTTCAGCTACAGCCTTCTTTAGGCTCAGTGTTGCCAGACTAAGTTGTTAGGACGTTAACAATAAAAATGAATAATTTTGACGAGATGCTTTGAGAAAATAAGAAGCAAGTGACTATGTGACTAAAGTTTTTTTTTTAATTTAAAAGCAGAACCTTGTTGTTAGATTCTCTTTCTTTTTTTATTATAATTTTTTTCATTTTCTCATAATAGAAAATTAATTGCTTTGAACTGTTTTGGAACTCATCCACTTGTTTTCCAGTAATTGATTAAGGCTACAATAAAATGTGTTCCCCTGATAAAATTAGGTAGGGGGGAATGAGTATCGTTCATTATTGACTAGATTTTTAAAAATTACATATGAAAATATTATCTTATTGTTGCGGGTGGCAAAAACAAATCCACAGAGATGCACAAGTACATACATATATCCAAACATTTATATATATATGGACATGCACACATGTCATTTGTAACAGAATGGACACATATATGATTTAAATCCTATATTTTAAATGCAAACCATTGTGACATACCTCCAAATAATAAACGTTGATAAATTCGCTACTCATGAAAAGTATACAATTTTGTGCAGCAAAAGACTCCAGAGGATTCTGAAAATTATTAGTTGAGACAGGTGACTGCTCTCACGCAAGTCTGTACAGGCGAAGGCTAAATGACGTTGCAGTTGATCAGGTGTCTGAGTTGTTGCACCATATCTGCTCAAACTCAAATAGACCAATCAGAAATTGATCATTTGGAATATAAGCGGGAAGTGTGTTCCAAATACAAGGAATTAGAATTCAGCCCCATTAAGAGGGAAGATCATAATATTCTAAACATCTGACTACTGATTAGGGTTTTATTTAGAATTCAATATGGGTGCTAGCATTCTTCACTAGACACCTGGAAATTGCATCAACTGATTTCACAAGGAACTCTTTTTTTTTATTCATGAGTAACCGCTATGAAGAATGAAATAAAACACTTGAGGATAAGGTTTAATGAGATGGTTAGATTGACAGTTAAAAAACTTAGACAGAATATCAATTTCACACTTTGAAAATTACACAAATCCCCTAAAAAAATAAGTAATTATTTCACAGCTCTAAAAGATAATGATCCTGTATATACTGATTTGTTTACGACATGAGCAGATATTATTTAAAATGAAACACAAAACTAAAAAGAAATTGTTTCTGCTGAAAAATACTTACTGATTATTAGACATTGGCAGCATTCACCTGCACGGGTCACCAATGTTTCTTCCTGAAAAACAAAGTACAACACAGTTACAGTTTATTATTTAAAATTTTCAGACGAGTCTCTTCATTTTGGTTGTTGTTATCACAACGTTTCAGCTGTAGCCCCTCTCCAGGTCTTCTTTAGAAGTCTATTATATATGGAAGGAAAAGTGTGACCATTGCACTTCATGGGATGAAGTTGAAATTATAGTGATCATCACTGGAAAGTTAGGAAGCCGAAAGAAACAGCTCACATGCTCAGATCTGCCAATCTACTCAACAAGCCAACTATAGAGATGTACACAATATGGAAGCTTCTAATCAAGTAATTGAATAGGTTTTAATTCACTCGAGGAAGTGGTTTGTCGTGAAGTGGCTAATAATGTGGACTGCCAAACTGCGTGTACCAAGTTTGAATCTAGTCGGTTCTATAACACCACTTTCACATGGATGTTGGAAACCTTCACTCCTGTAAGTAGGGGATTTTAAAAAGAATCGAGGAAATCAGTACCAACAACAGAATCAAGCTTGTACAAAAAGTGTACCATGCCGATTCATACGAATTTACAAAACAACACTTGCACTACACATATGCGAGATTGAAATTGAGACATAGCCTCTTTCTCGGCTCTGAGCTTGTTTAATATTTGGTTTCCTTGGCAATCCATGTTTATTTCGATTGTGTTTAGAGCGTTTAACGCGGACTCTTTCGTTAGTAATCACATCTGTTATTTTCACACCCTTTTCTGTATCATGTTTTTATGTCCCTTTGACAAACCTTCTCTGTGAAAAATAAATGTATGTATACATATGCAAATTTAACTGTCTCTTTATTACTACCGTTTATTTTCCCGTTTATTTTTTGATCCATGATAATGCAACATATTTAATATTGTCAGCACGAAATGAAGAAAGGGTTCCAACATGTGCGTCGCTACAAAAACATATTATTTGGAATATCGAATATTCTAATTTTATAAAACTATTTTTGTAAAACAAAAGACTCAAACTTACAGGATTATTACACATTTTATTACAGGCGGGAACTTTCTTGAATATGCCGTCAATGCAGGTTTTGTTGTAACATTCATTCACGATATGCGTTTCGTTTATGACACATGAAATTATTGAACTAGGGGTTGATACTGTAACCGGAACTTCTGAAAAAGAAAGTAAAGAAACGGATCAGTACGTCTTGTTAGATGAAACATGGGGATAAGTTTTATCAGAAACTAACAAATAAACCCTGCGTTTTATAGGTGTATTATAACGGTGAAAATATAGTTTAAATTTAATAATTTGAGTGACAATAAGCCTCCTCAGAATTCCAATATTCTACATACTTTTTCAGTCAAGGTGAAATCTTTAAAATATATCCTTTTCAAAAATAATTACTAAAATCTACAGATCTAGTGAGGAAAAAAATCACTGGATCCAAATTGTACAAGCTAGATACGCAGTAACTAGGGTTGTCTTGTGAAATTTTCAAAATCCGCTGAACTGGAAGAGACCCCCCCCCCCCGTACATAAAAATATCACTATACTAGAACAACCCTGCAAGATTTTAACAAAATCTCCAAATATAGCTTGGAAAGTTGCTAAATTGGCAATACTAATGATGACCCCTTTCCATCTTTTCTATTTATTTTGGTATCATGGGAAAGACAAAAATCACTCTAGAAATATGAAAATCTATTTCAATGGAATTTTAATTAATTCCTTTTTCTAAATGAAATTATTTTTGAAAAGGATATTTTTAAAAAGATTGTTAAAAAATTATTTGTTTGATTGGATAACTGACTCGGGGGGAAAAAACTCCCACAAAATCTTTAAAATATATCCATTTCAAAAATAATTACTGAAATCTCCAGATCTAGCAAAACAACCTCTAGCTGCCAGATCCAAATTTATCAAGCTAGATTCACAATAATTAGTGTTGCCAAATAAAATTTTTAAAATCCGCCAGGCAGAAACTGAACACTCTCAAAAACCCGCCAGATTCAAACAGAAACACGGTAGATTTTAACAAAATCTCTAGACCTAGCAAATTGGCAACACCAGCGGTGACCCCTTTCCACCTTTTTTGTTTATTTTTGTGCTATGAGAAAGACAAAATCACCTTAGAAATGTTAAAAAGATTCAATTACCTTCACTACAATAGTGCGGTTCCACATTAAAAATAGTAATGTCTACGTTGGGCTCTGATGGTTCGATTGAAACTTGAATGATTTTAGCTTCAATTCCAGTTGCATTATTGAACACGATATCAGTCAATTGCACATTATCGCCGTATTTTATATATTCCTAAAACGATAAAACAAAAACAATTATATTCATCGAAAAAAAACAAAAACAAAATTATATTCATCGAAAAAAAAAGATTTGCTTAATGGATTTGTTGTCTGTATCAATATTTGGACGTGGCTGTGTTAGAATGATTTAGAAAATGAAAATCTAATATGTAACTAAATTAAGTAAAGGGGATTTGCCCACTATAGGTTAAAAAATAGGAATTTAAGCTGACGTGTTCAGGAAGTTGCTTCATGACAGGAAGTCGACGTGGCAATGAAGCCAGTAAAATCTTTCTTTTTGGTATTGGACATTGAATTGCACAGACATCTTTTTGGGGCTCTTTAATCCACCCCTACAGGGAATAGCCAGGAAGAGATTAATACTATGTAATCATTTAGATGAACTTTCTATGTGACATGACCTAATGTTTGGGGAAAAAGATTAAACACTATAAAAGTAGTAAATGTTAACACGTATGGATACAGCTGCGGATGTCAAAAATACGGATGTCAACAACATTTTGTTTATGCAAACCTTTTTGTTTAGGAATGTTCTATGTATGTATCAGGTTTCATTGTCATAGCATTAGTGGTTCAGGAATAAACCTCAGATTACTGAGCCCTTGGAAAGCTCCAGTATAACAGACTTATAATTAAATCTTGGATTCATCATTGAGCAGAGACAAAAAGAGACAGAGTCTATTACTGGCTATTATAAGAGGTATATTCTAACAAGTGCATTCGCATTGCTTTTGAAACTAATTCTATCATGCTCCCAGCATACTAATTGATACTTTCGTTTGGTCTCTTCCATTCCAATGCATCACTCTTGAACTTTTCACAACTTTCATTTTCCCTCTTTCCTCCCCAAGGCAACCTCAATATATAACACGGATACCCAAAGTGAGCAGTACCACCTCTCTGAGGGTGTTGAAAATATCAGAGCAGCAGTAAGTAAATAGGGAATAGAAACAAAGTTACAATTATAAATTTTTGACAAAATCAAATTCACTGTCACATAAAATGTCCTACATACGTTACAAAGAATAACCTTAAAATAGGTCAAACTTGAAAGGTTTCTTTTATTTCATTATCCATCCGTTACCCACTATTTGTTCCACTTTGATTTCATTCAAAAATTCATAGACTGTAATATATCTGTCAAAAGATTCTTCTTGCGAAACTAAAAATAATAAGTCTCTTTACGTCTATATTATCCTTATGGAAATATAGAAGTAAAGCGATCTATTATTTCGCTATCTAATTTAAATACATGTTATGGGCGTGTACAGACATATTATGCAAATTAGATGGAAAGAGAGAGTCACTCTTTCTCTAAATGCTCAAAGAGACATTAAGAAATATGAGAGTGGTTGAATCAGCAGAGTGAGAGGATCGATAGAAATGCATAGATAGCTAAGAGAGATAGGTGACTTGTTCAGTTAATTAAAAATTACAGCTAATTAGAACAATTAAAACAGAAATTTATTTTCAAACATAACTCAATCCCAGAACTAAAGTATATTTTAGCATGTATTTAGTGTTATATAGGGAAAAGGCCTTAGAGAAACAAACGTTAACTAACCAACAATTACTACAATAAAAGATTCCTAGTACCAAATAAGTTTATTATATATGCGCAAGATGAGTAGGGATCACTAGGGGCGGGCATTAGAGTCAATGGAGCAGCAGTTATGAAAAGTTTATAAACCATTAAATTAAACAAATAGATAAATGATTTTAACAAAACTTACCAGGTCTCTCGAAGACAGTTTCATACTGTAATCATCAGAACCAAAGTAGACTTTAATGCGTTTCGCGTTGATTGTTTCTAATTTTAATCTGATCCAAATAACTGGTGAATCAGCGATGATTTCGAATAATTGGGGTACTACCACCTCTTTGATTTTCCATACAGAGCCGCTGTTGGCAAAAGCAGCCTCAACTTCAGCTTTAGGTCTGGCGGTAATGACAGCATTGAGATCTTCTTTGGTGAACACTTTAGTGTAACATTTGATTTCCTTACAGCTTTCAAAATTGATATCGCAAGCAGATAAGCATTCCTCTTCTCCATTCAAAGTTCCTTCTTTGATCGAACAGTTGACATTGATTTCAGGTTCAGTGGTAAGGGTTGTTGGAACAGTCGAGGTGGTAACTGTAAAAGAAAATGTAATCATTATTGTCATCATCTGTATGAATAACCAGTTGTGCCTACCCAATGTAGGAATTTTAAAAAGTTAGTTTTTGTACTTGACCCTAATCGATTAATAGTAAAGAACAAATAATAATGTTTAACAAGCCGCGCATGCGTGGTCCCCCTCTGTATGTGACTCAATGTGGCGAGTGTAAAATGCAATAAATTTGGGCAATTTGGGGCATTTTTGACCCCTCTTTGACCCCCTGGGGGCGCGAACAAAAATTTTTCTGAGGTCAAGGATGCTCATTTTATATCCAGAACAATTGCCTCTACATTTTGACCAAGTTTCAGAAAAATTGAATGGATGGATCAAACGTTATGGGAGAAAAGGGTCATTTTTTGCCATTTTAGGGGGATTTTGAACCCCTGGGGGTGCGAACCAGATTTTTTCCAAGGTCAACGATACTTATTTTCTATTAGGAACAATTGCCTCCACATTTTGGCCAAGTTTCAGAGAAATTGAATGGATGGATGTAAAGTTATGGGGCAAAAAATGTCATTTTTTGCCATTTCGGGGCCTTTTGACCCCCTGTGGGGGGGGCTAACCAGATTATTTTCAAAAATCGGAGAATGTCACTTTCTAACCTGACCAAAGTTACAACTTCATGCAAAATTTCAGAGAAATTCAATGGTTCGTTGCAGAGAAAAATCCGGATGGACGGACGGACATGCCTCAAAACATAAGTCCCCCAATTTTATAAATCGGGGGACCAATTAATGTAAAGGCAAGAAACATGCACACAGACACACTTGAAGCCGGCTAATTGAATTAATATATATATTTATTTTTGAAGAAATTAGGGGACAGAAATTGACATAATTGCATATGACACTTTTCTTTAATCTGTTTTGATGAGTAAAGCAAAATGTCTACATTCTAATGTTTTCTTAGCTGGAATAAGTATTTTAAGAAAAATAACTGACTGAAATAAAATATATTCATGCAAATAACATAGTGGAAAGAAAAAAAAACGAAAAAATAGGCTAACCCGAATCAAGTATATTGCTATTTGGATCTGTCTGGGTTTGAAATTCCAAGTACATGCGAATATTTACATATACGCCTTGAATACTATTATTGCAGCCCATAATCAATAAACATTGTACACCTCATTTGCATAAAATATTTTAACAGTATAGTTTAATAAATCATTGTACCCTGTTATTCGTTTTTAATTTTAAATATATAAATTAAAACATAAAAATAAATAAATAAATATATGTAGGTATATAACTTTCATCTATTTGGATCTCACCTTATTTGATACAAAATTACACATTACACCCCACTTCTGACAATCAGTGAAAACCATGAAACTGCAGTAAAGTGTTAAAGCTAAGTGCATTTTTATTATTCATTATATATACTATATAAACACAATCCTATACGAAGATCAAACACAACTTTTCTTGAGCAAAATTTTATGAAGAATCCAATGTTGGTATCAATTTTGTACTAGTTTTTTTTTTTTCAACAATAATATTGTAGGACATTTGTCCATGCTATACAACTATAAATAGTAAAGACAACGTTTTACTTTATTTTATTTATAACAAAGTTCTATAACAAGATTAACCATAACATTGGTAGCATAAAATTTTATGAGCAATCTAATGATGGTAATTATTATTCAATTCAAACACTTTATTTGAGGCAATTTGTGATAACATTTATGCTAAGAATAATGATATATATTTCACCAAAGGTAAGTAGTTAGTCACTGCTACACATTTATAATAAGAATAACGGAATGTTTCAATGTTAATAATAATGATATCCATGATATAAAAGAGAAATATATACTTACAAACAGAAACGCATTCGCAGCATTCATCACTATTTTCCTTCAAATCTAACATCTTACCCTGCAAAAGAAAAGACAGAATAATGAATACCTATATAGTTTTCTATTTTGTATAATAGATACATTATTCGGGCAGAGAGAGAGAGAGAGAGAGAGAGAGAAAGAAACTACAGCTGACTATTTTACAGACTCACTTTTACAGGGTGTCAAGACAATTTTGATACATTTTAGAAAGGAAAGAAAAAACATCATATTTTGGCTAATAATTGACAAATTTTCAAAATTCAAAGTTCACCTCTTAGAGGATCTTTTGCTGAACGCAGTTTACTCGAAGACCCAATCTGAAACTCCATTATAGTCTCCACATGGGACTTAAACTTGGAGCATGTGGCTTTCACAGTGTCCTTCGAGAGATGCTTGAACATCAGTTTGATTCTGGCAATAAATTTGTCCATGGGGTTGCAAACAGTAGGGGTGGTGTTTTTTTCAACTACGCTCCACACATAATAGGGCACGGGAGTAGCAATCAGGCGAGTTATGAGGAGGTTAGAGGTTGGGACTGGTGAAGTCGTGGAAATTCTCAGACAGCCACTTCTGGATTTTCTCGGAAGTATAACACGGAGCTGAGTCCTGCTGCCGCACATACGGCCTTCTTGCATCCACCCTCTGCACCCAGCGCTTAACGACAGTGGACAGCAACTAAATATAGCCATCTGAATTGAGTGAATCTTTTTCGAAGATGTGGGGCAGCATGACATGGATTTCTCTGAAAACACACTAAAAAATTAACATGGTTTTCATGATGCGCGCGACTTTGTTCAGACTGTAAGCTAGACACCTGTTGTTCTGCACATTGTGCAGCTGGTTTTGGCAGAAGTTCTTTGTGTTTGAGGAACTGGCTCAACTGAGTGTTTGATCTTGTTGAGGAATTTCTTGGCTTTTGTAAAGTGGTTCTCTTAGGCCTTGGTGATGAGTAGTTGGCCCCTGTAACTCTTGTATGGGGAGTAGCGAAGAGCTTCATTCAGCACCTTCTACAAAGTTGCCACTCCAAGTATGCATTTCCTTGCCTGGATCTTACAGCACCTTTTTTAGGCAGCTTGTCGACGAATTTCGCTGTGTGAACACAGTCAGAACGCCTACTATGATACTTTGTGCTAGCCAGTGCTTCCACTTCTCCATCGCAATTCTCCAACTCATATCTCATGGCCTTCAAGGTATTCAAAGAACATTGAGCTGCAGCTAAGATTTCCAAATGTTTTAATCTGGCTCAAATCATCATGATGCAGGTCACTCTCTTTCAATATTCTGGTACTTTCCAGTGGTCCATGGTCTCCAGTTCCCAAACTCACTAATAGTACACAGAAACATCTACATTTAACCGCTATTTAATACTTCAATTAGTTCTGAAATGAAAGAATATAACAAAAATATCGAATCTGTCTCAAACACCCTGTATATATATATAAAGCAAATATGTGTGTACGTCTGTCCATGCATAAATTTTTAATGGTTGATCTCTGAGGAAAACTAATGACATATTTAGAATCAATTTCCAGATCAGATTAAGAACAGCAATAGTGTAGGAACTTTTAAGATGGAATTAGATGAATACAGAGATAATGGTTAAAAAGGAATTAAGAGGGATTTTTTTAGAATTAAATATTTAACAGAATATGATGTGTATATTGATATTGTATTGACTGTTTAAATTTTCTGTGCAATATTTTTTAAGCTGTTGCATTAAGAAGATAACTAAATAGAAAAGAGGCATGACAACTAAACAATGATTCTAATTCTGTTACTAATTAGAACAGTGTTTGCAATTCAATAATTTGTTATTGCTTGAAGAAAGAAGGAACTTACACCAGGGCAAGAGGTTATGGTGCATTCTTTGTTGCAATCAGCTTTTCCGGATTTGCAATGACATTTTGTACATCTGTTTACATTCCATTCATGATTATTCTGAAAGTAAAGGAAAATGAAATAAGAAAAACATGAGAAATAACACAGCTTAGAACCAGAGTTGCAGAGTTGAAACGTATAAGATCAGACTCTGACTCTGACTCCTAGTATTTCAATAATTCTGACTCTGACTCATACAATTAAAAAATACGTGACTCTGACTCCTTATTTTTAAATCTTCTAATATTCAGTCAAGCTTTCTTTATTTATGGATATCCTTATGTTTGGGAAAAATACAATTATTGGTGGGCAAAATTGAAAAAAATAATTTGCTATAAACAGCACATTATGAATAAAATACTCCACAAAAGACTTTATATTTGTGGAAAAAGTACATTTTAAATTATTTTATTCTATTTGTTATTTTATTTTCATATTAATTTGTTTATTTAATTTGCCTATTTTAATCCATTGTTGAATCGTGAATCTAATCATTGTATTTTTTATAATAATATTGCATGAATATATACTGAATTGCTGACCTTAGTGTAATTCACTTATTTATACATATAGATATTGAAGACACTATGCATATATATATATATATAAAATATATATATATATATATATATATATATATATATATATATATATATATATATATATATATATATATATATTGAATGTGAGATATATAATTTTTTCCACAAAATAATATAACACCACACCCTACACAAACTATGAAAGGCACAGACCAAAAACCCGAGACTCGAATTTTACCCTCCTTAAAGTTCTTCAGTAAGGCACATCTGAACTCAGGACTTGGCCCAAGATTAACCGAACCATTTCATTTCAACGTAATAATAATTCATCAACACACCCATAACTCACTAATTATAGCCCTACCATGTCTCTAAACTACCAGCGATTGCTATAAACGTTTTCCTTGATAATAATAGACCAGTGTTTTTGTTTAACACCATGGCTGCCACTTGATTTTGCCTGTGTAGCCATCACTACATTTACATTTAAGCAAAATAAGATATAATCTCAAAATAAAGGGAGACTACTTTTAATGGGTACAATGTAAACACACAAATTAATGGCATGCTACACACATAGCCATCTGTTAACCGCTCATTAAACTAATCTGGTAGCAGCAGGATTATTAAGTACGCTCTCATGATTTTGTTTGAATCAAAAGCGGTGCCGGACCATCAGTTGCCAGAAAATCAGTGTTGCACGTGTAATATCAACTAATATTGTATTCATGATAAAACAAGTATTTAAACTTACATCATGGACGGTTCCATTGAAAATACATTTGCAATCAAGCTCATCAGAATTATCAGAGCAGTTGTCAACGTTGTCGCATCTTAAATCCATTGGAATACAGAGATTGCAGTTGTGACAAGCAAATGTTCCGGGTGGACAATTGCATGGATTTGGTGTTGTTGTCGTTGGCACGATCGATGATGTCGTCGCTTCTGATCAAGAGAAAATAAGTCATTCAAATTTTATATATTTTCAATTAAAACTCATGCAAGATTATTTAATCATGTCGAGAGAAGTGGTGAGATGAATTGAATAATGTAAATAATTAAGAGAGAGAGAGAGAGAGAGAAAGAGAGAGAGAAAGAGGAGATAGAGAGAAAGAGGTGGCAGAGATAGATGGAAGAGAGAGAGAGAGAGAGAAAAACATCACAATGTATTGTGAAATCCTTTAAACTAGTAATGTGCAACTATACTTGTACCCCCAACTTGTTGGACATGTGCATGTGATTAGGTTCTTGTCGCTAGTGGCTCTACTTACACACTAACTCTCCCATCTGTCGCCTTTCGAATCTCAGCTAAAACTAACGCCGTCATCTGCAACCCTTCTCAGTCAGGCAAACTCCTTTTTCTTTACATCCTTTTCCACTTCTTTATCAACCCCATTCATCTATTTCCTTTTTCGGGTTTTGCCTTTTTGTCTTCACTTGTCTCTTATCACTACTCCTCCTCTGGAAGTGAAAACCTTTTGCTTTTTCCATCTTTTTTCTGAATTCCCTATCTTGATCACTCAGCTGTCAACAGCTAACTGTAATAGCATCGCTTGTCTGTGAAATTCAAAGAACCCGTCTTTTTTAATTTCTTTTATGTCATCCCTGGATTCCTAGCTAATCTATCCTGTGGTCCTATTTGTTGGGATCGAACCATTCCATAGTATCACAGTACATGAATCTTCTAGATTTTTGGTAGAAGGGTGAATGACATAAACAAAGGCTGGATTATAAGAGAAGTAGCGATAGGACTGGAATGATGTAAAATTTACATCATTCCATTTTACTTCAGATTGTATTTACATTATAAATCATTTAAAGAGGCGAGAAAGAGGTAGTGAAAAGAAAAAGAGGAGAGAGAGAGGGGGGGGGGGAAGAAAAAGGGTGAGAAGGGAAGAGAGATAAAAGGAAGAGAGAAAGATGGGGAAGAGAGAAAGATGGGGAAGAGAGAGTGGGTTTTTATGATATCACAATGTATTCTGAAATCCTTTGACTTTGTGAAAACTAGATGTGTCGAAAAGTGGTTGCTTAAAATATTAATACTATTGAACCTGTCTAAGCTTTTACTTTTTTTTCTTTTTATCTATTTATCTCATGTACAATATTAAAATGATTTAGCTATGATTGACATGGTGTGACCGTAGCTTCTCTTGTTCCATTCAATGATATGCAGAGACATTATGATGATCATCTCATCAGTATGAGGTGTGATCATGAATGGACCTCACACTCACCGGACTTTAACCCCACCCCAAGATTTTTATCTATGAAGTTATCTCAAAGATGATGTCTATCAAAACAATCCACAGACTATTGCTGAACTGAAGAAGCCCATCACAGCCAAAATCAGGGCAGTGACAAAGTTATTGACAATGTTGCACATCATATCCAGGTGTGCTTATCATTGAACAGCAATAAAAGACTGTTGGATATTCATGACTGAAACTTGGTGAACACGTCAAGCATAGCAATGGAGTTTATAGTTGGATTGCAGAAATGATTGTGAATTTTATTAACGATTCCATGGTGACATTTATTTGCGTCACTCTATATATTTTAATTTCGATATCTAGCTACTGGTGTTCAGGCTTGAGTATTGATTTACTCCTCTCCAGGAGTTAGGCACAAGGCCAGTTTTTATCTTACTCCCACAAGTAAGATGTGACCCAAGGTCGGATCGGGAAAGTAGGATTTAAAAATTGCCTGGCAGCCCCGTCGGTATTCCCCGGTATTGGCGCATCAGGCAGTAAGCAATAAACTTACTCCTCCTCAAAGAGGGGAGGCGAAGCCTGGGAGGGTGGACCTCCTTAAACTGCACAGGACAGACCCATAGGCCGGCGTAAATCAAGCCCCGAAGGCCAAGACAATACTAGTCTATGGGGTGCAGTATCCATCGGAACAGATACTACACTTTGATCTTAGCCAAAAACTATAAAGGTTCTTATTAGAATGTTATATATATTTTTAATATATTTTATTAAGAATTTTATGGATGACACTTTGGGGAGAGATCACCCTGTACAATATATAGATGCTTATTTATGATGTAAGTAGCTTTACTCAAAACACATGACAATTATACAAATATCCATTCAAAATGAAGACTTACTTATAGAAAGATAAAGATAAGTTACTTTTTAAAAGATAAACTTTTGTTTAAAAGTATTCTTTTTAAATCTTGCCATAATGCACTTTGTGTATGGTTTTATATATTTACTAGCATGACCCAGTAGACATTCCATGATGTTTTTACATCAATCTGTATAATTTACTGTTAATAATAATAATATTCCTTTTAAATTATGTCTGTCATGGTCAATATTAAAAAAAAACATGACTTTCTTTTTCTGTAAAACTAATTGACATTGTCACTTAAAATATATGTATTTTTCTTTCTTTATTTAAAATTGTAACGATTTAATTATTTTTAAAACAACAAATAGTCTTCTTAACATAAAAATAATTGTCAGCTAAATATTCTACAAGTCAATAAAATGAATGTTACTTTTTGAAATGTATTTATTTAAAGTTGTACTGTTTTAGTTTACGAGACGGCAGAATTTGATTTTGGAACAGTTCATTTTAAAATGGATAAAGTCAGAATTTTTTATCTAAGCAACATCAGATTACTCACCAATCACAATCCCATTTTTTATATGGATGTGAAAGTATGTTGTGTCTAGCATCTAACTGCTAAATATATCAAAAGAAATCTTATTCAATGTAATTTAGAAGCAATAATTAGATTCCAAACCACTTCTCTGGTTTTGTGATTGGTTTAATTTATACCGTCATGGATGATGTAATCGACTACTTACTTGGAACACAAGAACAACATTTGTCAGGATATATCATCTTTTCAAAACCCTAGAAACAAAAAAAATGTACACAATGAATAAAAAGCAAGAAACAAGACAAATAGTATAACACGTTTTTAATTTGATCACTTGATATTTAAATAGTGATCGCCAGCAGATGGTTCACAGACCATTGGTGGTCCGTGCAAAATTTTTGATGGACTGCAAAAAACTAGGGATATTAATTAAATTTTTATGAAGCATGAATGAAAAAAAGCCTTAGTGTTCTATCTTGCAACAACAGTTTCAGCTAACTTCCAGTCATTCTTATGAAAACTTCATTTTTGGTTCTTTATAAAAAAAAATGAATACCTATCACTCTATGAAAAGGCAATGAACATTTTGATTCAAATTTCAATAACATATTTGTATGAAAAGACATTTTCATCTCTCTTCTTCTAGTTATTATATGAACGTATTTAGCTTTTATTTCTAAATCCATATTAGTGGTCTGTCAAATTCAAAATTATACATTTGAAGTTCAAAATGTTGGTGGGAACTGTATTAAATGAATTTCTCAATGTATTTACATTTAATTCAATGAATCTTAGAACACATAGAAAAATAGTTTGGTGCTTTCATTGTTTTGTTTTATGGCATATCAACGCTGTTAAAATTATTTCATGCCAAATTCAGTAATTTTGGTAAACGTTTTTATGATCAAAGATTTTAATATGTTCAAGTATTCAAAATTAATTGGTTTCTATGCTCTCACTCACTTCCCATAGTTCTGCTCGACCATAGAGAAACTGTGGATGAACACGACGATATCCTCTGCCATTTTATTCGGTTTTCAAATGCTCTCATGCAAACTTCAAATGACAACCCAATCTATTCCATTATGTTTGTCTCCCACCTTTTTTTCCTGCCCGTCAATCTTCCTTGCATTGTTTACTGTGCCTTGAAAGACTACCTTTGTCGGTCTACTCGATCTTACAGTGTGGCAAAATCAGTCTAGCTTCCTTCTACTGACGATTGACAGAAGTGGAAGACACTGAGGACCATCACGAATTGACTTGGCTCTATGACTTAACAGAATTTGATTTCATCAGCTTAATGAATTTTTACTATTAATACAATATATTGATATCGTATTAATAGTATAAATGCTCTGTGCAACTTTTAAAAGAGTTCAATTGATAGTATAGTTAAAAAGGGAGATACCCAAAGAGGCATGACAAACAAATAATAATAATAATAATAATAATAATAATAATAATAATAATAATAATAATAATAATAATAATAATAATAATGTTCAAGAGTTCAAGTGAGAATATAGTAAAAATGGAAATTACAAAATAAGCATAACAAACAAATAGTAATAATTGTGTACTTGCGATACTTTTCTTGACTGCACTAAATTTGTAATATATTATTCTTAAGATACTCAATCACAGTGCCAAACCCGTTTTTTTAATTAATGAACGACCACTTATTAAGGCTAAAAGCCACTGGAGGATGAGGGTTAATTAGATAGGAAGTTTGACAGTTGAATGATGATGAATATTATAAGAGGATTGAGAATAATGAATGGAATGAATGAAATTGGATGACTAATGAGGACGGTTTATTACAAGTGTTTATTAACATTAGATTTGAAAATGAGCATGTCATAACCATCAGGGAAGCAATCTTGTGGCAACGTGTTCCACAGTTGGAAGGTTCTTGGAAATAAACTCTGTTCACAAAGCTTCCCTTTGATGTTAGACACATGGAGAAAAAAAGGGAAATTCTTTGTAGTGGTGGTAGTGTGATGAGTTCTTGCTGTGAATGTTTTATAAGAAGAAACCAGATATTGAAGCTCAGTCGAGCATTTTCCATGGAAATAATAATAGAGTAAACAAAGCCACTCCACAATTTTTCGACTTCTAAATGATCTTTTATTATTAAACTATAGCAGTTTTATATAAGACAAGCAAAAACTACCCGCCATTTGGCGGCTATAAATCTAACTCTAAGTATTCTTGTTAAATGTATAACTTACATTAGATATATTTAATATTAATCTATTGTAATTTTAAAAACTAATAGTTTTCATTTAAATTACCTACCTTGAAATTAATGAACATGATATTTTAAGAAAGGTTTTAGTAATTTATCTTATTTTTTATTAAATCACTTTAATTAATTACTGTTAATATCAACAAAACTATTGAATATATATATATATATAGGAAAATAGGACAATAAAATTACAAATAAATAACACCAAACATTAATTTATTATAAACTATTTTAAATATAGTTATGCAAATTAGGCATACAATAGTAAAGTTTGGGTTTTTGCTTTCTACTGTATATACAGTATTTCAAAAGACTATGTTGCATTGTATTATTTATTTAAATACCAATGGGCCGTTTTGATGGCAGTATAGGTGTGATAAATGGAAAAAAACTTTCGCATTTATTGATTGAGATAGAAATATTTCCTACCTCTATGCATGTGATAATGTTACAGATGTTGACACAATCGAGTTCACAGTTGTAATTATAAACACACTCTTGATCACAAGATTCACCGGATTTTCTGAATTTTTCATGTGGCTGCAAAAAGGGAAAACAAAATAATGTTAAATATACACAAATACATCAATAAGTATGCAGTTTAAACGAGAAACAAACTAATTGCGTATGATATTAAGATTGCATTTCAAATTAACCTCACATGTTCATAAAATGTTAAGTTGTTCGGAAAATACTTTCTACGATTCACTTTTTAAAAGTTTAAATTTCACTATGACCTAAATTAAGTAAATTCAAATATAAAAAAAATATGTATGGGGTTTCCTGATCCATTATGGAACTCCTTATAAGAAAAAGATAAATATAACCTAATAGGTCCTACACTGTCTGCCAAGTTCCAGCCCGTCGCATCACCACAGAGTTGCATCCCTGTGTTTGTTTTATAAGTACTTCCATGAAATGTGCTCCAATGAACTTACTCCATTTGTAACCCCTAACGAAAATATCCCCGACCCACACGACTAGCTGATAAATCGCACCACTTCACTGTAGAGGTCCTAATATGTTAGAAGATTTTTTACTTTGATAGCTTCTTTCCTTGGACCACATGTATTTGGAATTCCTTTCCTGCTCCCTGTTTCCCCGGTAGTACCAACATTCAGAAATTTAAATATTACATGAACAAACATCTTACTGTCAATATCCCTTCCCAGGTTGTCCCTCCTACCCCTATAATTCTGGTCTATACCACAGTAGCCCCTTCTGCTTCAGTGGCAATATGCCTTGTTTGGGGTTAATGAATAAAAACAAAAAACACTATGCTTCTCAGAAAAATCTGTCTCAGAAGGAAGTTATTCTGAGAAAATTCTATGTTTCTAGATATAATAGGTTTAGAGTAGATTGCAGACAGACGGACATACATCTCTCATGATACAGGAGAACCCATTCCATACAACATGACATAAAATAGACAGTTATTTTATATCACAATAAAATGTGTTTTTCTTTAAAAAAAATTAACTATTTACATCATAGTCATCTAAGAATTTGCTTTATCACAATTGTTGTTTCTTTTATAGTACTTCAAATGAGCTGCTCCTGGTGTTATATTCTGAATTACCTCCATTAGTATAAGCTTTACTTCTACATATACGAGAAAAATGTGCACCCATTGCGCTTGAGTAAGATTGCTTGAATCAGGAAAAAGTGAGTTTGTAAAGTTAGTTAAATTTAAAAATTTAAAAAGGCAAAATCTCAAATTAGTCTCTTCCTGTTCACTATATCTCCCTCTCTTGTCTTCTCTCCTTTTTTTCTCCAACTATGGATGGTATAGTATTAATACTTGTGGTGATAGTCTCTATTGTTTATAATAGAATATTCCAAACTTCTGTTTTATAATTAGTTTTATTACTTTTAATAAAACACAGAGAGAGAGAGAGAGAGAGAGAGAGAGAGAGAGAGAGAGAGAGAGAGATGCTAGCGAGAATGATAGGCATTGTATAAAATAAGAGTGGGGGGGGCACGCAACATACAATGAAAGAGGACGAGAGTAACTGGATTTTATCTTCAAACATAACTCAATCCCAATACTAAGTAATATTTTAATATATATTTTGTGTGATTGAAATATATAGGAAAAAAGACTTAGGGAAACAAGCGTTGATTAACTCAGCTTTAGTATAATAGATAGATAGATTGAAATAGAGACATAACGTGTATTATTCTGCTTGATGATAAGTAATTTTAACCTTGTATGAGTACTGTCCATTTTCGTCAGTACAGACGCAGGTTTCGTTCGGCATACAATGTCCAGTTGAATTGTAGACCATACCATCAGGACATTGGCAACAAAAACCTGAAAAAAAAATCATTTATTATTTTATTGTACAAAATTCATTTCATATTTCCTCATAATTTTATGATCAGTTGTATTCTTTCCTCCATGAAACAAGGTTATTTGTTACAAATACATTTTTAGAATTTCTTAAATAAAATTAGTATTGCCAAGAGGAGAAGAGATAGTATCTTTTTCTTTTTGTTGTTTTTCTTTGTTTAACATGTCTCTTTCAGATCAGATGAGGGTTGCACGTTGGCCATGGCGGCACAAAGTGACTTTCTTCATGAAACTCTATTATAATTTATGTCGGTTTCGATGCGCCGTTGCTTGAGGTCATCTTTGACTGAGTTATTCCAAGTCTTTCTCGGCTTGCATTTTCCTCACTTACTCTCAATTCTCAATTGAGATGTGTGTACATCTGTTTATCGAACTTTGTTCAACATGTCCATACCGCCATAGGTAGTTTCAATGCAGAGCTGACTCCAGTCTGGGTACCTTCAGCCTCAATAGCAAGGAGTCAAAATTAACTCTGTGGTTAAGACACACATCACAAATCCACTGAACCATACCGTTGTCATTCCTCTGTATCCTCAGAAAGCCCAAGCTAGTGGGAACTCAGTATTCACTCACATGTAACATGGCACTATGAATATAACTATTGTAAACTCGACCCAAGTAAGAAGTGAGAGTGAACAACCGGTTATGAATAATATAGGGGGGAGGGCAGGAAATATGAAAAGATTTGTTTGGTTTGTTTTTAAGATTTAAACCTCAGTTGGTCATTTAATGTTGACCAAAAGTTAAAATAAAAACATAATTCTTTGTAATGATTCCGTTTGGTAAAAAATATACAAATGGACTATATTAATAGGTTACTTCTCTTATCTCCTGAAATAGATTATCTCCCTTTGTCTATTGTATTAATAAATTACCTCCCTTGTCTTCAGCCTCATTTGATTGATTAAGGCAATTCTCTTTGACTAATCACGAGGCAACTTTGGTGAGATAAAGGCGAAAAGCCCAATCTCATCTTCTTTTTGAAGTTGTCTTCATACAAACTGGACACATTTACAGAGCCATTTCGTCCAGAAATTAAAAGGAACAGTATCAGATAAATTGGTATTTTATTTAAGCTACAAACACACTTTGTTTGCAAGACATTTCTTGTATTATAATTTAACTACATATATCATTTATCTCTGTCTTGTGGACCTTCAATACGTTTTCTTTCAGTTTATCTTTTCAATGTTTTGCAAACAAGAACTACCAAATCCATTTCATTGTGTAACTAAATCACTTCATTTTACAAACAAATCACTTCAAAAGATCTGATTCTGTTAGCATTGTTTTAGAAGAACAGCTTATAAAATGAAGGTGGAGCATTTATATTTTGTCTTACGATTTCCAGAAATCCAAAAATGTCGTTTGAATTGACCTGCTCAGAAGTGTTTTCCAGGCCACCCACCTTGAAGGAACCACCAGAAAGAAGCTAAGGTCTTGTACTAAATTCCACACATGCATGAAATGAGTTTTCTGAACTTCTGGACGAGAAAACACATACAAGCTTACGTTTACCAAAAATAAGTCCAAGGGAGATAACTTAGAAAATTCTGTAGGCAACAAAAAGATTTGCTCTTATTTTAAAAATAGAACACATAAAAAGTTTGGGAATAACAATGTCGGCTTACCTCTGTTATCAATACGGTTGGGATCGACTTTGCAATTTTCCCCCGAAAGTATATCATCACACGTGGGCGTACAACGACATACATCATAGGTCTCATCCGGTTTACATTTAGTTGGCGATGTCGTGGGTGTCCCTGATGGTCCTTGGCTAAAGGTTGTGCTCATTTCATATTTGATACAGGCATTCAGTATCAGTTGAACAGTATAGAAAGTTTGAGTTGAGATCAACGGTTCAAGTAATGTGATTTTGATGGCCCTGATGAAAGTTCCACGTGGAAAGTTGTAGAGGAAACTTGGTGCATGGTACTGAAAAGAAAAACATGTTTAACATTTATATCGGGTCACAAAGTATCTGTAATTCATGATCTACAGGGTGCCCCACCAGAAGCAGGAAATTTAGATTTAAGCCAACATTATGTATTCATAAATGCAACGTGTGAACATGAGAAAGTGCGATACGCTGACAAAATATGATCAAACAGTCATTATCAATCTCTCTTAGTCTTCCTCTACTTCACTGGTCAGTGATTTGGAACGAGGATCACATTGAATAAACATCCTCTGTCTTCTATCAGTTTTGTCTTTATTGAGTCCTTTTAAAAGTATAAATAAGGAGTTTTGATTTTAGGATGACAAGCCGTCAGTCTGAAAGGATCACTATGGTGCATACAAGAAGAAGCAGCTAACAAGGTATGGATAATAATTTTGAACTTTCATGTGTTTTTGAAATAAAGACGGCAACTTGGTTTTCTGCATGTATGACACAAGGTTGAAATGCAACATCAAAAAGTACATTGAACATCTCATCTAACATTTATGTTTTTCTTGTTTTAAAAATACTTCTATTATTAACAAATGTTTTCTATTTCAAACAATTACATATATAAGTGAAAATTAATTGTGTTAAATTTCATATTTCTTGTGGGGCACCCTGTATATAAAATGTATGTATGTATGTATGTATGTACGTAAGTATGTATGTGAGTTTGCATGTACACCCATAACTTTCTCAGCTGAGAGATTCACTCTTTCTCTAAACGCTCGCATAGACATTAAAAACTATTAGAGAGTGGTTGAATCAATATAAAGTTAAAGGAGCAATAGCTAAGAGAGAGATGGGAGACTTGTTCAGTTAATTATAAATTATGGCTAATTAAAACAATTAAAACAAATTGTTTTTTTTTCAAATATCAAACAATCCCATAACAAAATACATCCTAAAACATACCTTAGTATGTTTTAGGATGTTTTTGTGTCATTAAAATATATAGGAAAAAATGTTGATTAATTCATATTTAGTATAATAATAGATGCGCTTGTGCATGTGTGTGAGATACACCATAAGGATAAGAATCTGACAGAATGTGTAGATGAAAATATAATGGAAAAAGGATAAACAAATGCAATATAAAAAGCAAGTCATGTCAAGAACTGATATTTTGCTTACTTTTATTCAAGAAGTATTGTCACTCATGACTTATTTTCATCGACACATATGTATATTTGAGTGTTTATGTTTTGTGTACTTACATCATCGTCTATATTGCCAGGGATCAATAGCCATGGATCAGTGCTCTTCTTCTTCACATAGACTGTGTATCGTAAAGCATTGGTGAGTAATTCTTGACTAAGAACTTCAACAGCATCTTCGTTGTCTTCCGCTAAATTGACAATCAAATAAGGCCGTATAACATCATTTACCGGAACTACCCAGCCAACCCGATTGACCCTTGCATCCGATGGAGTACCTTGACCAACTGGGAGACCCTTGATTTGGCTGTCTTCAATTCGCACAGGATTCTCTGCAGACATCCAGTCAGTCTGAATACATTCTGTAACGTGAAAACATATTGATTTAGCTTTAGAAAAAAAGTTATTAATACCTATTTCTATCATTAACTTATTCATGAATAGAAAGACCAATGCGATCACAGAATTATGAATCTGAAACAGAATGTGTTTTCATATTATGTAGAAAGTAAAGTCGATTTTTCCCTATTATCTTTCTTAAATAGCTTTGTTAATAAAAAGTGCATACTTAAAACTGTTAAATCAGTCAGTTTTAGTAAATATTGGTCTGTGTTCTTAAAAAAAAATTCATTAAATCGATTTTATCAAATTTTATATTTAATCTGTCCAACAGTTTTTTGTTTTGATTACTAATATCATAGCGAGAGTCAAACGAGCTAACCCTACCCCAGTTCCAAGTCCGCTTTCTGCCACTGATGATACTGTGAATAAATCTAGAAGAAATCTAGAGTCAATTTTCCGAATTTCATCACTAATACCCTCCATTTTTAAAAAGCAATTTCCCTCAATTAAATATTATTTGACTTACTTGCACAGTAAAGTGTTCATAGCATGTTTAATAGCTGTGTATTAATAACACTGGTGCGTAAGACATCAGCTTACTAGGATCATGAATGTAATTCCCATCTGAGGACACAAAATATTTTTATATTTAGTCTTATTCTTATATCGTGGTCGACTTTTTACTTTGACAGAGTGTGAGGAAAAAAAGTAAATTGTTTACTTTTTCACTTGAAATAATTTGAGTGAATGAATTTAGCTGATTAAGCACTAAAACAAAAAACAAAAAAAGACGACATACTCGCCACAACTGTACGAGCAACGATCAGCACCACCAAAAAATGGCCGACATCTCTTGCACACCATAATATTTTCTTTTTTTTCCTACCAATCAAGTCTTTTTCTTTTATATTCACTAAACTTCTTAATCCGAGTATTTCAGAAATAAGATTCGCATACGCCTATGCAAATTGCATCAGTCTCAACATCTTAGCCTTTCAGTCGTTTAGCTTCATGCTATTCAGTTAAATTCACTTCATATCTTAATGCGAGACTCAGGTTCTAATCCCACCAGAAACTGTTTATTTTCTATGTGAGAAATATTAGTGAATTTGTTTTGCGATGGGCAAGTGACACATTCTCTCATACTAATGTTTTGCAAAACATCAAATAATCGCGAATATGGAAAATCACACTCATCTCCTCAGCTGCCAGAGTCCGAGTGGTTCAGAAATAAGATTCGTATACACCTATGCAAATCACATCTATCTCAACATATTGACCATTCAGTTGTTTGCCTTCATGCTACTCCGTTTAATCAACCTCAGATCATTAATACGAGACTCAGTTTCTAATCGCACTTGAAACTTTATTTTCTATATGGGGAATATTAGTGAATACTTTTCATGATGGGCAAATGACTGTTTCTCTCACACCGATGTTCTGCATACCTAACAAAAATGGACTTTCTTTTGTTGTGAATACGGCAAATCACACTCACCCTCTCCTCTGCCAGTTCACCACTTCTACTACATGACTATAGTAAAGATTACCCAGCATAATTTCTATTCAGCTCCTGCATGTAAATAATTTCATCACTGTTTCGCATACTAATATGTTATATTAGTCTCTGTTGATTTTAATTGCTAGATTAAAAAGATGTGTACCTGGAGCAGTTGTTTGTACAGTGGTAAACATTGTTGTAGAACTTTCAACTGTTGTTGATTCTGTAGTGAGTTGTTGGGAGGTTTTTGCTTCGGTAGTCATCAGTGTACTTCCTATCTCTTCAGTTGTGGGACTTGGTGTTGTTAGTTCAGGTGATGGAACTGGAGGAGACACCGTGCTCACCGGGGGTCGACATTCCGCGCAGCACTTTCCAGCTGGAGTCAGCAATTCTAAACCCTGGAATATTAAAGCAACAAATGAATGAAATCATACAATTTAACAATTTAGTTTTTTGTTTTTAATAATGAGTCACCACTTAACAAAGCTAAAAGCCACTCGAGGATAAGAGTTAATGAGATGGATAAATTGATAGTTGAATGATGATGAATATTATGAGAGGATTTAAAATAATGAATAAAATTTGATGACTTATGAGGATGGTTTTTGACTATGTTGATGAATAAAGTCAAATTTTCACTAAAATTTGTTGTTCTATTAGTTAGGTCAGGGACTTATTGAATGATGTGTTATGTTGATACTTTTGCAGTGTTTTATACAAAATTAATTGGTGTGTACTTTTTAATAAATTTCCAATAATTTCTTTCAGAATACAATGCATATGCGCCCTTAATAACGAAGATGAAAAAATAAATGCATGAGTTCAAACTATGTTATAATGCTTCGTGAACAGCTGCAAATATAAACAGAGCATGGGAAAAGGGTCTACAAGTGATCGGAAAGTACGAAAGTGGCTTCTGAAATTCTTTAGTGGTAATGAGAGACGTGAAGACGAAAAAGGTAGAGGATGACCATTTACTCTTTGACAATGAACATTTGTTAAACAAAACCCACATACAAGTGTCAGAGAAATATCTAAGGCACTTGATGTCAGTATTTCAATGGTGTCTGCTCATCTAAAGCAAATTGGTGAGATGAAAAAGCTTGATAAATGAGTCCTGCATGAGTGCAATGAATAAATGTTTGTTTCTGAATTTGCTCATTATTTTTTGAACTACCTAACATATTACCCTTTGCAATAAAACAATATAAAGTTACTTACCGGTGGACATGACAGAATACCACAGGGATTCACACAAATGACTGTATTGTTGACACATTCACATTTGTCACAGCCTCGTTCCCATTTTTCGTAAGCCTAAAATTGTAATTTGTCAAGAATTAAAATAAAAAGAGGGATTATAATTTCTACACAAGTGAGATGTATACATGGCAATGCTGTAGTAGTTCCCGGTATAGACTTGGCGAGCCGTGTTCAAGTACTGACAGGGCTAGTGCATCATTTTCACTAATATCATTGGAAAGGTATTAATCCATCTATCCTCCCTACACCTATGGTACACTAGACTCTCAGGCCTTAGTCAAGCAACTTGTCCCTGTTTACTTGTCTCTCCATAATGGCAAAGTTGTCTATGAGGTCTATTTTTTCAAAACGAGCACTCTGAAAGGGACAAAAATGAAAACTGCTCCAGTTGAGAAGGATTTCTCCTCTTTTGACCGAGGACAGGACAGACACATTACATTTTTATCTTAGCCTGAAGTCAGGTAAATAATCCCTATTTACTTGCCTCTCCACAAGGGCAAAGTTAGACACAAGGTCGTTTTTTCATGTAGGTGAAAAAAAAATGAACAGCTCAGTAAAATCAGTTTTCAGATAAATAGAATTCAACACTGCCACAAAGTCCAATCAGCCTTGAGCAGCAATCACACAGGAGTCGGTCAAAAGAGAGGATGCAACATGCCCACTCGGGTGGTGGGGTAATGGAAAGAAATTGCTATCACTTTCTTACATAGATGCCACACATACTTAACACATACTCATACACTGACAAAACAAAGGTGAACATGCACACACTTCTAATACAGACTAATTTCTTTTGTCCATTCTGCAAACAAATAACTATTTTATTGTCTGTACTTACATAAGAATGAACAATTCGCACATATAATCTTTCATGCGTTGTAACTTTGTAAATATATAAATATGTTGTGTTTCATTAATTCTGTTTTTACCATCTTTTTTTCACGTAAGTTGCTTTTGATTATAGTATAAGTCATGCTACCAAAGACAAAAGACCCCTTGTCTCACTTATCCATACCAGGGATCAGACTACAAATGTTCACATGTTCAATCCCTTTTAAGTATTCTTAGACAGTTGACACTATTGCAACTCTGTAATTTTTTTTAATGGGCCATTTTCTCTGGTTCTTTTCTCTTATGCACTTTAGCCAGATATATTACATAAACCCTTTTAAAACCTTTTCTCGAATTTCAATGAGAGTGATCATTTATGTGAACCATGCATAATAAACTGATTTCCCTTTGAAAAATTGAACAGTAAGTTTACTTTTTAATTTGATGTTGTGTACATTTCCCCCTTTTAAGTAAATATTTGGATACTTGTCACTTTGAAGATGATTTAATGGGAAAATAAAACAAACTTTACTTTTTGTCTAAATTATTGTTAATTTTCCAAGCTAAGAGTTCTTTTTACAGATATTTGGAATATTAAAAACAAGTGAATCTTCAACAGTTTTGACATCCAAGCAGTAATCCCTTACATCCTTGTAAAGGTGAGTGTTACTATTATCAATTTATGATACTAGATACCATAGATACTATTATGAGTCTAGTGCTAAACGTCTATATTAGACAATAGTGTTTATGTGTTCAATCCATTCCAAGTATTATTAATAGACAGTAGACACTTTTGCACATCAGTATGTTTTTGTTGCTCGGACATCTTTCCTTTTCTTTTTTCTCATGCACTTGAATTAATGTTTTATTTTCACCAGATATATTACACATAATTTTTAAAACTTATTTTATGTTGTTCATTCGGGCAACATTGGGTATTACTGCTAGTTTGTTATGTATGTGTATAATAAGTAATGAGAAAATAATTTGGTTTCTTTTGATTTACCGATCTTGAAATGTTTTTAATTTCATCGAAACAATCACATCGGGATTCCTTTACTGGTCCATTTTTGTCTTCAGCATAATCAGGTGCCAAGTCACAACCTTTCAGGAATTAAAAAAAAAAGGGAAGAAATTAGAGATTTGGAAATGCATATACATTTACTCTCAATGTTCTATCCTAGCCTTTTTCACTCATTCCTTTTCACACTGTTTTACTCTTCGTTCCTTCTTCACCACACACTCTCTTTTTACCCTGTCATTTTATCTAATATATTCACGGACGATTGATTTAGCATCACTTATTTAAATTTATATTTTATATTCTATGCATATAAACCCATTGTCACTTCTGGTTTAGTATTATTAGGCTGTGTTAGCATTCACGATACGTAGAGGAAAATTAGAGGTTATTTGGGACATCCGTAAATAGAAAAAATCTGATTTTTATTTTTATCTGTAGGGATGATAGTGTGAAGAATGTGTTATTTCTGGTGTGTATTTAATAAGGTAGATTTTAGATATTTGCAGACTGTGTCATCATTCAATCACAAAATACTTGACACCAACATGTCAATTATTAGACTCTACTCATGTATTGAACACTGTTGAAGTAAAGGATTAATTGATCGTTTTTTATGGCATATCAACCATTTTTGGGTTATTTAATGCTGACTCTATTTATTTTGATAAAAGTTTTTTTTATGCTTGAGTTTCTTAATATTTTCAAACATTTAATAGATTTTATTTTGTATACAAATCATTTGTAGATTAATTTGTTTCGCATGTTTTGTATATTTTGTAAATAGATAGTCTGCAATTGATGAATTCTATTTAATCCATAGAGGAGTTTGGTTTAGTTTATTGGGCTTATCGATATTAGATTTTTTAATATAAACCTGCTATCTTTAAAAAGGACAATATAAGTTCCACCCTGATGTCATCAAGCAATTCCTTCATGGTACCAACATTGTAGTACCTTTGTCACATGGGGTAAAGTCAACACATTCTATCATAAAGCATCTCACTGTGGATGGAATATGACAACTCGTGCACCACAGTGGCTCCTTCTGCTCAAGCAGTAATAAGTGTGTGACTCTTGTATGACCAATATGGTGTCAGGAGAGGACAACCTCCTTCCTTTGTGACTTCATACAGCCCTGTTTTCATTCTCCCAAATTAGGTTGTATTGTCAGTAGTTCGTTAGTATTATTAGTTCAGCAAAACTGCTATTTCTCACGAATATGCATGGATGTTTATCTTAACGTCTGTGTATGGAACCGTATATTTGTTTTTTAGAGACTCTTTTTGGATGCTCTATCGGCATTTATTATTTCCTCGGATTCCCACGTGACTTGGGATCCAACAAAGCATAATCTCTTAGGTATTTGACAATAATATTAATCTACATAATAGTTTAATGATCAGTGGGTTATCAAATTTTCTATTTTTCAATTTTGTTAATATTATGGCAAATATATACACATAATTGGGTAGGCAATTATGACAGTCTTTTTTACTACATGTATTATATTAAAGAGGGAAAGTAATTGGAAGAGTCTTACCTGGTTTGCATTCATGGTTTTCTGTTGGGTCACATTCGTTTAGGTGTGCAATCGAGTGACATTTGTTCTTGCATTTTTTCTGACAATTTGTTTCAACGTATGGAAACTTGCACTCTGAAAAGAAATACCAAAATAAATGTGTTAGTGTTATCAATATTTTATGATGTATCCTGTCACATGCACGTCACGCAATGTATCATGCAAAAGAATGAAAGCGATGTTAGATCACATTTATTTAGATTTATCGATGTGAAAATTGTCATAAAATTGAATCTTTTTGTTATAAAAACGGACAAAATTGATATTATCTATCTTTTTTTTTCATGGTGGGTGAGCGACAATAGCACATATATTAGTTGGTTGGAAGTTAATATGTTATCTGTATAATAACGCACCCGTACCTTTGTGTGTGTGTACGTTATCACCTTCCACACCCATTTTAAAAAGTGAGATCCTCCGATCACCAAACATGAAACGCAAAGAAATAATTGAGAAATATCTGGTGTCACTGTTTGCCAAAAACTTCTATTTTAACCATTTGAAAATGAATTGTTTCAAAATCAAATAAGCCGTTATCAATAGAATTCATTGACTTAAAAGTGACACTTGTTTTATTTATTTTCTGACATTTAATAGAGACATTTAATAGAGACTATTTAAAAAAGATTTATATTATTACAATAACTAATAAATTGAAATGTGTTTGTTTTAATCTATTTAAACGATTTTGTTTTCAGGGATGCATTCATTGAACCGTTTATAAAGTCAATGTCTATGTCTAGAATACCAGTTTAGATAATGGGGTCTCACATCAGTAAGGGAATGATTCACTTATTGACACAAAGCAATGCACATTAAAACGCATTGCGAGAATAAATCATCGGACTACTGCTACCAAAGTAACTGCTGAGTTGAATCAACATCTGAATAGTCTAGGATTGAAATTGAATGAGGAATCCTATGTCTTTCTGCACCCAACCCACAACACCATATTACATTTTTTTTTATTCTTACCTTGTTATTTTTACCATTTATAATATTCAATTGGAGGGGGGGGGCTCTAGAATGTACTCAGCATTAATTGGGTAAAAGGAGTGTAAGTGAAGTGACATTAATTGAAATAAATTTCAATAAATTTATAGTCTTTAACCCCTACCTCGTTGAGGTACACACAGCATTTCCTGTGCAAACTGGGCAAAGCCGGGTAGTCCTGCTAGTTTATAATAAATAGATAGTAAAATAATAGAACCAATCAGCTGGCCAGATTGAGCTAGACTAACAGTCGCCCTTTGGGTGATATTTGTCTGGTTGTAATAAAACTATTAGAGCTTATATTGCTGTAAAGCTAACGAATATTTTGTATTCTAGCTCTTACGTTTTTAGTCATCACATGTTCGAGTATCTTTCTCGGACACGATGCCACCATTTTGTATGTTAGTCTTATCGGGGATAACACATTAGTGGTTGGAAGAAGGAAAGGACAATAATGAAGAAATAGTTGGATTTACACAATTTGTCAGAAAGAAACTTAAAAAGGAATACAAAACACGTAAGCTAGTACTTAATATGCCACATAAAAACTAGATATAATTACTGAGGAAAACACACATTAATGTTCCAATACAATCGATAAAGACCTGTGTTGCAACTCAGATAATGCTGCAATTGCATTGCTTTTTACCAGAGCTCTGTAAATGCAGTCAAAATAACTCACTTTATCAAATTTGTAGCAGACTCTAAGCCAGGGGTCACCAAACTATTTTCATACTGGGCCGGGTGTGTATTAAGAAAATTTAAGACACATAGCGGTCAGGAGGTCCCGCATATCTGAACATAATATTTAAATTTAAATTGTATGACAACATCTCGTGTTCCAAACGTTTTATCACAGGCCTGATAAGCTGATATCATAGGGCCTGGTTACTCCTGCTCTAAACAATAGATAGATAGATAGATAGATAGATAGATAGATAGATAGATAGATAGACGGATATATAGGTATTCTTCATGTCTGTTTGTTTTTTACCTGTTGTTGTAGGCATTATTGTTGTGAAGGTAGAATAAACTTGAGTAGTAAATCCTGTCCCAGTTCCGGTGCTAAATGGTGTGAAAGTAGAGAAACTGGGCGTTGGTGTTGTAGATCTTGGTACGCCTGATGTTACTGGGCCGGTTGTCATCTCGGCAGTTGAAGTAGCTGCACAATAGAAACAGTGAAAATACAACCAAACATAGTAATAGATTTAATCTTTTCGATCTATTCAACACTACAAGAATTAATATAGTGTAAACACTAAGAAAAGTAACAAAAACAAAAAAAAAAAGAGTTGCATATTTTGTATAAAATCGGCTCCAAATACAAAATCAAAAAAATAGAAGAGAACATATATTTTTCAGCCAATGAGAAGAACTAAAAATATTTCCATCAAAAGCATAAAAAGAATCTGTTAAATATTTGGTTTCAAGCTACTGGGAGCCTTTTCTCACACTATATAAAAAATAAACATATCTTCTCTTCAGTTCAGTATTCAGTAACACTGCATCACAATAACATACATCGACGTTTAGCAGTTTGAACAACACATGTACTCCTTACGCCACTACTTGCAACAACTCGTGGGAGAAGAATACATGCAAGCTGGACTGTTCATACTCAAACAGTCAACAGGAGCCTGAAACATGCTGACTTTATTTCAACCAAAATATTCTGGACTCAACTCTATTGCCCTACACTTTTAAATCCTCTGTGCTATTACCTTCTGATATTTTAAAATAAATGTATATATTTTCATTTTTATGAATTGCGTTATTAACTTATTTAATGTACTATAGAGACCGCCAGAATTAATAATGTTAAAAAAGACAGACAATTCAATAATTAATGCTGAAACAGTGCAACACTAATATTTTTAGAATGTTAAAAAAATTGGATTATTTGGATTATTTGGATTATTTGGATTATTTGGATTATTTGGACTACTGTTCTCATTTTGGATGTTGTTCTCACAACGTTTCGGCAGATGTAACCTCTGACCTTTTTGCAGGTGCATCTTATAGAATTCTGTAATCTGTATGGAATTTCAAACTGAACCCATTATTTAATCCATGGGGGAAGATTGTTCTTATTTCATCAGCCATGACCAGGTAGAAGTCTTAAATAATTTTGATTATATTTTTAGTTAGTATCGCCACTAGTGAAGATTGAATCTCCAACCTGTAGAAGACTGTCGCTTAGAACTGATTATTACTTAGCAAAGAAACATTTTTGAGACCTGTTTCTTGTATAAGGGTCGATTTGAAAACATAGTTAAAAAGGGAGATGCTCACAAAGGTATAATAAACACACAATAATGCAAACTGTTTTACTTATTAGAACTGTATTTGCAATGCCAGTTTATTATTGACTATTGATGGAGGCTCGGGGCATATATAGATGAGAATTACGAAGCAATTAAGCTAAATCTTTCCTTTTCAAATAGCTGTCTATAAGAGAGGAAATAAGCAAGAGGAATAAAGGAAATGAGAAGGGGTATCACTTACTGCAATTAACTTCATCCTGGCCATAAAGACATTCTTTGTTGCCATCACATATAGTTGCGCAGAAATTGTCACATATCATCAGATCAGAACCGACGCAAATTTCTGAACAAAAAATATAAAATAGACATAAATAATGTTATGCAATACATTAATCAGAGAGAGTACCCAGAGTGGGCAGTCTTGTTCCAGATTAGCGCAGATACAAAAGATAAATAAAACAATATGAGATTGACCCTTAAAGCATAAAAGTCACAGAGTATACAAGCGAAATAACAAACAGATTTAAAGGTGAAATTATCACAGTCGGGAAGATAAATGGAAAAATGAAGAGCAACCAATTATCAGTTTCATTTTTCTACAACATCAGAAAAGATCACATTTTAGTCAAACACAAACCAATTAAAGAGGTACTTAAAGGTGTAATAAAAATATATCATAGAATTTGTAATCAAGCTAATACAAACAATGAATTGCACTGTGATAATGGCTGGCCATGTCAGTCGAAGCACTGCCAACTTGTGTGCTGTGTCTGCAGTGGAAAAGTGACAGTGGCTAACCCAAACAAACAGTTATAGACAGACATCTGGAAAAATGAAGTAGGCCACGTCTTGTTATGCAAATGATTCGATTTTCTGACCAATCAATGACATTTTGGGCTCAATATAAGCAGACATATTTCGCCTATTTAGTCAATAACTTCATTGACTAGCCTGCAGTTCACTTCTAGTCGGTTTCCATTGTAAACTCGCTCCTCATTCTAATAACCAGTGTTTGTTGAAGGTAGCATTCATTTAAAACTTGTATTTCTTGGTCCATTCGTCGATCAAAGTTTAAGTTAAAACCTTCGGTTTTCTGTAGGTCCAATTCACAATCCCATTAGAGTTGGGGTACAAGCAGTAATGTAATCTAGTTTTATTTACTACAGAATGTCAAGTAGACAAAACTGAGCATTTTTGATAGCATTTCATTTGCATCTACTTGCAGTGTTAAGGCTTCTGAAGCTGCTCATGAGAATTGTACTGTGTATGGAGAAAAGACAATGCCTAAAAGTACCACCCGACATTAGTTTTTGCACTTCAAAAATGTCAATTGTGATCTCAAGACTGGATAACACAGCGGTCGACTAATTTAGTTCAATGAAGAGTGATAGATCATTTTTTTCACAGAAATCCACATCAAACGACCAAAGAATTGGTGGAACAGATGGACTGTGATAAAAAAATTGTGGTTACCTTCTTCAATCACGAGACTTTGCACACGGTTCAGTGATGCTCATGCATTATTTCTACACCCATTGGTAAGATTGAAAACAACTAATAAAGTAATACTTTTATTATTTTTTTATAAAAATAGCTTTAAAAGAAACTAACCTTCAGTTGTGGCTGGGAATTGTGTAGTTGCTGCACACTTGGGTCCTTCTTGACACCTAAAGACACCCTTGTAACACGTACTGTAAAAAGACACAATATAACATGAACATTTATCTATATAAGTAAAAGTTTGTAAAAGAAATAATATGTTGTCTCTTTTGAAAACCTTGTGCTTTTTAAAGTTAAACCAACAATAATTCATATAAATACAGTTTCTGGTACACTTATGACAATCTGCATAGGTTGATATTGCCAAATTTCACATTCCTATGTTTAATAGCATTAAATTAATTTAGCAGTCACATAAATAAATAGATAGATTAATGATTATGTATGTACTTTCTTTCTTTCTCTTTCGTTAAATTTTCAAAATACAAATTTTACAGATGCTTCAAAAAACTTTTCCATTTTTTAAATTTAATTTCCCAGCATGCCATGTGTCATTAAAATTCTCACTAGGAGCCGTTTCTAATTTTGAAATAACACAATCTCATAACAACATACAGACACGGCAATGGTCAATGTGAAAAAATAAAAGACCTTACCAAAAAAAAGGTAATACATATATTACTATCATGAAACACCTTCCCTCCATGAAGATGAGATTTATTCTCGAAAAATTTTAGACCAAAGTAAAAAAAAAAATGAAATAAAAATATTTCCATTGTATGAATGGCTTATAATGGCCTTTGCTAAATTTTCAAAATACAATTTTACAGATGCTTCAAAGAACTTTTCCATTTTTTTCAATATATATATATGTATATATATATATATATATATATATATATATATATATATTGTGTGTGTGTATTTAGACAGCATTTTTACATTTAAGCAAACATTGTTAAAAATAACAGAATTCTCCTGCTTAATTATACCTTTTTTATTTTTTATTTATTTTTTTTTTTTAAATATATGTTGATTTTAATCATCCTAAGGAGACATAAAAGTGGTGCAAAACTGTTCTATAAGTTTGTAAAGCCAGTTAAATTAAAAAAAATAAAAAGACAAAATCCAAAATTTGTCTCTTTTTACTCTCTATTTCTCTTCACACTCTCACTTTACTTCCCTCTACAGTTACAGATTAAATAGTATTACTAGTTGTGGTGATATCCCTTTTGTTTATAATGGACTATTCCAATCTTTTATTTTCTCCTTTCTTTGTTACCTTTTGCTATTAATAAACAGAGAGAAAGAGAGAGAGAGAGAGCGAGAAGCAGAAGTGATAGATACAGGAAAAGTAACAGGATTGGGTCAAACAACATGCAAAAAGAGAGGTTGAGAGTGATAGATAGAAACTTAGTAAGATATAAGTCAAATGGTGAGTTAATTGCAAATGTTAGCTAATTAGAACAATTAAAAAAGAAATTTTTTTCAAACACAACTCAATCCAAAAACTGAGGAATATTTTAGCATATATTTTATGTGATTAAAATATATAGGAAAAAAAGGGGAAATCTTAGTATAATAATAGATATATAATGTTGCTGTTGGTCCTTTCTGTCTCGAGAAACAATGGCTACCCTCTGAAAGAGTGCATGTGTAATGAGGAGTTCATAGTGAAACAGGTGTTGAGGAATAACTAACTACATTCCTCCTGACCTGGCATTATTTAAGTCCAGTTGCAACGAGAAATTGAATACACTGCTGGGATAAGCGGAGAACAACTTGTGTTATTTCAGTGTATTTTTCCTCCTAAATTATTTGTTCTATCAAATCATGAAAGTCTATTATATTATTTCACTCGTAGATAGCAGGAAGAGAGGTGAAGAATATTAAGGAAAGTTACTTTACAGCCACTTCCATATCCAAACTTATATCACCTCTAGTATTCCCAAATGGTCACTCATCTAATTACTGTCTATACGCAATGTTGCTTAACTTCAGTGGTATACACTTCTGTGTTCAAATATATAAAAAAAACCTTTACAGTCAACAAATATATGTACGAGACAGAGTGTAGCCAGAGATAAAAGAAATAGAAACACTTGATAAAAGAGTAATATCTAAAAAATATTGTGATATTCCGGCATTACATATACAACTGTAGTGATCGAGAACTCTGGAAACAAGTAAGATTTAATTATAAAAAAACCCTCACATTCAATATTCAATTTTCTTTTTTACCACAGAATATATTTCTGCATTGTTATAGACTTCTATAAATTATCCATATATACAATACATGTAATGCTTCAAACAAACTACATCATCTTTTTATATAAAAAAAGTTATGAGTGTTTGATATTTCTTTTAAAACTGAACATCAATTAATGGTTATATTCTTCCTATTGTTATTCCATTAGGAAAAAAACTGGTTTAGGTTTTACCGAATGCAGGTTGAAGGATGAAGTGGTTCATCAGCGACAATGGTAAGGCTTGTCGGCAGAGGTCGCAAGTTTAATTTCTGCGACCCACTCTCACGCTGGGTGAAGTTTGTTTTGCTTTTGTTTTTGTTTTTACTAATGGGCCACTTCTTATCAACATCCGAGGGCCACTTGATGATAAAAAAAGGAATCAATGGATAGAATGGACAGAATATTTCTTAAAAGGAATTGATTATCCAAGAGGACGTCTCAACAAGTATTTGTTTAAATTAAACTTGAAGATCAGCATGTTGTAATCGGCTGGGAATGGGCAAACTGCTGCAGTTCTTGTTTCAGACACAGCGTGAGGAAATTATACATGAGGGTTGTCTACTGAACCTGGCAAGTTTGCAAAATGTTGAAGAAAAAAATGTCACTTGAACCGAATAAACAAGTGCAGAAAAAATTAACTAAACAAGAATAAAACTGAACTAATCAGTTTTAAATACAAAAACTAAGTTCAGCTTAAAATCTAAAAACTAAAATCTTTAAATGTGTCAAGATATTAAAAATGTGACTTTTCAAGCATTCAAACTAAACCACTTTTAAGAGTAATAGGGAAGTGAGAAGACAAATAACAAGTCGGATAACTCAACTCGAACCTACACCACTGCCTTAAATGAATTATGAAAGAAACAAAAGAAATAATTCTTAAAATTAAGAACGTTTTCTTTTTCTTTTCTTGTTCCACTCTATCATACTTACCATTCTCTGCAATCCAAGACAACAACAGCACCTGGCTTGTAAACGCGACCTGTTTCCAAATCTGTACAATAACACTCGTCAACCGTAACACAATCATCTACAATACCAAAAATAACACACATATTTACTGACATGCATATACAAAGCTGTGGCAAAACTTGTTTGAATCAGGAAAAAGTGACTTTGCAAAGCCAGTTAAATATGAAAAAAATATTTTAAAAGTAAAAAGACAAAATCCCAAATCAACCTCTTACTGCTCGCTATATATATATATATATATATATATATATATATATATATATATATATATAAAGTGGTGTACTAAAAGCGAACTTTTAGGAAAAGTGAAACCTATTGTGAAGAGTATATATCTCAATATCCAGGATAGAGCAGGTCTTTTCGACACCGGACTTTTTAGCAATCGGACATTTGCTTGCATTCGGGCAGAATTTTGCCCTGTGTTTCTTCCCCCTACAACTTTTATTTTATTTTTTCAAATTTTAAATCTTGGCCTTTGCCAACTTATCTATCCCAGCGACTTTCTCTGATGATAAGATTTTGATCTTTGAAAAGCCTGGCTTAAGGAAAATTTAACTTGAATAAATTGCCTTTTTTGCGGAATATACCTTGCTCTGAGCAATTGAATTGAATTATGATTTGACTTTTGCTTCTCTAATTCCTTTCCATTCTTCTTCATTATATATATATATATATATATATATATATATATATATATATATATATATATATATATATATAGATAGATAGATAGATAAATAGATAGATAGATAGATAGATAGATAAATAGATAGATAGATAGATACTATGTAAACGCGTGTGTAGTCACACAAATATTTACATAATAAAATAAATATTTATAAAGATGCACCTATCAGTGAGCACTTTTGAAAAATATTTTTAAGTTCATTTTATAAATACATTTGAACTTGTGTAATTATATATATATATATATATATATTAAAAAAATAAAATAAAAGTGACAAAATTAATTCGTATTGGAAACGCGTTATTTCAACGGTATTAATATGATCTCAATGCTTAGTAAATGATGATCATCGTTTGACTTTTTAAATGGATGGAACCCTGTTTTTTTATTAAAAAAAAGAAGTAGAAGACCACTCCTCATATCATGTTGGTCTGCAGTTTTAACTTGTTACTGACTATCTTGCTTACGCTTGTTGCTGGTTCTCAACATCTTGAACAGAGAGAGGGATCTCACTTTATTTACAATCTCAGTACACTACTCCTTCAGAAAATGAAAATGACACTGTGGCGATGGAAAAGTTGCGATGCGTGTGGGTCTGAAAGTTACTGATCTGCACACAGGCAATATTAGGCCTATCATAATATCGCTTTTCTGAATAACGGAGTGACACTCGTGTGACAAGACGTTGCAGTTATCATATATATATATATATATATATATATATATATATATATATATATATATATATATGGGTATGGATTCCATCAAGCCTTGCCAAAGACAGGAGTGGAGAGGAAGACTTAGATTTCGAGACTAGACAATCAGGCCCCACCCTCATCAGATGATTAATTGTGGCCTGATTCAACAAATAAATCGGTTGATGATGATGATGATGATGATATATATATATATATATATATATATATATATATATATATATATATATATATATATGTGATTATTATTTTATAAGGTGATACAATATATTGTGTATAGATTTTCAGCATTTGCTTCAACAGTGCCCAATGCGCGAGTAGAGCTTAATAGTAATATATGAAAATATATTTATGGCATAAATATATTTTTATACTTTACTATATAGAGAGTTCTTGGGTTAGTGGATGTAGAACAGTTGAGGTAACAGTCAGTTGGGAAGGGAAGGCCAAGGAAAACATGGGAGGAAGTGACCAGGATGGACTTGAGAGAAAGAGGGATAAATAAAGACCTGGTCACAGATAGGTTAGTTTGAAATCAATTTCTAAAAGCCATTCGACACTTGCCAGCATGTAAAATGGACATTAAACCGAATATAATGATCTTATTATTTGTTATTTCAGTTATTGAGTGACTGATTCTTTGATTTTACTTACCATTTTGTAAATATGTTCCATTTGGACAGAAACATCCTTCAATTTCTCCTGTGTTGCAGGAAAATTCAGGATTAGCAAGATCGGAGCAGGATTTCGGACATGACGAGTGACATGGGAAATAATCTCGACCAGCCAAACATTGCATAGCTGAAAATAAAAATAACAATAATGACAGTTCAATGTCAGCTTGACTTCTGACTGATGAGAATAAAGTTTGATTAAATGATACATTTCAAAGGCAAACAGCTTTTATCATAGTTTAGTATTTCTTTTTATTATATTCATCTCTTTTTGGAGTTATTTAACGTCCAAGTACAATCTTACGTTAAAAGATTGAATATAGAGAATAGCAATACTTGATTGGATTATATGTTATGGAACAGAAACAGTCTCTCTTTAAAAAAATTTTTTTTTTATTCTTCAACTATGTTATTGGCACGAATATATTTTGCTGCAGTTATTTTTCCAAAAATACTTATTCCGGCTAACAAAACTGTTAGAGTGGAGACATTTTATCTTACTCACAAAAACAGATTATGGGGAAGTTATCATGTACAATTATACTAAGTTCTTTCCCTTGAGTTTTTCAAAAATAAAAATATAGATGAATTAAATCATGCCACTTCAAGCATGTCTGTGGATGTGTGTTTCTCTCTTTCGCATTAATTAAACATTATTAAACATTATTAAACATTATTAAACATTATTAAACATTATTATTTGTTCTTTACTATTAATCGATTAGCGTCAAGTACGAAAACAAATTTAAAAAAATTCCTAATTCTCAAAATAATTTGATTACGAAATTAAAGTCACCCAAATTAATTTCAGTTTCTTTGTAAACAAATTAGTCATTTTTTCTTTTACTCCAGCAACTCTTGATTTTATTCATTACTAGCTGTATTTATCCGGCGTTGCCCGAGTGAAGATGTATTGCTGAGTTGTTCTTTTCTTTTAATTGATTAGTGTCAAGTGTTAACTTTATAAAATTACTATTTTCAAAAAGAATTTGATTTCAAAATTAAAGTCATCAAAATTATTACAGTTTCTTTGGAAACAAATTAGTCATTTTTTTCTTTTACTCTCGGCCAATGCCGGTACATCTAGTAAGAATATAAATAGACTAGAAGATTTACCAAGTGTTGCCTATGAAAGATATTGAACATAACTAATAAAACCTGGGAACAATTATGAATCTTACACATTCTGACATTTATAGGTTAAATAATGTTAGGCTGGGGAATAATTCTAATTCTAATAATAATGGTAATTTGTGATGACTATTGCGATGGTGAGAGCTGGGATTATGAAAAGTGCGCTAACAGAATTTAGTTTAAGTTTGGAATTTAGATGGGAAAAATATTCAACAGAATTTGATCTGGATATCAATACTGTACTAAGAGTTTTATTTTTTTTTTAACAGTTAAATTGAGAAGATAGTTAAAGGGGAGATGCCCAAAAGAGGCATAACAAACAAACAAATAAATAAATAAATAAATAAATAAGTACTAATGTAAAGTGATTAAAAAATCAGTAGTTTGAAGCAAAAACTTACGGCATATGTCATCTGTTCCGAATGTTTTGTCCATTCTCCAGTTAATGCAGATTCCAGCACGTTGACAACGTGCAGCATAAGCAGCAACGGCTGTACAGTAACACTGACAGTCTCCACCTCTGTCACAAGCGCATGAATCATCCCGACAGGCTATGTAGTACCATTCAGGATCCACCTGAAAATTAAAAAAAATAACATTATCTCTATATAAAGTTAGGTATGTGTATATGTTTATATATTTACATGTACAGGATTCCCCCCTAAACTAAGTGACCGATCATTATGAATTTTGGAACACGGCTACTATGCATAAAGGTGAGTAATCTGTGCAATATTTAATTTAATTTAGTCTCATGCAAAGTGAGGAAAAAAAAGGGGTGGAAGCCCTTTGTGAAATTTCAGATACCTTGAATTTTTGCGAAAATTTAACAATCCTTCCTCCAGTCACATATTTTGGCTAGGCTGGGAGAAAAACCTACACACAATACATAGTTAAAGCAAAATAAATTGTTTTTGAGCATTAAAATAATTTCCAACACTATTGATAATGTTCACCCATTCATTTATTTATTTTTAATTATCGCTTATGTTTGAATCCATGTTTTGAAACATGACGTAAATCATAAATCTATGACGTCACGCCAAAGCTATAATTGTTTTGTTAAGGAAATGTTTTAAGCTCTATTTTATAAGAAAGTCAAAATAGCTCAGTTGGTAGAACCTCAGATTGAAGATCAAGTTTTCCATTTCTGGTCATGACATCCGTTTTATATATTGGGAATTTATTATTTAGTATTACTGCAATATTCTCTATTTTTAAAAGTAGTTAAGATCTTTGATATTTCGAAATGAGACAAATTCTACAATGTATTTATTATGTTTAAAAAAACTGTGACTGACTGATGGACAGACGGATGAAATCTCTATTTATATAAGATAGATATTAGACATCCATTAATAAATATTTACCAAATTTCAGTTTCTTTGGAGTATTTCTAAGGGATTTTAGAGCCCATAATATGGGCACCATCTCCCATTTGAAAATTCAAGTATTTCAGATTTGCATTAAATTTGATCCATGACAACAATCAAGTAAATTCTCTGAATTTCAATTTCTTTTTAAGGCCCCTTAAGTTTAAGCCTTCAATTTTAGACATTTTCTAGAATGAAAATTATGCAATAGATTTTGATCAAAATTGGAATAACGATTTTAGATATCAGGTTTTGTATCATTATATCTTGATTTTAATGTAATTATAGCATTATAAAAGAAAAATTAACGAATTATCAAACTAAGTGATTCAAAAAGTTATGTTACAATTTTTTTCATGTCTGTGGCAAAATTTTCAAATATCCAGTTTACATTAAAGTATGTGGGATTGTAATCAAAATCATTTTGACACCACATCATTATCCAGGAATATTTGATTAAAAACTAGTTTTCTTTCTTTTTGCATTTTTAAAATTATTTTCACGACTCTGCAAGCAATTTTCTGAGTATCAGGAGTTAGTTGGTGTCGTAAGGATCAAAGGTTTTTGTATGGTTCATGTCGAGTGCTTTTGACCTTCATGACAGTCACCAGCAGGTATTTTATTGATGTTTATTTAAAGTATTTAATTTATTGTTTTAGTCCATGATTTTGGCAAGTTTTTATTTATTTAGTTTACATTTTTATTGTTTATTTCGAATATTTGAATCATTGTTATAGTCTGGTATACATATATATATATATATATATATATATATATATATATATATATATATATATATATATATATTGAAGTTTGTGGATCACTGATGACTGACTATGAAGCATCTACAAGATTGATCATAAAACACATCTTGTAGATGCTCCAAGGCATGGCTTTTTATGAAGGCCACATCCAAGGTTGGTCATCAGGGATGCACAGGTTTCACTGCAAGTTTTGGGTATTAAATCATCAGACCTACTTTACCAGCATTTCCCAAAAGAAAAAATATATATGAACTATGCAAATATTTCGCATAGTATTAATTTTTTCCATATATTTATTAATGTTTTAAATCATTTAATGTCGATCAAAAGTAAAAGTAGAATAATCATTCTTTGTAATCATTCTTTGTAATCATTCTTTGTAATCATTCTGTTTGGTTGAAAGATCTGATTTTGTTAGCATTCTTTGGCGAGAAATGATTTGTAGATAGCAAGTGGAGGATTTCTATATTTTATACAACTTTACTTCCTTTAGGTATCCAAATATGTCATTTGGATTAACCTACGAGTCACCATTAAATCAATATATTCCACTAAAATATGTTCTACTGTAAATGGAGCACAACAGCCAACACAGAATGGAGGATATTTTCCTTTAAGCAAATATGTGAACGTTATGTATATGTGTACTATGTGAACAAGGATTTAATTAGATACTTATAAAATAAACTTACAAATGAGTGACAGGGTTCGAAAGTTTTGCTGCGAATAATTTGACAAGATTCAGCTGCCCATGCTTCTCGGTGTGGATTCAGCAAGCAAGGGCTGCGTCCTTGCTCCTCTGCCACAGCGCAAGACTCCCGCACCCGCCAGCTGTTGGCAAATGCCAGGGGACTCTGTGAATCCTCTGGATAGAAGTTCTTATCTCGAAAGTCGTTGTTAGCCGCATTATCAAAGTTTCCACACAAACCGCAAACGCGGCCCTTGTACTCTGGTTTGAGTGTGATTGCCAGTCGCATACTCTTGTCCCATAAAAGGGTGATTCCTAGAGGAAAGAAAGAGATAAATGCAAAATATTATCTATCAATCTGAGTCTACTATTTCGTTGCACACACACACATTTATTGCCTAATTACATATGTTAGAGCTATATTTATACTTGGATATATCATACAGTTATTATTGTTTTGATACATTTAGTTTCTAGAGCGGAAACCTAAATTTTGCTAGAGTTGCAGTAATACTGTTTTTCATCAAACCGAAACATCAAGTGCCAGAGTCATAAAAAAATGGGTAGATAGAACTACAGGGTGGGCCAAAATAAGGGTCCTATCTTTAAATTTGAATAACTTGAATTTGAATAACTTCCACAAAATAAAAGTTAAACTCACCAAACTTTATGTGTGTGTAGACTGACCCTTCCGAGATTTTTTGAAATAAACAAAACAAATTTTAGCCGAAAAACACTTCTTAAAACTTACAAAAACTAAAGTATTGTTTTTTACACTGTTTTGAGTTTTTTAAGCAAAAATAATGTTTTCTAAATGAGGGTACGTTCCTTAGGGCTAATACGGCTCATGCTTGCTTCGGAAGGGGTCCTTTACTTATTCTAAAATAAATAAATAAATAAATAAATAAATAAAAAAGTTATGAATTTTTAAAAATAGGACCCTTATTTTTGAATAATTATCATTCGCTGTTATTATCCGCTCTTCTCCCTCTCTTTTCCCTTTGTCTCTTATCGTCTCTCCCCTGTTCTACTCTCTCTCTTAATTCTTTATGCCATTCACTTCTTCCCACTACTCTTATCATTCACCCTTTATTTACGTTAGTCTTTTGTGTTGTCATCAGTTGTAAAAAACAATTAAGATAACAAGATCAACAATTTTAATAGCATATATATTATTTATTATTGTTATGTGTATAATAGACTGGATTTCTCATCCCTCCTCAAACTGGCGGTATCAATCAATGCCTAATCAAATTTTCACTGTATAGTATTACACATAATATATACACAGACATGACAGAAAAAAAAATTAATACATGTGCAAAGCTCGAAACATTGTCATTTTCTTTTGTGTTTATGTCGCAAAGTAGGGTTCACATTGAATTTCTCTCTTTACCATACATGATCAAAAGCTTGGTCAGGAATAAGTTTGACCATCTTGAGATTTCATTGTGGGGTATGCAACTACCTTTGTTTCAGTCATCCTCTCAGTCTTTTCCTAGGGATCTCAATCCTGAAACATATTTTCAGGACGGTGTCGTTGTTTGTGTGCATTACATGTCCATACCAGTGCAGAAAATTTTTCCCATTTTATCAAAGAATGACGTAATTTTAGACATGGTTGAGTCTGGTCAGACCGGAAGTCCAACACAACATCTTTGTCTTCATGACTGAGACTTCTTCTTTCTGCTTCCTTTATTGACGGCCAGCACTTGAAGCCATACAAAGCAGCAGTAAAAGTTTAAAACATCAATTTTTTTATACTAATTGACAATTTTTGTGTTTCAGGTATCAATATAACTATTATATATCACCATTTATGTATAACATAGAACCCCCTCCCCAAATATTAGAATTATCAGAGTTTCAGCGGAGCTATATTATAGGTCAAAGGTGGACTTAATCAGCATCAAATTGCCAAAAACCTTGAAGTTCTACTTTTCTACTGTTAATTTTTCACAGAAAGAAAATAATATCACCTCAATTAGATCAATCAAGACCCTCTTCGTTATTAATGATTATAAATATGTCTATTTACTTCTGTCGATGTTAATATTTATATAATATATTTATATAATATATATATATATATTAGATAGATAGTTTTTTTTAGAAATATTGACCAGATTGCTCAATTACCAAAGCAAGAGTTTGATATATTTAATTTTGATACCAAAAGGAAAAATAAATAGTTATGCATCCTGGGTTTCATAGCGAAACGGGCTTGGTTTAATAAACCCGAGTTTACCAGTCGCCATTCGTTAGCATAATCAGACTGGAAGTGGAAGAAGAGATTTCAACTTTCGCATATTACAGTGATTATTAACTTGTGTACAAGTAAAAATAAATTTGTTATCTCCAACCAAATATTATTATGACATGGCATGAAAGTGAATTTAAAAAAATAGGAAAAAAGCAGCAACTTCAATAGATTCTAAAGTTCGATACATCAATAACCAATTGCAATTCAAATACATACCATGAGCAATGACATATATGTATGATCCTAGTTCTTTGATTGTATAGTTGGCTGAAGCTGACCCGGTTGGTGCACGGGTGTTGGCAGTGTACGTGATATTCGTTCCACGGACCAAATTGATTATTGTATCGTAAATAAGGAATTTCACAGACTTGGTGCAGGAATATCCTAGTGTTCCACAAGGAACATTTTCTGCTGTTATCTGAAATGTGCCGCCGCCATCCTTGCAAAAATCTTGTGCAATGATGTAAGCGCAGGTTCCTTGAAAGTTATAAGCTTTACCATCAAATGTGACGTAATGAGGATCACCGAACGCTTCGCAGGTACCTGAATAAAACCAATAGAAGATGGAAGAGTTTGGATTAGACACCGATCATATGAAAGAGAATCAAAGTGAAACAGCATCAGGGACGATGAAGATATTTTCTTGACGAATATTAGAATGCAAAAAAAAAGAGCTAAGGATACATTTTACTAATGTGACTTCACTTCCATTATTTAAAAAGTTCTGTCTCCATCAACATTTATTTATAACAACCCGTAATTTTTACTTTATTTTTGTTTCATTTTTTTAACTATTATTTTACAAACTTCTTTTGTTAAATAGGATTTTGAAAGTTAAATTTAATTATTGTGGTATCGTTTGGTCATGAAATTATTAAGTGAATAACATTGTTATAAAACTATAATTTATTTTGTTAAATCAATGTTTTAATCTCAATTTATAAAATTATTGGATGTAGATAGCTTCCAAAACTTTCAATTTTTGAATACATGAAGATTTGCTAAGAATTTTGAAGCCAGAAATGACTTTCTATTCGACAATTTAAATGCTTCCAAATTCTAAATTTTAAAGTCACAGAGTAATTTATTCTTGTTTCCTAACTATTAGCAAAAGGTTTAGATGGCTGATTTGTTTACAAAAACAACAAAATGTAATATGGTGGATTTTATTTTGTAATTAAATTATTTTTAAAAAGTTTGTTTCAGTATTTTAGGCTAATGCATTCTTGATTTTAATAAATATCTGATTAACAGTAAATAAATAAATAAATGATAACGTGTAAGTAGCCTTGTTTCTATGTTTGTACAACTGTTACAACCTGTAACTACCTATTCGGAATCATGGACTCACCCAAGCGCAAAAAAACATTTTTTTAAAAAGATTTTTGAAGTTATTAAAAAATGAGAAAGCTTTGGTCTGTCATGCTAAAGTTTGAAATAACATTTTAGTCTATATGTTATGCTTAAGTTTGAAATAGTATTTAACTCACCTTGTCATACTTATGTTCGTAATAGGATTTTAGTTGTTCTGTCATGCTTTAGTTTGAAATATAATTTTTGTTGGTGTCACGCTTAAGTTTTAAATAGTATGTCTGTTCGTTTCTCACATTTATGTTTGCAATAACTTTTTTATTTGTCTGTCACACTTACGTTTAAAATGGTATTTTCGTTGGTCTGTCACGCTTAAGTGGGAAAGGACATTTTAGTTGGTTTGTCCTGCTTAAATTTGAAATAACATTTTCCTTGGTCTGTCATGCTTTAGTTTGAAATATAATTTTAGTTAGTTTGTCATGTTTGAGTTTGAAATATTATTTTGGTTGGTCTGTTACGCTGATGTTTGAAATAACATGTCTGTTAGACTTAAGTTTGTAATAGCGTTTGATTGGTCTGTCACACTTAAGTTTGTAATAGCATTTTCGTTTGTCTGTGAGTCCTTACTTTGAAATAGCATTTTCATCATTAAAAGTACAGATTGAATGGCTGTATTTTATGAATATAAGTTCTTCTTAATAAACTTGTATCTCTTTTATTGTCAATTATAAATTTTGGGCTTTTTGTAGAAGAGCCCACCACTTATCGAAAAATAAATGTTTGCAAAAAAAGAAAGAAAGAAAAAAGTCCCACACAGTACGTGCGCATGCCCATGACCTACTTTTGTGAGTCCTGTCAAGACATGATTAGGGTTAAGATTAGTGTTAGGGTTAGTGTAAGGCTGTACAAAATGCAGAATAAATGCCACTGTGGAATGCATCGCAGAATAGGGAACAGCTATCTGTGTGTCTATGTAGAGGCATAACTATAAGGTGAACAATCTTTCTATTCAATGACATAAATGGATTCTATCATTCTGAGTAAGTAAAAAAAAGTTCTTTACTACAACCTGAATTTTTTGTTTTTTTATCTTTATTTTTGAGTGACAGGGTAATTTTTTGGCAGCTTTCTTCTACAAAAGATCCAAAATGTTTTTTCTTTTTTAATTACATAGAATAGAAATATTTCTTACCATCACAGCTGCGTTCTGTACAGGACCATGTCCCATGCTTACAGTAACTGAAAAGAAAAGAATGATTTCAAATATATAAATGTGGTTTCAGAACATGTTCAAAATATTTTTAACAGTGATTTATATTGGCATTAGAATTTTTTAAAAAATGATCATAAACATAGGGTCTAAACATTGTGGGGATATCACAAATTCAGGACAAACTTGGATAAAATAAAAGGGACATTTCTTTTCATATTTCCTTTGATTAAATAATAAATCAAATTAAATATGAAAAGAAATTATGTTTCGGAATTTTTGAGATGAGGGTTGATAATTTGTAGAATTTGGTATTTTCGGACTACTGTTCTCATCTTGGGTGTTTTTATCACAATGTTTCGGCCGATGTAACCTCCGACCTCCTTCATGTGTACCTTGTCAAACTCAGGAATCTTCCTGTCAAACTCGGAAATCTGGACGGAATTTCGAACGGATCCACCAGGTAGCATGCTCTCATTCCATCTACCATGACTGGGAAGAAGTCTTCAGTAAGTCATAATTCTTTGTATCACCCACACTGAGGATTGAACCTTCAACCTTCAGATGACGGGTCCTTGCAAAATTCTGTCCAGATTCCCGAATTCGACAGAAAGATTCCCGAGTTCGACAAGATACACCTGAAGAAGATCAGAGGTTACATCGGCCTAAAACGTTGTAATAAAAACACCCAAGATGAGACCAGTAGTCTGAATATACCAAATTCCACAGAAATTAAATTATATATTTATGATTTTAAAAGGTTTACATCAGCAAGAAAATATTGTCGCAAGTAGCATTTTTTGCAAATAAAACATCACGGCGTGCAGTGACGTTAGGTCATACACATTTGGAAAAATTTAGACATTTCAGAATTCTTTTCCTGATCAGTTTATATTCATATTCAAATGAATAAAAACGTGCATGCTTTTATTAATACACTTCTAATTGGATGATCCAATAAACAGCAGTAAAGTGTTAAAATAATATACTGTGAACGCCTTGCCTCCTTGGGCTGTGATTCATTGAAGTCCCAATGTCCACAAAATTATTAACAATAACCCTGAGCACCTTTTTGATCTCCATGTGTCTAACACATATGGACATGCCTACAAAGTGAGAAAAACAGCACAGCTCCCATGACTCTTGGAAAACAGAATTGCTCAAGCATGGAACAAACTCCTTACATCAGTCAACATACTGCCAAAATTACACGTGATGTATCCCCCATACACACATGTACGTTCATTTTTGATGAGTTGTATGTGGTAGAAACCTATTCGTTGTTTGATGATGTTGTTAAATTGAAAAATGAGGGTTGATCTAATGTTAGCAGAGATATTTAAGTATTTTAACAATGAAGACGTATATTTTATATTAAATGTAAAATGCATATTAAATAGTCAAAAATGTATTTTTTTTGTATAAAATGAGTGTTATTGCATTCTTAATTATCTAGAGGCTAAGGAGCTCCTTAGGGCCTGGTATTCTCAAATGGTGACTTATCTGGTACTGACCAAGTTCAACGTCACTTAACTTTAATTATCTAACAAGAACCGATATGTCAGTATGATTATACTGTATATAATGCCAGGACAGTTCGTCTTAGGAGGAACAACTAGTCTGGATGTCAAACAATAAACAAAATCCTGTTCACTGGTCACACCACTCAGCTTGTCTAAAATATGGGTAGCACAGCTGAGAAACAATTGTGTATACCAGAAATGCCTATGCCAATTTCAAATACTATCAGATCTATTGTAGTAATCTATGCATTAATAAAGTTGTGAAATGTATGAACCTTCAATTTTCCATCTCCTCACTAGTTAAAATAGCAACTTGTGTTAAATAAATCATATACAATAATTATTTTGCTTCGTAGATTCCTAAGTTTGACAAGAGCCACCTGAAGAATGTCTGAGGTTACATCGGCCAAAACGTTGTAAGAATAACATCTAAGTAGAGAACAGTTGTGCAAATAATGCAAATAGTTATTGTGTTTTGATACACCATAAAACACACACAAACCAAACGATTACATTTGTATATTTATAAAAGTGTGTCATTTACTGCACTATCATCATCATCATCATCATCATCATCATCATCATCATCATCATCATCATCATCATCATCATCATCATCATCATCATCATCATCATCATCATCATCATCATCATCATCATCATCATCATCAACAACAACAACAACAACAACCGGTTTATTTGTTGAATCAGGCCACAATTAATCATCTGATGAGGGTGGGGCCTGATTGTCTAGTCTCGAAATCTAAGTCTTCCTCTCCACTCCTGTCTTTGGCAAGGCTTGATGGAATCCATACCCATGGCCTTCCTATCACGTTTGACTACGTCCTCCCAAGTCAACTTGGGTTTGCTAGTGGTGATGTTCTCTGCTGGCACATTCAACTGTCAGACTTTAGCAATCCAGCCATCGCTACGCTCAATGTGACCCAACCAACGCAGTCTGTTCTTCCGCATGATGTCCGCAAGGCTTTTCAAGTCGACCTGTGAGAGCAGGGATTCAAAAGAAACGTACTGTTCAGGCCTCACCAAACAGATCCATCTGACCATTGCCCTGTCATTACGGCGCAGCTTCTTTAGTATGCCAGCAGAGACAGCCCAAGTTTCTGAGCCAGTGAGATTAAAATGCCAAATTCATATTCACAATAGAAGAACAATAATTCTAATATATTGATCATGTGTATGCGATCGACGTCATAAAGTTAACTAATTTGCATATTGCTTTGCACAAGGATATTTCATTAATTCACTATTCGTTCTTTCACATACAGTGCCTGGTATTTCCAAATGGTCATCCATTTGGTACTGACCAGGTTAAACGTCACTTAATTTTGATCATGTAATAAAAACTGGTGCGTCAACATAGTTATGCTGTATATAATGCCAGGACACGGTTCTTGCTAGTGTATAATATAAATTTATACTTCATTCTGAAATACTTACCATGCATTACAGTCTTTCCTGATTTTTTGGCCATTAGTGTATTTGATTCCCATATGCTTACATGGACATTCTTTTGGCAGAATACATTCCTTACTCTTCTCGTCCAACTGGACTGTACCATCTGGACACTTGCAACCTTCGGTGCCACAAGTTGATGCACAATCCACGTTAAGATTATCACAAGTGCGAATACAGTCCGAACAATTACTCCAAATTAGATTTCCTTCGCAGAGTTCAGAAACTGAAAAATAAAACAAACAATTAACATTTGAACATCAATTTGCGAAAATTAAAACTAATGATCATGTCTATGAATTGGTATACGGTGATGGGTTACTAGTCATCTTGTAGTAGTTAACATTCCACCATCCACCCCACTCCGAAAATATCATAAAACTTTTCATTGCATTGAAAAAACAAAATAATACTTTAAAAAGCTCCCATTCTTGAAGGAATCCTAACAAGAGTACACAGGTATTTTTGTACCCATCAAGAGTGCCCCTATTTGGGAGCTAGAATTTCCCCTACATTAAAAATTGATTTTACTCTTGTGTGGAGGATTCTACAAGATTGACTTCCAGTCAGTCTCAAGAGACAATGGATACCCCATGTCGTCTATAGTGAAGCAATGATTGCGCAATCCCCCAACTGCACCTTCTGTGTACCTCTTCTGAACCAACATGGCATGAGTCCAACTATACTAATTGCATACACAAGACTAGTCTATCCTACTATTTAACCCATAGCTGGAGAAAGGATATATGGATCCATACCTTTCCAAACTATACTCAACATGACAGCGACCCCCACGACCTAAGCAGAATCACTAGTAGTAATATGTTTTAAAATTTAATGTTGCCAAAGAAATTAATTCTTTTCATGACAATTACTTTTTAAAATTGTTTTATTTTTAATATCATTGGTAAACCTATTCATGAGGGATCATTTTACAAAGTGAGTTTGTCTCATTGCATCAACACCCCATATACCACCATTCAAATAGTTCCTCACTTTTATTTCTTATTGAAATCTTACAATCTTAGAGCAAATTTAACATTTTAAAACAACTTTTTAAATAGAAAATTGGTCTGTATAGAACAGAATTGATTGTTGAGTAGATTTCCTCAATTGGGAATTATGATTTAAATGAATAAAAATAACAGAAACTCTAACTTATCTTGTGGAAGAAAATAGTCTTCTTTTATGAAGAATCTACTGAGATAAGCAGAAGTGGCTGTGAGAAGTGAGGAGTTATGGGAAGGATGTGAGAGAGCATAAAACATAAGGAGAAATATGAGTGAGGAGCATTGTTTTTTGCTTTTAGAAGAAGATTGACAATAGATAAGAAAAGAAAGAGGAAGAAGATGTAAGAGAGAGAAGAGAGAGAGAAGAAGAAGAAGAAGAAGAAGAAGAAGAAGAAGAAGAAGAGACAATACACAAAATATGACTTAAATTATTTTGGATGACATGAATGATTTCTACAACTTGTATGAAATATAAAGAAGATTATAGGCAAAACAAGTAAATGGATTTAAGTTTAATAATAGTCAACCAATTTTGCAGAAAAATAATTTCATAAAATAATAGGACAGACTAGAAAATTCCATAACAAAAGGTAATAAAAAATAGTAATTCTAGAAAAAGCAAAAATATTATTATTAGTAGTAGTAGTAATAGTTCAATGATAAATGAATAAATATTATTTGTTGCTTACCGTTACATGCAAGATTTGTGCATTCCCATTTTCCTTCAGAACAGAGGCTACAAAATAGAAGAAATCATAAGATCAGATTTTACAAAATCAGGTTGAGGATCGGATCAACAATTATCATGACAAAACAAACTTTCTAACAATTATGAGCAACACTTTTGAGATTTCGTTTTGGAGAATTTATTTATGATATCAGGAGAGTCAATATAGCGCAACAATTTATCTTCAGTGCTCATTAATGTTAAATTATTTAGTTTGTCTTGTTTCATAGTGCTTCTCCGTTCACTGCTGATTGTTTTCAACTTTGAAAAAGATCTTTCTGTATAAGTGAGTGATGGATACACAGATCGACTTCTACAATTAAAACGAAAATGACTCCAAATTATGAGTTTCTCTGTTAAGAAGATATAATTACAACGGGAAAAATGGTTGGATCATTCTACCGCTCCAGAAAGTACCTGCCTCCTGATGCAATTGTCTACCTACATAAGAATCAGATATATCCTAAGATGAAGTACTGCTGATACATCTGGGAAGATGCCACACACAGCACTCTTTCTTACCTTGACAGAGTACAAAATCAACTTTGCAATCTCTGATTCTTCCTAGTAAGAATTTCCATGAACAGAGTTTACTTCCAAGAATTTATAATCAGTGGAACACATTACCATGGGACTGCTTTCTTGCAGACTACAACATGGTCATCTTACAAATCCAATGTCAACAAATGCTTGTCATAAACCATCCTCATAAGTAATCAAACTTTGTTCATTCCATACAACTGACAATCTATCTATTTCATTAACACTTAGTTGCTTTTAGCCTTGATAAGTGGTTACTAATTAGTATAAAGAAAAACAAAAAAAACAAAAAAAACAATAAAAAGCTCCAAAGCGTCTGTTGTGAGATCATGGTAGTGCAGACACTAGGATTTTATGTAACTCATTGGGAGAGTATTCTATTATTTTTTAATCACCAAAAATCAGAGAATTATGTAATTAAAATTAACTTTTCAGTATTTATTCAATAAATTATATATTTTATTATAAATAAATAAAAATAAAAACAATACATGATAATGTATTCATATTGTTTAACCATTTCCTACGAATAACCAAGATGTCATCCATAAAAGAAAGGATTAGCTAATCAAAATACATCTGGCACCGGTGCATACAAAGATTTTCTCTTATTAAATAAAATCTTATTTTTAATCAGTGGCAAGAATAGAAGTTCAGTATGATAGTGTAGTTCCTCTCACTTCCTGTTTAATTGTACTAATCCAAAATAAAATATTAGTAGGATTAAATATAAAAATCGATAAAACCGATTGGAAATAAAAAACAGTTTTTAAGAAAACATGCAGATGAAAACCGTATGTTTATATCAAGACAGAATCAAGTATTCAGCTTCTATTTAAAAAGTTATTAATGTAAAATAAATTTTTGTCTAAATTTGGATTTTTTTATTCTTCTTAATGTAACAAAATATCTGTATCCATCATCAGTGTGATTTGTAGATTTTGCATAGAATACATTTTGTAAAAATTTAAAATAACACTTAATCGTTCGTTTATTTAATAACCACGTTCAATGTCACTTCGATATATAAAGTTGTAGGTTCTGTCTGTTTGTTTGTTCATGAACTCTTGTAGCAATATTCAGTGAAAGTAAGGTGAAATGTGGAAATTTCCACGTAAGATTTGAATAAAGTAAGAAAGTAGAAAATTCCTTTAAAAGTTTAAAGTTTTAGAATTAGGACTATGTGGAAGGATATGACATCACGGACAGGAAGTCTGAAATGGGACGTGGCGAAGAACAGGGAAAGATCTGTCCTTTTAGCCTGTGCGCTGATTGTGATTCGATGCTGTTTTTTGAAGCTCTGTCTTTGTTTGCCCCATCTGGAAAGCAGGCGAGGTTAATCTCATGTAACGTGAAAAAGAATAAAACATTTAAAAGCATGATGCCATTGAGCAAATATATTACCTGAGGCACCTCTACCGAGGAATGCCAAGCGTGGCTATTCTTGGCTATTTTTGTACCCAACCAGTGCCCCATGAAGGAGTTGGTTTTCCTCACCTTTCGGCTTTGTACCACATTTTGTTGCTGTGGGAAGCAAGGAAATCCAACCAGTAATTTGCTACTTTTAGCCATTTCAATCTGGCAACATTGATCCAGTATCTATTGCAAATATTTTATATTTATATATAATTATATTATAAAGAGATTGATCTTTTTTCTTCTTCTTCATTAAACATGTCTTTTCTGCAGCAAATATGGGGTGTGCGTTGGCCATGGTGGTACAAAGTGACTTTCTTCATGAAATTCCATCATTTAAGTTGGTTTCTTTCGATGTACCATTGCTTGAGATCCTATTTAACTGAGTCATTCCAAGTCTTCCTTGCCCTGTATTTCGTCTCAATTACCCTCAATTTAGATGTGTGTACATCTGTTTATCCAACCAGAGCTTCGTTCAACATGTCCATACCACCGAAGACAATTGCAACACAGAGCTGACTCTAGTCTGGCCACCGTCAGCCTTAATAGCAGGGTGTCAGAACTAACTCTGTCATCAAAAGATACATGACAAATACACCGAACTATCGCCTATCAGTCCTCTGCAGCCTCAGAAAAACCAAGTTAGTGGGAGCCCAGCTTTCACTCACATGTAACATGGCACTAGAGACATAACTGTTGTACACTCAACCCCGATGGAAGGATAAAAACATAATTACCATTCACGGCATCTTTCACGTCTTATCTCCTGTGGATCGTAGTAATTACCTCTGTAGTAACATTTGCATTGCGATAGAGGGACACAGATTTCAGATTCCTCGTCATATCGTTCTCCCTTAAAAAAAATAGAATGAAATTTTTTTTAATCAAATGTAACGTATTTGAGTGGTAAGCATACAGGTAATCTTATTGATATATTGATTATTTTTGATCATATAAACAGACATAGCAAAAAAGGTATATTTTCTAATTCAATGCAGCTATGAAGATATCGTAGTATCTATTATTATACAAGATGTGTATTTTTTGGTGTAACTATCAACTTCGAAGTTTATCTGTTAAATTAAAAGAAGACGGTAACTTTGTTCTTTGAAATGTACTTTTAAAATGTCTATCTGTTTTCTATCACAATCTGTTAAGGGCACACAAGTAGACACTAATGTATAATTAAAAGTCGACCCAACGGGTCATGGAATGTAGTTAAAAAATACAATTGCAGAACAAACATTTTATACGGAGGCGAACATGTTGTATATGTCCACTCCAATCTGATTATGAGACAAACAAAAAGAAACATAAGTTACCTGTGGACAGTTACAACCCTCAATACATTCTTCAACACAAACATCTGGTTGAATTGCACGGCAAGTTTGATTACAGTTAGAGCCACATTCCTGATAGACCATTCCTTTTGTACAATTGATTTCTGGAGACAAAGAAGAATCAATGAATAAATCATAGAACCGAGGACAATTTCATCTGGTTGTTAAAAAAAAAAAACAGAAACAAACAAATAAGCGATGAATATATATCATTTTTTAGTGTTTGTTTTCAAGATGCTTCAAAATAGAGAACTCAATATTTTCTTATGAAATAAGGAATAATACCCCCACCACACCCCCCAAAACATGTGGTGCTACCAGCCTTCGTTGGTACCACACAAAATAATCGTGAAGGGTCAAGGAGGATGGAGAGACCGATAAGGTAGAGTACCACTTGCATCTCCATTAGAAGGGCACAGAGAGTACTGAAATCTTGGAAGACTTATTGCCAGTTAAATTCCTAAATATTTTAACGGTCCATATCAGCAAGAAATAAATAATAAATGTTGCGATAATACAAAATGATTTGCAACAGTTATAAAATGAGGAGGAGAGTGCTGGAAATCTGGGGAAACTTGTTGTCACTCAGACTCCAGGGAAGAATACTTGTTTTACTAGTGAGAGATCACTGGTAATAAAAAACACCTAGTAAGTAAGAAATAATGACGAAAAATATTATTTGCTAGTGTCCGCACTAATTCATATAAAATACTGTCTCAATCTGGGAAGTTAAAAAAAAGAAATAAGAAGAAAACGTCTTAAACTGGAAAGTTTTTAAAAAGACAAAAAAGAAAAACGTATTAATCGGTATAGAAAGAAGAAAGGAAAAAGTAGGAAAACATTTCATTATGAGAATAGAGTGAAGATTCCTTTGCAAATTCAGTTTAGATGGCAGGGGACTAAAAGACTTGTTATTTGCTTTCTCCCTTCACTGTAAACACTTGAAATAGTTTTGTCTGACATTTTTTTACTCCCTATTTTTTGTCTGACATTACGGATATATATATATATATATATATATATATATATATATATATATATATATATACATACATATATATATATATATATATATACATACATATATATATATATATATATATATATATATATATATATATATATATATATATATATATATATATATATATAACAATCTATATAACAAATTGACCCCAGTCTACTTCTTGAAGTTTATCGCAGACATCTTTAAATCTGACAAATCAATATTTGATTCTGACTAGCCAATTTTTCGTTTTAATCTTGCACCATGTTCTTTACAAGAAAAAAATTACATTTCCATTCAGTTCCTTTTTAAAAAGTACTTATTGTGGCTCGGAAGATTGTTAAAATGGAAACATTTTATCAATAATGACCTAAACAGCAGCATCAGCATATGACATTAATAAAAAGCATTTCTACATTGCTATATCTATTTCAGCTTTAAGATAAACAATTAATTAAATAAAATTTTAAACTATTGATTTCTTTAGATTACTTGTAATAAATAACTGAACTCATATTTTATATGTATGTAATGGATAGATGGACATGGACTATCTAAAGATCGATAAATATTAAGCAATTGATTCCTTACCGCAAAATCCTGTTTTTCTCCACTCATAAATGTATCCTTTCAATGCACATTCGCGGGCATAGGAGGCAAAAGCCGCACATTCACAGTCAAGTGGATCACCATGGCGACGTCCACACATGCACACGTCATGTTTGCATTGATCCACAAATTTTGTCGGGTTCACCATAGAGTTGCAAGTTCTAATAACCTCTGCGAATTAAAGAAATGTAGAAAATTTAAGGAACAAACAAAAAAAATACAAAAATCGATTTACAATCTAACATATAAAGTAATCTTGTCGATTTTCAAACTCAGACCCAAATAGTATTTAAGCTGACAAACCAAACTTTAATTCTGACTAGCACATTTTCATTTGTTATTGTTGTACCATCTTATTGACAATAAGATAACATATTCACTACAATTATTTTAAAATTAATTAGTCTGGCACAGACGATTGGTATATGAAACACATTTGAATAGTCACCTAACAATAGAAATCAGCTATAGATAACTAATTTTAAAAGATTAAGATAGAAGTTTTCTAATTCATGTTTCTGTATCAGTTTAAAAATGGGCAAAGAAATAAAAATTAAAACTAAAACGACTTCACTGCATCCCGGGCAACACGGGTTAGGTACAGCTAATATTATTAATTTGTTATGCTTTTTGAGGTATACATCTTTTAAAATATCTTCTTAATCCTATGCTTAAAATTTTTTTTTATTCTGTCTCCTTGGTTATCTCCCTTTTTAACTAACTTTTCAATTCAGCCCTGAAAAATAGTTGTATTATTTGTTTATTATACATCAGTAGGAATGTCCAACAGACTTCGTTTTATTACTGTTTAATGATTAGCACACCTGGAGATGACAGGCAAAACTGCAAATAGCTCTGACACACCCCTCTCTTGGCACTTCCTTGAACTTTGCTGTGATGGCCCCCTTCAGTTCAGGAATATTCAGGGTATTGTTTTGATAGACATTATATTTGAGATTACCCCACATATAAAGATCGGGGGGGGGGGGTTCCGGTGAGTTTAAATCCCATTCAAGACTATACCTCCTACTGATGTGACAATCATGAAAAGTGTCCCTGCATATCCGGCGATAAAACAAAGACTGTTGGATATTCATGACTGAAACTTGGTGGACAAGTCAGGAATTTTTGGGGGTCACTCTGTATTATTGTTAAATGAAATTGTACATTCCACTTTCTAACAGGATGCATCTTTATTAGTGTTATGTACTTGTTAATACTACTATTACTAAGTATTAGGCTGAATTTTATATTTTCATTATATTGTAAATCAGATTTTTCATTCAACTTTCTAACTAGACGAATCATTATTAAAGTTATACGTGGGTTTTTGTAGTATTTTAGCAAACAGTTTTGATTTCTTACATAACATCGTGAATAAAATGAAATTGATTATGTGAAAAATTAAGGATAATTAACTTTTTATAATTTCTTTTGTTCTTCAAGAATAGAATTTGCATTAACCTTTGAAAGGTGTGCCTTACCTTCACTCCAAAACTTGCTGCAAATCTTCAGTGCAAGGTTTTCATACTCCTTACTCAAGGCGCACGCACCTAGGTAACCAGTGGATGGGTTAGTTTTGCACGCTGTATTCGTTTTCCATTCCATGGCAAATTTGGTCACATTAAATTCGTTTTCTCCATTTGGGGTCAAATTATCATCATTGACATCTAAGTTAAAGTTGCCGCACATTCCAGCGACCTGAAAATGTTTACAGAATCATATTATTATTTGAACTAAGTCTACATGAGTATGAGGTTTCTTGCAAAGATTTTAACAGGCGCAAACATTGGCATGTTTATTTTGAACAACAATGAATGCCACTGTTTCTCAAGAAATTGGAAACTAGCTATGATGTAAAGATCCAGATGCACCTGGTACTGAGTATGTTCTTAAACTAGATCCGGTAGTGGGGCCATAATTTGGGATCTTTGGAAAATGTGGGTTCACCCCTCTTAGTATCCATTACTCCCAAGTCTACTTTGATCCGGAGTTGTGGTACATGTCACGGTCACATCTATAAATTAAATAAAAGCTGACCCGAGTATAACACAAAACTGCACTCAATAGTGAAGTTCTAATTTAGAAGTGTTAAGGACTGTGGAGTAACTCCTAGTTGCCATTACTCATAAGCTTCCTCTCCGGAGTGGTAGTAGCTGTCAGGATCCCATCTATGGGTTAAATAGAGTCAGTCTCAGGTTTGACATGAAACTGCATCATGTTACATGTTTACATTTAATTCCATCTTGAAATGTTCTATTGTTACATATCCGAATCGGTGAAAGTTTGTTGATAAAACAGATGCACCTGGCGATTGTCAGTTGATTAGATAATTGTTGGATGACCAAAAAGTTATTTGAAAATAAAATAAAAAACTCACAACCAGACAAACACCTGCACATGAAGAAGCAACATATGATCGATTGTCAAAAGATAAATTGCTTCTGACAAAAAAAAGAGACACCTGCAAGAATCACTTAAACAGTGATGTCAGAAGAAACAGAGATGTCGGAAAGGTTAAAGATCATATTGCCAGGTGCGGTTGTGTCATGCCAGGAAAAGATGGACAGATTTTGGAAGTGTCAAATAAAGTTCAAGCTGTCACCGAGTGCAATCTCAATGAGGTCGCCCAGGTGGCGACAAAATCGTTATATAATAACAACTGAAAATCAAAAGACAGTCAGTTGACGATTGAACCTCGGAGAGAATCAACCATCTAGTTCCCTATGCACAAAGCCTCTCCGACCACCACCCTCATCGTCACAAATAAATATAATTATTATATTTTCCTAAGATACCTGTATTGTCATTTTTATTAAGCCCCGCACAGTACAACACTATGCTATTTCTGTTCTTAATCGAATTTGGCAACTTGTTCAAAAATATATTACTTTATGAGCAGTATAACTCAATTGGTTAATAAATCAAGTTTTGAAAGACACTCATTCTATTTCTCCTCAATACAATAGGTAATATAGTAAAGATATTCATGCAGAGGGATAGTATCTTTCCAAGATAGCCTCCCGTGGCATTCTTGACTGGTCTGAATGCATCCACCACTATATGATACATCTAAAAGCACTTTATAGTTAGCCTCTCTATAGTGAATGACTGTCTGTACATGAAGTCACACCTACAAGATAACCCTATTAATGTGCATGGATATGGTCAGAACACAGCGAATTTAGGAGTCTAACTTTGATAAAATATCCCTTTATCCTGTACAGATAGTTGTAGTTCCTGTAGTAATCATCGGCAATGGATGCTTCGACAAAAGAGAACGTGGCAGCATCTGGGAAGATCATCCTGCATGACAACCAGAAGGTGCATTGTTCCAGTTAATGGAGAACTGTAATACATCTATAGTAGTTGTGCATATAGAAGTCATCAGCCATCAAAAGATTAAAAAAACAGTTCCTGGAAGGAACGAGTCAGGAGAATTTGAAAAGAATTCTTGATATGATTGATCGAGAACAAACAAAATATGATTGTTAACTTTAAATGTATCCTTTTTTTAACTTCCAGACAGGAGAGCACAGTCTCTCTAATGTTGGCTGAATAATTCAGGGGAGATAACTCGGATACAAGCCAAAGAATATCACCCAAATAATTCTGCCATTGCAACCGGATGCTATATACTGTGATTCAAAATTGTTATCAATTTTTACTTACATAGTACTATTATGTAAGTAAAAATTGTCAAAAATGATCTTACGACCCAAAATTGTCATTTTCACTAGTAAGCGATAATGAGGTAGTGTATCAAATATCTTTTGCTAAAATCAAAATATATAAATCTTGGTGTAACTGGGCGTTTTCACAATTGCATACAAGATAAAAAACGAAAACACTAAAGATAATTAAGGTAGATGATAATAATCAGGATATCTTCATAAAGAGAGAGTAGAAATATCTTTGAGGTTGTATAGTTACCTTTCCACGGTATTTCTTATCAAGTTTCAGATAGATTCTGGTCCGTCCATCCCACATGACATCAACACCATTTGATGTTGTGAGGCGGATGAGGATACTTGACACTTTTCGGATCACGACATTATCATCTTTGTATGGAATAGCAATAGCCATGGAGTTGAGTTCAATTTTGAAGCCTCGCAAACTGTCAAATAAAATGGAATTTCCATCAGTCATTTCTCATAAGATGTCCATAACATTAAAGAACTAAAATATTTGCATACTATCTTTAGATTAGGTAACTTTCTTCAGCTGTTTATGTTGTATAATGTGGGTGGTCCCCCCCCCCCCAACACTGACTGTGAGGGTTCTGTTGGTAACAACTTCTACTATATAGAGGAAAGGAGCAGGTGAGCTTTCTACTCTTCCTTCGACCATTGTAGACGGTCGAGTAATAGGAAATGTTGTCGAACAGTTTTGCACCACTTTTATGTGCCCATATGAAGGTTAAAATCAAGATATAATGATACTAAATCTGATGTTTAGAATCCTTATTCCAATTTTGATCAACATCCGTTACATGATTTTGATCCTAGAAAATATCTAAAATTTAAGGATTAAGCTTAAGGGCTCTTAAGAAGAAATTGAAATTCACGGAATCTTGCTTAATTAGTGTCTAATGTCTATGGATCAAATCCAAAGCAAATCTGAAATATTTAAATTTTGAATGGAAGGTTGTGCCGATATTATGTCTCCTAAACACCCTTTAAAATGCCTCAAAGTTACTGAAATTTGAGGAATATTCATTAATTGTTCAATACTTATTGTTAAAATTTCACAAAAATCAAAGATATCTTAATTTTCACAAAAGGCTTTCTCCTCTTTTTCCCCTTTACATGAAACGAAATTAAACTAAATTATCTACCCTTACACCGAGCAGCGGTATTTTAAAATTCTAAACAAATCCGTTAATTAGTTTAGGAGTGAATCCTGCACATACAAATATATAGACATTTACACATGCTTAACTTTATATAAATAGAGATATAATCAACTGAAGGAAGTATCCTAATCTGCAAAAAAGTATTTGAATTTATGGAATTAATAATAATCATGATGTATATTTATAAATATGAAAAAATTAAAATTAATTTTGCTATTTTTATGATTAAATAATTTACGTACATTAAAAACAACAATGAAGTGAACTTTAATAGTTTCTGTAATGTTATATAAAATACCACCCAATATATTACAAAATAGAAAATAAAAATATTTAAAACTAGTTGACATATCCGACATTCAATATATTACAGATCGAATCTGTATAATTCATGAGCTCCATGTGAGGGCCATTTATGGTAAACAAACAAAATCACTAGACAGGAATCTAAAGAAATATTACTTCTTCATTATATTATCACGAGATTATCCCTGGAAGGGTTGAGGTAGGTGGTGGTGATGCGAATTATTATGAAAAATGCACTGAACAAAATTTAGGTTGAGCTTGGAATTTAGTTAAATATTGTCAGTTGCTGGGGTTTTAAATGTAAACAAAAGTGATTTGTGGATTAGTTGAGAAATGTACAAAACACAAACAATTGGATAGATATTAGCTGAGGAATTGAAAAACAGGAGAGCAGATTTTATGAATGGGTAGCGAGGGCGTCCTCAGTGCTTGCTTTCATGGGAGGGGGGGGCAAACGCCCCAATGGTACATTAAATAGAAGAGTGTGAGAAAATATTGTAGCATAAAAAAAAAGTAAGTGATGAGAATTCTTTTTTTTTTGTTTTCCGAGTCTTCATTTGTAAACCAGCCTTTCACATATGACACTGACAAAGAATTGAGCGGCCAAACACGTTACAATGAGAGTTATAGTCAAGCAGGTAATCACTGATAGAAAGTATAAGACATGTGAGATTAAGTGCAGGAAATGCATTTAATAAAGTTTAAGGCAAAAATCTTACCGAATAATTTTCTGATTTCCATTCTTGCCTAACTTTACAGTAATAACTTTGGTGCAGACGCCATCGGTAATTTTGTTGCAATACTTGTTTTCAATCCAGACTGCAAAATAGGTGAGCGATCCTGCCTCATTGCCTTGGAACTGAGAGATTACATATTCGCACTCGCCTTCGAAAAAGAATTGACGCCCGTCGAACGTCTTAAAATGCGGATCACCAGACATTGAGCAAACTGCTGGGCAGTCATTTTTAGGGGCACAAGACCAACGGCCAGCTTCACCACAAGAGCTGCAAAAATGTGGAAATATCTAATATAATGATAGGTTGTGTGTAGTTGGATATATAATTCATTTTATCATAAAAAACGATCAGTGAAAACTTAACTCATTCATTGGTTGCATGGTAATACCATTTATATAATCACAATATAACGAATTAAAAAAATCAGTCTATTACATTCAGACTTCAATTCCACACATCAACGCAAGAAAATACAAAAGTAAATAGATACACAAATTACACATACACACTAATGGACATGATTCAAACAGAAATATTACGTAACTACAATCTTTTTCAACACCCTTCAAAATATAAAAATAGGAAACTCTATATATATTATACGGGCTTCTGAATGTCCAAACAAGGGTCAGACCGAGACAAATCAATAAAACAGTGAGCCACAAATGTATGTATCGTATTGTTTTTGATTGTATCATAGGCTGATTCTACATTTTTATATATCTAATATATAAAATTTAGTCAGTCTATATCTCGAAGTTAGAGATAACATTGCATCTGGCAAATCGATATTTGATTCTGAATAGTAAATTTGTCTTTTTCTCATTCAACTATGTTCTTTACAATAACAAACTGTCTTTCACTTTAGTTTCTTTCAAAAAATACTTATCCCGAAAATTTTTAAAATAGAGACCTTTTTCACTGATGATCTAAACAGCTGCCTGCTGCTGCTTAGATCATTAATTAAAAAACAAATTCTACATTTCCCCATCTTTCAGATAAGCAATTACATATGTTTACACTTATACATATAAGAGTGATAATCATCACACTATTCATTAAAAAATGGAAGTAATCTGACTCCTAACCCTCACCTTGTCTGCTAGTGAAATAACATGGTCACCATAATGAAAATAAAAACACGATAGATAAACAAAATCAACTTGCCAGGATTCACAACCGACATTTATCTGTGTTCCAGGAGGGAAAGGGACTACTTTGTCTGCTTGGTAGCAAGAACATTTATTTCGCTCGACACAGCTCGATGTTGCATAGTCCCAAAGAGTTCCTGAAAAAGAAAAAGAATTCATTAAAATCCAACTTAAAATAGTACCATTGGTTTGTTCGTTTGTTTATGACTAATCAACTGTTTTGAATTAATTAATGTCTGATCCAGTCATTTTAGTAAAATGTTTTATGCTTCAAGTTCTGAATATCTTCAAATTCTTGTTCATGATGTTTGCTTAAATTAGTTATTCATGATGTAAATGTATGTGTATATCTCCAGATGAATTTTCATGTTATACTCAGGAATAATTTTATGTGATCCATGTATTAGACACTGACAGGTACTAAAACTTCAGGTCAGAATGAACCTGTAATTAATAAGAAAGGCATTACTCTGTACTTCCAAAGCTTGCAAATTGGGGCTTCATCACTGGATGCAGTTTCATGTTATAACTATGACTTATTATATTTAATGCATCAATAAAACATTAGCAGGTACTACCACTCTGGGTCAGAGTGAACCTGTGAATAATGGTAACAAAGAGGTGATTTCACGCTCTCCAATGTTCCAAAATTTGGGTCTCATCATTGTTTTGAAATATTACAGGCATGCGGAATAGTTGTCGTCAACGAGAAGGAATTTATGCAGACAAGACAATCCTGAGGCATGATCTTTGTGTGCTTTGTGCAGAAGTCCGATTCGCTCAGCAGCAATAACAAAACAGCACAAACAGCAACGACATTGGAAGAAGAACTGAAGCCAATTTGAAAAGATAAGAACATCAGTCTCAAGTCCAAACTGAAGCTTTTCACACATTGGTACTCTAGATCTTCCTGTTAGCATGTAAGTCATCGACCCGGAAAGTTCAGCCAAAGAGAACAGTAAAAGCATTGGTAATGAGATACTTCATGAAAATCCTTTTCATATCCAACAGTGATCATATAAGCAACATAGATGTCCACAACACCATTGAACAATATGTGAGTTGCTATGAACAGCTGCTGACATCAGTAAAGAAGAGAATCACAAATTGTACAGAATGTCACAAGATCGGATGGTCACTCCAAGATCATCCTCCAAAGAAAACTTCAGGGTAAGGGGGTGCAGATCAGACCTAAGTAAAGATTATCACTATGTGGACTGGGAAGACCTTTGCCACAACTCAGGCAATCGTCTGCAATAACCAGAGGTTGAGCCATCTGATATAGTAATCACGGCAGCGCCTCTATGACTCTAGGAGTTGTTTGTATTAGTAGCAGTAATATTTAATAGATAGAGCATTATAGTGCTGCTTTTATGAACTGTACTGGTCAAATTATTTGCAAAACCTATTTAAAGTTCAAAAAGATGTTTCCTTAGGTTCGTCATTTTCATATAGATTTATTATCATATTTCCGAACTACATAAGATAGGTTAGTAATTTTCGAAAAGTTGCAGTATATGATATAGAGTTAAATTATTTGCTTAACATTATAAAAATATTACACATTTTAGATAAATTATAAACATTTATAATCTCTTTATATACATGTGAACATGTTCAGCAATAGAAAGAAATAACGTTCTTTGATGTCATGTCATTTAATAGTAAAAAATACAGTTAGTTTTTGTTTTAGCAACGTTTATCATATGCCGATTTAGGAAAAACAATCTCTTAAAACATGGGACTAAAAAATTGCATTTGTTACATTTCATGTTTAGTTAAATACCTCGTTATTTAATAACAATGATTTTAGACCTTAAGCAATCTTAAGTCTTGTTGTATATTTACAAGTGCATTTATTTAGCTAATAAGCAATATTCAAAGATTATCCTCATTTGTAAAAATCTCAAGTAAATAGCATTTTTTTATAATGATGTTATCATCAACTTTCTACAAAAATTATTTTTTGAGATTAAAAACCAAATATTCAAGTTTGGGACATATTTTCAAGGTGTTTACATTTTTTAAGAATAAATAATTTAATGTGGAATATATTTGCAGGTTTTATGTTTTTAAAATAAAAACATTTGAGACGATCACATTTTTTTATGTTTCTGTGTCATCAAAATATTTAAGGAAGAGGGAAAAAGTTTGTTAAAGGAACCAAAAGTGTCCTTATGTTTTTATAAACAAAATACTCATTTTAAACGTTCGTTGAAATCAGCTAATTCCTGATTATTTCGTGATTTAAAATACATCTGGTAATTTTGGTAATATTTCAAAATATAAGCTCTTAATTCAATGTGATGATCTCTATCGTTAAACAACATTCACAGCAAGAACGTCTTTCTACTGAAACTGAAAATAACTTTTATTTCTTTCTTCATGTGCCTAGATCGGGTGGAATTTCCATGAACAGAGTTTCTTTCCCAAACTTCCCATCTATTGAACACATTACCACAGGATTGCTTCCCTTCAGACTACGGCATGGTCATCTTCGAATCCAATGTCAACAAATACTTGTCATAAACTGTCTTCATAAGTAATCAAACTCTGATCATTCCATTAATCATTTTCAATCCACTCATAAGATTCTTCATAATTAAACTGACAATCTATCCATCTTGGTAACCTTTATCCGTGAGTAGCTTTAGGCCTTGATAAATAGTGTCTCATTAGTAAAAGAAAAATACAAGTCAGAGAAAGTCAAAAGTATTTACCATTTTTACAGAAACAACCATCGACACAAAATTCTTCACATTCAGTTTCAAAACTATCACTTCCACAAGAACGACGACAGTTCCGACTGCATTCTTTAAATTCCATATTGGCTGGACATGGCGGAGGGGCTGGCAAAAAAACAAGACAAAATCAAAATGAAAATTAATGAATTTCAAATAATTAAATCGTGCTTCTTTTTACAAATACAAAGTTTGAACGTTTTCAAGCAAATTTTGGAAATATTTTTTCACACTGAGAATTATTGTATACCATTTTAGAGACGTGAAACCAAGCGAACACTCTCCATCAGATACCTGCCATATTCTAAATGCTTTCTTTCTCTGGGATTGGATTCATTGAAGCTCCAACGTCTATCAACTGATTTAGTAAACCCCCACAAAATTATTAATCATCTCGCCAGCAACAACCCTGAGTATCTTTCTGATCTCTATATGTCTAACACATGTGGATATCATGCCTACAAAGTCAGAAAACAGCATAGTTCCAATGACTTTTGGAAACATTTTTTTATGCTCAGAATTGCCTGCATCAGTTGTTGGCTGCTAAGACACTGAATCCTTCAAAATCTTCATGCTTTTCGAAATTTGACAAAAGTACATCTGATTCCCCCCTTCATACGCATTCACACATGTATATCATGATTCATACATGTTCACTTCTCTGACAATTGTACATTATCCTATAAACTATACATGCACTTCTGATGAGTTGCAGTGCACCTGAGCACCGTACACAATGATTTCATCATTCATATTCTACGTCAGCAAGTGCTCCATAGTTAAACTTCATACCTAAAAGATTAACATAAATATATCAATGCCAAGGTTTATTTTGCTATTCTATTCGATGCTAACACAAGAAAAGACCAACATTATGGTAATAAACTTGACACATCTTGGCCTAACCCTAACCCAGAAAAGTTTTCAGGGTGAATACAGACAATTTTACACCCATAGCACTCGTAGGGGTAACATTAGGGGAAGTTGAGAGCTTTACTTAATTCGGCAGCATCATTTACAAGGAAAAGGAGATACAGATAAAAAAACGGATTGGTAAAGCATGGGTTGCCTTCCGGCAGTAAACACATGTCTAGTGAACCTTTGATGTGTTTACAAACCTTAAGATAAGAATTATCAATGCGACAGTGAAGCCAGTTCTGTTCCATTGAGCAGAGTCGGTGATAACAACTGCTTCCACTCTGAGAAAGATGCAGACATACATCAATACCTGCCTCCAGAGGGTCCTCAGTATTCGCTGATCAATTGATCAACAGGAGATTGGCAAAGAGTAATAGCATGACTGATAAAGAAATAAATACTACAAACACCTTGAAGATAGTTTGGTTACACTCTTTGCAGACCTCTGTTGGCCAAGTATATTCGAATTACGTTCTTTGAACCATTTTCACGTTTTACATAGTTTACATGACTTTGAGGAAACAACGCCAGATGCACTATCTACAGGTCGCAAGTATCGTTTATAGATAGATATTCAACCGTAGTTCTTTTAGGCATTTCAGCATGTCACTTTTTCTATTGGTCGCATCATTTGCATCAAGAATAGTTTTCAGACAATAAAAAGTAAGTCGTATTTACTTTACATAGTCCATTGCATTCTCTATAATCTGTTTACCCTGACTATTCATGTTTATTTTGATTATGTGTAGGAACTTTTGACATGGATTCTTACATTAGTAATTATGTGCACCTTCTTTCATATATAATGTTTAATTATGCTTCTCTTACGTTTGTCTCTGACAAACCTTCTCTCTCTCTCTTTCTCTCTCTCTCTCTCTCTCTATATATATATATATATATATATATATTTATATATAAAGAGAGAGAGAGAGAGAGAGAGAGAGAGAGAGAGAGAGAGAGATGTTTGATTAAACGGACGTGAAAGTTCCTGTTTCATCCTTTTTTATCCAATTTTTCGAGTTTGTGGGCCAATGATCTAATGCTTGTTCCAGTGTGAATAAAAATTCGCCATATTTGCAAATGTTTTCGACTCTCATGAGTTTAATCAAACATCTATGAAAGGAAAAATTCTGCCCAAATATACAAATATATATATGTAACCATCTCTTTATTATCATGCTTTACTTTATCATTGTTACTTTTCCGTTTATTTCTGAACATCATGTGTTCTAAGAAAGCAAAAAATATAACACATACATCACTATAAAAACATATAAAATGGAATATCAAATATTCTAATACAACTAAAAAAGTAACACAACAACATCTTTCTTCTTTTGGAACCCACAAGAAAAAAGAAATAAAGGCAGACCACCAATAAAATGCCTGGCGTTATGATAGGAAGAGGACAGGCCATATGCGAGGATAGTTTGAGAAGTTTACACAGGTCCGGGATGCTTGGAGGACCTAGGTTCACGGTTTTTGCCCCAAGTTGAATGAAAGGGCTTGATTATTCCAAATTGACAATCAATAGAATAAAGATAAAGGCTAGATTAAAAATAGCATAAGTTAATTTTGCTATTCTATTCCAAATCGACAATCTGAAGAATAAAAATAAAGGTTACTTACGACAGAAAGTTGGTGACCGCCATTTGAGTGCAAGGCCATGCCTTGTACATGCTCTGGCATATTGCTGAGCAACTTCACAACGCAGAGGGATACAGTCTATAATTCCTTTGGTTAACAAACAGGAACACATGTCTCGGTTACACATAGCCATATACTCGTTGGGAGACACAGCTTTGTGACATTGGCGGAAGGATACATAGCTTGCATTCAAAATGGCACAGCTATATCTTACCTGCTCAACCTGAAGAAAATGGCAAGATATCAATGAATAAGAACCAGTAACACATAATAACAGAGATAAGTATTCTTTAAATGTGTTTGGCTTTTATGAGTCAGCATTCATGAGAATATATGAAAATTCTAAATTCCAACCCTATTCTTATTTGAGTATATATTGCTGAGCCCTGAAATAAAGTTGAAACTTAAATTTTGGCAGGAAACAAATAGAGTGGAATTAAGAAGATAGTTATAAAGAAAAATTCCCAAAGAGGCATAATAATGAATATATTTTTAAAGGTTTTGACTTATGATAGTAAAAAGGGGAGATGCCCCAAAATGGGATAATAAATAATACATTTCTTCAAGGATTAAATTAAGAAGATAGTTAGAAGGCGATATGCCCAAAGAGAGGAAATAAATAAGACCTTTTTACAAAAGACTAATTAAGAAGATAGTTAAAAAAAAGAGATGTCCCAAAAGGCTCAATAAATAATACATTGTTTCAAGAGTAAAATTAATAAGATAGTAAAAAAATGAAAATGCCCAAAGAGGTATGATAAATAATATATTGTTTCGATCGTTAACTTAAGATAGTAAAAAGAGAGAGGTTCCCCCCCCCCAAAAAAAAATAAATAAATAATACATTGTTTCAAGCATTGAATCATGAAGATAATTCCAAAGGGACATGCTAGTTGCCCAAGAAGGCGTAATAAATAATGCACTTTTTCAAGAGTTAAATTAAGATGGTAGTTAAAAAGAGAGATGCCTAAAAGGCATAATAAATAGTAAATTTTTAAAGCATTGAATTAAGATGATAGTTAAAAAAAAAGGAGATTCTCAAGAGGCAAAATAAACAGATAAAAATAAGAAGGAAATAAAAAGAAGAAAATCAAAGCGGACCTTTGTTGGATTGATATCTCTGAGTTTAAGGCATGGATGCACATGGTCATCTTCAACACTTGGGATATCACGTGTCTCCATTGGGTCCAACCAGGCATTGCTAAAGTCGCGTTTGTTTGTTATTGGTTTTTTGACATAGTTTGAAAACTCGTTTGTCTTGTTTCCATCATAGAGTCCACAGAGTCCACATAGTTGACCCTTCATCTGTTGAGAAGCGAATGTGTAAACACTGCTTTTACCGTCGAAGATTACAATAGCGTCTGTCAAAATAAACAAAAAATAAGATATCACATTTGCATTTATATTGAATTAAAATATGCAGGTACTCATCTGAGTCGCATAGTATGGAAAAGAGTAAAACTTATATACAAAAATAATGCTTACTGATTTTTATATTATAATAATCCACGTCATGTATCTGTTTCAATATATATGTTTAAATAGCTACCATTTTGCATGTAACACTAAGGGAGATAAATCTGTATATATGCAAGAGAAGCTCCATCAGTCGCAGCTCCCCCTAAAGTTCAACCCTTCCTCACCATAGTAGAGGCGGTGGCACCATTGTATTTGAAAAAATATTAAATAAATACTTATTATTATAATTATTATTTGGCTAACAGGGCTTTGGTGAAAATATAGGAGGCTTCAACATCAGGACCCGCCATCTGCTGTTCGTCTACTTCTGCATGTGGCAAGCAGAACCGTAAATCTATAGGGGATTTATACGAACTCCCTATATTATGCTTAAGTCATGAAACCTTCGCACAAAAGGAAAAACAAAACCTTTTTTATAACAACAACAAATAATGGGTTTATTAAATAAAGTTACCTACGTCGTATGGTATAGGTAAAAAAAAGTTGGACAGCGTCCAAGTAAGGAAAGTTCTTTGGGCTTCCGAAGGTCTGTCAGCATATATCTTCAGGCGAAGATAGTAGGTGCTGAAGCGTCCAGTGGACAGGGAGCAGGAGAGAGAATGTAGGCATGTTTCCTTGTTGCTGACAAGTGTCTCTCTGCTGACCGACCGTGATTCTCACAGGGGCTGAAGTAGTTCTGCAGCAGACAGATGAAATCAATGCGCCCTGCAAGCTGATTGGTCAGTATGTAGCTAGATCACTTAAAGGGGACATTTTTCAGAGGGAGAAAATAGGTCTTTGTTTATGACTGCTACAAATCCACAGAGTGAGGATAATAACTTTGCTTCTGCTTATGTGCAACAGCCATTCTTGGCTAAACCTTCTTCCATTTTGTATGCAACTAGTGGGCCGTGTTTCTCTGGGTGCCAGAGGTAAAACTCCGCAATCTTGCAGGTATAATGAACAGCTACAACCAACAAGGAAGTCTTCCTGAAGATCAGACAGTTTTAATGATGAATACTACGAAATGAGAAAATAAAAAGCAGCCTTGTAACTCTCGCTTCCCCTTATTTTTTTTCTTTTAGTCCTCACATTCCATGAGCAATGTTTCTGACAAAGGAGGAAAAATTGCTGTTTTCTGAGTAGGTTGTTGTTTTGAGTGGGTGATATGTGGAGATTTTCAATTGTCGTATAGTATTCACTATCATTCAACTGTCAATCGATATCTCTCATTAACCCTTACCCTCGAGTGTTTTTTAATCTTGATAAGTAGTAAATCATTAGAAAAAAAAAATTCTTGCGAAATAATTGATGTGGTTTCCAGGCGGCTTGAGAAGCTTGCGGTGAATGCTAGTGCCCATATTAAATTCTAAATAAAACATCATGATTTACATTTTTTGTCTAGACCCATGAAGATCTAATATTTCATCAAAATCTAATTTTTCATTCAACTTTCTAACTGGACACGTCTTTATTAGTGTTATCTCCTTATTAAATATATATGTTTTTTTTTCGTTTTTGTCTTACCGTCCATTCCTTTGACAATAGTATAGTGGGCTATTTCGCTGAGCTCCAACCCTCTCGCTTCATGAGGAATGGAAACATTTTTGCCATTCACCAAAACAGTTCCACCTGGAAAAATCTCGATAATCACGTCGGAACTTGTTATCTGCAAAGAATTAAAAAAAAGGAATAGTTTGCATTTGAGGTCGACATAAGTGACTTTGAAGAAGACTTTTGTAACCCTAGATGATCTTAAAACATATCGTTGGAAAAAAATAAGTTTATTTTGAAAAAAAAAAATCTATTCATAATATTATAATCTGGAAATCAGTCAAAGTTATTTTTAAAACTAATAACACTAATATACGTGAGAATATAGACTAGATCGCATTACATGTGATACTGTGAACGATTATGTATGCTTGCATTACACGCATTACTTGGGCCAGATCATAAGTATATTCTTTAAGCAAGTGAAGATCAATTAGATCTCTGGTAAAAATGGGAAAGAAACGGTGGAGAACAATTGAATACTTATAAGCAGATATGTGATTTCATCAGTATTTTCAGAAATATTACTAAATATTTTAATCAAATGAAAAAGTAGAAACATTCAATAATATGTAGTGTAAGGAAACAAGAGATAAATAAGAAATAAGAAAATAATTGAATGAAAAAAGAAAATGACAAAAGTAAGAAAAGAAAAAGATGCCCCCCCCCCCCTCAGTAAACTTTGAAATATTTTTGCGCTTTTGTTTTATTACAGCCGCCATGACATGGTTGGTATTTACTTGCTTCCCACTGCAGCAAGATGTGCTACAATGCAGAAAGGTGAGGAAAACAAGGTCCCCTTCCAAGGAACACTATGGTCTGATAAAAAATAGCCATGAATGGATCTGTCAGCATTCCCCAGTAGGCGCACCTTAGGTGATCAGCAATAAACCAACTAGTGTTGGGACGATTAATCAGAATCGAAATCAGAATCGAAATCGGGAATCAGAAAAATCATAACTTTTTGTGATATTGGAATCGGTATCGGAAAAATTTTAGCTTAATTTCCGATTCCCAAAAACGATTCTTTAAATTTAAAAAAAATTTTTAAACTTAATTTCCCATAATAATAAAATTATAAATATTTATTTTTTTAAACTACCTGTGAAACTAAAATCTATAAATCATAATAACGATTTTTTTAAATAAAAATGACTCCCGAAGAAACGGTGCGGTAAAAATGGCACAGGTAAAAATGACACAGGTAAAATGGCACAAGTGAATAAATAGAAAGAAAATGGCACAAGTGAAAAATAGAGCTGAAAATCTCACAATGAGTTTATCAAATCACTATTTTCAATCAATTACTAGGAAAAGATTAAAGAAAGAATAGTTAGAAAGATCTATTCGTGTAATGTACGCCCCTCCCCCCCCCAAAAAAATTACTTTTACTTTTGCGAAAATATATGCACACATTACATGGGTTTTTACGGTAATCCGAAAAGTAAAATAAACAACAACTCTATAACTAAATATTTAAATTTTTTTAAAGAATCAGAAACGGTAATTGTATCAGAATCGGGAATTTAGAAGAGAATTGGTAATTGTAAAGGAATTTGAAAAATATTGGAATCATCCCATCACTAAAACCAACCCCCACTCCCGAAAGAGGAGATAATGCCTGGTAAGGTGTATCTTCTAGGATTAAACCAGACAATACCTCACTTCAACAAAGGGTCTGATTGTTTAAGTCAGCCCCTAGGTTGTCAGAAAAATGTCAAAGATGGACATCTGGTGGTATGACAACTTACAAACCAGCAGCATTGGAACCAATTAAAGTACTATAAACTTTATGGCTGAAAATTGTTTTAATTAAAAAAGAGGTAGAATAATTGAAGCCTTACTTACCTTCAGTGAAATGTCGCAATTCGTTTCGTTCAGATCGCATTGGTAGGTTTGGTTAATATGCACTCTAAAATTTGGTTCAGTTGCTTGACATTCTTGAAATAAAGTGTATGTACCCTTTCCAGGGAAATAATAATACACATTATCAAATGTGACAATATGACGTCCACCCCAGGCTGAACAGAAAGAGTAATCTTCCGCATCCAAAGTAGATGTAGCTGTGATAAAAGAAAATTGAAAGAATATAAAACCCAAAAAATTATCTTTAACATTACAAATGGCATATTAGAAGTAAATGTTTAGAATGTCTTACAGGAATGAAGGGAAATTGTCTTAATATTTATAGTGATAAAAGTAGGTTACGCAAAATATAAGTTAATAAGTGGAATGTGTGAGATATGATTGCATCTGAAATTCAAAGCAGGTTTGCTTTGACAGTTGTAATTTAGGAAATTCAGTAGTTAAAATTATGCAAGGTAAACATTTATGTTTTGTTGTTTAGAAAGGAATGTGTAAAAATAAAAAAAAAACAGATGTTGATAAATACTGTGAGCGAATCAGAGAACGATGAAGAATAAAATTGATTTTGAAAAATGAGCCGACTGAATATAGAGAAATGAGTGTGAAAGTAAGTAATAAAAGTTAAACAATGTAATATCCTTTTAGTCTGAGTTTTCATTGTGTTCTAAACTGCTGGTGAAAATGCTTCCCGAAATGACAAGATGACCAAGATACCAAGTAACTAGTCTTTTTTGATATGCGCCATCTTGTGAAGTTACAAGCGAATCCCCTCAATGAAGATAGTGACTATGTGACACATAACCATGAGAAGAAACGTCACGCATGACCATTTGAAGTACATTACGCACATTCATACTTGGAAACCGCCTCAGAAAGAAATGAGAATCTGCTTTATTGCAAAATAACTCAATGTTGATATGGATAAAAGAAATGCGCAAAGGAACAATTCAAAGTCAAAAACATTGGAAGTATAATGATCACCTGCTAACGAATCCATAATGAGATTCAAGCAATATTCTCATAACACGTGCATTTTTCTTTTTAAATCACATTTCTCTGCTATTCATTTATAACTGATACAATTATATAATTAGTGAGGGTGCTGTGACTCTACAATCTTCAAAGCTCCGTACTTGGGGATGCACCACCAGATGCAGCATTTTTTTTTATAATACTAATGCGTCATCACTTACTAAAACCTAAAGATTTCTTGATCATAAGGGTTAATGCTATTGTCAATTAAATTGATGAACAATATCATGAGAGGATTGGAACCGATTGGTGGAAAGGACAGGATTTGATTACTTAAGAAAACAGCTCGACAAGTATTTGTTGACATTGGATTTCAAGATGGCTACAATAGTAGCCAGCAGTGTTATGATGTTCTACAGATGGGAAGTTCATAGAAGTTCCATTTGGTTTTAGTACACAGAGGAAGAACGAAAAGTTCTTTGCAGTGGTGATAAATGGACGAGTTCTTGCTGTGAATATTTTACATGTCATACTGAAAGCACACATTTTCATATTTCAAACAAATAGTGATGGAAAATACATAACAGTATAAGAAATATTTTATTTACCTTGGATTTGTTCAATAATATTTGTCACATTCTGTCGGATGAGGTTATCTGCAATTAGAGTTAGAAATATTAATTGAAAAACATGAAACATTGCAGACTAGCAAGGCAACCTGGTGCTCTCCAGGCATTAATAATACTGTTGAGGAATAAATTAGCTAATTCAGAAATTTTAGTGGAAGACATATAAACAATTACCATCTGTCTAGTAATTAGTTAATTAAAAATAAATTTGTTTTAATTTTTTTGTATTATTTGATTTATTTGGAAATAATAAATATTATCAATCCTCATTTTAAAAATTCTGACACATTTTTTAAACTTATACAGAAAAATTAACATTTTACTTTTAAGGGATACAACTTTTATTATATTCTTCAATTATAAGTTATTCCTCTTGCTGATTTTTATTTTTCCGTGATTAGTTAAAAATGTTTGATATTATCAGCTGCCTGGGCTGGACTAAGTAATTTTTAAAAACAAATTGTAGCGAAGTATGTTATTATATTGCTGATACTATGGTACAACAATAACAAATGAAAATTGTCAGAAGCAAAGTTTGATTGGTCAGTTTAAATGCTATTTAGGTTTGGCTTTGAAAATCCAACAAGATGACTTTATATGTTAGGCAGAAGTTATATCATTGGGAATAGGTTTTTGTGTTTGAAATACGATATATGAGGTTAGGATAGAAGTTAAGAGCCCTATCCCCTTCTCTTTTCTCATTCATGAGAATTTTTTATAAGATGGTAAATGTCATTTCGTTATATTTCTATACACTTCCAACGATCAGCCAAAAATAAGGAATGTAATTGGGCATTAGCCATTTGACAAGCAACATCATTTGACCATGACCTTGTTTTGGGCAAAATAAAAAAAAACAGATATGTAAATTTGACTTTAAAACGAGACGTCTTTTAGTCATAGTTTTCCTGCTAGATATGATATATCATAATCATATCATGCAAAATTCCAATTAGCTGCATGAGGACAGTTTAGAAGACACAAACCAAAATGGTTGCCAAAAGGAATAAGGGCGATAATTCTGTAAATTTTTTGATGGATTGCTTGCGCAAATAAATTCCTGGTTACTACGAAAGGCAGTAGAGATATAAAATTTAGTGGATTTAGTAAAAACAAGAATTTACTTAATGACAATAAGTACAAAAATATGCACTCCATTAAACCCAACACTAACCTTAAGACTAATGAGGCAATTGATAATGCCAATATTGGGATTTTAACCCTAAATTCAGTTTCACCTCATAATTTCATTGTAGCAAATTAAAATACAAAGATCAGAGTCAAGAGACTAAACTTGACTTTGCTTTGTAATTCAGAGATGACAGTGCAGACCATTAGTTATCACACAGTAGAGCAAAAAACAATGCCATTGTCATGTGGCAATGCACATCAGTGCCATTGTCATGTGGCAATGAACATCAGTGCCATTGGTAGTGCATAAGACAATGCTGTTGTTAAGTGGTAGTGTGCATCAGTGATTGCTGTTGTCATGTGATAGTGCACAAACAATGCCATTATCAAGTGGTAGTGCACAGACAATGCTGTTGTCATGTAATAGTGTGCATCAGTGCCATTGTCATGTGATAGTGCATAGTCAATGCTCTTGTCATATGATAATGCACATTAATGCTGTTCTCATGTGATAGTACACATACAATGTCGTTGTTATGTGGTAATGCACATTAGTGCAGTTGTCATGTGATGGCACACAGACAATGCTGTTGTCAAGAGGTAGTACACAGACAATGCAGTTGTCATACGGTAGTGTGCATCAGTGCTGTTATCATGTGGTAATGCCCAGACAATACCGTTGTCATGTGGTAGTGCAAAGGCAATGCTGTTATCATGCGGTAGTGTGCATCAGTGCCATTGTCATGTGATAGCATACAGACAATGATGTTATCACATGGTAGTGCCCAGACAATACAGTTGTTATGTGATAGTGCAAAGATAATGCGGTTGTCATGTGGTGGTATGCATCAGTACTGTTATCATGTGGTAGTGAACAGAGAGTGTCGTTACTATGCAGTAGTGCACACTCAATGGCCTTGTCATGTGGTAGTGCGAAGAATTGATTTAAACCATAAATGTTTCCCTTTACTTTTAAATAATAATGGTTTCTGCATTTCAAAGTAACTAGAAATCATTATCTCCTTTTATTCCTTTGGCAGCCATCTTGTTTTGGGTCTTCTAAAGCATCATCTAGCCCGATTATTCTTTTCTGTTGGTAACTGACACAATGTTAGTTCCCCCCCTCTCCCAAATATTTGTTTGTTTGAGAGAGTTTGCAACTTTCAAACTATATACCTTCCCAGGGTTAGATTTTCCTATAGGCCACATAGGCGTAGAGCCCACTAGTAACTGGGGCTCACTAAAGACTTTTGGAGGACCACTAGGGATGGGGTGATTCTCTGATTGGCCAAAGAGTAGGCAAGTAACTCTTACATTATCATGCAGTAGTGTCCATCACTGCTAATTAACCAAAAAGCATCAAATGACCTGAGTAAATTTGTGATTGAAATACGATTGCATTTTTCTAGTTATTGAACATACTTCTGTAGTGTTATTATTATAAAGCTCTATTATGATTGAGAAACATAATAGAGCGCCTCTTTACTAATGAGTCATTAGTTATCGAGGCTAAAAGCCACTCAAAGATAAGAGTGAATGAGATTGATAGATTGTCAGTTTAATAATAATATTAGGAGACGATTGAAAATGATGAATGGGATGAGTAAAATTTGATTACTTATTCAGCTTTGCTTCATAATTCAAAGGTAATAGATTGAGCTTTATAATAACAGTACAGAAATTTGTTCAATGGCTAGAAAATGCAATCGTGTTTCAATATTTACACACGTCTTCAAACAGGGCTAAAATCTAACCGTTGCAGTTTAAAAGAAACTCCAGTCTCTTTCCTTGCAGAAACATTGAATAGAAATCAACTAATATTCATTCAAAGTTTTATATGAATAAAACATTTTTACGTTTATCGTACTGTGTTTATTCTGCTCATCCTTACACATTAATCCTTTACATACAGTCCTTTCTATCAAAGATTCACTGGAAAGAAACTCATTTGGGCTTGTAAGGGATTTTTTGAGAGGAGGGCAGTAGATCATTTTCCCACTATCTATTTGCACAATTCAACTGTATGGGTTCGAAATTTGCCCTTTCTGCTGTGCTGTTGACATTCAAAAGGTTGAAATGTTTGATCACTGATGTCACTGACACATCCTCCGACTTTATATCAACGACCGCATCACCAACATCACAATCCACTCAAGATGTCAGATTCTCAGACTTGAGGAGACCTTTCTCACAAAGAGACACTGACGGTTTGTATTGGCGATGCTTTTCATTTTGTAACTGACCTGATTCGCAAGGCAATAGCACCGACCCCATTACCAGAATGGTGCAAGAAAAGGATGACTTGACTTGCAATGATCAAAGTTGACATGGAATTTTTAGCCAGTTCTCGCATCTTTGGCATTCAATGATGGAACCGTTACTGCCTGCAGTATGCCGAGGAGTTAGCTATGGACAGATGTGGATGTGTTGCTTTGACTTGTGATGCTGTAAATGTTTCTAGAGCCGGCTCAACCCACCCCGGGTTAATGCTGTCACATATCCAGAGATCACATTATTATAATGATATATTGAACATATTGAAATGACATCCAAAATTCAAATTTCAAAATAGTCATTTTCAGTACAAGTGTTGTTTTGTATATTGAAGTCATTTTTGTAAATGATTTGGACATAAAAATACATTATGAATAATCTTTATAAAATTTTCCTTAAAGAACTTCTACTGATAAAAACAGTTACAACTAAAAAAATGATGCGATTCAACAAAGACAAAAAAGTATACTTACTGATAGCACAAGACTGGCCAGTGAAACCTGGAGGACAACTGCAATGATTTGGTTTGGTGCACTCACCTCCATTAACGCAGGGAATTTCACAGATGGCTATCAGAAACAAAAATAAAAAATAAAAGAGGTTACTTTAACGGATCACTTCCTTTCTTAATAATCACATAAAACAACTCACACTGTATTGGGTGGCCATACCTGATGGAAAAAGGGTTGTTATGGTTAGTTCTTTGTAGTGTCAGATCAGTATATTCATGAGTTATGTCCTGTAAACTATCTTCAAGTTTTATTTTATCTCCCCTGAACATTACTGTGCACTCTTCTATCCAGAAGTACAAAAAAGACCTGGCATTTCATATTTATTTCTATTGTGTTTGAAACATTTATGTAAAATTACCGTTAGCAACTATTCTGTGATCCCCCCCTTTATGTATCATGTTTTATTATTTTCCTCTTATGTTTGTCTTTGACAAACCTTCTATGAGAAATAAATAAATGTATATATATATATATATATATATATATATAGAGAGAGAGAGAGAGAGAGAGATAGAGAGTACGTGTATTATATTAGTTTCTGTAGATGTTAATCTGTTGAAACTCCAGAGTTTATAAAAAGTGCTCAATAACAAGTAGAACTGTTCTTAATTATAAATTTTTATTTATACAAACATTATTGGTTACATATGTGCATACATGTTTCGGTTGCACTCTTCATAAAAAGTCAACATCTTTAGACCAAAATGAGGAATTGGAATGAGATTTTATTTATACAATATATACACAGTGATTCTATGTATATATGTCTAGGTATAAAAATATGTGTCTGTAGTTATGCATACACGCAGATACGTGTAAACACACACGGGTAGAGTATGTATGTATAAACAGTTATAGTTAATTAACTCAATAACCGTTAGAATATTGGACAAAAAAGAGGTAAATATATTTATATATATATATGGAATAATACATTATAATGTGCCAACCAGTAGGAAAAAAGGATGTATTCGTTGGTAATATGTATATATATATATATATATATATATATATATATATATATATATATATATATATATATATATATACAAACTTGTTTTTAAATTCCCGAAACTGTTTTTCATGGTAAACAACTGATGATCCCTTAAAATAGTGTTAGAAACTAACTAATATAATAACTGTAAAAAATAAATTGACTTACATGAGTGATTTTCCACTGGAAGACTTGAGACTATAAGTTTTTTAAAGTTTTTTTTTTTATATAATTTTTTTTTTATATAGTTTTAATGGTTGAGAAACTTCCGAGACTATATATATATTATGTTTGTGTATGTATGTATGTGTGTATATATGGGTATGTACTTGTTATCTGCAGGTGTACATGCGTTTATATGTTCTATATAGAGATCGGAGTATGTAGATATAGAAACGTATATGTGATTTGTATAATTTTGGTTATTAGGACTACATTTCTCATCTTAAGTGTTATCATCACAACGGCAATACGAAGAATTGCGAATTACTGAAGACTTCTCCCAGTCATGGCTGATGGAACAAGTGCATTCTACCCCCGTGGATTAAATAAAGGGTTCCGTTTGAAATTCCGTCCAGATTCCCGAGTTTGACAGAAATATTCCCGAGTTCGAAGAGATACACATGAAGAAGGCCGGCGGTTACAGCAGCCGAAACGTTGTGATGATAACACTCAAGATGAGAAATGTAGTCTGAATAACCAAAATTATACAAATCATCAATCCTCATCTAAAAAATTCAGAAGTATATGTGATTATGTTATAGGTGTGTGCGTGTATATATGGTGAATTAGTATGTATGTGGGAAAGTTATGGCTTTATGTGTTGAATCCAGCTAGCAACTAAGATCCCCAGTGCTGATAAACAATTATTTTCAAGGAGGAAAGGGTCATAATCGCTAGTCAAGTCAAACAATAATAAAAAAAAATAAAGAAATAGGAACGAAGTGAAAATGTCAATGAGTAAAAAACGAAATTTGATACTAAGCTTGACCGTGGAATTATAAGCACAACCCAACCTAGACAATATACTAAAAGCAGAAAAATCTTTTATCTCATTTCAATTCCTCTTTTGGTCTGAAGAGGTTGACTCTTTATGAAGAGTACAACCGAAACATGTATGCACATATTTAATCAACAATATTTGTATCAATAAAAATCTATACTATATATATACATGGATGGCGGCACCGGGGGGGGGGGCAGGGGGGCTCAATCCCCCCCCCCCACTTTTTGACTTACCCCGCCCCCCCACTTTACGGTCATCAATAATGAAGTTATATATGCAAGTGTTTAACCGGTCCCCCCCACTTTTTAAGAGAGACCCCCCCCACACTTTTATAACTTTCCCGCCGGTCCTATATATATATATATATATATATATATATATATATATATATATATATATATATGAAATGACTGGCATGTTTACTGTTGTGAAGTTGTCCAACAGTAAATAATAAATAAAGGAAGTCAAGTCGAGGGTTGGTTTAACAAGTGTATTAACAAAGTAAGAAAGTGACTAGCACTTGGCTAGACAGTTACAAGACTGTGCTTTGTCTTCTCTGTATCTCTGGTGACTCGCACTATTTATAGTGACAACCGGTGTAGTTTCTCCTGTGTAAGAACGGCCGGTGTAACATTTACAAAGAAACGGAAATTAATTTTGGTGACTTTAATTTTGTAATAAACGCATTTTTGAAATTGGAATTTAAAAAAAGTTTTTTTAGTACTTGATACTAATTGATTAAGAGTAAAGAACTAATAATTAATGTGGAAGTGAGAAACATACACATACACAGACATGTTTGAAGTCGGATAATATAAGTAATATATATGTATAACTTTACAACAACAATACTTACGATCTTTACAAAGTGTTCCGTTGTATCCATAAGGACATATACAATTCCCCTTTTCGTCACACTTTCCGCCATTGCACTCACTGTGACAAGCAACTGTAATGAATAAACAAATGAAAACAATATTTATTGTTTTACAAATAACATCTTCCTACAAATAGGTTGTTCGGAAATTACTGCCAGATTTTTCGACTCACTTTTAAGAAATTGATTTAGTTAGTGTTTTATAGACAAGCTTACGTGCTTGAATACATTTTCAATAATTTCTTTCAGAATACAATTAACGAATATAAAAAAAGAGGAAATACACAAATCTTTCTTGTATGAGATGCCAGAAAGGGTTCATAAGTTATTGGACAATTCGAAGGTGGTTTCAGAAATTTACAGTGCTAAAAAGAGCCTTGAAGTTGAAAAAAGGTAGAGGACAGCCAGACACTCTTGACAATAAACACTTAAAAGCAATTGTTCAACCAAATGCATGTCAAAGTGTCAGAGAAATATCAAAGGTACTTTGTGTCAGTATTTCAACGGTGTCTGATCATCTGAAGCAAATTGTTAAGGTTTCAAAGCTAGATAAAAGGCTTCCATTTGTGTGTAATGAATAAATGTTTGTTTCTCAAATCAATCATTATTTTCCGAACAACCTAATAATAATACAGTGTGTACTAGTGGGCTTACTCTCAACATTTACTTACAAAGAGTGGCTTCAAAGACTAACTCTTTTCTCACTTGAGCAGCAGGACGATCAGCCTTTATTCCAGCATACAACATCATCACCAGAAATTTAAATCTATTTTGTGAGTAGTTTTTTTTTTACCCTAACGCCTAGTTGCAGTCTCCATAGAATCTGCAGAAAATGTACCAACATCACTTTCGTCTCAACAACAAAAAAAGGTACCATACTCTCTCTGTGTTTCTGCTCATCAAACAACCCGCCAGAGGAGGTCATGACGATGCCTACCATATCTAAGTTCAAAGTGGCTTTGAACAAACTTTAAGCCTGTATATAGATGTAAATATTTTCTGTTTTTTTTTACATGGCTTGTTACACTTGTATAAACCATGTATTATTAGATACACACCAATAATTAGCAGGAAATACACGGCATTGTCTGAGATTGAATTAGGAACCTTGTACCATCCTGAAACCATATTACCTTTTTATTATTGTTTTTTACATTTTATATATTTAATTTTTGGGGTGGGGCTCAAGGATGTATGTAGCATTAATGGGTTGGAGAGAGCATAGGTATAATGACATTTAAAACCTTTTGAGGCACACCTATTATTTTCCAAGAATGCTCCAAACCTTGAAACCCACATTACCATTTCTATTCTTATTTTTTAATTTCTATGATTTTCAAGTTATAAATAATATAAAATAAAGTTGTCCGGCATGAACAGACACCTCACAATATTATTGTACTTCCTTTTGATCAAAACGATACACACATACCCAAGTATCCTAGGTAATGCAGTTTCAGAATATATACAGTTATAGGAGTCTATTTCCATTTTCAACTTTGTTACGTCTGATGTTTATACGTTTTTATTGGTTTAAGTACACATCAAAAATAGAGAAAGGACGAAGTAGAACCTTTAACAAATTTATTTAACAAAAACACCGATTAAATGAAATGTAGAAAACCGCTGGACGCATTATACTTAGTCTGATCGTGAGGGCCGTTCTGTTTACTTTACAACTATAATGGCAAACAACTCTTTTATCCAAGGGCGATAACTCTTTCTTTTGGTCCAAGGGAAATAACTATATCCTGTTTTGTTAGGTTGCCCTAGCAAACTTATAAATAAAATAAAGTTTTCAAGCATGAACGGAGAAACCATGATATTATCCTACTCCCTTTGATCAAAATGTTTTCACTTTCATAAAAAAAACTGATTAGTAGTTTTTAATCCATGGGTACATTTATTTTAAGAGAGTTCTAGCCCTTTTCCTCCCTTCAAGAATAAATAAAATATAACTCATTATTCTGTCTTTTATTTCTACTATGTTCAAATTTCATAAAAATCTCTCCATCAGTTTTTGAATACATAAGTAGATTTATCTTGAAGGAGGGTTCTTCCCTATTTTCTTTCTTTCAAAATTAAATCAAACATTACACTCCCTTTTATGCTTTCTATCTACGTTCACAATTTTATAAAAAAAACTGAGCAGTGGTTTTTGAATCCATAGATAGATTTATTTTAGGGGTTTCTGGCCTCTTTGCTCCCTCATGAATAAATCAAACATAACTCATCACACTTGCTTTTATTCCTACTATATATGTTCCAAATGTTATAAAAATCTGTTCAGTAGTTTTTGAATTCATGGGTACAATTATTTATTCATATTTTGTTTCCCTCAGAAGTAAATCTTACATGACTCATTAGACCCCCTTTTATGTCTACTGTGTTTCAAATTTCATAAAAATCAGTCCAGTAGTTTTGCTTTCTATAGACATACCGACAGACGTAAACACTCACAGACATTCATGTTTGGAGTAGACTCCGAAAACACTGATTTCATTCTTCTTAAATTTGAAAAGAGATTCTATGCATAACAGAGGATGACATAGGCAATATATCTCTATCTATCTATCTATCTGTCCATCAGACTAAAATTTTGTGGATCTTGTTTGTTTGTCATACTTTCCTGCAGTTCATGTAACTACAGTTTATCAGAAGTGAATTAATAAAATCTTCACGTCTTTATACATTTTAATATAATTTCAAATGAGTTGAATTTGTATGTTTAAACAATTTAAGATTTTATTAATACGCTTCTGCTGATTATTGGATGTTCCAGTTAACTGCAGTAAAAACTCTATCGAGCCCTTCATGTGTGTATGCAAGGTCTGCTATCTTAGTTCTGGCTCTGTTTATATTTTGAGAAGTTGCTTTTCATGTTATATATATATATATATATATATATATATATATATATATTATTATTATTATTATTATTATTAATATTATATATATTATTAGAAGCTCCTTTAAGTAAAATTAAAGTAAAAGCACTGTTGGAGAGATTAAAAATAGGCATTCACCTGAAGCCCCAGTGCAAGACACCGGTTCTCTCATTGAGTCCTATCGAACTGTTTTATGTTTACGCTCACCGCTTTCAGTGTTAAATATAATTTAATTTCTCCGTTATCACGTGACAATCTCCCGTGGCCTATGGGACTAAAGTGAACGCTTACAGATTAAAGGTGTCTCTGTGAATCGGGTTTGCACCCTGTGACCGTCTGACATTGTTATTTCCCTGCACTGATGAGAGCCGTAAGCTTGAAACGAAGTTGTACGTAGGTAAAATATTACAAAAATATAATTTAATATTATATATATATATATATATATATATATATATATATATATGTGTGTGTGTGTGTGTGCTTATGTGTGTATCTGAACATGTAATAAAACCAAAAATTCAGTAACTTACCAAATTCACAAGCTGGTCCCTCAAATCCAGAATGGCATGTACAATTGTTGGGTGATAAGCAATCTCCTTGTATACATGGAGGATTGCAGACTGGTTTTTGGCAAATGTAGCCAGTGTAACCTGCGGTGCACGTACATGTATTTGGGGATGAACAATTGCCACCGTTTCGGCATGGAATTTCGCAAACAGCTGAAAAACAAAAAGAAAACATTAGTTTGAAAATTGTCACATTTTGTTTGAACATCAGTTTAAGTTATGTAGCAGCATCAGGTTTCGTAAAGATCATGCAAATATTGCAGCAGGTCGGACCACAGTCTGACGGCCTTGAAAGACAAGCCAGAAAATAGTGAGATGCTCATTTTAATATGTGTGGAACAAATTTTCTTAACTTCTGGTCAGGAGCACGCATTTCATTAGCATTCACCAAAATAACTATTTATGGAGCAAATTCTGAGGCAACATTATTATCTAATTGTTAACATTAGAAATAATGTGTAGATTCAGTATAAATTCGTCGCAGTTCATTACTATAATTTAAGGTTTCAAACAGAGAGAAACTGTTAGTTCAGACATCATCATCATCACTATGATCATCATCATATTTGATTTAGCATCCGTTTTTCATGCAGACATGTGTTGGACGGCTTGTAGAAATTGACTTTCAAACTAAAATATCTCTGATTGGTCTTTATTTATTCCTCATTCTCTTGAGTCTATCCTTACCACTTTCTCCATATTTCCCTGCCAACTGACCCTGATACTTCAATTGTTCTACATCTACTAACCCAAAAATACTCATCCATTCTTTTAACATGGCAATATACTATCAAAGTCTACTGTTCTGCACACATCTCTCTATACTGTCCAGAATGAATCTTCCTCTGAGGTCATTAGATCTAAGCCGGTCTTTAAGACTCACATTACACATCTATTGTATCATTCTCATATTATTTTTCTCCATGCAACGCATGTCCTCAACCCTCGTTGGTTAGGTTTCACTTCCATACATCATCACACTGCATACACATGCCTAATAGACTCTTCCATTGGTCGACAGTGGTAACGTTTTGCTGGTTAGTAATGGCAGAAGTTCCCTGAAATTATTCGATCAAAACTAATGAAGTTAAACAACAATATCTTTTGAATTATGGAAAAGATATTGTTTTGCTTCATGCATGAACATTTATTCCAGCTGCCTATCCACAAAACAAGTCAAACACAACATCAATGTAACACCACAGAGAAGAAACAACAAGAGAACAACGATATGATCATATTTATGTAGTGTAAAAACTACAGGATTACAATTTGTCAGAGACCAAAACAATCTGGTTACATATCAAATAAATATGCTAAATCTTATATTCAAGCTATTACATTTACGCATAGTAATTATTATCTATTTGATTATTGCAATTGATATGTTGAGGTAACATATATGGATCATAATTTACGGCATAATCACATTGACACTCCAGTTCTCATTAAATCACTGAAGTTAAGCGACATTGAGTTTGGCCAGTACAAGATGGGTGACCATTTGAAAATACTAAGCGCTGTATGTCATCCGCACTAACCAGGATATACATGCTTACTGGGGACCACATGTGTATTTTGTATTCCATATAAACTTCCAGTTTCAGTGAAAGGTGGAATGCCCGATGCTGGGCTAATACCACAAAAAATGGTATTACCAGTTAATCTATCATAGACATCGTTACTACCTCTTCAGGTAGGCTATTCTATGGAGCAGGAACACAGACAGAAACGGCTAAATTTCTTCTAATGAGATAAAAGCGCTTATGGTACAACTTTTGCTGGGTCTCCTGGAAACAACGACTTAGCGCTGGGGTGAATAACTTGTGAAAAAGTTTATTTAAATTCCTGTTGATGATGTTTTATGCTAGAATCGCATCTTCTCGCATGCTTCATTGCTTAATTTACGGCATAATCACATTGACACCCCAGTTCTCATTAAATCACTGAAGTTAAGCGACATCGAGTTTGACCAGTACAAGATGGGTGACCATTTGAAAATACTAAGCGCTGTATGTCATCCGCACTAACCAGGATATACATGCTTACTGGGGACCGCATGTGTATTTTGTATTCCATATAAACTTCCAGTTTCAGTAGAAGGTGGAATGCCTGACACTAGGCGAATACCACAAAAAGTGGTATTACCAGTTGTTCATTCATATGGATCATCAACAATTCTAGAAAGTATTTCATGCCCTTCATCAGAAATCTTATGAGAAATAGATATAATTAAATAATTTGATTATTTCGTCATACTCACCTTCACTGCAATCGTCTCCGATGTAGCCGGTTCCTTTGCAGTTACAGACATTGTCACCAACACAGAGACTTCCATGAAGACAAGGTCTTGTACAGACAGCTATATTTTAAAAAAAGAGAGAAAAAAAATGTCATTAAATATTAATGTATCAACTATTATCCAATTGTTAAATATTTGGGTATGCAAGTTAATATATATATTAGCTAGTACATACATTAGCAGGCAAAATGTGGGACTTAAGAACAGGAAATATATCAGCCAGAGATCAAAAGGTCGACAATGATGGGAATTAAAAATTGTGGGAATGGAAGTAGGGATATAAAAAAGGGGAAATTACATTATAGGAAAACCATGGAAATCTGGTTGAAGGTATCTGTCGGCAATCTCGAAAGAAGCGACTGGGAAGACACATGTGTTTATATGAACAAACGAACCTGTAAAGCTTTACGCCTAATATTCTTCTCTCTCTTTCTCCTGTCTATGATGCGAGCATGACTGTGACACAGCCAAACCAGTGATGACACGTTTTAATTAATCAAGTATAATGTAATGAAATGGCGTGCGACTCAATAAACCTTTTGTTCTCTCGACATGATTCTTGTTGAATTATTTGCCTATATTTTTTGAGAAAGCAATGTCTCATCTTTGGTTTTCAGCTCTCTGATTCCTATAACAAACGTAGATAGAGACGAGATGTACACAGCAAAAGATTGCCCCTCCGTCATGGGAGGAGAAGCTGAAACGAATTATGGTGTGTTAACTGTCGGAGTTTGGCATTCTCGATTAGTATAATATAATTAAAGACTAAATGATTCTGTTACACAATCACATTGGAACAAAACCAGTCTAAACTTGATGGCAGTGATGAAGTGGATATAACACCACTTTACACTATGGATGTTGGCAATCTTCATGTGGCCTCGCTTGTGAGTACCCAGTCCAAAAATGAACTGGGGAAACCAATGCCAACAATAGGATCAAGCTGGTTTAAAATTTGAAACATGTTGATTCATACGATTTACATTTTTTAGTCTCATTTAAGAATTGCAAGAGCGTAAAACAGTCGTTGTGAAATGGAATATTATTAGGTTGTTCTGAACATACTGGCCAATTTTTTGATTTGCTGTTATAAAATTGATTTAGGCTAGATATGCTTAATAACTTGTAGCAGTTATCCCCTCCTTTCAAAACATAATTGCACTAACCGGCCAGTAGGTGTCGCTGTTCACCGTCAGATGGCGCTGAAAGCGACCAGGAGTTATCTGCCCTTAGGGGATATATAACCAAGGGACACCGGAAAAAGGCCTCTTCTCTATTCAATTTGGCCTCGCTGAACGACGCTAAGACACCAGCGCTCCGTCAACACATGTTCAACAATGGTAAGAGTTCTCAACTCATTTTCTTTGTATACGGTTTTCAAGGACTTTCCCACGCCGGACTCATTTCTTCACATACTCTTTTCAAGAACTGTTTTCTATCGACACACATACATACACCACACACGTCATCATCCCACATACACGCACGTTCAATAAACCTTATTTGAACTACCTCCTTTTGTTTGTTAATCATTAGTCTGTTTTTGCATGCAACAATTGCTTGATTTTATGAAGTCAGGAACACGACCCGATTTTAACAAACTGATGTGTACAATATCAAAGACGAAAAAGAAATGCGTATACATGTAGCATTACGGGGACTGATTTTTCGATCCCAGCAGATTATCCCGATGGAGGCTTCTCATGCAGACAATTGGAATCTCATTGTGTAGATCATATACAGAAGAAATTTATTCCCTCTCCTCTTTCGTGTTGTCCTCGCCTTCTTCTTCTAACAGTGTTTGTAAAAGTCATTTAAAAAAATGCCAGTACAAAATAACAAAGATTTCGGGGGGGGGGGGGTATTATTATTCTTAAGTATACTGTATACATTAATCCTCCTATAGAGGAATCTGAGCTGTGTCTCGAGATCAACCGCTCACTCCCGCGGTCCAAAAAGAAAGAAAGGAAAATCTGATCAGTTTATTCACCACATATCACTAGTGACTTCCTCTCTGTGACGTCATATACTGCTACATATTCTTAATTGTAAACTGTAAACGTTTAATGGAATTTTCCATTTTTTTACACAATTGAACTTCTTTGGAAATTTCCGATTTTAACCTTTTACACATCGATATTTAAATATTGCAGAACTGGTAAAACTTTTGAACCAGACAAAACCGATCTTTTGTGGGCATGTAAAGAGCCGGAAGATGCCGAAGCACTTAGCCAATCAGAACGCTCCAAAAGCAGACAACAAATTTACCTGTAAATTGAGTAACTCTTAACATTCCTAGCAGGCAGAAATCTGCTAAATAAATTGGACAAAAAGCAAATTTTGTTTTTAATGTTTTTAATTGTCTGCTTCAAAAGCTGTACCAGTACTCAAAGAATAAAATGCAAAAAGAAATCTGTAAAAATTATTGTTGCATTGATTATGTTTAAAAAAAACAACACAATTTATCGAAAAACAAAAAAAAATTAATTTTCCCGTAAAATATTTCTAAAGATTAATTAATTTTCTTTGTCAGAAAATAAATAAATTATCATTAAAAAAAAACATACGGTAAGTCTTTTTCTTTCGTTATTTTTATGTTGAAAATCAGCTCCACTTGGATTTTGATGCCGGTTTGTTTTGATTCGGCCTTTTCCGGCTGTTTAAGTATTTCGACATCGGCAAAAGTCGGTTTTGTCTGGTTCAAAAGCTGTACCAGTACCAATATTGCTGCATACGTTTTATTTACATGCGTTCAGAGTCGGTCATGATTTTTCACAAACAGCCGCCAATATGAACAGAGAATTGGGAGAAGGGTCCACAACTAATTGCACCGTACAAACATGGTTGCTAAAATTCTGTATAATGATAGCCTTTAGATGAAGAAGGTAAAGGACGGCCACATACTTTTTACAAGAAACATTTGAAAACTGATGATCAAAACCATGTCAAAGTGTCAGAGAAATATCTAAGGTGCAATTATGATGTCAATGGTGAAAAAGCTCAATAAATGGGTTCCACATGAGCTCAATGAATAAATACTTGTTGCTGAAATCGCTCATTATTTCACAAACAACCTAAAATAGATATATATATATATATATATAGAAAGAGCAAAGTTGTCTCTATGTGCGTATGTGTGTCGTGGTATCACAGTTGATCTAACAGCCAAGCTAACTGCAGATTTGGAATCAGCTGCTTCGATCCGATGTCCTTATTGATGTCAGAAGTTATTGAACCTTTTTTAAAACTCATTATTCAAAATTAAAAGTACGTAAATGACATTAGAAGCAAATGTTCCGACATTTTTAGCGTTCATTTTAGCCAACCGAACAGCATACCTATAATATTTTACATCAAATTACTGTACGTATTTTACACATTGTTTTCTTTGAAGAGAAAACATTTTTTTTTTATTAAAAAATGCATAAAAAATATTTGATAAATATTCATAATTATTTTTTTTACTTTAATGAGAATTTCTTATTTTATATTTGTTTATTTATTTATTTTAGAAAATCGAACTATTCTATATCTATGTGGAGAGGTGAAACAGTCATACGCCAAACTCATGTAATTAGGTTAAAAAGACAAAATATTTTCGTTTGATCAGTGTCCCCGTGGATAAGGCGTTTGCCTTCAGTTCCAATACTTTATGCCATCGTGGGTTCGAATCTCACGCTAGACAATTCTTTTTTTCGCTGTAGCATTCCGGGGTAAAAGTACATAATAGTAAATACCCGAGAACTCGTAAAAAATAAAATCAACAAAAATTAATTTATATGAAATGCATTAGAATGAAATTCTCTCTCAAACCCGACTAGTTCTAGCATGAAGAAACGATTTGTAAGATTTTTTTTACTGCCTAAAAAAATCTTTGTTTACGATTTCCGCCATTTAACACATTTTTTTATGAGTTCCGTGTTTCAGTTATTTCCTTACCGATATCCATCATCATCATAAACCAGAATTATTTTTTTTTTTTTTAATAAAAAATAGATGAAAAATATTTCATAGACGTTCCTAACTTCTAATCTTAGCTATAAAATTCGAGAAAAGTTGAGAAACCCGGCATAAACGGGTAAGTCAGCTAGTAATATATATTGGGTGCTATTTTACTTATAGGCCGATCAAGTTAATTGTGTTCATGTAAAAGCATTATTTTGTACTTACTCAGTCATATTTTATCTCTCACGCCCCGAAAAAGAATTTTAAAATATCAAGCAGAACTTTAATTAGAACGATTTTTCCATTTCCATAAGGGTTATATGAAATGGCGAGTCTGCGATTTTCGGAGTGGCCGGTTAGTGGCCGGTTAGCTAACTAAGGGCAGATAAGTGTCGCGAAAAGTTACCATGTAAATATGAAAAAAGAAAAAAACCCAAGAAAATTATATCGTGGAAAGTATCCCGGTGAACAAAGTAAAAATAATTATTTAATTCTCTATTTTTTAATTTAATAAATATATATTTTATTATTATTGCTTATGTGTTTCTTTCTTTTTATAATCCTAACAATAAAAACGGAGTTAATGCCCTTGTCTATTCTACCGACCGCTCACAGCCCAAAATGTCGGCTCGGGCACAAATACAGGTTGAACATCGAAATGGAAAAATCGTTCTAATTAAAGTTCTGCTTGATATTTTAAAATTCTTTTTCGGGGCGTGAGAGATAAAATGTGACTGAGTAAGTACAAAATAATGCTTTTACATGAACACAATTAACTTGATCGGCCTATAAGTAAAATAGCACCATATATTGTGACGGTCCGGTTTATTACAATGAATATACACCGTGCATAATTAGAAAAAGGGTGCTATAATAGCAGAACGGTACCAAATTGAAAGGTGAATTTGGAACGCTGAAATCTAACAATCGAAAAATGGTCTTAAATCCGCGTTCTACTTTTCCTTTCTTCATGTACATTAATTATTAATTATAATTAATTTTTAAGTAGATATTTTTCTTTAAAATTTTCTATTTATTTAAAATCAACAAGAGTGGAAAACATTTTGGTGCTTGTGGACTGTAGGTTAAATTTGTTTATATCTTTAATTTGAGGAGAGTCAAATAAGAGGGAGAGAACTCTAGTTTCAAGTTTCAACCACGATGTATCTTAAATAGATTTTACTATTGTACTAATTATTCTAAAATAAAGTTTAAATTGCCGAATTTTACCCAGTGTAAAACTGTCATTTATTTCAAAAACTTTACTACCGTGTTTCATGTTTTTTTCCTTCCATTTACGTATTTTTTCCTTCTTCTGTGATAATTTATTTTAATAAATCATTTTATTTTTCAAAATCATTTTATTTTTTATTGGTGCCGAATGCGGTTTGTTTTATTCCGAAATTATCCTTTTACGTATACATTTTAAAAAACTTTATTTTAGAATAATTAGTACAATAGTAAAATCCATTTTAAGATACATCGTGGTTGAAACTAGAGTGCTCTCCCCCTTATTTGACTCTCCTCAAATTAAAGATTAAGAATGTTTTTTCGGAACTACAATCCACAGGACCAACATTTTTTTATTCTATTATTTATAACTATTTAACATTAGACTAATTATTACCATGAAATGATATCAATTACTACAATGCGCAGATCTTTAAAAAAGGGAAAGATGAGATTAGTGTAGTCGGATTTAAATGTCATTTGAGACCATTTTTCGATTGTGTAGGTTTTAGCGTCCCAAATTCAGCTTTCAATTTGGTACCTTTCTGCTACCAAAGCTCTCAAACTTTTTGATGCCAATACAGAATAGACATCAAAAGAATTTTAAGACTTACGGAGATTCCCGAGTCGCGATGTAGTAGCTACTCGAACACTCGTCGAACAGAGCATATTTTTTAAAACAAACAATTTATTGTGTATTTTTTATTGATTGCCCAAACGAGAGCAATGTTTTTACTTGTTTTGTTTTCTATTTTGGGGGGTGGGGTGGGTGGTGGGGGGGGGGGGAGGAAAACTTCAAATGAAAGTCGGACGCCGATAAATTGTTTCTTTTTGTATATACTTATTCATTAATTTTCGAATAATTTCTAATTTTCTTTATCCGAAAACGGGTGCAAATCAGAAATTAACGAAAGTAAACTGACGACAGGGTCGGATTTTTCAAATATTTGTCTTCACAAATTATCGTCTGCTTGTTTCGGCAGCGTTCGGAATTTGTCGGCGAAACTCGGAATTTTGCGTGAAATTCTTAGATGACTAGTCTGCGTTTGTACTATTTTTTTTTTTTTGTAAACAATTTAGTGAGTTATATTGAAGCATGGCTGTCAATTTTTATCGATTAGTTTTGTCTGACGGGGCAAAACAATCCACTGTAATTTGTGTTCTGATGTTTATTCTCTTTTTTTTTTTTTATTATTGTGCAAATACTAATTTGTTTTCTGATTTTTACGTATTTTCGCATATTATTTTGCAAATAATTTGTTTTCTGATTTTAGCGGGTTTCTTTTTTTTCCATCTTTATTTTGCAAATACCCCGAATTATGATGAAAGATTAGCGTTTTTTAGAAACTTATAAAAACCCTTCCTTAATCCTGACACTAACCCTAAGTCTGGTTTACAATTACTCTCTCTTTCTCGGTTCATTACGAGTTTTTGGTAGGGTGGGGTGGGGGCGTTTCCACCCGGACATAGGGTTAGTGGTAGGATTAAGGGAGAGTACGTTTTGTTTTGTAACAAACAAATACTAAAATCTAACAGTTTTATTTAATATAAAGTTGAAATATAGATATTACATAATTACAAATTAAACATTGCCGAAGAAATTGTCTTTTATACGACGAATAATTTGCACGACGTACTAATCCGCAAAAATCAGAAAAAAAATTATTACGGTGGATTATTTTGCCCTGTCACCGCAGACAAACACTAATTGAGGTAAAATTGTCTTTTCCCAACCAAATGGCGGAATATAAATCGTCTGCAGTTTTCAATTTTTTTTCCGATCTCACAAATGAGTAAGTAAACCCAAATAAATTGTTTTTGTGTAAATTTAAAATTTACCGTAAATTATTTTAAAGGGAATGCAGTTAAGAAATTAGTCCAAAATATTTATTTGGATTTACTTACTCATTTGTGAGGTCGAAGCAAAAATCTGAAAACTGCAGACGATTTATTGTCCGACATTTTGGTTGGGAAACGACGATTTTACCCTAATAGATAAAATTTGGCCGACATTTTTGGAACTAACCACTTCAATCTAACCTTATTGTCTATTTTTCAGGATTGCTCATACATGGAAATGTTTTCTTTTAAAACAAATTTTATATCCATTTTGTGTGTGTGTGTGTGGGGGGGGCTGCAAATGGCGGATGGGCGGATTTACAGATTTTAGCAGCGTCAGGCAGAATTTCCATGTGCAGAGCTTCTTTGTAAGAGCTTCCCGGCTGTGGAATACAATACCGCGAGACTGCTTCCCCGATGATTACAACTTGGTCGTCTTCAAATCCAATATCAACAAATTCTTGTCCTAAACCGCCCCATAAGTAATCAAACGCAGTTCATAGAATTGATCAATGTTAGTACTTTCATAGTGTTCCTCCTCTTTCGGTTAATAATCATTTCGTCCTATTAACCTTGATCCTCGAGTGCCTCTTGGCCTTGACAAGCGGTGACACAATAGTAAAAAGAACACGAAAAATACTCAGAAATCAGCGAAATTAAACTGGCGAAAGGAAAATGTTTTCCAGTTATTTGTTTCCACACTTTATCGTCTGCTTGTCTCGGCAGCGCTCGGAATTTGTCGGCGAAACTCGGGATTTTCCGTTAAATTCTCAGATTCTGCGTTTGTTTAAACTTTTTTTCTTTTTTTTGCAAACAATTTATTTTGTATTTTTTTGATAGCCCAAAAGACACAAATGTTTTACTTTTTTTAGAGCTTTTTTTGCGCGTGTGTGTTGGGGGGGGGGATTGCAAAAGGAGGACGGATGTTGATAAATTGTTTAATTATTATTATTATTATTTTTATTCTTTCGGTATTTTTTTTTGGGGGGGGGGGGGGCGGTCTGTTCCCACCTGGACCTAAGGTTAGGGTTTGCTCAGGGTTCTGGTTAGTGCTAGTGTTTCACAGAACGGAGGTCGACAACTTTTTAATTAAAAAAAAAATCTTTTTGATTCCTTTTTTTAAGGAGGGGTCTGTGGCCACCTGGACTTAAGGTTAGTGGAAGGATTCCAGTGCTTTTTTGTGGAGGACAGACGCCGACAATTTTTTTTAAATTTAAAAAATATATTATTATTCATTTTGTCCTATTTTATGAGGAGGTATGTGGCCACCTGGACTTAGGGTTATCTTAGGATTAGTGATAGAGGTCCAGTGCTTTTTTTGTAATGGAAGTGGGGGATGGAGACCGATAAATTGTTTTTTTTTATGTTTTTATTTTTCCTGTCTTTTTTTGTTTAGGAGGGGGGTCTATGGCTACCTGGACTTATGGTTAGTGGTAGGGTTCCAGTGCTTTTTTTTATAAGGAAGATGGAAGTCGATAAATTGTTTTTTTACATTAAAAAAAGAATCTTTCTGTCTCTTTTTTTAGGGGTGGGGTTCTGTTGTCACCTGGACTAAGGGTTAGATTAGTGGTAGGGTCCCAGTGCTTTTTCTAAGTGAAATAAAACTGCATTTGCTGCAATAAAATTCCTTTTGTGGAAGGCATTTCTCCTGGCAGAAATTCATGCAACACTCTGCGGAATAGTAAGAATTCACTCGGTGAAGTTCATTACGTTCATCACTTTTAGGTACGTGTGCAGAATTAACTTTATCATTCGTAAAGACCACGTTCTCGCCTTCCAAATGTATCGTCTGCATGTCCGGAATTAGTCGTCGAAACTCGGTAATCTCCGTTGTCTATACTGTATTTTACATTTTTTTTCTCTTCTTATATATTTTCATGAAAGTTATATTCATAATGAATATGGACAGAAACATTAACTAAATAATAAGACGGGTAAAACTATTATTTAGAAAATATGAAACTATGCAAAATGACAAAATGAAAAGAGTGGAGGGGAAGAGTTGAACGCTGATTTGATATTAAGGTGGATGGATGATTTAATATTTAACAAAACAAGTGATGGGGATTTTGCCGAAAAATAAATTAAATGGATACTTAACTGATTGTTTAGTATAATATTCTTATTTTCTTTGGGTTTTTTTTATTCATTTATTATTCTTTCGAATAATTTTGAAGTTTCTTTATCCGGAAACGGGTACATTACAAATAAGAAATCATCGAAATTAAACCGGAGAAATGGTCGGTTTTCCAAATATTTTTATTCATAATCTATCGTCTGCTTGCCTCAGCAGCGTTCGGAATTTGTCGGCGAAATTCGTAATTTTCCGTTAAATTCTTAGATGACTTTTTTTTCAAACAATTTATTTATGTACTTTTTCTTCATACCTCAAAAGGGGACAACGTTTTTAATTGTGTTTTTTTTTTCATTTATTTTTCCATTTTTTTGTGTGTGAGGAAAGGAAGACTGCAAATGGTTGGCAGACGGTGATAAATTAAAAAAAACCAAATTGTTGTCGAAACTGTAGTAGAGTTAACAACGAAAAAATACGTTTAAACTTTTGGAAACTATTTGTAAATTTTGTTATTGCAAAATTTGTTTCATTACTTTCACTTTCAGCAAACAAAATGGCGGTCAAATTTTATTTTTTAGGTGGTCGTTTATTTCAGGCGTAAACTATATTAAAAAAGAAGGCTTACGGTACCACTAACCCTAAATTCGAGGATGGTTTCCAGTCGGTTTAGATTAAGCTTCTCTTTTTTTTAAATATCTTTTAAGCCTGAAATAAGCGACCATTCCCAAAAGAAAAAAATCGACCGCTATTTTGTTTGACGAAATCGCTTCAATAAAAGTAACGAAACAAATGTTAATATTTATTTCTATTAATATATATATAAAATTGTATTCCATTTTTTGCCGATTTTGCGATCACGTGACCTGCTGCTGGTTTGACCACGAAATGACCGAAGGAGAGTATGAAAGGGATTCAAACCGAGTGGGAGACAGGAAGTGTGAGAGTAAAAGAAAGAGGGAGAAGTTCAAACATCTTATTTTCTCACCCTTTTTTGTGTCAGTTTATGCGCTTACATAACATTTTGTGTCTCTGTCTGTGGGTCACTGTGATTTTCTCACTTATATATATATCTACGTGATGAGTCACTGTGATCAAGCTTGTATACATCTCCCCTTCATCCTCTCTCTTGCTCTCTCTCTCTCTCTTTGTCTCTCTTTCTCTCTCTCTCTCTCTATCTATATATATATATATATATATATATATATATATATATATATATATATATATATATATGTGTGTGTGTGTGTTACAGAAGTCTAGAACAACATCGGTACCATCGGTTTCAAATCCAATAAGGGGGGAACAGCACGAGACCACTCTTTATGAACTCTCCTCAACATACCACAACAGAGGCTGAGAAGAGTCCATAAAAGACGGTCACGTGTTGTTGCTCCCTTGTTGAATTTGAAACTGGCGGTACCGATGTTGTTTTGAACTTCTGTAATCCATATTTAAATAAATATTATGCTCTTATTTTTTAAATGTTCTTAATAATCGAGCACTCTGCTGTGGTTCTCTCTCATTAATCTTACAAAGATATATATATATATATATATATATATATATATATATATATATATATATATATTCAATTTTCTCATCTTTTTTGTTTTTGCTGGGAAATGGAACATCCTACTGGATGCCAGACATTCATCCGCTATTTCAGAGACTCCAAACATTTTTGGCTACATATGTGCATATATGTTTCATCTACAGTCTTATTAGGCTAAGCTACCTCAGACTAAGTTGTTTAAACGAAATTGGGAATAATTGTGGACGAATATAATCCCAAAGCTATGGTAGATAGGTGCTCGGACTAACAGAAATTTGTACTGGCTTTGATTTCCTTCGAAATCACTTTTTCATGTTTTTATTCATTTTTTTCATTACTTTGAACTATTCAGCTCACATCTGACTTCAGTCAGCGACACAATTTGATTCTAATGACACCTTCTAGCCTCTATTAAAGAATGAGAGAGACAAACGACCTCTACATTCCCTGCTACTACACATATATTGCGTTTTACTGCTACACGACACTCAAACCTTTAGTTATGTTTGGAAGATTCGTCTGCTATGGTACATTATGTGTTGTATTCTTATTGGTATTTATTTATAATATCCTGCTAATTTTCTGTACAGTATTAATCGTTCCCTGGTCCGTCCCCCATAGGAGTAGGGGAAAGGAGACCTCCGAAATACGTCTGCTGGGCATCACAGACCAAATCTAAGAGAAAGTATCAGCTCTGTTTCCTACTGCCACGTCTCACTATCTATAGTCACTTACTTTTTGCTACGCCAATACCTAGCCACATTCACTAACTGACTTCAAGATTTGCTATTCCGTGTTTTATTCACCTACAAATAGATTAGAATAAAAGAATTTCTGGTATGTCTTTATCTTTCAAACACTTGATCTGATTAATGCAATTTACCTTGTTCACAGTTGTCACCTGACCAACCCTTGCAGCAGATTTTGATGGTAACATTTTGCATTTCCATGACTTGTTCTGGTACCACTTGGTCCCTGAAATGTAAAAAGCATCATGTGATTTTAAATGGATTTAAAAAAATAAGATTCATTTAATGTATCATAATAACCGGTTTTATAAAATCAGTTTTGATCCCTAGTATGCACCCGTTACTTGTGAAATTGCGTGTGGGTATCATCGTGTGTGCATGTGATGCCATGTCTGTTCGATGGTGATAGTAAAGTATAATAAATTCCATGCTAAATGCCAGTATACTGAAATCATATGCCATTAATTCCCAAATTTTTACACTTTTATTGTCATTAATTAAGGGTATGACTACATATCAACCAAACCATTTCATTATCACATCACTACAGTATAAATCTCTATGCATGAATGGATGAAGTGTGTGAGGTGCGCTGAAGAAAAATTCCTACAAGTAAAATACATAGCCCTGTTGTGCTCGCATACCCTTAATGACAATAAAAGTGTAAAAATTTGGGAATTTCCTTGCTTTTGTACATTTAGTGTATATGAATTTTCATCTTAACCCTATTAAAGGCATATGATTTTAGTATACTGGCATTTATCATGGAATGTCAGTACTTTTGTAAAGGCTATGCCTCAATACAATGGTCATTTTTAAGAGTTTTTGGAATTTTCTGGAAAACTTAGGTATATGGTAAACTGAAATTAAAATGCCATCAACTAGACCCTAGAATCTCTATCTCTGCCAAAAATCAGCTGAATCCATCAAATAGTTTATGAGATACAGGGTGGAACATATGTACGTACGTACACACGGATAACACAAAATCATGCCTGACCTTTCTGGATCTCTGGGTTGCCTTAACTAATGATGCTGACATTCTACACACTTATAGAACCTATCAAAAAAAAAAATTTTGTGCAAAGTTTTAACTAATTTGGTTTATTGGTTTTTGAGTTATGATTGATCAAAGAAATGAGATTTCTAGCATAGGTCGTTTTTGAAGTCTATTAAGGGATAGAGCGCTCTCGCGCCTCTCTTGATTCGTATGAATCAACACGGTACAACTTTGTTGACCAGCTTGATTCCGTTATTGGCTTTTTTGTAGGAGGGTTGCCAACATACTTAAGTAAAAGTGATTCTATGGAATCGACTGGATTGTAACTTGGCACACCCGTGTCGTCAGTCCGTGTCATTATCCACTTAACCACCGTCACCTCCAATGAATGAGTGCATTAGGATGTGATTATTTGTTGTAATTATGAATGGGTGTTTCTAGTGTAAGTGTGAATGAGTTTACTGCTTCTTAACATTTGGTTGATGTACAACAGAACCCTGGCCTACAAGAGAGTACCAAGTGTATGAGATGGTTTGTGAGGATGAAAATCCGACACAATGTATGGGTAAAATTAAAAGGGAGAAAAAGGATTACACAAAGACATCTATATAGATCAAAATCAAATCAACACAAAGACAAGTGTGGAGAGATCGATATTTCGACATGCATAGGCCGGCTGAAATGTGTCAGGGACCTTCGACACTGAAGGTTTCCACAAGCAAGTTTCAAGATGGAATATTTAGTCGCCTTGCATCAAAGCTCCCACAGTCAAGCCGATCACTCCAAAGCCACCCTCTTGCACTTCTCTACATTTAGTCAGATTTAAAAAGGCAAAACAGGATTAAACAAAGACATCTATATTAGTGATGGGACGATTCCAATATTTTTCCGGATTCCGATACAATTATCGATTCTGATTCAGATTATTTTAAAATCTCTAAATATTTAGCTATAGAGTTGTTAATTTTAGGAATACCGTAAAACACATTTAATATGTGCGTATATTTGTGCAAGCGTAAAAATACACTTGTGGGTGGTGATCTATAGATTTTAGTTTAATTGATAGTTAAAAATCAATAAATATTTATCATTTTATCGTTAGCAATGGTAAATTAAGTTTTAAACAAAAACAAACAAAGAAAAACAATTAAAAGAATCGTTTTTGGCATCGGAAAATAGGCACACACTTTGTTGATTCCAATACCGATTCCAATACCGATTCCAATACCGATTCCAATATCTCAAAATGTTCTGGTTTTTAAGATTCCCAATTCCAATTAATCGTTCCAACACTAATCTATATAGAACAAAATAAAATCAACACGAAGACATGTGTGGAGAAATTGTCCTGGATCGAACATTAAATGATTGATTTAAAAGTATTTAATAAAAAGAAAAGGTTTACCATCGGACTTTGCAGTAGGAAGTTTCGATTTCCTTCCCAAGGATCGTCATTTCCGGATTCGCTTCGGCCTCCGAACACAGTTTATAGTTGACGATTTTGCTCTTGATCACATTCTTCGTTATGTTCTGTAACTTTTCCACCGTTTCTGTGCAGAAATGGCTGCTAAAAAATAGAAACGAAAGTGATAGTTTTCAATTATGCTTTTGCAGGCATTCAAACTTGTAGATACAAAAGTGATAGTTTTCAATTAAAAGCATTCAAACTTGTAGATACAAAAGTAATAGTTTTCAATTAAAAGCATTCAAACTTGTAGATACAAAAGTGATAGTTTTCAATTAAAAGCATTCAAACTTGTAGATATAAAAGACAACGAATGTTTATACTTGATTTTATCACGAATGCACACCCTCAACTTAAACAAAGATGGAAAAATTATTCTTCGGCAGTGTTTGCACTAATATATACATATAAAATAACATCTATATCGGTGTAGTTAAAAAAAACGTCTCAAATTGGACAGTTTAAAAACGAAAAAGAAGAAATAAAAAAACGTATCAATCGGTATAGAAAAAAAGAAAGAAAAAGAGAAAGAAAAGTCTCATTATGAAAATAGAATGAAGGATTTCTTTCAGAATTCATTTGATACGACGGGAAAGGGAGTGTCTTACTTGCTATTTGTTTTGTTCTCCCCCCTAAACACTTGAAATGGTTTCACCCGACAGTTTTTTTTAAACATTTGTATGACGGGACAGATATGTATTTATATACAAATAAATATACATTGGGCTTTATTATAGATTGGAGGATTATTTACTCAATATAAGTTTTCAGACGTGTCACTATTTACTTGCCTTCCCACGAGGGCAACATTAGACATAAGATCGTTTTTTTTTTATGTGGCGGATATTCAGCTTCTCCAAAAGGGGCACTCTGGGTGGGACAAAAATAAAAATTGCTCCAATCAAGAAGGATTTGCCCTCCGACTGTGGACAGAACTGTTGCTATACTTCGAATTATTTATTTGCAGAAATATAAAATATATTAGGAACACGGTCATCAAAATGTGGGGAGTGGCCATCTTCTGTCTATTTTACTCATAACTATGTCCATTCTGACCCATTCGTCCAAGACGTTCCTTCCATTCTTTCGCCAGTGTTTATTTATGCATCGTTAACTATCTTCCTAATTCAAACGTTAACATATTTTTTTTTCTTTTTGCATATACATTATTAATATTAAATCAACATACAACTCAAATTCATTTTAACTTGGATTATTCAGACTATTTTCTATATTGGTTGTTATTTTCACAACGTTTCGCCCGATGTAACCTTCGACCTTCTTCATTTGCATCTTGTCGAACTTAGGAATTTTTATGTCGAACTTAGGAACCTATACGGAATTTTTAACTGAGTCCTTTATTTAATCCACAGGAGTACATTGTTATTGTTCCGTCAGCCATGACTTCGTAGAAGTATTCATTATGTCATTCTTAATTATTATCATCTGTAATAAGGTTTGCAGCTTCAACATTTAGAAGACTGTTACTTAGAACTGATTGTTAATCAACGCCTTTAATTGTTGTCCACATAGATCCGCGATGCAACGGTTAAAGGTCTTGCTTAACAATCAGTTCAATCTAGAATGAGTTATGAGTTTGATGATTTTTATTTCTAGATGATTATTTAAAGAAAAAAAAATCATATTAGCCGTCGTCCGGGCCGGACTAAGTAATTGTTTAAATAAATTGTAGCTAAGTACGTTATTATATTGCCAATAACACGGTACAACAATAACAAATGAAAAATTATCTAGTCAGAAGCAACTATTGATTTATCAATTTAAAGGTTATTTGGTTCTTACTTTGAAAATCCGGCAAGATAAATTCATATGTTAGAAGAAATATTTGAAGTTTTAGTGAAAACAAACAAGTTATTTGTTTTTTTTAATCGAGATTTTCAAATGTTTTTATCGTGCGAGAAGAAAGGGGACAGTTAAACAAGGCAATTTGAAAAAGACAAAAAATGAACAAAGACGATAATTTGATTTCTCCTAATCCAGTTATCATTCTTGTCTCTATTTACATGCCCCCCTCCCACGAGGACAAAGTTAGACACAAGGTCGGTTTTTAATGTGGAGAAAATCCAGCTCTCCAAACAGAGGTACTCTGGATTGGGACAGAAATAAAAATTGCCTCAGTCTAAAAGGACTTTTCATTCACTAACCGAAGAGAGGACAGATGAAGTGTATGGGATTGACATCCTAATATTTTATCATCGGCGTAAACACAAAAACAGAAAGCAATACAAAATTCACGTCAACAACAAAAGCTCAAACTGAGGCCATAAAAACCAGCTCCCAGAGACAGTCTAACAAAAAGGCGCAAAAAAGACAAAAATGTTGATCACGTAGGGTGCTCCCAACTTTGTCGGACAAACCACTGTTTAAACAATATAAAAGCAGACCGCACAACAACATCTGCATCTTTTCTCTTTCCTCTTTCCTCTTTTTCTCCCGCCTCTCGTACACTCCAGGGAATACAAATTTGGGCGAGGGGTACCAGCGCATCGGCTGACTACTGAACGCGCGCACACACACACACATATACACCCACACCCACAAAGGCTTACACTCCTATCATTCTTCAACGAACGCAAACACACACTGCTGACAAAGACACACATACATACAAATGCCTAGACGAATTATAAACTCTCACGCATACACATTCGTAAAACCACGAACAAAAGGCGACACTTCGACGTACTAACGCCAAGCCTCACAGATTGCTACACTATGCACATACATACATACATACTCATAAATGACAGGCATGAACATTTATCGTTTCTCTAACTGGGCTCTTTATATGAACACTTAATGCTTTGTAATTTGTAAATATACACATATTTTGTGTTACTTTTGAACTACGTTTTATTCTCCCTTCAACTTATATGCATGCTTATCTTTCATTCAACTTTCATGCATGTTTTTCCATGTGTTATCTGTTTTTATTCTTTTAAACATTTCTTTAGCAACCTAAATGTAAGCGTGGATCTTAGCATATTCTCTAAGACACAGTATCTTACTAAGCTAAGGTCCGCGTTCCTACAGCTGTAGTATCAGAGACACTACACTTTGCTCCTAGCCAAAAGGCATGATCCTTGTCAGCTTCTGTATTTCTCTAAGACATAATGGCCGTGTTCGACCGCCTCTTTCGCACAACAAGAAAATTTGAAAATCTCAAATAAAAAACAAACTGCTAGGGTTTTTTCTTGCACTAAAATTTATAACTTTATGATTCAGTGTATATGCTCCTTTGAAACAACTGTGAAAAACAATAATACCTTGCATACATACTCTTTATTTAGAACTTGTGTTGGAAAATGTTTTGAATCGCCAAAATTTCTGTCTGTCTGTCTGTCTGTCTGTCTCTCTCTCTCTCTCTACATATATATATATATATAATATATATATATATATATATATATATATATATATATATATATATATATATATATATATATCCGTCCCGTCACACACAATTAAGCGAGTAAAAACTGCCGTACGAATCTATTTAAAATATCTAGAGGAATTGAGAAAGCAAATCGATTTCCATAATAAGACTTTTTTTTTCGTTATTTTTGTTGTTGTCGCTTTCTTCTTTCTATACCGATTTATACGTTTCTTTTTCTTTCCCTTTTTCCGTGACGGTGTACATCCGTTATAAAATATTTCTTTAAAAAGTTTCAAATGTGTTTGCTTCTACCAGCTTGTAAAATGATCTCAATTATTAAAAAAAGAAAGATCAACGCTTATACTAACTGTCCTTTGATGGCACTCCCGTGTTTTCATGTCTCATAAAGCTTTACATGACATTGTACGCTTGAATCTTTTTTATTGGTTCAATCACATAACCTAAATAGGACTTTATTTTTATTTTTTAATTGACATAAAAGTTCAATCTTATACCCGAGACCCACGTGACTTGCTACTAAATCCCACTTTTCACTGTAGAGGTCCCTAGATACCGGGAGATTTTCTACTCTAATAGCTTCTTCCCTCGGATCGCTTGCCTTTGGAATTCCCTTTCTGGCCTGGTCCCTGTTTCCTCAACTGTATCAACAGGCGTAAATCTAAATGTAATGTGAACAAACATATTACTACCTAACTCCCAACCCAGGTTGCTCCCCTCCCTATAAATCTGACCCTTACCACAGTAGACCCTTGCACTTCAGTGGCAATACGTCTTGTTTGGGGTGAGTAAAAGTAACACAACTAATCCCGTTAATCGTCCAAAGGAACACAGTTGAACAAGGGCCAACAACTCCAGAAGTCTCCACTCCGACTGCAGTAAAAAAAATAATTTGACCACAGAGAAGAATACTTATTTATTTATTTATTTATTTATTTATTTAATATCTGCGTGAGAATCCGGTTCAATTGCGGACCTGGCCACATTGCTAACCGACAATGTATCGCCACAGGTAACATCCACAGTAGAAAATATATTTCCAATTTTATTGTCTACTAGCTGCCCAGGAGTCTATTTACTTGCAATTTGTTTTGCTTTTTCCTTTCTTTAAACTATGCCGGTATTTTGTTTATAATATTGTATGTTCTTACAATTAAAGGGAAGTAACTATATATAGACAAATACAGAGTTATGGCCCTTTTTAAAGATGGCTGCCATTTGAAAATAATTCTGACCATGATGAAGTATTTATTGTCAGGAATTTAATCGAATTACATTTTACGATCCATAAGAAAACTGGCGAACTAGAATCAAATATTGATTTTGTAGGAAGAAAGTTATCGATGATCAAACGCGATGAAGAGACTTGGCTTTACTTTATATATTAGATTTCAATTTTTATTTTTTCGGCGAAGGTGCGAAAAATAAATAAATAGATGAAAAGAAAAAAAACACGAAAAAAGTTAATTATTTGATGTCCAATAGCACTTTATGGGTGAGTATTGAAAAAAAAATAATAAAAAATAAATTATCTACTAAATTTTATCCGATTTGTAAATTTAAAAAATAAGGACAAAAAAACCTCTAAACCCCAGTAAATTTCATTAAATCATTTAAAATTTAATATAATTTTTTTTTTTTTATAAATTGTCAATTATTTAATAGTGAATTTTCATTCTTTTTTACGTCGTGAAGTATTCCGTTTTAATTCAGTTTACTCAATGAATTATTTCGATGTTTAAAAAAAAACAAAAAAAAAACACGGGCTTAAAAAAGAATAGATAAAAAGAGTTAAAAAATAGGGACTTATTCATTTTATTTTTGTGTAAAGGAGTAATCATAATAAATTCCCATTTTTAAACTACTTTTGTCATAACAAATATTGCATGGATATATGGACCTCTGCGTGTTAATTAAACAGCAAAAATTAGTCGTGAAATAATTTTGTTATGACTTCATGTCACGTAAATGTTATATTATTATGTGGCATAATCACGTTGCCACTCAGCTTTTCGTTAGTTTTGCATCTTTGACATACCAGTCAAGGATACGTTCTCGACAATCAGTCCGATAGTGGCCTTGCTTCTATCGGGCTGGGTATGGTTGTGTTCAGTCCCAGGCTTTGCCTTCTCTTTTTGAGAATAGGTTAGTTTATTGCTAATCGCCTGACGCTCCTTACTGAGGAATGCCGACGGGGCTGCTAAGGCATTTTTGTAGACCAATGTACTTCATCTAGTGCGTTTGCTTCCAAACCCTATACCTGATATTGTGGTCGCGGTCTAACTCCCTGGCGAAGAGGTAAATAAACACATCGGTTCTCGTTAGATCACCGAAGTTAAGCAACATTGAACCTTATCTAATACTGAATGGGTGACCATTTGAGTATACAATGCGCTCTATGTGAGAGTATGGCGACACTTCCCTGCAAAAAATTGCAAAGATTAACGTCTTCGAAATCATTTCGTCTGACCAGGGTATACATGCGACTGAGGACCGCCTGTGAATTTAATATTCAATAGAAAATCCTCCTTCGGGAGAAAATACATCTGACGAAGGGAACTGTTCCCGAAATATCATACCCAGGGTGAAGGCCGTGCGAAATCATGAAAAGTTATATTATTGATATCAACAATGTAAAGACGATAATTGCGTCACTATTCTTCCATAATTAAAACTAGTTTATACCCTCTCCTTGAGCAGTGTTGGTACAGTATTTGAGCAGGTCAATTTCCATATTTACTAAGCTTCTACTGCTTTATAGCTTGCACGGAGAAGAATATTTGAGACATTTTGTGGAAAACATACGCTACTTTAGAGAGTAAATAACTACGATGAATGTATTTTTGTATTGTTCTTATTGGCAAAAACACTAGAAATTACAAGAGGTTCATGTAGTTTGATTGAAACATTGTGTAATGTATATACATAAAAGGTGATTTATAGAAGACAATACAATGCAGAGGTGTAACGGATAGACATACACTGAAGCAAACTAAGACATATAATCGTAGAAATGAGTTATGTAGTTTCACTTTTTTATTAATTCAATATATATATATATATATATATATATATATCTTTTTACATTATATTATATCTTACTTGCGGCAGCATGGTCTGATGAAAGCTGCGTACAGTATGTATTTCGGGAACAGTTCCCTTCGTCAGATGTATTTTCAACCTTAATTCAAATGCACATATGAAGGCAGAGAATTAATTAATTTGAAATTTAATTAAAATTTAAAATGACATACCCCCCCCCCTTTTCCTCAAATTACAGATCTTAGCTAACTAAGACGAATAATCCCCTCGGTAGAGTTACCTCCCTTCCATCATCCCAAACTATTAACTAATCAAGTTACTTTAAGTAGATACATGCGAAGAATAAATAAATAAAAAAGATACATTTTTAAAATATACGTAATTAAGATAAAATATATTTTAAAAAATGTATATTAACCATGACGCACAAATTAAAAACGAACAATAGACTTGAGGCAAAATTTGATGAAAAAGCGAAATTCGAACTCGGGTATTGACATCGTAAAAATAGAAAGTTAATAATGTGTACTCTTCTTATTCTTTTTTGCCAAGCAATCCTCCATTTTTATTTGCACGCGAACAAACTCCTAAAACGCCATAACTGTTTAATAGTATATAGATTAACGATACTTTAAAAGTCGAGTAATAAATATTTAGAATAACTTTAACAAACTTTTTTAATTATCATTGCATATTATATTTATTGATGAGTGTTTAATTTATAATGATAATAGCCCAAGTCGTCAGCAGCGTCATCTTCGTCGAAGTTCACCTCGACACTCATACTGACAGATCAGAGCTGCAGTGTCGGCTCCAACCCTCTTCTGTCACGTTGAGTTATGGCCTGGCTCAGTCCTATGAGGTACACCTCCCATCCATTACCTCCTCGCTCGTGGAGACGGGTCTGTTTATTGCAGATCGCCTTAGGCGCTCATACAGGGGAATGCCGACGGGTCTGTAAATGGCTATTTTTGCAGAGTCAGAGTACTGGCTTTATATCATTCTTTCTTGTGCCAAATCAGTTTTTTTTTCAATTTACACGTGATCACGTGTGGTCGTCACTGAATTTCAAATTTACTGTATTAATAACACGTAATCCGAAATGCCCATTAATAGTCGTCAATTTTGAGTGACGATTTGATGACACTTCTTTATGTTTATATTCTGCCCCAAATAAGTTATTTGTTTCATTTTAATATTTTCAATACTTATGTAAAATAAAATTAATTAATTTACCCCCTCCCACGTCTCTACACACCTTTTTTATTTTATAATCGTATTTAGTGCCCATGGGTGACAACCAGATTTTCCTGCAGTGATACATAAATAAATAAACAGCCCATGTTTGAAGATTCTTCGTAAGCTTTCAGAAATCATTTGAGAGATTGATGAAACATTAGTTTTGTATTGAAAATCATTTAAGATCTTTCAGACGAATTTCTCTGGGTTTTCTTCACATGGAAAATGTCATTATTTAGGTACTATTTCGACCATCGCTAATCATAAGATTCCCAGTAGTCAATTGGTAACGATTGGGTTGGCTAAAAATTATAATTAATATAATTATAAAGCTCCTATAAAGTAGAGCTTTTTCGAGAGATAATAAATTTATGATTCATAAATTAGCCACGTTGCAAGGTTCTTTCCCTTGGAAGATCGGAACTCTCTTCAGAATCACAGTAATTGTGTTTACATTGAAAGGATATAAGGCGTATTTCTCTCGCATTTCAAAGCGTGATCGGCACGCCGGTCGCAGGGTTCATAATAATTAGATCCGGGGTTCGAATTGCCCTACCAGCAATACGGTTACATAATCCTATACTGACGAGCGTAAAATAAAAACGCGAAACATATATATGCCGATAGATCTAAAAATATTATTTTCTTATTCTTACAAAAAGGTACAGAGGAAAATTGTCTTAACTTAATAATTCAAAACATTACGCACACATGTAATGTGCGCTCCCGCTAATTTCGCTGATTTTCGAGAATATCGGATTACGTTATTTCTACCTATTATGTATACATTTATACTAATTTCGGTATTTAGAGAATGCAATTAACGAACATCATTTCTTGCGGTATTTCAACTTGCAAAATGGCGGCTACAATTTCTTCAGCGATTCGACTTCGAAATTAAGAATTTAATATACGCCAAGATACTCGACAAACCATAAAATTTACATTTTATTAATTCTACACCTTTCACACGCATAATATCCAAAGTATTTGGAAAAAAACATCGATTTTTTTCGTATAGAAATGACCCAAAACGTGTGACTAGTGGACTGTACACTTGTCGCTTTATCGCGAATCGTAAAATAAAACGCATGCCAGCTACTAGCTGGCTTCGTTTAAATGACCTATTTTCCCATAGATTTTCTACTCGCTTTCCTGGCCAACAGGTTAGCAGCGTAGCTCCATAACCGAGTGGTTTGTGGTTCACTCTCAGTCGTCTCACAACATATCTTTTTATTTTTTATTTTACATTGTAAAACTTTTGCCGGTGAGGGAGAGGGAGGGAGGACTATGCACCGGAGTTTTTACATTCACCGTTATTACGTAGTACTTTGACAAGAAAATATGTAGTATTTTAACTATTGTGAATATCATCATTTCTCTTCGAACACGCATGGTTTATTAGTGCTCTGCAGGCCTTCTTAATCATGTTTGTGTGTTTCAATAGTGCTCAGAAGGCATACTCAATTTTGCTTTTTGCTTTTTGCTTTTTTCTTTCCTCACAAAACGAATGAACTTTCTATACAAAGATAACGGGGGGAGGGGGTCTAATTTTAAAAGGGCCCATTATTATAGCTAGAGCGGGTGTTTAATCCCCCCAAAATACTGGTACCATTGGATGGGCAGGAAGACTCCTACAACCGTATTTCCTTCTTTCCTCCATTCCTTTCTTCCTCCTTTCACTCTTCAGCAATTCCAAACCGAGAATTATTGTAAGCATTAACATTGTCCGATGTGACCTATTTGCGTTCGGTCGAATGTTGACAAATTTCAATTCATTCTTTTATATTTCTCCCATGCAACGTCGGCGAGGGGGTCAGATAGTATATATATATATATATATATATATATATATATATATATATATATATATATATATATATATATATATATATATATATAAAATGACAGAGATATATCATACGATGAGTTAATATCAGTTTCTGAGCAAAAAATCTTACACGTGTTTCTGAATGTTATGAAGTTTCGTCTGGCTATTATTACCTCTGAAGACGGTATGGTATCTTGGATTTAATCCAAGTATGCTGTTAATTTTCTCCAGAAACACGTGTAAGAATTTTGCTCCGTAACTGACATTAAATCATCGTATGGTATAGCTCTGATCTGTAATTTTATTTATTTATTTATAGCTCTATTGCAATTTGTAAAATAAATGCAAATAACTTTTTAAAGGTTTAAATATTACATATTGAGCGTTATTTTATATTGATCTTAAGAATCGATCTGAACTATATAAAAGAATTGTTTTTTAAAACGTTATATACCATATATATAGTGTGTTTCTTAGCTAAAATTAATTTCTTTATATTTGACTAATAAATAATAGCCTTATGGAAAACATAAAAGCATGTAAAATGATAGGTGTTATTATAATTTAATTTTTTATATTTCGATCGGTTCTCCGCTCTTTATCAAAAAAATGTTTTATTTGATAAAATGTATTATTTGATAAAAGATAAATGAATTTGAAACAGTTATGAATACTGAGTATTTTCAACTCTGAGTTTCTCCAACGAATAACAAAGAAAATAGTTTTATTTTTTTATGAACGTACGTCGTGAATTACCGTTAAGAAAAGATAATTACTTTCAACCAACCAAGATTCATTCCCAAAATTAATCCTTATCAGCTTGTAAAAAAATATACATATTAAAATCTCCCACATCGGTGTTCAGACGTTATTTATGCATTTGGTTTTAAAATACATTTTGTGTCTCTTTGTTTGCACGCATATGTGGACGATAATTTGGTGTCTATTAAAACATATTTGATGCTAGGTAGTGTGTATGGTTTGTTTGGTTGAAATATTTGGCTATTTGGGAATATGGTGTATTTTTTTTTTTCATAGTAAGCTTGTGGTTATTAAATCTAAATCTCAATCTAAAATATAATTCAGATGTATTTAAAAAATGAGCTTAAAACGAATATTTTTTTCAAAAGTACTCAATACTAGGTAGAGCTTTATAAATATTTATTACATTAAAAAATTTAGTTTCGCTTACGTAACATGCAACTATGGTTACGTAATTCAAACAAAATGTTAAGATAATCAGTGGCGTGCAGAGGTTTGATGTCTTGGTGATGTCAGGGGTCAACTCTTTGATTGTATGTCCCAAAGACTTAAGTATACGTTCTAGTACTGAGAAATATTATTAGGAAGGGAGAGTTCGAATATGATTGGATGCCCCCCCCCCCAATTTGAATGCGCGTGACCACTGCCCGTCACACCCCTACTGATTCTATTTATCTTCCTCCCACAAGGTAAGATGTGACATAAGGTCAGGAAAGTGGGATTTGAAAAACCAGCGCTCGAAAATTTGAGCGCTCTGGTCATTTAAAAATTGCCTGGGCAGCCCCGTCGGCATTCCCTGGTAAGGGCGCCTAAGGCGATTAGCAATAAACTAACCCCTTCTCAAAGGGTGAGAAGGCAAAGCCTGTGAGGGTGCACCTCCTAGAACTGCACAGGACGGACAACCGATAGACCGGCGTAAATCAAGACCCGAAGGCCCAGACAATACCGGTCTATTGGGTGGGGTAAAAAACCCTGGCTATATATATATATATATATATATATATATATATATATATATATATATATATATATATATATATATATTATGTGTGTGTATTTAGGCAGCGTTCTTTCATTTAAGCAAACATTGTGAAATATAACAGAATTCCCCTCCTCGCTTGATTTAAAAAGTATTTCTAATAATCTTTTTGTATCTAGAACTATCCCGGTTTATTGTTTTGACGACTGACGACTTCACATGTGGCATTCTGGCCTGATTTTTAAAATTCTCTTTTCTCTAGCTTTTTGTTCATTTTTTATTTTGTCACCTGAAGATGATTCGACGAAGAATCGAAAGTATGCGTGATACTTATTGAAAATTCATTAATTATTTTGATTTTGATACAAAAAAGATTATTAGAAAAATTGAAAACATTAAAAAAGGTATAATAAAGCATGGGATTTTGTTATGTTTAGCAATGTTTGCTTCAATACACATATATACACACATATCTATTTATCTCTCTCTCTCTCTCTCTCTCTCTCTCTCTCTCTCTCTATATATATATATATATATATATATATATATATATATATATATATATATATATATATATATATATATTAATGCATGTTCCTTCAGTAGTTGAACACTCTTGACAACAGCTGTCTATAACAGGTTTAAACTTTCACTGGTTTATTAGATTGTTCATAGTGACCGAATTGGTAAAGGTGTCGGAGTTTGGGTTATAACATGACTCGTGTTCCAGGGTTTCGAATCCTGTGACCGGTATGAATAATTATCTCGACATTGACGATTTCCTTTATATAACTAAAATTAAAATTGCAACAGACATGCCTATTTTCTTTCTCCCGTTGAAGTAGCGGGTGAAAGATAAAAGGGTTAGGGTTAAAAAAATACATCGTTAAATCATAGTAACCAGACAATGTATAAAATCTGTCACATAATTTAAAATACTTTTTTTTGGCGACGATTTTCGGATATTACTTCGTATTAAGCATCCCCATAAATTAACATTAATATAAAAAATTGGCATCGGTAAATCAAATGTGAGCCAAATTAATAAATGACACGACATTTTCTTTGCGTCTCCACACAGAGATTCAGTCTAAAAATTAAGGTTGAAAACTTACCTGGGCGCGGGTGGTTGGGTTGTAGTTCTTTGAATTCCGGCCCCGAAAATGCAGAGGAATGCAAAGATTTGCAACGATGGCATTGCCATCATGGATGATTGGTATCACTTGGTTTTATTATTCAGTTCTTCCTCAAGATAATGTTTTTATTTAATTTTGTCAAATATAAGTAACTAGATGCTGTTTGGGAGTCTTCACTAAAAGTGAGACTGAAACCAAATGTTGGGTGTGCCTCGAGCTATTTATATAGGGCCCGATTCTTCACACATTTGTTTGCTTTTCAATCACAGCTGAAGCAAACAGTTGGGAAGTCAGGTGTGCATTGACTTCTGAAAATAAATCGATTATCGACTAAAAAAAGAAAGAAAAAGAAATTATAATCCAATCAGTGTTGGAAGTGTTTGATAACTTTTGATGTTTCATATTGATTTCTACGTCAGTTGTTTGAAAAATAAGTTTTTTTCTTTGCAAAATGGTGACCGCAGAATCGGGTATTTGTTTTCTTCGTAAACAGGACATTGTAACAAGGACTTCGGCCATAACAGTTCGGCTACAGAAAGAGATCTGGGGCCAGAATAATATTTTTTTTCTCAAGGGTCACCACTTATCAAGGTCAAAGGTCACTCGAAGATAAGAGTTAATGAGATGGAATGATAGGGGTTAATGAGATGGAATGATAGCTAGTTGAAAGGTGAAGAACCTCATGAGAGGATTGAGAATGATTAATGGAATGACCTAAGTTTGGTTACTTGTGGGGACGGTTTATGACAGGAATCTGCTGACATTGAATTTGAAGACGACTAAGTTGTAGCCTGCAGGGAAGCATTTCCGCGGCAATATGTTCCACAAATGGGAATCCCTTGTAAGAATATAAAAAAGTAATGAGACTAATCTCGAAAGCATTCCAACATGGCTTTCATATGTGGGCATTACGGTTTTGGTCGTATTTGGCAACTAAATTCACACAAAAATACATTACGATAATTGTTATAATGGTTGATATTAATTATTGCCGATATAGATATTATTAATTATTATTATTATTATTATTATTATTATTATTATTATTATTATTATTAACATACAAGATGTACCAGTGACCCGTTGGATCACAACCACTACCACTATTTAATCTACTTTGATATTATTCGAATCTTCATAAACTGTGACATATCTTTTATGGCATTCTTCTTGCATAACTAAAAATAAAAAGTCTCTGTTCTTTTATATTATTATTATTATTATTATTATTATTATTATTATTATTATTATTATTATTATTATTAAACTAATGTACACTCTCCGTCAAAAATGACAGAAAAAAATATGCTTCGCCAGTGTTCGTACTAATATTCATATGAAATAATAGTTTTACGTTAGTAATTTAATCTTTCGTATATAAATTATTATTATCATTTCTGATGACCTAAAGAAAAAACACATCAATCGTTGACAACTTAGACAGCTTAGTTTACTATAATGATATTGGAAATCTCCTTATACAAATGGGTGTTACTGAATACAAGCATGAAGAATGATGTCTCTTTTTGGACAGCTCTGAAAGGAGTTTAAAATGTGTACTTTTACATAACGCTAACAAATACATGTGTATTACTATCGGACATTCTACAAAAATAAGGAAGAATACCAAAATGTGAAACAAGTTTTGGATAAATTTCATTACTCAGAGTACCAATGGATAATTTGTGTAGATTTGAAAATGGTGAACTTTCTATTGGGGCAACAGTTCGGTTATACAAAATATTCTTGCTTTTTGTGCTTATGGGACATTGGGTGAGGAAAGATTGGTCTGTAAGAGAAACTTTGGAGAGTGGTGATTGTAACATCATTAATGAACCACTTATCGCAAGAAATAAAATCATATTACCGCCTCTACATCAAATTGGATCTGATCAAACATTTCGTCAAGGCAATCAATAAAGATGAACATTGTCTTGGACATATATGCAAAACTTTTCCGGGCTTAAGGAGTGAAACGCTTATAGCTGGAATGTTTGATGGACATCAGATACGAAAATTAATCAAAGATTCAACATTCGTGAATTCAATGATTGATATCGAATCTTCTGCTTAGAAATCATTTGTGAATGGTGTTTTAAATTTTCCCGGAAATCACAAAGCTGACAACTATGAAGAGTTAGTAGGCATGATGCTCAATGATTTGAGAAAGATTGCAGCTAATATGAGCATAAAGATGCACTATCTCCATAGCCATCTTGATCGTTTCCCAAAGAACCTTGGTGATCTAAGTGACGAGCAAGGAGAACGATTCCACCAGGATATAGGAGTGATGGAGGAGAGGTACAAAGGGGCCAAATGATGGCTGCTTATTGTTGAAGCCTTCAACGTGATTGTACAGGAAACAACTCGCAAAAATCCAGAGAGAAAAGCTTTAAACCAAACGAATAAACTTAACTATGACGAGAACTTTTTTATGTAATTATTTTCTTTATTTAACATTCTTTTTTGGCTAAGATCAAAGTGTAGTATCTGTTCCGATGGATACTGCACCCCATAGACTGGTATTGTCTTGGCTTTCGGGGCTTGATTTACGCCGGTCTATGGGTCTGTATTGTGCAGTTCTAGGAGGTCTACCCTCCCAGGCTTCGCCTCCCCTCTTTGGGGAGGAGTAAGTTTATTGCTTACTGCCTGAGGCGCCCCTACCGGGGAATGCCGACGGGGCTGGCCAGGCAATTTTTAAACCCCACTTTCCCGACCCGACCTTGGGTCACATCTTACTTGTGGGAGTAAGATAAAAACTGGCCTTGTGCCTAACTCCTGGAGAGGAGTAAATCAATACTACTACAAGTTTGATTCTTTTCGACTAAAATATTTTGTTTTTTTGGCTTTGACACTCACGCCTGAACAACATTATTCCTCAAAGAAACATGATCTTCATGTATAATCTATGATAAATTATAAGTAATGTTTACTGTTGGAGAGAGGGTATGAGCTAATACCACGAGATAAAAGGAAATGGCAAGATTTT